>OY757935.1:66388696-66641196 GCA_963585895.1 Sepioteuthis lessoniana | reverse complement strand
CTTTTTTTTTTAAACATTGGTTAAGAGACGTCATTTAAAACCGTTGTCTTTCCATGTTGAAAAGTCTTTTAAAAAAACGTCTGCTTATTTATATAACAATATGCAAACAAATGTTTGCAGACAAAAAAAAAGTGACATTTTTTTTAAATGCAAAGGAACATGGAAAATGTAAAGATGATTACAATCAATCATTTACAAATAAATCAAATTTCGGCATTAAATAACCCATTAGGAGTTATCATACCGTTAAATGAATAAACGAAACCAAAACAAATACAACCATTCATGATTATAATCAAATGTGTAGAAATTAATAAAAATTTCAGCATTACATAACCCATAAGGAGTTGATATGCCGTTAAACAAATAAACCAAAACAAACCAAACCAAAACCTAATTTTTTTTCTTTTAGAAAATGGTGTCATAATCGAATTCACTGTAGCAGCTGTATATATATATATATGTGTGTGTGTGTGTGTGTGTGTGTGTTTGTGCGTGTGAGTTTGAGTGTGTGAATGTGTGTTTGTGTGTGTGTATGTTAGTGTGTGTGTGTGAGTGTGTGTTTGTGTGTGTGAGTGTGTGTGTTTGTGTGTGTGTGTGTGTTATCAAAAAAGCAGACAAGAAAGACTAAATCAATTTCTTAAAAGGGCCGATGCAAGGGTCTCATGGCACCCTCATTCCTGATTGTATATTACACCCCTCCCCATTCTATGATACAGCCCCCCCACACACACTTTACCACATGCTAATGTTCATTAAGTAATATTCATAGAAAATATATAAAAACTGCACTCTGGAAGTTCCCCAACTGGTTTGCCCCTTCGGTCGAGGTTTTCAGGGGTAGTACATGACAGTCCTGCTTGTTTACGAATAAGGGAATGTAAACCCAGGTTAAATGAATGTACGTATAATCTCCCCCCCCCGCTCCCCAAAAAATTCAGGTTTTCAAGCATTTTCGGCTGTCACTCCAGCCATTTTCAGAAAGTGTACAATTTTTTTTTCAGTCGCAATATTTGTGTTCATTTTCGGACTGGTGCCATTGAGAATGCCATTATAAGGTTAAATAGTTACCCTTCTGTTCTTCTAGAAGGATGACTTTGGCATTAAAGGTTGATAGGCTGTTAAACAAAACAAATCAAACCAAATTGTTTGATAGAATTTAAACCAGGTTCTTAAAAATACCTAGTTACGTGGTGGCTTCAATAGGTTTCCAGACTTTTTTGTACAGGTGTTTAAATTGTCGTAGAGTCTTGAAAATTCAGTATGTTATTGCTATATATCTTATGAGATGACTGATCAATTTTTATGATTTCAGCTTCAAATGATCATCTACAGTAGGAATTGGAATACATCCTACTAAAGCCTGATTGTCACAGCTGGCGAATTTCAAAAATGCAATCTGGACGTGAGGACACTTTAGAAGAACGATATGCAATAAAATTCTGTTTTAAACTTGGAAAAAATGCCACAGAAACGCATGGAATGCTTCAGACTGCTTTTAGGTCATCTTGGATGAATCGATCATGAGTTTTTGAGTAGCATAAGAGATTCAAGGAAGGCAGGGAGTCTGTGAGGAATGATGAGAGGTGTGGGGGGAGTAAGTAAGTCAATACACCAGAGTTGATTGGCCAAATTGTTAGGGTTAGGGTTACTATGTTGAGGTTTTAAGGGAGGTGAGGAAGAGATTCCGTCGGAAGAGGCCAGCACTCTTCAAATCGGTTCAGTGGCATTTCCACCAGGACAATACACCAATCCACAACTACATCTTTGTCACAGACTATTTGACCAAGATGGGCATCAAGACAGTTCCTTAGCCTCCTGTGACGTTTGCTTATTCCCTAAGCTCAAGGGAGGCTGTCGTTATGAGACAATTGAGGAGATGAAAGAGGCTGTGACAAAGGTCATTGACACGCTCACACAAGAGGACTTCCATGGGACCTTCTAGAAGTTGCTGGAACGGTACAACGAGTGTATTGCAACCAGAGGAAATTACTTCGAAGGGGACTATTGTTTCATGCGTGTACAATCAATAAAAGTGCCCATACGAAAAAAGTCTGGAAACTTATCGTATGCACCTCGTGTAACGTTGAAAGTGCTCGGAACACTGATTTCTTTTTTCGGACGTGATATTTGTTTCATCAGGATTTGCGTTCAGTCTTTTTTTTTTTTTTTTTTTTTTTTTTAATCATACTTCTTTCAGGTCGGTTCTCTTGAACAAAACATGCATGAATGAAAAAATCTTGCCCATAGATAGATAGATAGAAATGAATACATTTAGATAGATAGATAGATAGATAGATCTGAACAGTTTGAGATAGATCGATCGATTGATAGATAATTAATCTACTGAGATATAGAGTGTTCGCCAATGGCCCGGGAGACCAGAGTTCAATCCTAGATCGAGTCATACCAAAGACTCAAAAAATGGTACATGATACCTTCTTGCTTAACACTCATCATTATAAAGTACGGATCAAGGGTAAGTGGAGCAATCTAGGGAAAGGAGTAGCGCCCTCCCCTCCACTTCGGTGTCTTAGCTATTGAAAAGGGGGCCTTCGAGTTGTCCTCGGCTACGGGCACCAACTTTAAAACTCTCTCTCTCTCTCTCTCTATCGATCTATCTATCTATCTAACTATCAATCTCTCTCTCTCTATATATATATATATATATATATACAGCGACGGAGAGAGATAAAGAAATCGACTTGGATACAGAGATATAAAGACACTGACACAAATGTTGCGTAGCCATATACACGAATATGGTCATGTGCGAAATAGACATGTAATGTTCATTACTATAGAACATATAAAGAGCAGGAAACTCAAAAACACGTAACTACTTCTTGTTCAGGTACGAAACCTTTTTATTAACTTTGAGTTAAAGGTTTCGACGTAAGGAGGAGAGACACAATCTTCTATGCTGTCTTATTCATTTGGCCCCCAACTCGAGCGGCCCCCATCGGGCGCAAGTTCGCCTCGCGCCTGCGAGCTCCAAAATTGATCCTTCTCGTTTGGCGTCTAAAACCCGACTCTTATTTTCTGCAAATTCTCACACAAACTTCTGCGTGCTTCCGGTGCATGACGTCACCCGCACCTTGTCACCCAGTATCGTCTCGGACTGTTATGACATCTGAGTGACACTTCCATCCGCTCGCGCGCACCCGTGTTAATACCTGCTTCAATCTTACACCCAACCAACCCATGTGTTGAGCCGAAAGGTTCTCAGCCTAACTAAACTCAAAGGCATGAACCGAAATCCCTCGGCTATTTCATAACACAGATATACAGACCGATAGATACCAAAAGGCTGAGATAGATGTAACATACCCATACATGAATATAGATATAACGTAGATAGAATGTTCATAACATATATACATAGAACATAGGAATCCCGAAACATGAAAAACACTTACGACTTCTTAGTTCAGGTACGAAACTTTTTATTACCTTTGAGTTTAAAGGCTCTTCGACATAAGGAGAGAGATACACATTCTTTCTATTCTGGCTTTTCTATCTGCTCCCCATCTCGTGCGCGCAAATTCGTAGCGCGCAAATTCGTCTGGCCTCTGCGAGCCCCAAAAGTCGATCCTTCTCGTTCGGTGTCTAGTTCTCAACTCCTGACTTTTTTCAAATCTCCCAAAATCCTCCGCGCACGCTTCCGGTGCATGACGTCATTCACATCCCCAAGTCCTATCTGGGATTTTTATTTTGACATCTCTGAATGACACGTCCTCCCCACGCACGCGCGTGAACACCTGCGCTCATGTTGCACCTAACTAACCCATGCGCTGAGCCGAAAGGTTCTCAGCCTCACTAAACCCGAAGGCAAGATATATAAAACGAAATCCCTCGGCCATTATATTACATAGATAGATAGATAGATAGATAGATAGAAAAGTACTGTAGATCAATGACTGAGCATAAGTATATCTAAGAATAGCGTTGATAGATTTAATGGTATTATGTTAAATTGCAATTATAATAATTTTTATTAGTTGCCTATGTCGTATTGATGTTATATTACGTATACGTTACTGTAATCTATGATAGTATGTATGTAAGGAATATGGTAGATATACTGTATTAAGAGGTGCTTCTAACAATCAGGAAATAATGGCGAAGATTATATCAACACACACACACACAATGGACCCTGACATATGGCCAAGCAAAAGCAGGACGACCAGCCCGAACCTACATACAGCAGCTATGTGAGGACACAGGATGTAACCCAGAAGACCTGCCGGAGGTGATGAATGATAGGGAGAAGTGGCGAGAGATGGTCAAGGATATCCGTGCTGGCGGCACGACATGATGATGATGATAATGATATATATATATATATATATATATATATATATATATATATATTAACTTAAATCGCGAGTCGGAATTCTCCTACTAAAGTTTCACCTCAACGGATCATCAGGGAGTTTAGCACCGACCAACGACAAAGGAGAAAACACCATTTTTATATTCACCAAAAACCTAACCAGCTTAAAATTTACACAACAAAAGAAAAAATAAATAAATAAAAAAGATAAATAAATAAAAATAATAATAAAAATAAAATAAAATGAACCAAAACACTACTTTTAATCTCTAGTTTATTACAACCCCCCACAAAAAACCCCTCAGGTATAAATACGTAGAAACCTATCTCTAATTATAGAGTAGTCACCCCCTTTTGTGTTTATATATGTGTGTGTATGTGTGTGTGTGTGTGTAACACGTGTCACATAAAACAGATGAAATATTTCCTATCGCTTATTGGATGTAATTGAGTTGATAGCGAGATATATTATCAGGTATACTGATTGTACAAAGGTGAATTTGTGGTTTGTTCTTAAATACATGTATTTTGTTTATAAAACCGCCCGACTAAGGATACAAAAGGGCTTTTCTTGTTGCGGTTGGAACCAACCTAATCAAACTGTTTTCGTTTTTAACTTAACGCTTTTTAAAAAAAACTTTCTAAATCTTTTCCTTTTGAAAAAGCCCATTTGGTATTCATTACGCGCGTTAAGTTCGTAGGTAAGGACGGAGAGTTGATATGACTCCTGATACAAAGTAACTATATTTATATACAATCGTGTAACATCCTATCGATCAACGTCCGTTCGTGAATACATACATTATCGAGATCATCCAGACCACAGCACTGTTAAAATCAGCAAGAATTCTTGGAAGAGTCATAGAGATCTGAGAAGACTTGCTGACACACAGACATTAGTGAATAAAAAAAAACACACCGGTTCGAGCTGGTGGAAAATCTCGAACGGAAAGAAGCAATTTAGCGCAAAAGAAGTATAAAACTCAGCATGACTGGGTAGAGGAGATCCACTGGGAATTGTGCAAGAGATCCAAATGTGACACTACTACCAAATGGTATAGGCACAAACCAAAATCCTTAGTAGAGACTGAGGCGCATAACATTCTCTGAGATTTTGAAATACAAATGGATCGCCTAATGCCGGTCAGAAGACCGAATTTCGTGTTGATTAACAAAAGAAAAAAAAAAAGAGAGAACTAGCTATCTAGTGGAATATTAAGATGGCAGTGATACCAGTTGGTTGGTTGGGTTTTATGGCACATCAACCTTTGCAAGTTATTTAATGGCAAATCTATTTTTATACAAATAATCAGTTCTATTTCAAACAATTCAGTTTAGCATGAGTACAGTTTGATTATTAAAAATATTTCTATTGCAAGCTATCATACAGTTCTAATTCAACCAATTCAGTTTCGTATAAGTATAGATTTTCTTAACGCACAGATAATGTCAAAACAGTTGTATTTTAAACAATTCAGTTTAGCGTAAGTCGAGTTTCAATGTCAAAATTAGTTCCATTTAAAACAATTCAGTTTAGCATAAGTACGCAGTTTAAATGTAACTATACAGTTTAATTGTCAAAAACATTTCTATTTTAAGCTATTCAGTTTAGTCAAACAGTTCTAATTCAAACAATTCAGTTTAGCATAAGTATTCAGTTTAGTTCTATTTAATCTATAGATAGGACCCTATCAGGTGTTACCATTCCGGGCCAAAGTCGGCCTGGGAGCAATAGCAATGAAGAAGTGCTCTGCATTCCTCAATGCTCCAGTATCATTGGAACCTCACCATATCCAGGATACTCGTAGTGGGGGGTCTTACCCCTCTACAGAGATGCAGCGGGGTATTCTAACGCCCCACCCCAGCTGACAGGGCAAGGTGATACCAACCTTGATAAATAAAATTACTAATGTTAAATATCAATACTTGAAACCATTTGACTATTTACAAACAAATGATTTATATTAAAAAGAATTATTCGTGTTAAATTGGAATACTTGAAACCACTTAACTCAGTGTAAAAACAACCTCTACCAACTTCTTTAAGAATAAAGTTACCTACAAACTATCCGCTTAAAAATTATATATATATATATATATATATAAGCACTCCAGTAGCCGATTGCGTATATGTAAAAATATACATACGTAAAAAATTCCTTCGCTTACGCTGAGAATGACGATAATCTGGGGGAAGATACCCGACTAACGTAAAATCAACCGGGTTTCGGTCCCAGCTTGAAGCATCTCGCATGTCAAGCCACACTGAAGAGTTGTGATACAACGAAAGAGTCCGTCTGTGGATGTCAATTTATATATATATATATATATATATATATATATATATAACAGGATTTGGCATTAAATAACCCACAAGGGTTGATATGCCATAAAGCACCAACAAACTGACCTTTAAATTATATGTAACATTTTATCATAAGTTGTTGTCGATTACTATTTTAACATTTGATGTGTTTGCTGAAAACCCCGATTCCCGCCAGTTCACCAAAGTTAAGTGTTTATGAGACTGGTCACTATTCAAATGGATAATCACTTAGTAATAACACTTACCGTAAACAACCTATGGTCTATTTACCACACTAAACAAAACTTAGTAACTAATGATAACATGTATACCCCACAAAAATAAATGAAATACAACCTTAAAATGAAAATTCATTTAATGAAAAAAACGGAACATTCAGTTTGTGAAGTTAGATAAATATATTTATTTTATTTTTTCGAGAAAAAAAAAACTAATTGACTATTTTGATGTTTAAATCTGAGCAATCTGTAATAGTTTTGATTTACAATAAAGCTGACATTGCCATTTTGTGAGCAAGTCAAGACTCATAACGCCGCTAGTAGAACAAAGAATTATTACACTTATCAATAAAGCAACAGCTGAAAAAGTTAATTTTAAAAAAAGACTAAAAATGAATAATAAAACAGTTTTTCATTCTAAAACATATTTTCTAATAAGCTACCTTCTTTTTTGAATGAACTATTTTTAGGGGAAATAAATATAAATTAGCTGGTCCCATTTGAAAAACTCGCTACTTTTGGCGAGATAGCAAACTATTCAGGAACGTGTTTGAGGCAGGAAAAAGCGTTTGTTTTGACGATACAATTTTATGTAGAACACACATCTGGATATACAACAAACAAACATACCCACAGCATATATATATATATATATATATATATATATATATATATATATATATATATATATATATATATATAAGTAGAGTTGGCGACAGTAGTCGAGGGTGACCAGAAGGCTTCCTTTTCAATAGCTACTTCACCGAGGTGTAGGGGAGGGCACTACTCCTTTCCCTGGATTGCTCCACTTTACCCTTGATACGTACCTTATATTCCCGAGTGTTAAGCAAGGAGGTATCAAGTACCATTTTTTGAGTCTTTGGTATGACGCGACCTGGGATTGAACCCAGGTCTCCCGGACCATCGGCGAACACTCAACCCACTAGACCAATGAGCCGGTTTATATATATATATATATATGTGTGTGTGTGCGTGCGTGTGTGTGTGATCCTCAACGGTTTAATCTAGAGTTACTAAATTTAGTATACATATTATGGATCCCAGGGAAAGGTTTTAACGCAAAACTTCTTTCTCTTGGAGGAGCTGTTGCAACATTTATCAATGAGAAACAATTTTGTTGCAAGATGTTTGACCTGATATAGAATTTAGATTTCCAAATTTCAAAAGCAAATAAATAAATTATTTGCTTTAATAAAATGATTCATCATCATCATCATCATGTCGTGACCCTCTCTCGCCACTTTTCCCTATCGTTCATCGCCTCAGGCAGGTCTTCTGGACAACATCCCGTATCCTCACATAGTTGCTGAATGTATGTTCGTGCTGGTCGTCCTGCTTTTGCACGGCCATGTGTGGGGGTCCACAAGAGTACATCACTTATGAGTTCGTTCCTGCTTCTCCAGAAAATAATGATTAAACAATACTAATTAAGTAATTCTTCAAGCTGAAGATGTGAAGCAATTACATTTTATCATAGGTCAATAGCAATGGAGCCTGCAACTCCAGCGGAAGGGCCCTGGAAGAGTATTGCTACCCCTCCAAGCACCAAGCCGCAAACCTTCGCTTTTGTCAAAATTGACCTTGGCCCCTGCAATCCGCTCATACTCGACAACCGCCTCTTTCACAGCCTCTATATCCCGGAGGCGGGATACGAAAACTGTGACGTCATCAGCGAACGCGGAAACCCTAGCCGCAAGGCGGCCAACGAATGGGATACCGCGCAGTGCCGGACTTGTCCCCTCATCCCTAAACCTGCGCAGGAGGGGCTCCAACGCGAGGACATAGAGAAGAGGAGACAGGGGGCAGCCCTGCCGGACCGATCGCTCGATCGCGATCACCCCCGAACGCCTTCCGTTCACCTGCACCACTGCCTGAGGGTTGTGGTACGTCATACTAATCCATCTGCGAAACTCCTGTTTATTAACTGAATTTTGATCTGAAATTTCCTTTGCATAATGTTAAATCCGTGGGATTGATATCAATCACTGTACATTGACATAGAAAAAGATTATGCTGAAAAAATAGGAAGTGCCCGTGGTGTAATGGTTATCGTCGTAGGAAATGGACACGGCGACTCGAGTTCAAATCCTGGACGATACTGATTGCATTTCACATAGCATTAAAACCCTTGAGAAAGGTATGAACCCAATTATTCTCCCTCCAGCTATGGTTAAATAGTAGAGCAGACTAGGTTCTTCAGCCTTGGTGAGGCATCTAGTCTAGGAGAAGAAAAACTGAATTTTGATCTGAAATTTCCTTGGCATAATGTTAAATCCGTGGGATTGATATCAATCACTGTACATTGACATAGAAAAAGATTATGCTGAAAAAATAGGAAGTGCCCGTGGTGTAATGGTTATCGTCGTAGGAAATGGACACGGCGACTCGAGTTCAAATCCTGGACGATACTGATTGCATTTCACATAGCATTAAAACCCTTGAGAAAGTTATGAACCCAATTATTCTCCCTCCAGCTATGGTTAAATAGTAGAGCAGACTAGGTTCTTCAGCCTTGGGGAGGCATCTAGTCTAGGAGAAGAAAAACTGAATTTTGATCTGAAATTTCCTTTGCATAATGTTAAATCCGTGGGATTGATATCAATCACTGTACATTGACATAGAAAAAGATTATGCTGAAAAAATAGGAAGTGCCCGTGGTGTAATGGTTATCGTCGTAGGAAATGGACACGGCGACTCGAGTTCAAATCCTGGACGATACTGATTGCATTTCACATAGCATTAAAACCCTTGAGAAAGGTATGAACCCAATTATTCTCCCTCCAGCTATGGTTAAATAGTAGAGCAGACTAGGTTCTTCAGCCTTGGTGAGGCATCTAGTCTAGGAGAAGAAAAACTGAATTTTGATCTGAAATTTCCTTGGCATAATGTTAAATCCGTGGGATTGATATCAATCACTGTACATTGACATAGAAAAAGATTATGCTGAAAAAATAGGAAGTGCCCGTGGTGTAATGGTTATCGTCGTAGGAAATGGACACGGCGACTCGAGTTCAAATCCTGGACGATACTGATTGCATTTCACATAGCATTAAAACCCTTGAGAAAGTTATGAACCCAATTATTCTCCCTCCAGCTATGGTTAAATAGTAGAGCAGACTAGGTTCTTCAGCCTTGGGGAGGCATCTAGTCTAGGAGAAGAAAAACTGAATTTTGATCTGAAATTTCCTTTGCATAATGTTAAATCCGTGGGATTGATATCAATCACTGTACATTGACATAGAAAAAGATTATGCTGAAAAAATAGGAAGTGCCCGTGGTGTAATGGTTATCGTCGTAGGAAATGGACACGGCGACTCGAGTTCAAATCCTGGACGATACTGATTGCATTTCACATAGCATTAAAACCCTTGAGAAAGGTATGAACCCAATTATTCTCCCTCCAGCTATGGTTAAATAGTAGAGCAGACTAGGTTCTTCAGCCTTGGGGAGGCATCTAGTCTAGGAGAAGAAAAACTGAATTTTGATCTGAAATTTCCTTTGCATAATGTTAAATCCGTGGGATTGATATCAATCACTGTACATTGACATAGAAAAAGATTATGCTGAAAAAATAGGAAGTGCCCGTGGTGTAATGGTTATCGTCGTAGGAAATGGACACGGCGACTCGAGTTCAAATCCTGGACGATACTGATTGCATTTCACATAGCATTAAAACCCTTGAGAAAGGTATGAACCCAATTATTCTCCCTCCAGCTATGGTTAAATAGTAGAGCAGACTAGGTTCTTCAGCCTTGGGGAGGCATCTAGTCTAGGAGAAGAAAAACTGAATTTTGATCTGAAATTTCCTTTGCATAATGTTAAATCCGTGGGATTGATATCAATCACTGTACATTGACATAGAAAAAGATTATGCTGAAAAAATAGGAAGTGCCCGTGGTGTAATGGTTATCGTCGTAGGAAATGGACACGGCGACTCGAGTTCAAATCCTGGACGATACTGATTGCATTTCACATAGCATTAAAACCCTTGAGAAAGGTATGAACCCAATTATTCTCCCTCCAGCTATGGTTAAATAGTAGAGCAGACTAGGTTCTTCAGCCTTGGGGAGGCATCTAGTCTAGGAGAAGAAAAACTGAATTTTGATCTGAAATTTCCTTTGCATAATGTTAAATCCGTGGGATTGATATCAATCACTGTACATTGACATAGAAAAAGATTATGCTGAAAAAATAGGAAGTGCCCGTGGTGTAATGGTTATCGTCGTAGGAAATGGACACGGCGACTCGAGTTCAAATCCTGGACGATACTGATTGCATTTCACATAGCATTAAAACCCTTGAGAAAGGTATGAACCCAATTATTCTCCCTCCAGCTATGGTTAAATAGTAGAGCAGACTAGGTTCTTCAGCCTTGGGGAGGCATCTAGTCTAGGAGAAGAAAAACTGAATTCAAACCTGTTAAACTCCGCTTAAAAATTGACCTTGTGTCATATCCTGCCCGAGCGGAGGGGTTGGTAAATTTGTATGCTGAAAAAATATTTCTGTGAAATGGATGCTTTTTTCCTCATTTGGCTACTAACTAATATATATTTATATATATATATATATGAGAAAAATAAATGGAAAGGGGATAAACCAAAACCGACAACAGATTCAACAATGATATTTGGTCTTTATTTTTAAATGACTTCATCAGAATGACGGGTTTTTCTTAAGTTCAGCATTGGAGGAAAAATAAAAATAAAAATAAAAGTAATAAGAGGGGTCATAAGAACGGGAGACAGAAAAGAAAGAAAGGGAAAGATAGAGATATATGTCAGAGTGATGGTGGCAGGGGTTATTTGCTGTGACTGTAAACGTCTGGTGAACAGGGGGAGGCTGAAGCAACTGTCAAGCGAATCAAATTCATTAAAGACTTAACCAATAGAGATGGAATATCTAAAATTTCGTTCATGGTTTTTTGTTTTAAGTTCAACATAGAAAGAAATAGATAAAGTAAAGATGTAGGGTATGATGAGGGAGGGGGAATAATAAGGAGAGATCGAAAAGAAAGAAAGGGAAGGAAAGAGATATATGAAAGAGTCGTGGAGGCAGGGTTTTCAGGCGTATTACATTTAATCAAAGACTTGACTAAACAAGATAGGAATAGTAGATACAATATAACTGGGTGCAAAAAAAAGGATTATAATTATATTAGGATTGTTATTTGAAACCATATCATGGTGTATAAATTGAGTAAATAGTAGGGCAGATTAGGCTCTTAAAACTAGCTCTAGCAACCGGTCTAAGAGAAAGAAATCTTTGAATTCAAATCTGTTAAATTCTGCTAAAAATAAGCCTTATTTCACGTCCTACTTGTGAGGAAGGTTTGGATAAATGTATAAAAATTATTAGCGTCGATTCGGAAGAGTTGACGCCATTTAATTGCTATCTCACTAATACTATTAGTAACAGCAGCAACTGGGGCCAAAAATCAAAGACACGAGTCTCGTACTGATGAAGATGTATACCTTTATTTGCGCATGTATTCAACGTAAAAGACAAGCGTACACATTCTCCAACTATACATTCTCCAACTATACATTCTCCAACGTGAAAACTGAAACAAAATAAATGCACTCGTAAATGTTCCAAAAGAGGAAACACACCACGAAAGTGATGATTTAAATCGAATGAATTCAAGAGAATTCACGCGCTTACCTCTTTTTGCCTTGCTAGTGACACACAAAGAAAAACGTCCGTCTCGCATGCCGGTGAATTTGAAAAAGACCGAATTCGCGCCAGCCGGTGTTCAGACCAGAAGTTCCTCCCGCACCTTCCACCCGGAAGCGACCGGTGCGGGAGGCAAAGTTCAATCTAAAAAACTATACCGGTTGAAACGTAAACTCCTACATTTACAAAAGATGTAATATATAAACGGAAAAGAGAAAATTGTCTATAAGTATGGAAGTGTGATGGGGAATAAATATCTTAGTTTTTACTGAAAATATTTTTTATCAATTTTCAATTTCAATATTATTCTCATGTAAAATAATGTCTGCCAAGTCGGGTGAAATCTGGTTGAAATCGGGTCACTGCTTAATGTGCTTAATGCGTCATCTCTAAGGCTCGACACATCAAGCGGGGACTCGGTCTACCCCCCCCCCGTCTACGTTTATCTTTATGTTTGTTCATCTATTTTCTCCAATGCTGAACTTGAAAAAAAAAAACATTATTCTGATGAAGTCTTTTTTTAAAATAAAGACGAAATATCATTGTTGAATCCGTTCTCGGTTTTGGTTTATTCACTTTTCCACTTATTTTTCTCAGCTTGTCAGATTTAACAAAAAACTACTATTTCTCCCTCTCCTCTCTCTCTCTCTCTCTCTCTTCATATATATATATATATGTATGTATATATCTATATATGTTAGGATAGAGTAAACAATGTATACTCATATATATCTATCAAGTAAATCTATATGTTCTATCACTGATATTGAACCGCTTTATTTATAAATATAGCAAAGTAATATATATATATATATATATATATATATATATATATATATATATATATATATATTGTCATCCACAGACTGTTTCATTGTATCACAACTCTTCAGTGTGGCTATATATATATATACTCCCCTACCCCTGTAGGGTTGAGCTCTCTAGCGACGGAAGTAAATGTGTTGCCATTAGCGTAATGCAAGGCTCTTCATATGAATCGAGCTCTCGGTAACCGTTTAGCGGATATATGTAAACAATAACAATTGTGATTCATAACCGTTTAAATTTCCTTCGCTTTCGCTGGCTTCCTCGTTGCTGAGTGGTAGAATCTTGGATTGGCGTTTGAGTCGACCGGGTTTCGATCCCAGCTTCGGGAATCTAGCCTGTCTAGCCATACTGAAGAGTTCTGATTGAACGAAACAGATCTATAGCGAGATAAGAAAGTTTTCGCCATTTTCCCTCATGCGCTTTATTTGTTTCAGGTTTCGTCTACATTCTCTGTATGTGTGTGTGAGTGTGGACGGGTAAAAATATGGTGTTTATGAAAATGAATTAAAGAATTCCTCAAAAATCGACTGTTTATGACATTGACACATACGATCCATAGTCTTATACTGAAGTTTATTCCTAAGTCTTTTGGTAGCACTATGTGCTTGTCTGGGTGCCAAAACTATACCTTATGAAAAGGCATCTTGTATATTTGAATTAAGCAAAACGAATTCAGTTAATGTCGTGATGGTTACGGCATTTTAGTACACATTTTGAGTTATCACCATCGACAAGACAATCTATGATTGATAGAAGAAATTTGAAAAATCAATGTTTTCGTAATGGTAAAAGTCCTGAAAACCGATTAGAATACGAAAGAACAAATAACAAAAAAAAAAACAACAAAGTGGATCGAATTCGTGCTAGTTACCAACGCAGCCCTCTATATTACAAGGTCAAAAATTACAAGAAATTATCAATATTAGATTGCAATAATTGAAACCATTTAACTGTATGTCATTTGAAACCATACAGCTGTGTGCGAATTGCTTGTATTATATAGGAATATTTGATTAACAGAATTATCTTTATTAAATAACAATACTTGTAACTATTCAAATGGGTACAAAAATGATTTACATCAAATAAAATTAGGAGGGGGGTGTCCTCGTGGTGTAATGGTTAAAGCGATGGACTGTGGAATCGTAGTATGCAAGTTCGTACTCCAGTCCCGCTATTACGTTCATATTCGGGCAAATACCCTTGGGAAAGGTATGAACCCCCTTATCCTCCCAGCTATAGGTTAAATAGCACCACTACTGTTCTTCTAGGAGAATAGCTTTGGCATTAAATAACCTATAAAGGTTGATATGCCATTAAACAAAGAAACCAAACCAAATAAAATTATGAGCGTTAGTAATACTTGAAGAATTATTAGTGTTTGATAACAATATTTGAAATCATTTAACAAATGAGCTCTGTTACCGAAAAAGTATTCGCTTACATATATATATATATATATATATATGTATATATATATATATAATCGTTTCTAAATCGTTCTAATACCTAACATTTTGACCCCCTCTGCCCCCGCCTATGAATGAAATAATTTGTGATTTGATTTCCACTTTTATTCTTATTTTTATGCTTATTTTTATTTTTATTTTTTTCTAATTTTTATCTTTTTTATCTTTTTATTTTTTAATTCCTTTATTTTATCTTCTGAATACGAACTGTAACTCCCCATTTGCGACTCAGCGACAAGAGAGAAGCATGTAAATAGTCATCTGACAAGACGGAGAGTATAGTGATATTCTCCACCGAAATAAATTTATTATGACGACTTAACCGAGTTTGAGTCTCCATTAAATTGTACTATATATATATATATATATATGGGTACGCGTGTGTGTGTGTGTGTGTGTGTGTGTGTGTGTGTGTGAACATGATTTGGCGTTAAGCTATCTACAATAATTGATATGCTATTAAACCAAACCAAACCAAACCGAAGACGTTAAAAAGCTTCTTTTTTTCATAAGCCTTCTTCTATTTCTTATTCTGTTCAGCGTTTCCTACTTCTATTTTATCGGCACTGTCAACAGCTCCCTCTATTATCAAACGCCAGAACGATTGACCAGCGTTCTGTTCGTTCTCCATATTTCCAAGAAAACAGGCTTGGGTAATTTCTTTCTTCCTTTCTTTGGCATTTGAGTCAGGTTCATTATTAGAAACAATTCTTCAGACGGTGAAAAATCGTGAGCATTTAAAACGTGTCCGGATTATCAGGACGACGCTTACATCAGAGCAAAAACTGATACTATCAAAGTAGATAAGTCGTCGTGTCACTCCGCCGGCAGCGATATATAGAGTGAATAGATCAGGCAAATGGAGGCATATTTATTGAGACGCTGGTCCGTTGCTTTCGTCGGTTACACGATTTGTTGACTGGCAGAACGGTGATGCTCAGTTCTGTCGCCCGTACTTCGGTCAATTGACTGATTTTAACGGACCATCAAGGGTTATCGTATGCCTAGAAATTATGGAGTCGTGTTCATTGTGCATTCATTTTTACATTTTTTGTGTTGTTGTTTCGTGAGAGTTTTATTTCACTTTTTTTTTCAACGCCAGGTCAGAATCTGGGATGTATACGGAGAAGCGTGTTTTCGTAAAAAGATGTTTACAAATGGGCTAAACATATGTTTGCTACTACAAGCCGGAATCGAAAAGAGAGTCCATGGAGTGGAAATGAACTGACTCTCCGGTAAAGAAAAAGTTCCGCGTGCAATCGTTTGTAAAGAAGGTGATACTAACAATCTGCCGGGACATTAAAGACTTATTACTATTGACTCCCTTGAAAAAGGAGCAACTGGAAATAGTGCTTTCTATTCACAACTCCTTAGACAAAATTCGCCATATTTATTGAACGATTCTCGTTTATATTTATATATACGTACATACATACATATATTTTATATTTATATATATATATATAGACTACACATATATACATACACACATACACACATATATATATATATATACATAAACATTCATATATACATATATATGTATATGCCTACAAATATACATACATATACGTATATAGATAAGCATATATATACTCATAAATACATGCACACACACACACACACACACGCACACATATATATATATATATATATACGTATATGCATCAATGCATGTAAATACAGACGTAAATGAACATATATACATATATATACATACATAAATACATACACATACACACACGTAATATATATATATATATATACATATATATATATATATATATAAAAAGTGATAGCTCCTTCTTATCTGAAGGTCTCCATCTTTTTTATGATCACGCCGGTGACTTTTCAAGACGTTTGCAGAGGAGAGGAATCTTGGACAAAGAAAAATTCTGAATTCATATCAGCAATACTCCGCTTAAAAATTGACCTTAAGCCATATCCTGCTCGTGGTGGAGGGCAGGGGCGAATAAATACATATATATGCTTACACACACACACACACATATATATGCATATATATACGAGGATCATTAAATAAGTTGCCAGACTTTTTTCGTATGGCCACTTTTATTCATAGTATACACATGAAACTCTAGTCCCCTTCCAAGTAATCTCCTCCGGCTGCAATGCACTTGTTGTACCGTTCCAACAACTTCTGGAAGGCCTCATGGAAGTCATCTTGTGTGAGCGTGTCAATGACCTTCGTCACAGCCTCTTTCACCTCCTCAATTGTCTCATAACGACAGCCTCCCTTGAGCTTAGGGAATAAGCAAAAGTCACAGGGAGCAAGGTCTGGACTATAGGGAGGGTGATGAACTGTCTTGATGTCTATCTTCTCAAATAGTCTGTGACAAAAATGGAGCTGTAGACTGGTGTATTGTCCTGGTGGAGATGCCACTGAGCCGATTTGAAGAGTGCTGGCCTCTTCCGACGGAATCTCTTCCTGAACTCCCTTAAAACCTCAACATAGTAACCCTGAGCCTTTGGCCAATCAACTGTGGTGTATTGACTTCCCTACTCATGCCACACCTCTCATCATCCCTCTCATTCCTCTCAGACTCCCTGCCTTTCTTATGCAACTCAAAAACTGATGCTCGATTCATGCAAGATGCTCCAAAAACAGTCAAAAGCATTCCATACGTTTCTGTGGCATTTTTTTTTCCATGTTTAAAACAGAACTTTATTGCATATCATTCTTCTAAAGTGTCCTCACGTCCAGATTGCATTTTTGAAATTCACCAGCTGTGCCAATCAGGCTTTAGTAGAGTGTATTCCAATTGGTTCTGTAGCTGTTGATTTGAAGCTGAAATCATAAAAATTGGTCAGTCATCTCATAAGATGTATAGCAATAACATACTGAATTATCAAGATTCTAAGACAATTTTAAATGCCTGTACAAAAAAAGCCTGGAAACTTATTGAAGGTACCACATATATATATATATATATATATACTCACACAGACTTATATATTCATATAGATAGATAATTATAGACATAAATATACATATAAATATATATATCTATATATATACATATATACATATACACTCACACACGTATATTTGCATACATACTTATACATACAAACATATATAAACACTTCCTCTTACATATATACCCACATATATATGCAGATTTTTCAATCCTACATCCTAGATGCATCAGGGAGGGCTTCAGTGATGCACTGTCTTCATTGCCGATTTCGGGTTATTTCTGCATCATATCGGCTCCGACAGTAACCCCGGCATGACTCTGAAAGAGCCAAGCCGCCTCCGTGATCGCGACGTGCTACGCTCGTGCCTCTACCAAAGAAAAGAAAAAATAAAATAAAAAGGCCGGACTTATAGACATCTGTCTTTTAGTAAACAGCCAATGAAAACAGGGCATTCCACACTCCTATGCTATATAATACCATCTTTATTCCAAGGTGATGCACCGGAAGGAAGTGACTCATTCTAATGGCAGTTAGGAGAGGAAATCGTGTGGCCGGAAATTGGCTGATGAAATGGGACGAGCAAAAAGAATTCCCATGGTACACTACAGAGTGATACACCGGAAGAGAATGACCTCTGAACTGCATGACAGTTATTTCCGCTTGATGACGATCAAACATGCAATTTCAAAGATCGAGTGGGCGTTCAACTATTATATAACTCAGTCAAGACAGAAGTCAAGTGACAGTTGCAGACAGTTGGAGACGGAGTTATAGACGAGATGTGGTAGGGAAAGTCACACCCGGCCGAGGGGCCCCTCGGGAACCCCGATGGAGTTTGGGGACCAGAGAATTGCTGATAAGATGCAGTAAAGAAAACCAGCACCCAGCAGAGTGGACCCCAGGGCCTCCGGTTGAGCATCAGGAGAACGAGAAAGACACAACGCTGACGGCCATAAGAGTGGGGGTCAAAATATTCCAGTTCTGTTCGGTCTCCAACTCCCTCTCACACGCATACCTTGAGTAACCCTTTTCGAACCCTTGCAATAAAGTGAGAGGTACATATTTTGTTAAAGAAGTCTTCCTGTGTGCATCTTTATTATTGTGTCGTTATGATGCTGTAGATGACAATATAACAATCCTTCCTACCTTTTTTCCTTACAGATAACATTTATTGGCACCAATAATGAACTAGCTATGTATGCACATACAAAGAAATACACTTGCATAAACTGGTCCATATTATCCACCTAGAATAAAAAATAAATATAAGGGGCATTCGATTTGTTATCAAATTAGCAGTCTGCGAAGTAAGAAAAACGGAAAAACATGAATATGTCCCTTCAGACAACGGCCAGGTCAAAGGTATAATATATAAGTAAAGTAAAGTTGGCAACCGTAGTCGAGGGTGACCAGAAGGTTCCCTTTTCAATAGCTACTACACTGAGGTGTTGGGGAGGGTGGTACTCCTTTCACTGGACTGCTCTACTTTACCCTTGATACGTACCTTATATTGCTGAGCGTTAAGCAAGGAGGTATCAAATACCATTTTTAAAGTCTATGGTATGACGCGACCTGGGATTGAACCCGTGTCTCCCGGACCATTATGCGAACACTCTACCCACTAGACCAATGATTGATCTCAATATACATGGGACCCATTTGATTGCTAATAACTCTACTAATAATAATGTTGTGTCCTTTTTTTGCTTCAGATTTGAAAACACCATACTATAACAACTATTAATCCTCGATCACAATGTCTTAGACGAGAAAGGAAAATATTTTGCGTCATGTATTTGTCGCTGCCTCCCACCAGACACGACTTGACACAAGGTCAAAAGACCGAAGGCCGATTAAAGTGGGGATAAAGGAGAGGGGAAGGTCGGGAACGAGCCGAGACTCGAACCCTGCTTGTCTGTGCTGCTCATCGGCTCACTTAGTGCAATGTGAGCCTGATGAGGCAAGCAGTTTCACGTGGGTCCGGGCACGTATGCCAGTTTACGGCTTAAACTAGACGCTTGGTCTAGTGCCGTGCATGGGGGACAAAGGAGACAAAAACGCAGCTCGCCCATCCGAAGGTAGCCTAGTCGAAACTAGGTGCCTAATTAAAGGCCCCAAGTCTGCCATTGTTCCTTTTCCAGGGCCACGCTCCGGACCGAAGTCCAGAACAGGCCCCGGGGCGCTCCTAAAAATCATTCAAAACTATCTCAAAATAGATGCAACTCATTAATATGATAAGGATTAATTACTGAGACAAGAAACTCAAAAAAGATTGCATGTCCTGGAAGCTGATATCATAACAATAAAAAAAAACACTTATTTGATGTCTCTACCTTAAAGGATACATTTTTCACCAAACATTTTCCAAATGACAGCCATTGCACTTATCTCAGTAATAAATCATTATCATATCAATGGCGTGCATGTATTTTGATACACCCTGTAGTCAGAAAACGGTACTGGAGTTTGAAATTTTGCCTTATCTGCAAAGACTCGAAAGAGAAGAAAACATATAAAAATTTTATGACTTTCCTTCGGTACTGTCAATTACGCCAAAACAGAATTAGCCGGTTTGGTTTCTTTGTTTAATGGCATATCAAACTTTGAAGGTTATTTAATGCCGAAGCTATTCTCCTAGAAGAACAGTAGTGGTACTATTTAACCCATAGTTAGAAGGATAAGGGTTTTTGTCCGAAAGTGAACGTAATAGCGCGACTGGAGTACGAACTAGCTTACTACTATTCCGCAGTCCATCGCTTTAACCATTACACCACGAGTACACCCCCGGCGGCCCTTATGTATGTATGTATGTATGTATGTATATTAGTAAAGTTGGTGACCCTAGGCTGGGGTAACCCGAAGGCCCCCTTTTCAATAACTACAACACCAAGGTATATATATATATATAAGATGGTTATATTTGTTGGTTTCTTTGCTTGATGGCATATCAACCTTCGTGGGTTATTTAATGCCAAATCCATCCTCGTAGAAGAACAGCTATGATACTATTTAACCCATAGCTGGAGGGAATAAGGGAGTTCAGACTTTTGCAAAGGGCATGAGCCCGAACATTTAACGTGATGGCGCGACTGGAGTTCGAACTCGTTTACTTTGAGGCCGCAGTTAACTGAGTCTCTTTTCCAGGTGTGATTTAGACACCAAGCACCTTAATACACACACACACACACACACACACACACACACACACATAGATATATATATATTCATTGTACATATATATATATATATATATACACTGTCATGTATACATACATATATGTACATGCACTTATATATATATATATATATATATAGTTATCGTCGTAGGAAATGGACACGGTGACACGAGTTCAAATCTTGGACGAGACTAATTGCATTTCACATAGCACTAATACTTTTGGGAACGGTATGAATCCAATTATTCTCCCTCCAGCTACGGGTAAATAGTAGGGCAGACTGAGTTTTTCAGCCTTGGTGAGGCAACTAGTCTAGGAGAAGGAAAACTCTGAATTCAAACCTGTTAAACTCCTCTTAAAAAATTGACCTTGTGTCATATCCTACCCGAGCAGGTAGTTTGGTAAATATATATATATATATATATAAGAGAGATTCTCCAGTCGATCTCGACGTATTAAGATTAAACCGTTCACTTAATGATGTGAACTGTTCAGCCACCTAGCTGATAACAGAAGAATGGTGAACCAATGTGCCGCAGATTCTCCTTAGTCAGTTACCTTGCTAAGGTTTGAGAGAAAGCCCAGTTTTCTTTTCCCCCATTATATATATATATATATATATATGTATATATATATATATATATATATATATATATTATTTCATTCTGAGATACAATTTCCTATACATTTACAATTGGCTGGTATAAAAGAATACACTTATAAATTTCTTCCCTTTCAAACTAAATTACAATCCACTTAAAAAGAATAAAACAATTAGTCTTTGGTGTTTCCACGAAAGATAATCGTCCATTTAAAAGCCTTGTTTTGATTTCACAATCAGCCAGTTAATCAATCACAATCTCTTTACCATTTTTCGTTCAACTTTATCTAATCATGAGACAAATGAGAATCCTCCACTCATTGGAGTGCCTCTACTCGTCAGCTCAAGGAGGTATCAATTAAAAATAAAACAAAAACATTGCCCATAAATTTTCTTATCTCAGTATTTTATTAGTACTTTCCTGTAATCTCCGGTTAAGTTGTTAGGGTTCAAGTTGCTTAGAGCACCTTCTGTACTTAAATTGTTTGGCAGACCGGGCTCTGATTACTTAGGGTACTACAGGGCTTAGAATACGCCGACTAAATCCTTTGCAGAGGGGTAAGATTACCCCTCACACACAAAGGAGTGTCTTGGGTATGACACAAAACTGCATTTGATGGTGAGGAGGTTCCAGTTCTAGAGCTCTAGGGAATGTTGAGTCAACCCTTCTTTGCCATCATTCCTATGGCAACTTTGGGCCGAAGTGGTAGTACCTGTTGGTCTCATGTATGGGTCAAATATATCTATTGAAAAATTATTTGCATTAGATAGGATTACTTGTTACCATATAACTGTGTGGAAATATTTTGGTGCTTTTCTAGAATAGCCAACCAATGAAAATCTGTTATTACTGTTATTACTGAGATAGTGTAATCTAAGCATTATTAGATATAAATTTACTAGCCAATGATTAAATAAATGTAATGAACTAGTTTTTAAAAGCTGCCTTGAAAATAGTTTTAAACTCATATGAAAAATGGATTGTGATAACAACTGTGAGATAAAATCAACCGTATCACTATTGGTATTGTAGGTGATGTAATAATTTGTTGTTTGAATGGTTTTCAGTTGGTATTGGTTTTTTTTTTATTATTTCTTCCGACCTTCATTAAAAAAAAAACCATAACCAACTGAAAACCATTCAAACTACAGACACGAGTGAGTTCAAGTCTCATTGACAAGGCCTTGTGCCATACATGTTCTCTGACGAAAGCTTCAAGCTGGAAACATACACGTACGTAAGAATAAAATAAATAAATAAATCCTAAAAAATACAAATCTCATCGTGGACCTTCTCATTTTAAAATATCTTTATACTCTCTTTGGACCTACAACAAAAATTATATATATATATATATATATATCATACATTCACCCTCCAGAGTAATTTTCCGTAATTTACTCCATATCTTTTTTTAATAAAGCAGTTAAGTCTCTAAATTACGTTTTTAATTAGATTCAGTTCGATCATCGGCCATATTTATTTCGTCTTTCTTGAACCTAATTTCTCAGAAATTGTCAAGTTATAGCCGATTCATATTTTTGAACTTAACTGTAATGGAACAAATAAATCAAATGATATTTCTTTACAATTTTTTGTTAAGTAAACAAAATATACAATTCCCATATGTGTTCCATATTGACTGCCGGTTAGTGTGGATTTCGTAAACAAGATGTGCAGCTGTGTCTTAAAGTAAACAAGACACAGTGGATATACAACGTGAATTGCGTCAGAATGAAAAATGTGTGAGCGTCAGAAAAATATATAAACACGGAAATCTTCAACCCCCGGGTCAGTCGGAGTCGGCAGTCAGCAGAGTTGACAGGTTAGGCTGTTTTGGGCGCTAGCGGCCTCCAGGTTGAGAAGCTGGCCCTATATCAATCTCCCGTGAAAGAAGCACGAAGAAGCAAGGCTCTGAATATGTCTATCTCAACGTAGTGTAAATCTTAAGATATGGTGTAAATCCTAGCAGTTCTCTCTCTCTCTCTCTCTCTCTCACGCAACATTTCGACTTTCGTAGTAATAAAACAAAGAGTTTATACTTTTATACACAAATGTTATTATCTTTTCATTCCAGGTATATAACATATGCATCAGCACCATTTTTTAAAATTTGAAATCTGTCGGTTTGATTTATACAAGCTTCTGCTTCTTCAGATTCTGAGGCGGCCAGTTTGCCACATGAATATCTTGTAACTCCATAATAGTATACAATTAAACCTTATCACCCTCCTTCACTTTTTATCTAATTTGTTACTGATTCATACACACACACACACACACACAGAGAGAGAGAGAGAGAGAGAGAGAGAGAGAGAGAGACATATACACACAGCACTCCTTCACCAGACGACAACAATTAATAGCGTTTCTATAACAATAAGAGAACTGAAATTTTTTTATTGCATGTTTGACAGAATAGATCACTCCTGAGAATGTCGTATAATTTTGTTTTCGCGAGCAAAAAACAAATATATAGAAATATAATGCTTACATTCACCATCCAGATGAGAGTAAGTTTCACTCCTTGGGCTTTATTTCTCTGTGAAAATTTATGCAGTAAAATATTACATGTAATATATAAAGAACAAAAATAATGAGTATCCTATGAACTGTTGGATACAACTGAGGTCTATGAACTGTTAAAGCTGGACTAGATCGATCCAATGTCTATAAACTGCGGTCTATGAACTGTTGAGGCTGGACTAGTTTGATCCCATGTTCATAAGCTATGGTCTAGGAACTGTTGAGGCTGAACTAGTTTGATCCAATGTTTATAAACTGTGGTCAATGAACTGTTGAGGCTGGACTAGTTTGATCCAATGCTTATAAACTGTGGTCTATGAACTGTTGAGGCTGGACTAGTTTGATCCAATGCTTATAAACTGTGGTCAATGAACTGTTGAGGCTGGACTAGTTTGATCCAATGCTTATAAACTGTGGTCTATGAACTGTTGAGGCTGAACTAGTTTGATCCAATGTTTATAAACTGTGGTCAATGAACTGTTGAGGCTGGACTAGTTTGATCCAATGCTTATAAACTGTGGTCTATGAACTGTTGAGGCTGGACTAGTTTGATCCAATGCTTATAAACTGTGGTCAATGAACTGTTGAGGCTGGACTAGTTTGATCCAATGTTTATAAACTGTGGTCTATGAACTGTTGAGGCTGGACTAGTTTGATCCAATGTTTATAAACTGTGGTCAATGAACTGTTGAGGCTGGGCTAGTTTGATCCAATGCTTATAAACTGTGGTCTATGAACTGTTGAGGCTGAACTAGTTTGATCCAATGTTTATAAACTGTGGTCAATGAACTGTTGAGGCTGGACTAGTTTGATCCAATGCTTATAAACTGTGGTCTATGAACTGTTGAGGCTGGACTAGTTTGATCCAATGCTTATAAACTGTGGTCAATGAACTGTTGAGGCTGGACTAGTTTGATCCAATGCTTATAAACTGTGGTCTATGAACTGTTGAGGCTGGACTAGTTTGATCCAATGTTTATAAACTGTGGTCAATGAACTGTTGAGGCTGGGCTAGTTTGATCCAATGTCTATAAACTGTGGTCAATGAACTGTTGAGGCTGGACTAGTTTGATCCAATGTCTATAAACTGTGATCCATGAAATGTTGAGGCTGGATTAGTAAGATCCAATGTCTATAAACTGTGGTCTGTGAAATGTTGAAGATAGCCTATTTGGATCTAATGACTATTAACAGTAGTCAAATTACTACGTCAAGGCTGCGCAACCGATTATTGACATATTCAAAATGGCTATACCTGTTTGGGATAGATCTCGTAAAGTAAGTGAATAAATTCTGAAAAGGTTTGGGTTCGAAACGAAATCTGTATTTGTTATTCTTTTTTTTTATTTTCCGCAAAAGTCTGCATTTGATAGTTTTTAGCAAACTGCTATTCATGATTTTTATTATCCATAAAAATCTATCCAAGAGAAGGTTAGGAAAAGCGAAAAGAAATTGGTTAAAATATAATGGCAGGACTCTCTGTGTTACTCGGGGAAAACATCTACAAATACGATAGCACATTTAAGATATTTACTTTGGTCGGTACTTGCTTAAAAGTGATGTCAGTTGATGAATATGAAGAAATGTACACAATAAAGTATTACATCACATAGAGTTGTACACAATATGGAAAACTATTTTTGGAAATCCAAAGAACAGATAACGTCATAAAACGAAATAAGAACAAGATTTTTTTAAGAATAGAAGGAATATATTACGAAGTAGAATGCATTTTCGGTTGAGGTTTTTCTTCTCCCTTTTTCTTTTTTCTTTACTGTGGGTGAGTAGATCAGGGTTAGGGTTAGGTTTGGGTCTGGATCTGTTGTCTTAAAATCAAGACCAGTTTTGGTTTGGTTTAATGGCATATCAACCTTTGTAGGTTATTTAATGCCAAGGCCATTCTTCTAGAACAGTAGTGGAAGAATAAGGAGGTTCATACCTATCCCAAGGGTATTTGCCCGAAAGTGAACGTAATAGCGCGACTGGAGTTCGAACTCGCTTACTATGATTCCGCAGTCCATCGCTTTAACCATTACACCACGAGGACACCCCCTCAAGCCCAGTGCATTATTTAATATTGTACTCAACGCCGTATGACATCATACTTTGATAAGTACATTTCTTCATATACCTGAACAGACACCTATTCCAAACAAATGCCATTTCATCTGTTCCTTCGAAAACAACAGAAATGAAAAGAAAAAATTGATTTTTATTTTAGCTGCCTACTTTAGAATATTACTTTTGGTCGTAAAGCAAAAACTACGTCTACATTCAACTGTATAAGCCACGGGTCAACCTCACAAAGAAAGAAAAATGAGAAACAAAGCGAATTCAAGAACACACACGCATTGTTGATTTTATTCACTTTCCGTGATGGTCAGGTTAGTGTGTATAACACTTCGCGATATGGATTGGAACGCTGGCTAGTTTTCTCCTTGTTTTATGTCTAACAGCCAACTGCAGATGCAGTAAAGTGCCGTATCCAGGACACTCGAATAAATTTGTTTGAAATATGGTTGGTTGGTTGGGTTTCATGGCATATCAACCTTTGTTGGTTATTTAACGCCAAATCCATTTTTATGCAAATAATCAGTTCTATTTCAAACAATTCAGTTTAGCATGAGTACAAAGTTTAATGGTCAAAACGTTTCTATTTCAAGCTATTCAGTTTATTCAAACAGTTCTAAATCAGCTAATTCAGTACAGGTTTTGTTTACACAGTTAAATGTCAAAATAGTTCTAGATTAAACAAATCAGTTTAGTGTAAGTACAATTTCCATGACAAAAAGAGTTACATTTCAAACAATTCAGTTTAGCATGTGTACGCAGTTTAAATGTAAGTACAGTTTAATGGTCAAAAACATTTCTTTTTTAAGCTATGCAGTTTAGTCAAACAGTTCTAATTCAAACAATTCAGTTTAGCATAAGTATGCAGTTTATTTCTATTTAACCCATAGATAGGGCCCTATCAGGTGTTACCATTCCGGGCCAGAGTGGATCTAAGAGCAATGGCAATGAAGAGGTGCTCCGCATTCCCCAAAGCTCCATCATCACTGGAACCTCACCATCAGTTTGTTTAGTGTCATATCCGGGACACTCATTAGCGGGGGCCTTACCCCTCTGCAGAAGTGGAGTCTGTGTATTCTACAGCCCCAGCCGACTGGTCAATGTTTAAAATATGTTATTTTGAACTATATTAACACCCTAGCTTTAAAAATATTGACATTGCAATAAAGTATGAAACGTTCTTTCAGCGGGGCTTAGAATAAGGAGACTGCATCTTCAGCAAAGGGATTAGATCCCTGCAAAAATAGGTACCTTGGGAAACACACTAAATTGAATCTCGTGGCGAGGCTCCAGTTCTGGAGCACTGAGGAGTGTCGTGTCACTCATTCATTGCCATTACTCCCAAGTCCACTCTGACTCGGAACCCGTTAGGTTCGGACTTATAGGTAAAATAGATCTGTTTGAAGATTATCTTTATCGGATAGGAAAACTTGATAACATACAACAGTGTGCAAACAAATGATTATTAAATAAGAATAATTACTTTAAACTATATAAAGTAAGTAAAGTTGGTGACGTTAGACGAGGGCGACCAGAAGGCTCCCTTCTCAATCGCTACTACACCGAGGTGTAGGGGAGGGTGCTACTCATTCCCCCGGATTGTTCCACTTTACCCTTGACATGTATATTATATTGCTGAGTGTTAAGCAAGGAGGTACCAAGTACCATTTTTAAAGTCTTTGGTATGACTCGACCAGGGATTGAACCCAGGTCTCCCGGACCATTGGCGAAAATTATGTCTAAATTATTCGTACTAGATAGAAGTACAAGATACTACATAAATGTTGTATCGTTGGTTCAGTAAAGGTATTCCACAGGTACAAGCCGAAGAGTTGGCAAGTCTATCAGAGAGCGATTAACGCTTTTTTTCCCCCCTGAAGTAGTCAGACACCGTCCATTTATATCTTTACCGGTGTCATACTAAAAAGAGTCACTGAATGTATAGTTCCGGTATAACAATAAATGAGGGCAAAAAATGATTATTACTGTCAGTAAGAAGTATGATTTTAAAAAAAGACATTGTAATGTGTTGTAACTCGTATATTCAAGTTAACAGAGAAAAGAAGAAAAACACATCAAGTCGTTTGATAAGGAAATAGGTTTTACAACACAAGATAAAATGGACGAACAATCAGTACTTGACAGGTGGATTTCGCAAGCTTCGTTAGTTTTTGGTATTCGTTTGGTCATATTTACCAACCCCTCCGCTCGGGCAGGATGTGGCACAAGGTCAGTTTTTAAGCGGAGTTTAACAGGTTTGAATTCAGAGTTTTCCTTCTCCAAGACTAGTTGCCTCACCAAGGCTGAAGAACCCAGTCTTCCCTACTATTTACCCATAGCTGGAGGGAGAATAATTGGATTCATACCTTTCCCAAGGGTATTAGTGCTATGTGAAATGCAATCAGTCCAGGATTTGAACTCGTGTCGTCGTGTCCATTTCCTACGACGATATCCATTACACCACGTTTGGTATCCCACTATGCCAAACTGTGGTACAAAGCCTTCTTAACGTGAGAGCCGGGCGCAGACCCGTAGCCCAGACACGCCCGGTGACTCAAAAAATGCCTTGGGCCTCGTCGGTATTATCCTAAAAAAAAGGCGCGCCTCAGGTGCCAGGCGATAAATCTGACCCTGCCGGAGCAAGTGAAAGCCTGAGCGGACGGCTACCTTGAGGCCAAGAGAATTGTTGGTCTTAGCCGCCTGACTCGAGTGTGAGGCTTCCTCGGCAGGCATGTCAGGCGACCTTGACCAACGTTAACAAGACCAGCCAACCAAGCCACTCGAACTGATACGTGCAACGAGAAATTCGGTCGGAGTGTGACTCGATTCGCAAGTCCCGTTGGTATTTGTTTGGTATCCCGCCATGCCAAAGAGTGGCAAAAGGCCTTTTTAATGTGAGAGCCGGGCACAGAGCCGTTGCTAAGACACACCCGGCGGCCCCAAGAATTTCTTGGGCCCTGTCGGCATTCCCCCAAAAAAGAGCGCCTCGGGCGTCATGTGATAAAGCTGGTGAGAGCTCGTGGAGATGACTCCCTAAGGCCTAAGGAGTGTTCGTATTAGCTATGTAACACGAATGCTGGGCTTCCCCGATACATCGTGACAGGCAACCTTAACCGACGTGACGAAGACCAAGCCTCACGAACCGTGTAATGAGAAACATGACCGGCGAGCGACTCGAATCGCGAGACCCATTGGTATTTTTCGTACGTTCCACTAAACGGACGAGTGCGACACAAAGCCTTTTTTAAGGTGGGTCCAGGGGCAGGGCCGTGGCCCAGATACGCCTGGCATTTCCAAAAATGCCTCGGGCCCCGTCGACATTCCTCTAAAAAAGGCGCCTCAGGTACCAGGCTATAAACATAGCCCTTCTAAGGAGGGTTAGAGCTTAGCAGGAATGCCTCTTCAGGCTCCAAGAGAACCGGTCTTAGCACACGTGACATGAATACGGCTTCCCGGTATCCATGTCAGGAGGTCTTGACTGACGTGACGAAGCCAAGAAACCAAGCCACACGAACCGGACCGTGCAACGAGAAAACGGCCAACGTGCGACTCGAATCGCGAGACCCATTCTCTTCGCTTGACCGAGGGTTGGTTAATTATTGGAAGCAGACGATTCCATTATCTTGCTTTTAGGTAGGATATGACACAATGGATCGTTGAAAATATAAAGTCATGATTGAAATCAAACATTTACAAATAAATCAATTTTGGGCATTGAATAACCCACAAGGAGTTGATATTCCGGGAAATAAATGAACCTAAATCTAAAGCTTAATATGGAATATTTAACCGTTTAAAATGATTGTGAAGATACATTTTTTGTATCAAATATAATTAAAGCTTATTGTAACAGCAGCAACTGGGGCCAAAAATCAAAGACACGAGTCTCGAACTGATGAAGATGTATATCTTTGCGCACGTGTTCAGCATAAAGCAAGCATACATTCCCCAACTTGAAAACTGAAACAAAACAAATGCACTCATAAATGTCCCAAAAAGGGAAACACACTACGAAAGTAATGATTTAAATCAAATCAATCAAGAGAATCCACGTGCTTACCTCTTTTTGCCTTGCTAGTGACCCACAAAGAAAAACGTCAGTCTCGCAATGCCGGTCAATTTGAAAAAGACCGAATTCGCGCCTGCTGGTGTTCAGGCCGGAAGTTCCTCTCGCACCTTCCACCTGGAAGTTCAATCTTAAAAAACTATATCGGTTGAAACGTAAACTCCTACATTCACACTTATAATTGTTAAACCGACTTCTGCACGAAAGAACCCAAAGAACTTTATTGATAAATTAGCTTTTAAAACATTGACTGTAGAATACATTGACTGCATTTCTGCAGTGGGGTAAGACCACCCACAACGAGTGTCCTGTATAAGACACTTAGCAATCAGAGGGTGAGGCTTCAGTCCGAGATCTTTGAGGAATGTGGCACAAGACATTTTGTCGTTTCGTACTGTGGCGACTCGTCTATGCAGTTACTAGCTTGCCCTGTCGGCCGGAGCTGTACAATACACCGACTTCACCTCTGCAGAGGAGTAAGGCCCCTGCAACTAGTGTCCCGGATATGACAAAAAACAATCTGATGGTGAGGTTCCAGTAATGCTGGATCTTTGGGGAATGCAGAGTATCCCTTCATTGCCATTGCTCCCATGTCATTTTAGCCCGGATTGGTAGTACCTGATAGGATCCTAATTTATGGGTCAAATAGAACTGTTTGTCATTTAAACTGTGTGCAAACAACTGACAAGTTAAATCGAGTTGATAGAAATAGAATTGTTTTACCATTCAACTGTATGTAAATAAATGATTAATGCTTAATTGAATTGTTACTGATACATAGCAAAACCTGAAACTATTTATCGATGTGCAAATAAAACTATTAGTATGAAATACTTAAAAACCGTTTACCTGTATGCAAAACAGAATAATTGGTATTATATCTAACTGTGGAAAAATAATAGCAATACTTGTGTTCAAAGAAATTAGCTCTTACCCATTTAAAAATAAAATTACCTCTAAACTATTCACATCTATATGATATATGTATAATCATTTAATTGTGTGCAAACAAATGACGGACGTTGAATCAAAGTGTTGAAACTATTTGTTTTCAAACAAATGATTAATAGTAACTAGAATTATTCGTGTAAGAAATACTTGAAACTATTTAACAGTGTACAAAAATGAGGTCAGGCTTGTTTTAAAATGTAATCTGCAAAATGCGTTAACCAATCATATGTACGTGGTGCCTTCAATAAGTTTTCAGACTTTTTTTGTACAGGCATTTAAAATTGTCGAAGACTCTTGAAGATTCAGTTTATTATTGCTATACATCTTATGTGATGACTGACCAATTTTTATGATTTCAGGTTCAAATGAACAGCTACTGCAGCAATTGGAATACACCCTACTAAAGCCTGAGTGTTACAGCTGATGAATTTCAAAAATGCAATCTAGACGTGAGGACACTTTAGAAGAACGATATGCAATAAAATTGTGTTTTAAACTTGGAAAAAATGCCACAGAAACAAAGTATGGAATGCCTCAGACTGCTTTTAGACCATCTTGCATGAGTCGAGCATCGGTTTTTGAGTGGCATAAGAGATTCAAGGAAGGCACGGAGTCTGTCAAGGCTGATGAGAGGTGTGGGAGGAGTAAGGAAGTCAGAACACCAGAGTTGATTGGCCAAAGGATTAGGGTTTGGGTTACTGTATTGAGGTTTTAAGGGAGTTCAGGTCGAGATTCCTCCGGAAGAGGCCAGCACTCTTCAAATCGGTTCAGTGGCATTTCCACAAGGACAATACACCAGTCCACAACTCCATCCTTGTCACAGACTATTTGACCAAGATGGCCATCAAGACACTTCCTCACCCTTCCTATAGTCCAGACCTTGCTCTCAGAGATTTTGCTTATTCCCTTAGCTCAAGGGAGGCTGTCGTTATGAGACAATTGAGGAGGTGAAAGAGGCTGTGACGAAGGTCATTGACACGCTCACACAAGAGGACTTCCATGGGTCCTTTCAGAAGTTGTTGGAACGATACAAGTGCCTTGCAGCCGGAGGAGATTACTTCAAAGGAGTCTAGAGTTTCATGTGTGTCCTATCAATAAAAGTGCCCATACGAAAAAAGTCTGGCAACTTATTTAATGATCCTCGTATATTGGTGGTTTGATTGCTAAAAAATCGAGTAAAATAGAAATTATTAATAAACAGCAATAAATAAAAATGATAGATTTTTTCGCATATCAACCATTGTAGATTATTTAATGCCAAATACTATATATATATATATATATATATATATATATATATATATATATATTGAATATATGTAAAATTGAAAATACATTTTATTGATAACATTTTTAAATGAGCCTGAGCTCATTTTTTGCATGCAGTTGAGGGGGTTGGTTGGTTCGTTGGTTGGTTTTCATGGCATATCAACCTTTATAGGTTATTTAACGCCAAATCCATTTTTATGCAAATAGTCAGTTTTATTTCAAACAATGAGTACACAGTTTATATGTCAAAAAACGTTTCTATTTCAAGCTATTCAGTTTAGTCAAACAGTTCTAATTCAAACCATTCAGTTTAGCATAAGTATGCCGTTAGTTCTATTTAGTTTAGTATGAGTACATATTTTGTTTACACACAGTTAAATGTCAAAACAGTTCTATATTAAACTATTCAGTTTAGTGTAAGTAGAGTTTCAATGTCAAAAATAGTTCCATTTCAAACAATTCAGTTTAGCATAAGTATGCAGTTTAAATGTAAGTACACAGTTTATTTGTCAAAAACATTTCTATTTCAAGCAATTCTGTTTGGTCAAACAGTTCTAATTCAAACCATTCAGTTTAGCATAAGTATGCCGTTAGTTCTATTTAAATGCAAAAAAACAGTAAAGTCAAGAAACCACGATTTAGTTCTATTTAACTCATAGATAGGACCCTTATTAGGTGCTACCACTCCTGGCCAGAGAGGATGTGGGAGCGATGGTAATGAAGGGATACTCTGTATTCCCCAAAGTTCCAGCATTACTGGAACCTCATCATCAGATTGTTTGGTGTCATATCTAGGACACTCGTTAGGGGGGGGGTCTTACCCTCTGCAGAGAAGCAGTCGATTTATCTTACAGTCCCAGCCGACTGGGCAATGCACGCAGTTAAATGGTTTCAAGTATTCCATACCAAGTTTTATTTGCACTCGGTTAAATGGTCTAAGAACTCTATTTCTAACAATTGGATTTAATATGTCATTTGTTTGCACACAGTTTTTTTTTTGTTTTTTTGCACACTGTTTAAATGTCAATTTTATTTTACCCATATATAGAACTCGATCAGGTGCTTCAACTCCGAGCTAGAGTTGACCTGGGAGCAAAGGTAATGAAGAGGTACTCCATATTCCCTAGAACATCAAGGCTGGAGCCCCGCCATAAGATGGTCTTATGGCATATCCAGGACACTCGTTGGGGTGGGAGCGTCGTACTTCTCCGTAGATATGCAATCGGTATACTCTACAACTCCAAAATGGTTTTGGTTGCTTCTGCGGTGTTATAACCCACTTCGAACTCGTAAAACACAAATTCTCGAATCAGAACTCACGTTCACCTGTGTGGTTTTCAAATTACACACGAAGTGAAGTAATGCATAACGTGTCTGCGCACCAACCACCACGACAGTACCAACCATTTTTGACTCACTCAAGTAATTACAAGCGTTGGAGTCACTTTTGACGGCACGAGTAAATTTGACGCTCTGGTGATAATAAAAAAAAAATCGGCGCTAAAAAAAATATGAAATACGTAGTTGACTGTCAGCTATGTAACTTGTCATATATAAATAGTGGATATAAACATGAACATTGTGACACCTCAGCATGAACGAACATGTTGAGTCATTTCTTCGGGCCTCATGGGCAAGAAATGACACCGCAGCTCATCACATAATAACGTTGTTCTGTTTTCGTTTTCGTTTTTTGATGATCAATGAAAATAAACAAAGAGATTTGAAATCAAAATGCCATGACCTTTGAGAACTAAAAACATGAAATTCCAACAAAGAATAACAGATTGCGTGATTTTAAATTTAAATAACCTTTCATTAACAGAAGGTCAACCAAGGAATATTTTGGTGCAAATGTTTTGACTCATCTCTACAGATTTATATTCATTTGCAAGTTTCTTTAAAATGTAATAAAATATCCTTCATATATATATATATATATATATATATATATATATATATATATATATATATATATTTCTTTAAGAAAAACAAAAATCGGTCACATTAGGATTACAAATTTATTTCCATCCTGTTATGGGTATTGATATGAAACAATAACACCAAAAATAACAGGACTTCTACAGATCTCTCTCTCTCTCTCTCTCTCTCTATATATATATATATATATATATATATATATATATCCGTCAAGAATATATATATATATATTTGTGTGTGTGTGTGTGTGTGTGTGTGTTCGCTAATGGTCCAGAAGGCCGGGGTTCAATCCCCGGGCGAATCATACCAAAGACTCTAAAAATGGTACTTGATGCCTCCTTGCTTAACACTCAGGATTGTAATGTACGGATCAAGGGTAAAATGGAGAAATTCAGTAAAAGGAGTAGCGGCAGTACATATACTAAAATTGTAACGATACAGAGTAGTGCCCTCCCCGACACCCTGGTGTCGTAATTTACTAAGCTTTTTGCTTAGATGCGGCACGAGGCTGCATGAATGAGGCACCCAATGAGACTCGAACTCACTTGTGAAGGCTTGCTATTCTAGCTTGCTTACCATTACACCATCTGAGGTGCCCAAGGGGTAGTTGCTATTGAAAATGGAACCTTCGGGTCGCTCTCAACTACAATCGGTTACTTATATATATATATATATATATATATATAGGAAGTGAGAGTAAAAGGTATCGAGGCTGAATCTTTCATTGTTTTTTTTTTTAAACTGACCAAACCCTACGCACGAATATGATGTGGCACAAGGTCAGTTTTCAAAGCGAAATCAAACATGTTTGAATTCAGAGTTTTCCTTCTCCTAGACTGGTTAAAGTGCACAGTCTGCCCTACTATTTACTCATAGCTGGAAGGAGAACAGTTGGATCCATACTTTTCCCAGGGGGTTATAACCGCTATGTGAAATTCATAACGATTAACGTCTTAGGGAATGGACAAGCTAAGCCGAGTTCGTTTTCAAGCTCCTTTAAAGAAATGTATAAATTTCTCTCTTTACTCCTTCTGCTGCTGTGAGTAAACATTACTCATCTGGGCAAGGTAATCAGTCGCTATTTATTATATATAAATATGTGTGTACGTGTGTGTTATTTCTATGTCATCTCGTCAAGCGAATAAAATATTTCAACATTTAATGCGAAGAATTGATTACTTTCGCGTGTCACGCCATGTTCCCATGTATAAGTTCAATTATTTTTTCTTTTTTGCGCTTTATATTCTTGAACAAATATATATTCTATATTTTGCTCCACGAAACAGTAGCTGCCGGCCACTTACCTCCCATCTCAAAAATTATCTTTCTATGACATGCCGGACGCTGATAGAGAAACAAGGACGAACTCATCAGTGACGTTATTCTATGGAACCCAACGCAGTGTTGACTGACCCGCAAGGACTTTGCGGACACTGGATGTAATTTGGAAGACCTGCCGGGAGTGATGGAAGATAGGGACAGATGAAGAGTGAGTATCTAGAAAATCAATGCTGTCAGCGCCACCTGATGATGGGGATAATGATGGAGATTTTAAACTAATATATTGCTTAATATATGAGTTCATATATAATCTCATGAAAGGCATAAATAATTGTATAAAAATTATATATATATATATATATATACGTTGATATTTTAAAGTTGTAATGTTAAGTTTTTAAAAAGTGAGGTTATCAACTACCTGTATTCGACTCTGTCGTGACAATATCACAGATTTTGAGCACTGTAGAAAAAATTCAACGAAAAGTTGTTCATAAATGGCCTAGGAGACTGGTGTTCAAACCCAGATCGTGTCATATCAAAGACTCTAAAAAGGATACTCGATGCCTCCATATTTAACACTCAGCCTTATAAAGTACGTATCAAGAGTAAAGTGGAGCAATCCAAGGAAAGGAGTACTACCCTTCAATACACCTTGGTGTAGTAGCTATTGAAAAGGGGGCCTTCCGGTCACCTTTGACTACGGTCGCCAACTTTACTTTATATATATATATATATATATGTTTTCATTCAATGAATGGATATGCTGCGTAACCCATTCATTTTTGTCCCTTATTTTGTCGCATACCAACTCTTTCAAAAATTTTTCTTTTCAGAACATTTCCTCCTGGTGATATAAGATCCAAACTAATTGAGAACGATTAAAAAATAAATAACTTCAAAGTAATATAAAATTATCTTATCACTATTGTTCATATATATATATATATATATAGTAAAAAGTAAAGTTGGCGACTGTAGTCGAGGGTGACCAGAAGGCTTCCTTTTTAATAGCTACTACACCGGGGTGTAGGGGAGGGCGCTACTCCTTTCCCAGGATTGCTCCACTTTACCCGCGATACGTACCTTATATTGCTGAGTGTTAAGTAAGGAGGTATCAAGTACCATTTTTAAAGTCTTTGGTATGACGTGACCTGGGATTGAACCCAGGTCTCCCGGATCATTGGCGAACACACTACCCATTGCGCCAATGAGCCGGTGATTGCGCGTGACTTTAGGTTTGATGCTTTACGCATCCGTCACACAGACGAATGCATAAAGCATGAAACCCAGGGTTACGGACACTACCAAGTAATATATATATATATATATATATATATATATATATATATATATATATATAAGCTCTGTCATTGGTACTGAGCGCTATTTGATAATACCGCAAAATTTGGTCCACTATTAACTCACCAAGGGAACTACTGAGAACCATAAACCTCAACAATATATATATATACAGGGTGGAACGATAAAATTGTCGTCCTAAAGAAAACAACACTACAGCTTTATTTTAAAACTTTCATTGAAAAAATCAATTCAGGTAGCTTGATTATGTAGTAGAGCTGACATCTATTCAATGTAGCCGCCTTCAGCCTCAATCACCGCCTCGATACGGATCCGGAACTGGGAGCATGCCTTTTCCACAAGTGCCGGCGGGAGCTCGGCGAATACTCGGCGAATGGCGGCGATCAGGCAAGCTTTGGTGTTGTGGGAGGTCATGTTGTTGATGTTCTCGACGTATGACCAAACGAAGTAGTCCAGCGGGGGAGGAGGGGGTCAGTGAGAGAAGGGTACAAAGTCGTAGCACTCCTTCTGAAGCCAAGCCTGGGTCTCTTTGGACTTGTGGGCCGGCGCCGAGTCCTGCTGCCACACTCAGAGTCTGCCACCGGGCACCTGACTGCGCCAGGAGATCACCACACTCTTCAGCATATCCAGGGACACTTTGGTGTTGACTTTCAAGCCGACTTCGAAGATGTGAGGTGGCATGGTGTGGCCCTCACTTGAAACCACACCAAAGACAACAACCGTAGCCGAAAACTTTGTTTTCATCACTCTGGGTACGTCCCTGTTATTCGTGGCAATCCAGCGATGGTTCTGGCAATGGTCCTGTTTTCATAAGTTGGATCGGTAGAGTGCATGAGTTGTACAGCGGCCCATCTCCGATCTCGCTCGTTGAACATTGTGTCACTTTCAGACATAATAGAAGGCCCCTATCGCTCTTGGGGTTTGTACACAACTGGCCAACTAGTAGATGGTCTGCAACAAAAAAAGAAAACCGGTTTTCATTAAACGGAAATGGAATCATGTCGTCTTCTTTTAGGGCAACAATTTTATCGTTCCACCCTGTATGTAACTTTTTGTAATTGTTCGTGGTGTATTTAGATATGTGTAATAATATATTTGTAAATACAACGCTTTTTTCATGAATTGAGCACCTCAGTAGCCGATTAACATATATGAATATATACCGAAAAAATTCTTTTGCTTACGTTGAGATGACGATATAAAAAAAAATTAAAGTTGGCGACCGTAGTCGAGGGTGACCCGAAGTCTCCCTTTTCGATAGCTACTACACCAAGTTGTAGGGGAGGTTGCAACTCCTTTCCCTGGATTACTCCACTTTACCCTTAATCCGTACCTTATAATGCTGAGTGTTAAGCAAGGAGGCATCAAGTGCCAATTTTTGAGTCTTTGGTATGACTCGACCTGGGATTGAACCCAGGTCTCCCGGGCCAAGGATAAAATATCCGACTTACGTAAAATCAGCCGGATTTCGATTCCAGCTTGAAACATCTCGCGTATCTAGCTACACTGAAGTACTGTGATACAACTAAGCAGTCTGTCTGTAGATTACAATATATATATATATATATATATATATATATATATATATATATATAGACAGATAGCAATAATATTGGTGTCGCTGTATTGCCAACGATGTTGTAGTGACCTTATGTTGTGCCACGAGATGACATTAACGCGATCAAAGTAAAGTAAAACGCAAACAGTACCGGCAAGGATTTGAACTCGAGTCATCGAGTCTATTTCCTACGACTATATTCATTACGCTATATATCTGCCTTCTTATTCGACCTTTTAATTTTACAACCTTTAGGATTTCTAACCGTGCTCATGGCTATAAGTGGCTATCCGTGTGAGAAGTCTCTTTTGGGAGATACCAAACTGGGATAGAGTTTGTTCCAATGCTTTGTTTGCAGTCATCCCAAAAGAAACACAAACTTTAAACTGTCTCCGATGTATGCCAACGCAAAACAGTTTGTCGCAATAGGAATACACGCGACAGGCATCTGTCTCCGATGTATGCCAACGCAAAACAGTTTGTCGCAATAGGAATACACGCGACAGGCATCTGTCTCCGATGTATGCCAACGCAAAACAGTTTGTCGCAATAGGAATACACGCGACAGGCATCTGTCTCCGATGTATGCCAACGCAAAACAGTTTGTCGCAATAGGAATACACGCGACAGGCATCTGTCTCCGATGTATGCCAACGCAAAACAGTTTGTCGCAATAGGAATACACGCGACAGGCATCTGTCTCCGATGTATGCCAACGCAAAACAGTTTGTCGCAATAGGAATACACGCGACAGGCATCTGTCTCCGATGTATGCCAACGCAAAACAGTTTGTCGCAATAGGAATACACGCGACAGGCATCTGTCTCCGATGTATGCCAACGCAAAACAGTTTGTCGCAATAGGAATACACGCGACAGGCATCTGTCTCCGATGTATGCCAACGCAAAACAGTTTGTCGCAATAGGAATACACGCGACAGGCATCTGTCTCCGATGTATGCCAACGCAAAACAGTTTGTCGCAATAGGAATACACGCGACAGGCATCTGTCTCCGATGTATGCCAACGCAAAACAGTTTGTCGCAATAGGAATACACGCGACAGGCATCTGTCTCCGATGTATGCCAACGCAAAACAGTTTGTCGCAATAGGAATACACGCGACAGGCATCTGTCTCCGATGTATGCCAACGCAAAACAGTTTGTCGCAATAGGAATACACGCGACAGGCATCTGTCTCCGATGTATGCCAACGCAAAACAGTTTGTCGCAATAGGAATACACGCGACAGGCATCTGTCTCCGATGTATGCCAACGCAAAACAGTTTGTCGCAATAGGAATACACGCGACAGGCATCTGTCTCCGATGTATGCCAACGCAAAACAGTTTGTCGCAATAGGAATACACGCGACAGGCATCATTCTTACATCGAAGGGACAAAGAAGGTGAAAGATTTCACCGAAAAACCGGTTTGAGCCAGATCTCCGAATGATATAGTTTAAAACTTTCTCTGACACAAATAATTTTAGTAAGTTTGGGTGAAATTGAGTCAGAAATGACAGAGCTTTTGTTGTAGTATTTGTCGCTGCCTCCCACCAGACACGACTTGACACAAGGTCAAAAGCCCGAAGGCCAATTAAAGTGGGGATAAAGGGGAGGGAAGGTCGGGAACGAGCCGAGACTCGAACCCTGCTTGTCTGTGCTGCTCATCGGTTCACTTAGTGCAATGTGAGCCTGATGAGGCAAGCAGTTTCACGAACCCAAATGTGGGTCCGGGCACGTATGCCAGTTTACGGCTTAAACTAGACGCTTGGTCTAGTGCCGTAGAAAGGGGACAAAAGTGCAGCTCGCCCACCCGAAGGTTGCCCAGCCGAAGCTGGGGGCCTATTAGGCCCCGAGTCTGCTCTTGGTTTCGAGCGCCCATCCGGCACGAATGCCAGACGGCCCAGCTAAAAAGCCGGGGAGCACGCCCAGAGCTTTTGTTGTACGGACTGACAGATGCTTAGTGAATTAAAATAAGATTGTGCATAAGCTGTGAACGCGTTAAAAATTTGCATATATTTTGTTGAAGAATACTAGTGTAAATGTAGGAGTTTGCGTTTCAACCGGTATAGTTTTTTAGATTGAATTTTGCCTCCGATACCGGTCGCTTCCGGGTGGAAGGTGCGAAAGGAACTTCCGGCCTGAACACCGGCAGGCGCGAATTCGGTCTTTTTCAAATTCACCGGCATGCGAGACTGACATTTTTCTTTGTGGGTCACTAGCAAGGCAAAAGAGGTAAGCACGTGAATTCTCTTGAATTGATTCGATTTAAATCATCACTTTCATGGTGTGTTTCCTTTTTTTGGAATATTTATGAGTGCATTTGTTTTGTTTCAGGTTTCACGTTGGAGAATGTTAGCTTGTTTTTACGCTGAATACGTGCGCAAATAAAGGTATACATCTTCATCAGTACGAAACTCGTGTCTTTGATTTTTGGCCCCAGTTGCTGCTGTTACAAATAGTATTAGTGAGATAGCAATTAAATGGCGTCAACTCTTCCGAATCGATGCTAATAATTTTTATACATTTACCCAACCCTTCCTCACAAGTAGGGTGTGAAATAAGGCTTATTTTTAGCAGAATTTAACAGATTTAAATTCAAAGATTTCTTTCTCTTAGACCGGTTGCTAGAGCTAGTTTTAAGAGCCTAATCTGCCCTACTATTTACTCAATTTATACACCATGATATGGTTTAAAATAACAATCCTAATCTAATTATAATCCTTTTTTTTTGCACCCAGTTATATTGTATCTACTATTCCTATCTAATATGAACAATTTTAAAACAGAATTATTTGATCCATAGATGAAACCCTAACAGGTACTACCACTCCGGGTCAGAGTGGACCTACAACCTATAGCAATGAGGGTTGTACTGCACATTCCCCAGAGATCCAGAAATGGAACCTCACCACCGGATGTAGTTTAGTGTCATCCCCAGGAAGCCCCTTTTGTACGAGGTTCTTACCTTCTACAGAGAATGTAGCCTTCTAATTCTATCCTCGCCGACAGGGCGGACATAGTGGCAAGACCAAGATCAAGCACTAAAATATTTTCCCAAACCAAAGCTGCGTGAAAAGAAATTAACTGTTTCGTGATTCATTACATCTTAAATGGAGAAGCGGCTAACGTGCTGGATTGTGACATCGTAATAAGCGTGTTCGAACTCCAGTCACGCTATAACGTTCCCTTTCGAACTAATATCCTTGGCAAAGGTATAAACCCCATTATAACACCCAAGCCAGAGGTTAAAAAATACTACTACAGTTCTACAATTATTCTTTGGCATTAAATAACCCACGAAATAAAACAAGGAAACCAGAATCTGTACAACTTAAATATTGGCTAGACCATCATAGTAAAGTATTGCCTGGAACCGACAAAATGCGTCAAAGACTTCAATTTTTACATCCAATATCTAAAAGAACATGTATTCGTTTATGGCAACCAACGTCCGATTGAATATCTCACAAATAACTCAGAAACTGCAGAAATGAACATACCCAGCTACAAAACTTAACCTCACCCTGCTTACAGCCCAGTAGGCTGGGGCTGTAGAATCCTCCGACTGCATCTCTGCTGTGTAGTAAGACCCCCCACCCACCAAATGAGTGTCCTGTATATGACACTAAGCAATCTGATGGTGAGGTTCCAGCCATGGAGGTTTGAAGAATGCCGAGTAGCTGTCCATTACCATCGCTCCCAGGTCCACTCTGACCCGGAGTTGTAGCACCGAATAGGATCCTATCTATAGCTCAAATAGAACTGTTTGATCATTTAACTGTGTGTAAACAAATGATTGATATTTAATTGAATTATTAGTTGTACATAGCAATACTTGGAACCATTTCATTGTACGCTAAAGAATGAGTAATGTTGAATAGAATTACTGTTAAATAGCAATACTTGTAAACACTTCGATGTTTGTAAGCAGATGATTGAATACAATTAAAAGTGTTAGATAGTAATGATTGAAACAATTCAACTGTGTAGAAACAATAGCAACATTAGATTACAATAGCAACATTACAATAGCAACATTAGATTACAAACAAATTAGTTTTTTATTTAAAGATGAAATTACCAACAAACTAATCTCTTATATATCATGTATATCTATTCAAATGTGTGCAAACAAATGACTGATGTTAAATTGTGACTGTTATATGGCATTACTTGAAACCATTTAACTGTGTGCAAAAATAATGAGTACAGGTTCGTTTAAGAATGTTCTCTACAAAATGTGTTTACAAATCATATGTATTTAATATATATGTAAAAATAGGATTTGGTATCAAATAACCTACAATGGTTGATGTGCCATTAAACCAAACCAAACCAAATCTTATATATTTAATATATATATGTATAAAAAGGATTTGGCATTAAATAACCTACAATGGTTGATATGCCATAAAACCAAACCAAACCAAATCTTATATATTTAATATATATGTATAAAAAGGATTTGGCATTAAATGACCTACAATGGTTGATATGCCATAAAAGGCAACCAAACCAAATCTTATATATTTAATATATACGTATAAAGAGGATTTGGCATTAAATAACCTCCAATGGTTGATATGCCATTAAACCAAACCAAACCAAATTTTATATATTTAATATATATGTATAAAGAGGATTTGGCATTAAATAACCTACAATGGTTGATATGCCATTAAACCAAACCAAACCAAATTTTATATATTTAATATATATGTATAAAGAGGATTTGACATTAAATAACCTACAATGGTTGATATGCCATAAAACCCAACCCAACCAAATCATATATATTTAATATATATGTATAAACAGGATTTGGCATTAAATAACCAACAATGGTTGATATGCCATAAAGCCAAACCAAACTAAATCTTATATATTTAATATATATGTATAAAGAGGATTTGGCATTAAATAACCTACAATGGTTGATATGCCATAAAACCCAGCCAAACTCGTCCCCAGCTTACTCACTAGCCTTCTATTCCGATCGTCAATTTCCGGGAAGAGAAAACTTACGGTTAAGTCACAGTAAAAACATCAGTTCCAGCCAGATCATCGAAGTTAGGCAATGATGAGCATTAAGGGATAGTAGGTAACGTAAGCAACCTGAGGACTGAGTGCTATTCGAAACAGATCTGAGTAAATAACAGCTTTCTACAAAAAGTCTAACAACCAAGCAGAATTTCAAAATGTTCAAAGAATTATGTGACTCGAAGACTCCAGAATTCTTGGCTATCGGAATAAAAGACTTGTTTATTGTTGGCAACAATGCGTAGATTTTAATGATGCTTTAGTTTAGAATCAAATTGCAGTAGCGGGCTTGATCTCGCACCGGGCATCCTCTCTCAACAAGCCTCATGACTTATGTTAATTTTCTACATGACTAAGTGATAGCCAGTATGATCTCTTGCTAAAAAGTGAGAATTTCGGAACGCAAGAGATGCCCAGAGCGGAACTTTCTCAGAAGCGATTCTTTGTCGATAAGAAAGAAGAAAACCGGTTGTGCCTGACATTGTTGATGAACAAAAAGAATCGATTTCTACCATGAAAGAGAAGGAATAGCGTTCTGACTTTATTTATTTTTGACATCAGGTTCTTATTTCGAGTAAGTTTTTTTTTCTAAGCTTTGATATGCAACTTTAAAGTGAATGGCTAAAAATTAAAATTATTTTACCATCAACTTAATAATGACGATGGACCTTTGTCTAGGTCTAAGTACAAGCTCGGGCAAGATTGTATTAAAGACCGGCAGTTGCGCATGCACCAGGTCTTTCCTCTTTACGACACAAGTGCTATCCAAGATGTTATATAATTACGGAATGATTTTTTTATAATAATCATTTTTCGTTAATTATATTTTATCATTCAGTTTGGTTAGGCTTTGAACTATTAGGCTCTTAGTTCAGGTGCACAGACATTGGGTACAGTTTATGCTCGTGCGCAGAGGATATGACAATCACAATTGTCATAATAAACCCCTGATAGGAAATGGGGTTGGAGTGTGAATGACGTCATGCCCGGAAGCGATGGGCTGAGAATTTGGAGATTTTGAAAAAGACGTCAGTTGGGAGTTGATTTCGGGCCATGTAAGATAGACAGACACTTTGTCTCTGCCATTTGAGGCATAGAAAATTGAGTTCTCTGCCATGGAGTCGAGTAGTTGGGGTTTCGACTGTTGAGGCATACGGTTAGAGTTTTTCGGGTCCCGGCTAGCGAAGATGAAAGGAGATCTAAAACTCCACGAGATGTGCCGAGCATTTGAGTTTTGTTAGCATGGTATGATACAAAAGACTTTTAAGAATTCTCTCTCTTTCTCTCTCTCTCTCTCTCTCTCTCTCTCTCTCTCTCTCTCTCCTCATGTCGAAAAACCGAACTCAGAAGTCAAAAAGTTAATAAACGTTCGTACGTGAACAACAGTGAGTTTGCCTGTTAATGTGTTGTGTATTTCCCTGTATTTGAATTTGTACATGTGCCGTTAGATTGAGATATCATTGTGATTATGATATGATTATGGCTATGGTTGTGAGTATACAACAAAGAGAAGAGCATGTTGCTATACGACCTAACATTACAGTCGCCGCAAGAACGAGGCTGAACACAAGATCGGACAACATTAAATACGACAGCGCCTGCATTTGCAACCCAACCCCCACTGTTGGGAGTAACCCAGCCACACTGTTTAAATTCTTCCTTCTCCTACACTGGCTGGCAGTACAACGGTGAGAAAGAGAGTCTATTTTCCCAAAGCTGGTAGAGGTAAAGAAGTAATGGATTCATGCCTTTATCAAGGACATTAACCTGAAATGAAGTGCTAACTGCCTTTTGATTTGGTTCACCGAGTCCATTTTAAACGGCAGCAACCGTAACGCTACCATCGGTTAGAGGCCTCGACGAAATAAGCTCCTGATGTTTAGAAGGCAAGAAAATCTGATAACATGCTTCTTCGATTATACAAAGCATAACTCAAAAGAGAAATGGACGAAAGGTTACATCCTTCTCTTCCACAAAAAAATGCCACCTCGGAATCACTAAGAACTACAAGGACTTAATTCTGACTACTATAGCTGCTAAGGTTTACAATACCCTGCTTCTCAATCGAATCCGACCCGAAATCGAGAAGATTCTTACAAATAATCAGTAACCGCTCCACAATCTCATTGATTCTGACAATCCGCCGTGTCATCGAAGGAATACAGGCAAAGAATCTCGAGACAACACTATTGTTCGTAGATTGCCCTGTTGGCTGGGGCTGTAAAATATATCGACTGCACCTTTGCAAAGGGGTAAGACCCTCGCAACAAAACCCAGTGAGCTGGGGCTGTAGAATACACTGACTGCACCTCTGAAAAGAGGTAAAATCCCTACAGCAAGACCCAGTCGGCTAGGGCTGTAGAATACACCGACTGCACCTCTGCATAGAGGTAAGACTCCTCCAATGAGTATCCAGGATATGACACTCAAAAATCTGATAGTGAGGCCCCATTAATGATGAGGGTTTGGAGTGCCTCCCTCATTGCCATCGTTTCCAGGTCCACTCTGGCCTGAAGTGGTAGCACCTGATAGGGTCCTATCTATGGGTCAAATTGAACTAAACTGCGTACTTATGCTAAACTAAATTGTTTGAAATAGAACTGTTTTGATATTCAACTGTGTGTTAGAACTGTTTATATGTCTGAAAACCGGACATTGACCTAGGGGTTAGAGTGTTCGCCAATGGCCCGGGAGACCTGGGTTCAATCCCAGGTCGAGTCATACCAAAGACTCAAAAAATGGTACTTGATGCCTCCTTGCTTAGCACTCAGCATTATAAGGTACGGATCAAGGGTAAAGTAGAGCAATCCAGGAAAGGAGTAGCGCCCTCCCCTACACATTGGTGTAGTAGCTATCGAAAAGGGAGCCTTCGGGTTACCCTCGACTATGGACTATATGTCTAAAAATAGGTTTAGCATTAATACCCATCAATGTTTGAAGTGTCATAAAACCAAACCAAACCAAACCAATTGTTCGTACATTTCTCTAAGGCATTTGAGTCCAAACACAGAGGAAATACTATTCACATATGGTCTTCCCAAAGAAATTGTCACTGCAATAATGATGCTTTCCAAAACACAAAACAATAGTTCGCTCACATGATGGACACAGACTTCTTCGACATTATCACTGGAGTCTTGCAAGGAGACACATTAGCACCGTATTTGTTTATTCTCTGCATAGATTACATACTTCGAATATCCATAGATAGAATAAAAGAAAATGGTTTCCCATTGAAAAAGGCAAAAAGCAAATGATATCCTACAGAAAGTACGACAGATGCAGACTACGCAGATGACCAAGCACTTCTCGCAAATATACCATTTCATGTTTTAAATAAAAAGTAGCCATCTCCACTCTAAGTGAAAAGCCTCTAAAATTAGTGGACCAATTCACATACCTTGGCAGCAACAACTCATCTACAGAAAGTGATATCAATATTCGCTTTGTGAAGACGTCGAATGCAATTGAAAGGTTATCGATCATATGGAATTCTGATCTATCTAATAAAATAAAACGAGATTTCTTCCAAGCTGTGGCGGTGTCCATACTGCTATATAGATGCACCACTTGGACACTAATAAAAGACGTGGAGAAAAAGCTAGATGGGAACTACACAAGAATGCTACGTGCCGTCTTGAACAAATATTTGAAGTAACACTCCACAAAACACCAGTTGTACAGCCACCTGCCTCCCATCTATCAAACCATTCAACAAGACATGCGGGGATACGGGGCACTGCTGAAGAAGCAAGAACGAACACATCAGCGACGTTCTGTAATAAACTCCTCCACATGGATGTGATAATATTGGCCAACCAGCAACGACTAACTTACCACGGCTCGATACGGACACAATATGCTATCTAGAGGACCTGCCAGGAGAGATAGTCAATAGGGATAGATGGCGAGAGAGAGACGGGCAACTCCGTACTGACAGCTCGTTTTGATTATGATAATGACGATAATTATGATGATATATTGACCAACACTCAGCAATATAAGGTACATAAAGCGGAACAAACCTGGGAAAGGAATAGCGCCCTCCCCTACACCTTGGTGTATTAGCTATTGAAAAGGGGGCCTTCTGGTTGCCCCCGAATACAGTCGCCAACTTTACTTGACTATTGACCAAATCGGAAATCAGACCTGACTGATAAACGCAGTTTCTTCCAAGCAGTGGTCGTGTTGATACTGCTATATAGATGCACTACATGGACGCTAACTAAACGTATGGAGAAAAAGCTTGACAGCAACAACACAAGAATGCTGCGAGCAATATTGAACAAGTCCTGGAGGCAGCACCCCGCAAAGCAGCAGCTGTACGGCCACCTACCTACCATCACGAAAACTATCCAAGTTAGACGAAACAAACATGCAGGACATTGCAGGAGAAATAAGGATGAGCGCATAAGTGATGTACTCCTGTGGACCTCTTCACATAGCCGTGCAAAGGCAGGACGATCAGCTCGAACCTACATACAGCAGCTCTGTGCCGATACGGGATGAAGCCCTGAAGATCTGCCGGAAGCAATGGACGATATGGAGGAGTGACGAGAGAGGGTCAGGGATATCCGCGCTGATGGCATGACATGATGATGATGATGATGATGATTGGCCTAATGGGTTGAGTGTTCGCCAATGGTCCGGGAGACCGGGGTTCAACCTCAGGTCAAGTCATACCAAAGACTCAAAAAATGGTACTTGATTCCGCCTTGCTTAACACTCAGCATAAGGCAAGGATGAAGGGTAAAGTGGAGCATTTCAGGGAATGGAGTAGCGCCTTCCTTTACACCTCGGTGTGGTAGCTATTGAAAAGGGAGCCTTCGGGTCACCCTCGACTAAGGTCGTCAACTTTACTTTTTTTACTTATATATATGATTCATTCAATAAATAAGGTGAAATATTGCCAAAGGATTTGAAAATAGGAAGCAGTTGCACCTTTTTCAAGGAAATCAATTGTGATGAGCCCTTTCATATTTCAGAAGACATATCTATGATATACTAACACTGAATAAACAGAAGGAAAGAGTGAAATGAAATCAATTTCGCATACACAAACGTTTAATATCCTTATTTACCAACCCCTCCGCTCGGGCAGGATATGACACAAGGTCAATTTTTAAGCGGAGTTTTACATGTTTTAATTCAGAGTTGTCCTTCTCCTAGACTAGTTGTCTCACCAAGGCTGAAGAACACAGTCTGCCCTACTATTTACCCTTAGATGGAGGGAAAATAATTGGATTCATACCTTTCCCTAGGGTATTAGTGCTATGTGATATGCAATCAGTCTCGTCCAGGATTTGAACTCGTGTCGCCATGTCCATTTCCTACGACGATAACCATTACACCACGGGCACCTCCCCAAACGTTTAATATGAGTGTCATTCAATAAATAAAGTGAAATATTGCCAAAAGAGTTGACAACAGGAACCACTATTTACAGTTGGACTTAAGAAAAGGTTACTGAATAAGAAATAACCAAAGCGGAAGTTGGAAATGAAATGGAAATCTTTATAACATCAACAAAATATAATACTCACCAGCAGCATGAAGAAGGTTAATCACTGCTAGTGGTGACTACTTAGTCAACCTATTTATCCCCCCCACACACAATAGTGTCCAACGTATTTATGAGCAATGAAATATACCCATTAATGTCCATAGGTTTGGTTTCTTTGTTTAATGGCATATCAACCTTTGTAGGTTATTTAATGACAAAGCTATTCTTCGAGAAGAACAGTAGTGGTACTATTTAACCCATAGCTGGGAGGATAAGGGGGTTCATACCTTTCCCACTGGTATTTGCCCGAAAATGAACACAATAGCGCGACTGGAGTACGAACTCGCTTACTACGATTCCGCAGTCCATCGCTTTAACCATTACACCACGAGGACACCCCCCACTTAATGTCCATAGGTACGATATATAACAGAAGTCAATTGCGATGAGCCGGGCAAATAATTTGCAAGCAATTATCTAGTTTTAGGTAAACATTTCTAGTTAATAAGAACACTCATATTAATTTGTTAATTAGTATATAATTATTAGCAAATTAATACGAGTGTTCTTATTAGGATTATTCCATAGATAAATAAAGGGGAGAGTTTTCTTGGCGTAGTGGCTAAAGTCCTGAACTGCGGCCTCGAGTCCCAACTCCAGTCACGCTGTATCGTTTACTTTTGGGTTGATACTCATGGGAAAGGCATGAACCGCCATGCATCCCCCCGGTACGGGTTAAATTATATCACTGTTTTTTTCTACAAGGATGGCTTTGGCATTAAGATAACCCACGAGAGCTGATATGCCGTTAAACAAAGAAAGCAAACCCTCAATAAATAAAGTGTATTTTGCCTAAAGAATTGGCAATAAGAAGTATTGTTTATAGTCACATTTTTTTTTCAAAGAAATCAATAGTGATGGGTGGTTTTATATCCCAGATGACTGTTACCATGACCTTCTTTGCTGGCCGCTGCGCCCGGAACATTTTCTTTAGCGGAGAGTCTGTTTTATTCTTTTTTACTAAGGTTTAGTCCATTTATAAAAATTTGTTTTTAGTAAAACACGCTTCTTCATACTTATCAGACATTCATTTAATTTCGCATGGTTTGCATTTGTAAACCATAAAAAATTTAATGACAGACCTCTGTTTAAGACTTGGACAACTGTGTTTGATTTGCTACCATTTTGAATAGCCTCAAAACAAATATTTTGCTATAAATAAATTCCAACCAATGCAGAGTTTATATTTATAGAAAAAATTCTGAAAAAAAATTTCATTAAAAAATTCCCCTCTTCATTGAATGATCCTTGTATATATGATATATCCCAGCTCAGTCACAAAATTCCCCTCACTTATTGAATGACTTGTATATATGATAGGTTTGACTTCAGTCACAAAATTCCCCCTTATTTATTGAATGACCCGCGTACATATGATATATCCCTCCTCAATCAGAAAAATCCCCTTTATTCCTTAAATAACCTTCACGTCTTCAAATAACTATTCTTATAAAACTGCAAGATCAATGTCTCAAGAGTCGATGTATTAATAAAGTTCAATCATTATAAGCATTATCTTCGATTTATCTGTTCCATTGATTAGACCCAAATAGGTACTACCATTCCAGGTCAGTGGAACTGAAAGTAATGACCACAAAGGGGTGACGTCATACTCCCCACAGCTCCAGAACAGGAGCCCCGTCACTGAATGCAGTTAAATGTCATCCCTTTTGGGAAAGTCGGGGGGGGGGGCTTGCTCTTCTACAAAAATTGCAGTTAGCGCTTTCTAGGTCCAACCGACTAAGAATATATCTACGGAGGTTCTTGGATCTTATCAGCCGCGGATAACGAGGTTCTCCAGTATGAATTAGTTGGTATGGAATGATTAATTGAAATGAATGTATAATTGTTTTAAATGAATGCAAATCTGTATGAAGCAGAAGTGACTTGGTAAATTGAAAAACAAGGGAGAAGGGTTGTCCGGTCGGGTAACGAGGTAAGCAGAATCGTGGGAAGCGGTTTAACCTTACACAGTTGCTCGTTGAAGAGATTTATTTCTGTTGATAATGACGCATGATTTACTAATATCTTTATTAAGGATGTTAGTAGTAAGTAGGCTGACCGTAGTCGAGGGCGACCTGAATCCTATTTACCCAACCCCTCCGCTCGGGCAGGATATGACACAAGGTCAATTTTTTAAGCGGAGTTTAACAGGCTTGAATTCAGAGTTTTCCTTCTCCTAGACTAGTTGCCTCACCAAGGCTGAAGAACCTAGTCTGCCCTACTATTTTACCCATAGCTGGAGGGAGAATAATTGGATTCATACTTTCCCAAGGATATTAGTGCTATGTAAAATGCAATCACTCTCGTCTAGGATTTGAACACGTGTCGCCGTGTCCATTTCCTACGACGATAACCATTACACCACAGGCGACCTGAATGCTTCCTTTTTTAATGGCTACTATTGGCATGATGGTTAGAGTGTTCACCAATGGCCCGTGAGACCTCGGTTCAAATCTAGGTCGCTGTCATACCAAAAACTCAAAGAATGGTACTTGATGCTCCCTTGCTTAACACACAGCATTATAAGGTACGGATCATGGGTAAAGTGGAGCAATTCAGGGAAAGGAGTAGTGCCCTTCCCTACACCATGGTGTAGTAGCTGTTGAAAAGGGAGCCTTCGGGTCACCGTCAACACGGTCGCCTACTTTGCTTTTATACCAATGTGTAAGAGTGGCCGCTACTCCTTTCCCTGGATTGCTCCACTTTCCCTTGATACGTACCTTATAATGGCGAGTATTAAGCAAGGAGGCAATTTCCATTTTTTAAGTCTTTGGTATGACTCGCCCAGGATTGAACACCGGTCTCCTGGCCGTAGGCAAATTATGCCAATTAGCTTAGTTATGGTACAAGGCCAGAAGTATGGGGTATCTAGTGAGAATCAAACTCATAGATAATGGTCTGCTAATGTAGCGTGTTAACCATAACATCATATGAGATGCCCAATATATACGAGGGTCATTCAACCAGGGAAATTTGTTTGAAAAAGCAAAGATATTTTTCGTCTGGATTTTTTCCCATAAAACTCAACATTCCACGGGATTGGCTTTTAGCAAAAATTATTTTAATCTCGCAAAAATATTTTTGTTTTGAGGTTATACAAAATGGTGTTAAATCAAGCAGGGTGTTCCAGGCTTGAACAGAGGCCTGTCATCAAAACTTTGGTGGTTGAGAAGTGCAAACCATTTTTTTGATTTACAGAAAAATGTATGATGTGCACGAAGAATGTTTTAGAAAAAAAAATCTTTACAAATGGGCTAAACACGGGTTTACTTCTACAAGACTGATGGTTTGGTTTGGTTTCTTTGTTTAATGGCATATCAACCTTTGTAGGTTATTTAATGCCAAAGCCATTCTTTTAGAATAACAGTTGTGGTACTATTTAACCCATAGCTAGGAGGATAAGGGGGTTCATACCTTTCCCAAGGGTATTTGCCCGAAAGTGAACGTAATAACGCGACTGGAGTACGAACTCGCTTACTACGATTCTGCAGTCCATCGCTTTAACCATTACACCACGAGGACACCCCTCTCTACAAGACTGAGTCGAAAAGATAGTCAATGGACTGGAAACATACTGAATCACCGGTAACGAAAAAGTTCTGGGTACAGTATGTGTAACAGCCGTCAATCGAGAAACAGGTGCATCCGGTCGAAGATATCACCTTGGCATATGGACGGGTTGAATTCGGTGAAGATTCGACTTCCACAAGAAGCAGGTGGATGTCAAACAATTATATAACCCGGTGCCATAGTTCGAGTTTGTTGGAGTCAGTTGAAGTTCGAGTTGCAGTTCGAGGCAGTGAGAACCAGCTCCCAGCAGAGGGCTTGGGCCCTCAGGACCCCCGGTTGAGCAGCCCAGCAGAATGAGAAAGAAGTGCTGCTAAAGACAGGAACTTGGGGGTCAATATGTTGCAGTCTGTTCCCTCTCCAACTCACCTCTCACACACAACCCTTTCGCAACCCTTTCGAATAAAGTGTGAAAGGTATATTTTTCTAAAGAAGTGTGTACGTTCGTCATTATTGTTGATTATATTTCTGGATGTATATGCATACGTATAGTTGTATCACGACTATACAACACATAACTGGAGTTGGGACTCGAAGCCACAATCGAACACTTTAGCTCCTACGCCACGGGAACTCCTCCTTCATTTATCTATTGAATAATCCTGTAGCATACGGCAAAAATATTCAGATGCAGAGGAATCCCGAAACACTGACGACTCTCTTTGTTCAGGTACGAAACGTTTATTGACTTCTTGAGTTTAGTCTTCGACACGAGGAGAGAGAGACACAATTTTTACTATGCTGACTGTTCCATCTGACCCAACAAACACGCGGTGCATCCCGTAGCCCACAACTGGACTGGACTCGCCCAGGTCCGAATCTCAACTCGCCTCGCCCAGAGTCAGATCTCAACTAACTGCTTTTTTTTTTAAATCACCAAGAATCCCAGCCCATTGCTTCCGGGCATGACATCATTCACACACCAGTCCATTTCCTATCTGGGGTTTTTTTATTATGACATTTGTGATTGTCACATCCTCCGCGCTCGAGCGTGAACTGCACTCAGTGTGTGCACCTGCACGTGCACTAAGCCGAATAGTTCTAAGCCTAACCAAACCGAATGATATATAACCAACGAAAAATGATAATATAAAAAAAATCCTTCCACAATTATATAACATACATAGTATAAGATTATTAGCCAATTAACACGCGTGTTCTTATTAACTAGAAATGATTACCTAAAACCAGATTGCAAATTACTTGACCGGCCCATTGTCATAAAGATTAGAATGTTCGCCAATGATCCGGTGAGACTAGGGTTCAATTCCAGGTCAAGTCATATCAAAGACTAAATGATGCCTCCTTCCTTAACTATCAACATTTAAATGTATGGATCAAGGGTAAGTGGGCAAATTAGGGGAAAGGAGTAGCCTTCGGTGTAGTAGCTATTGAAAAGGGAGCCTTCGGGTCGCCCTCAACTACGGTCGGTGAACTTACTTAACAATTAGTATTAGATATGAAATAGTATAAATAATATCAAATATTATTTGTATTAAATATCAAATATTAAATAGGAATAGCCATATAACTGTGTACAAATTATGTATGAATGTTGTATAGCAGAGAAAGACAACAACACAGATGTATAAAAAATATAATCTGCTTCTTCTCTTTTTTTTTATAACCCAGAATGTACGGATAGGTAGAGTACGGGGGGTTGAAGACGGCTGAGCTGAACACACAGAGGTCGAGGCCCGACTCTTCGGTGAAACCTCTTCTTTTCCTTTTGTCTGGGTTGAAAGTTTCCGGGTTTTATAATATCGCGAACGCCCACACAAATTCTCGTGGTCACACCTCCTTTTCCGGCCTGCCGTTTACAGGTTGCACGTGGGCATGCTTCCTTCTTGCGTGTCGGCTACCCAAATTATCGTGGTCACACCTCTAGCCTGTCGCCTATACAATGCCTGTAATCACGCTTCCTCTTAGCATGCCACCGACGCGGTTTAGGCGGGATTTCCGCCGATAATACCTGCGTCATGTTTATTTTAGGTACCTAGTTCATTTTTTTTGTTTTTGTTTTGTTTCGAGTGTCCGACATCTGCAGCTGCATCGACATGTGAAAAGGGGTTTTCAAGTCAATATCCAACATGAAGGATAGTCACTTAAAGCTATAACTGTTTATTAATGTTTATTACTAAAACGAAATAGTTACCTGTTTGGGTTCCATTTACGACTCAAACAGAACTTTTCGAAATTTATTTGCACTTCATGATTATATGACTTTAAGTATTCCAATGTACAAACATTATCATTGTCATCAAATAAGGTATTCAAACGAGTTGTAGACCCGAAGTGAGATGGGCTACGCCAGGCTATTTCTGCCCAAGATACTATTTACCCAACCCCTCCGCTCGGGCAGGATATGACACACGGTCAGTTTTTAAGCAGAGTCTAACAGGTTTCAATTCAGAGTTTTCCTTTTCCTAGACTAGTTGCCTAACCAAGGCTGAAGAACCTAGTCTGTCCTACTATTTACCCATAGCTGGAGGAAGAATAATTGGATTCATACCTTCCCCAAGGGTATTAGTGCTATGTGAAATGCAATCAGTCAGGTCCAGGATTTGAACTCGTGGCGCCGTATCCATTTCCTACGACGATAACGACTACACCACCTCCTAAATATTTCTGCCCAAGATATGCTACATAGGTAGTGCTCCCACGACTAAAGCTGATCACGGGATAATTGAAAGAGAGTTTGGCAATAAATAATACCTAATAATATCCGTTTTGATTTCTAAGTTTTCGTTAGAAAAAATAAAATCTTTATATCAGAAGAAAATTAGCTTTTTTATATATTATTATATCCAACCTCTCCACACGAACAGAGTGAGACTCAGGAACAATTTTTCAAGCAGAGTTTATCAGGTTTGAATTCAGAGTTTTCCTTCTCCTAGACTGGTTTCTATACCAAAATAAAAGAGCCAAGTCTTCCCTACAATTTAACGATAGCTGGGCGGGGATAGAATAGTTAGATCATACCTTTCCCTAGAGTATTAACGCGATGTGAAACATAAACAGCATCGTCCTGGATTTGAACTCGGGTCGCCTTGTCCTTTTCTTATGAAGTAACCATTATACCACCAGCCCCTCCTCCACATTTTTAGTGAAAAGATGCATTTAGGGTGTGTATATTTATGGGCGATACTGTATAGACCGACTAAGACAGACCGACAGAAAGAAAATGAATGATAATATTTCACTCGCGACTTTTGATGTAGCTCGTAAATATCAGTTCTATAATTTTTATTCCCTCAGCTATGGGTCAAAATAGTACCACTATTGTCCTTCTACAAGGACGGCTTTGGAATTAAATAACCAAAGAAGGTTGATATGCCATTTAGCAAAGAAACCAAACCAAGCCTTTTTACTAAGTTTGCGTAGACTGTAAATGTTCCGAACCCTCCAAATATTTTCTCATCTAGGGCTGTGGAATAAATCAACTTCCTCTCTGCTAAGGGGTAAAGCCTCACCCACAACGAGTGTGTCTTAGGTATGACCCTAAACTGTATCTGATGGTGAGGCTCCAGTCCAGGAGCTTAAGGGAATATGGAGTATTCCATTGCTATTACTCCCAGATCCACTTTGACCCGGAGTAGTAGTATCTGTTAGGGTCCCATCTATGGAGTAAACAGAACTGGTGTTCTGGGTATGACACTAAACTGCGCCTGATGATGAGGCTCAAGTCCTGGTGCTTTGGGAAGTGTGGAGTACTGCTTCATTGACATTACTCTCATGTCCACTCTGACCCAGGGTTGTAATACCAGTTAGGCTCCGATCTATGGGTCAAATAGAACTTGCAATAAACTTGATTATTATCAATATTAAATAAATTGTAAGTGTTAGATAGCAATACTTGAACCAATTAACTGTGCGCAAACAAATGAGTCCTATCTCGTTTAAAAATAAAGGTACCTTCAAACTATTCACTTATAAACCACAAACACACATGCAAATATGTATAAACAGGATTTGGCATTAAATAACCATCAACGGTTGATATGCCATTAAACCAAATAACCAAACCAAACTAAACCAAATCCTTTCTAATTTAGTAACTCCTCTCAAAAACAAACAGAATGATAGATATGAAGAAAGAAAGAAAGAAAGAAAGAATGAGAAAGAGCGGTAAGAGATATAAGAAAGAAAGAAAGAAAGATAGATAGAAAGAACGAATGAGAAAGAGAGGTAAGAGATATGAGAAAGAAAGAAGGAAAGAATGAGAAAGAGAGGTAATAGATATAAGAAAGAAAGAAAGAAAGAAAGAAAGAAAGAATGAGAAAGAGAGGTAATAGATATGAGAAAGAAAGAAAGAAAGAGCGGTAAGAGATATGAGAAAGAAAGAAAGAAAGAAAGAAAGAATGAGAAAGAGAGGTAATAGATATGAGAAAGAAAGAAAGAAAGAACGAATGAGAAAGAGAGGTAAGAGATATGAGAAAGAAAGAAAGAAAGAATGAGAAAGAGAGGTAATAGATATGAGAAAGAAAGAAAGAAAGAAAGAAAGAAAGAAAGAGCGGTAATAGATATGAGAAAGAAAGAAAGAAAGAAAGAATGAGAAAGAGAGGTAATAGATATAAGAAAGAAAGAAAGAACGAATGAGAAAGAGAGGTAAGAGATATGAGAAAGAAAGAAAGAAAGAATGAGAAAGAGATGTAATAGATATGAGAAAGAAAGAAAGAAAGAGCGGTAATAGATATGAGAAAGAAAGAAAGAATGAGAAAGAGAGGTAATAGATATGAGAAAGAAAGAAAGAAAGAAAAAGCGGTAAGAGATATGAGAAAGAAAGAAAGAAAGAATGAGAAAGAGCGGTAAAAGAAAGATAGAAAGATAGAAAGAAAGAAAAAAAGAGCGGTAAGAGATATGAGAAAGAAAGAAAGAAAGAGAAAGAGAGGTAAGAGATATAAGAAAGAAAGAAAGATAGAACGAATGAGAAAGAGAGGTAAGAGATATGAAAAAGAAGGAAAGAAAGAAAGGTTAGAGATATGAGAAAGAAAGAATGAGAAAGAGAGGTAACAGATATAAGAAAGAAAGAAAGAATGAGAATGAGCAGTAAGATAAATAAGAAAGAAAGAAAGAAAGATAGAAAGAGCGGTAAGAGATATGAGAAAGAAAGAAAGAAAGAATGAGAAAGAGAGGTAAGAGATATGAAAAAGAAAGAAAAAAAGAGCGGTAAGAGATATGAGAAAGAAAGAAAGAAAGAATGAGAAAGAGAGGTAATAGATATGTGAAAGAAAGAAAGAAATAAAGAATTTAAAAAAGACAGCCAGACAGACAGAAAATGAAATAGATTGTTAGTTGGTTGTGTTTTACGCTATATCAACCCTTGTGGGTTATTTAATGCCAAATCGTGTTTATACATATATATCTTAAATGTATATAATTTGCCAACGAAATGTTTGTTGGCAACAATTTTTAAACGAACCGGACCTAATTTGTTTGCACACAGTTCAATGGTTTCAAGTATTGCTATTCAACACTAATAATTCTATTTAACATTATTCATTCGTCAGCACACAGCTAAACGGTTCCAAGTATAATAAATGATTATGTATTCGTATTTGACCCCTAGATAGGACCCAAACAGTTTCTACCACTCCAGGTGGAGTGGACCAGGGAGTGATAGCAATGAAGGAGTACTCCACATTCCCCAAAGCTCCAGAACTGGAGTCTCACCATCAGATTGTTTAGTATCGTATCCAGGACATTCGTTGGGGGCGCCTTACCCCTCTACAGAGATTTAGTCGACGTATTCTACTTCCCCAGAGGACTGGGCTAAAAATGAAATAGAGAAAAATGAAATTAAAGATACTATACTTAACTATTTCTTTTTCTTTGTTTGATAAACCTTTTCTTTTCTTTTTCAAGTCTTCGTTTTTTTATCATTATTATTAACACCGTTTAAATCTTTTTTTTTCTTGTCTGCTAAATACTGTTCACTAATTTGTAGTGCTTGTAAATGTTCCAAACTTTCCAAATCCCTTCTAATTTAGGTAAAGTCGTCACAAAACAGACAGGCAGATTAATTGACATGAACAGACGAAAGAAAGAAAGAAAGAAAGAAAGAAAGAAAGAAAGAAAGAAAGAAAGAAAGAAAGAAAAATATAATAATCAGTCATTTTTGTGTTTTGTTTTCAGAAACCTCTTTTTTTGTAAAGGTCTTCATATTTTTTTAATAACTACTTTTACACGTTTGTCAAATTATATTCACAAAATTTGCCTAAGTTATGAATGATTCAGAACATCCAAATTCTAATTTACTTGGCGCTTCGAAAAACAGATTAACTAATTGAGAGATGAAAACGAACGAAAAAAAAAAAAACGTCAAAGAAACAAAGTAAAATGTACAACACTTACCATTCTAATTTCTTGGTTTGTGAAACCGTTTGTTTTTCTAAGCTCTTCCTTTTTTTACGAAAAACATTTAAAGCAATTCTTTCTTGTCTGTTAAATAATCCTGTTCACTAAGTTTGTGTAGCCAGTAAAACTCTCCAGAACCTCTCCTCTTCTTCTTCTTCTTCTTCTTCTTCTTCTTCTTCTTTTTCAGGTGGCCTCAACAATTGTTACTTTGGTATTTTCTTGTCTATTGTTTGTATTCAAATTTATTAGTTAGCTTTTAATATGGAGGACGGTCTGTCGACATGAGACGACCGTGTTGTCTTTCAGTAAATTCATTCGATTGGCACTAGGCAACGGCAGTAATACACAAGAGTCCACCCCAAACTTAAGAGCCGGTGGGTGGGGCTGTTACAAAGGACAAAAAAAGAATAATAAACGATAAAATAGGAAATAATTGTGATAAAGAAAATAAACCAAAGCGTTAAACAAGTGTAGTAGATAGATAGATAGATAGATAGATAGATAGATATGAAAAGACTCTAATTCATTGATAGATACAGTATCACCTATGCCATTTTTAAAAGTTAACTTTCTTCTAAACTAAAGATAGTGAAATATTATACAATCATAACTGATATGATTAGGTATTATTTGTTACCAAACTCTAAAGCATTGAAACGTTGCAACTAACAATAAAATTGCAACACCTCTGTAACCAAAAATAAAATTGAATGAATTTATATGAGCTTGGTTTGTTTTACGACGTCAACCCTTGTTTGGTTATGCCGCGGTCAGTCTCAGGTTGCTTATAGTATCTGTTGTTCTTAAATAGTAACCCATTTAAATACAGAAAAGGTTCGTTTTTGCTTAACTTCGGTGTTATTTGTCACAGCCTCCCACCAGACAGGACTTGACACAAGGCCAATGACCCGAAGGCCGGTTTAAAATGGTGGTTAAGGGAGGTAGATGTCGGATTATGCTGGTCATCGGCTTACTCAATGCAATGTGAGCCTGATGAGCCTTACTAGACCGAGACTCAAACGGGAGTCCAGGAAGGGATGCCTGATTCTTTTTTTTTTTTTTTTTTTGCTTTACTTCGGTGATTTGACATAAATAAGTGTTTTTATTTTTGGACTTTCGATATTCATATTTTTAGTTGCAGAATTTCAATACTGTTGAGTAAATAATACCTTATAAAATTTGTTTTTAAAAAATGTTGGAGATGTTTGGTTTGGTTTGGTTTGGTTTTATGGCATATCAACCTTTGAAGGTTATTTAATGCTAAATCCTGTTTATACATATATATTAATTATATCAAATATATGTGATTTGGTTGGGTTTTATGGTATATCAACCATCGTAGTTTATTTAATACCAAATCCTCTTTATACATATATATTAAATATATATGATTTGGTTTAGTTGTGTTTTATGGCATATCAACCATTGTAGGTTATTTAATGCCAAATCCTCTTTATACATATATATTAAATATATATGATTTGGTTTGGTTGGGTTTTATGGCATATCAACCATTGTAGGTTATTTAATGCCAAATCCTCTTTATACATATATATTAAATATATATGATTTGGTTTAGTTGTGTTTTATGACATATCAACCATTGTAGGTTATTTAATGCCAAATCCTGTTTATACATATATATTAAATACATATGATTTGGTTTGGTTGGGTTTTATGTCATATCAACCATTGTAGGTTATTTAATGCCAAATCCTCTTTATACATATATATTAGATATATATGATTTGTAAACACATTTTGTTGATAACATGATTTCAGGTTCAAATGAACAGCTACAGCAGCAATTGGAATACACCCTACAAAAGCCTGATTCTCACAGCTGGGGAATTTCAAGAAAGCAATCTGATACTTTAGATGAACGATATGCAATAAAATTCTGTTGGAAAAAAATTGGAAAAAATGTCAGAGAAATGTATGGAATGCTTCACACTGCTTTTTGACCATGTTGCATGAATCAAGCATGAGTTTTTGTGTGGCATAAGAGATTCAAGGAAGGCAAGGAGTCTGTGAGGGATGATGAGAAGTGTGGGAGGAGTAAGGAAGTCAATACACCAGAGTTGATTGGCCAAAGCGTTAGGGTTAGGGTTACTATGTTGAGGTTTTAAGGGAGTTCAGTAAGAGATTCCGTCGAAAGAGGCAAGCACTCTTCAAATCGGGTCAGTGGCATTTCCACTAGGACAATGCACCAGTCCACAACTCCTTCCTTGTCACAGACTATTTGACCAAGATGGGCATCACGACAGTTCGTCACCCTCCCAATAGTCCAGATCTTGCTCCCTGTGACTTTTGGTTATTCCCTAAGTTCACAGGCTGTCGTTATGAGACAATTGAGATGAGAGAGGCTGTGACAAAGGTCATTGACACGCACACACAAGAGGACTTCCATAGGTCCTTCCAGAAGTTGTTGGAACGGTACAACAAGTGCATTGCAGCCAGAGGAGATTACTTGGAAGGGTACTAGAGTTTCATGGGTGTACTATCAATAAAAGTGCCCATGCGAAAAAAGTCTGGAAATGGCCAATTTCTAATTGCTCGTCTCTCGAACTATCATTACTGTCTTGACCTCTGCCTTTCAATATATGAGGCCTTGACTTCCGGTAAAAGAAAACTGCTTTTTCTGTGTAGATCCTCCATTACTAAAATACCTTTTAAAAATTTTATCCTTCTTCTAATTGCTGGTCTCTCGAATTGTCACAGTTGTCACGAACTATTCCTTTCAATATATGAGTCCTTGACTTCCAGTAAAAGAAAACTGCTTGTCCTGTGTAGATCTTCCACAAATATCTTCCACAAATAAAATAGCTTTAAAAAAATGGAACCCTTGTCTACTGACCTCTGACCGTACTAACACTGAAGACTTCAGTTTATTACGGACATTAAAAAACAACTTGACCTTTCATTCTAATCATGCAATCCTTCTCTTTCTATTTTATTATCGATCAAAATCTGCTGTTCTCGAAAACTTGTTAAGCTATCTTTTTTGATACTTCAATACACACACATTCAAGTACATACCTATATACATATAAACATACATACTGTTGTGTCCCCGGAAAGGATCACTAATGAAAAATGCAAACACGGATATTAGATAACAGATTATATTACACAAGAAAGATAGAGTTACATAGAAAAGGTAAGAAGTCTCGTACTGTTCGTATAACACCAATAGTGATCTGCCCTTCTGGCAGCGAAATCTCCGTACTAATAACGGTGAGAAGAGTCCATTATATTAAGATGGGTAAGGTTCCCACAGCACATACGTACATACATACATATACACTACATTTAGACCTACATACCCATAGGCTCATCTCTACAAACATATACGTACATATATGCTAAACCGGAGGTTTGGAGGTGCCCATGGTGTAATGGTTATCGTCATAAGAAATGGACACGGTGACATGAATTCAAATCCTGGACGAGACTGATTGCATTTCACATGGCACTAATACCCTTGGGAAAGGTATGAATTCAATTATTCTCCCTCCAGCTATGGGTAAATAGTAGGGCAGACTAGGTTCTTCAGCCTTGTTACGGCAACTAGTCTAGGAGAAGAAAAACTCTGAATTCAAACCTGTAAAACTCCGCTTAAAAATTGACCTTGTGTCATATCCCGCCCGAGCGGAGGGGTTGGTATATATATATATATATATGCTAAACCGGTGTACATACACATTCTATAAACATCCTGACCATCACACATACATTATTGCACTTAGAAATATGCTTCCTTGGATAAAAGAGCTTATAGCGTCACAATTTGTGGTTTGAAGTGGCATGCCAAACATTTGATCCCTTATCAGACCTAAGAACTAGTATCCCTAAAGATATTGAAATATCTTTTTTTATGTAGCAGGCAATGTTACACAAAAGAATTGTCCCAGAAAAGAGGAAATCTTTAATGATACGCCGTTTTATCGCCAAGAATGCATAAATTTTTGAAAAAATAGATAATTTATAAATTCCTCTAGCTACCATAGATTAGCGAGTGGTTTTTTTTTTTATGTTGTTTAATTTTATATAAATTAAAGTCTTGGAGAAATTCTTTTACAAATATCTTTTCCGAAATGCATCGTTTCAATTTGAAAAGAATACATACAATTATATTGTCAAATATATTGTAATATATCACCTTGACATGCGATGAACCCGGCGGATATTGTTGACAGATACATCCGACCGTAGATACAATCAACAAAATGGTTACCGGAAACAAGCAATGCGAAGGTGTATGCTGTAACCAATGAAGAACAAGCATTTCATGGATGTAAACTACGGCTAATGAAAAACAAGCATTGTGTGGATGTAAGTCGTGACCAATAAAAAGCAAGCAGTGCGTGGGTGTAAGCCGCGACCAATTAAAAATAAACATCATGTGTGGGTTGCGTGGGAGTTCTAAGACTATATAAGGACAAGGATTTGGGGCTGAAGTCAGTTCCCGCAGGCAATTCCAACGGCTCTTCCGTGTGCGCGAACTCTCGTCCGATTATTCTGTAGCACCAAACAAGCGTCGACGAATAAAAGTATAAGGTTTTATTTTTATATATACGTGTTCCTTGTTGTTTGCCAAGACCTAGTGAAAATATTCTACAATATTATTCAAGAATTATTGTTTGTAGGAGTCTTATAAGGCAACTAAAGACCCAAATATACTCAAGGCTTTGAAAATTAAGCATGGCAGGCATTTTTCATCGTATTTCGTCAAATCTTTTTGACATACACAAAGGTATGCTGGTACCAAGGGACCGTCTTCCCACCCTTAGGTATTACCTGTTTGACAGGGCTGAGTTCATTGCTTAGCACCAGGCTCGCTCCAAAAATGGGGAATGCCCACGGGATCAAGCATTTTTTGTGGCGGCCGTGAATGAGCCTCGATTTGTGTGTGGTTCCCTGGTGATAAAATGACCTTGTTTCAAATCTGACCTGGTGAGAGGTTGGATAAATATCTATGCAAAGGTGTGTTCTTTTTCAGACACAATCACGAGTCGGTTTAATCTTTGACAATGAATTTTCCATGGGGAAAGAGTTCGTATTAATAAACAACGTACTTCTACTTGATGGTAAAAACTAAAATAAGTAAAAAATAATATTACTTACAATTAATTAAAAAAGGAGTGGCAATTGATTAATACTAAAGGCATCATGAAAAAGTGTGACATAGTCAGATATACGGATGTGTGGAATAGACATAGGGAATCTAAAAACACGAAACTTTACGAAATTTTTATTCACCTTTTTGAGTTTAAAGGTTTTTCGACATGAGAAGAGAGAGACACAATCTTTCTATGCTGACTGCTTTTACATCGTTAGCTCTCAACCCAACCAACGCGCGGCGCCCCTAGCGCACAAAGTCGTCTAGCCTCGCCCAGCTCTGAAAGTCAGCCTTCTTCTCCCGAGGCGAGAACTCAATTCACTGCTTTTTCTCAAATCTCTACCCACGCTTCCAGTGCATGACGTCACCCAAAATACCCTGGCCTCAATCCCTATCTGGGATTTTTATTTTGACATCTCTGAATGACACATCCTCTCCGCGCGCGCGTGAACACCTGCGTTAATGTTGCACCTAACTAACCCATGCGCTAAGCGAAAGGTTCTCAGCCTAACTAAACCGAAAGGCAAGATATATAAAACGAAATTCCTCGGCAATTATATTACAAAAGGTGATATGAAAGCCCAGAGTTTTTACAAGGCTTTTTTTTTTTTTTTTTTTTTTTTTTTGGTTACTCACCAAGGAAGCAGTTTCAGGGATTCCAGAGTAAAACTAGTAATTCACACACGGCTCTCCAGCAGGGTTCATGACGCACCAACTTTCCTTAGATATTTTCATTGGGTTAAGCGAAAGAACAATGACAAGAAACCATCAAAGAAAAAAGTATTAACTTAACCTATGAGAAACATATATCTAATTTATGCGCTGGTTATGCATTTATGCAATGAAAAAAAATGAATATATAGGATAGAAACATCTTAAGTAATAAAATAAAATAGAATAAAATCAAATATGACAATATGAAGAATCCAATGGTGATAAAAACTTATGAAGAGTATGATGCATTTTTCTATTCAGGAAAATGCAATTTTCCTTTTATAAAAATATGAAACAAATTCATTGACTTTGAAAGAAATTCAAAAGTTAATTTGAAAGATCAGTTAGAGATTAGTACAATTCAAACTTTCAAATTGTCAAAACAAAAAGTAAGCAGCCTTGTGGTTTTGGCGAAGCATTGTTCCATTTTAGATTATGACATCCATTTTCAATTATGAGATCTCTTGCCCACCTGTTGGGGTTACAAGTTCAAATCTCTGGATAGATCAATCAGATCTTTGATTTTTGTTTTGGTTAATGTAAAAAGGGATTCTCCCTCATAAAGCGTGAGCTGGGACCCTTAATTGACCAAGCCCCTATATTGTGGTTCGATTGGATGACCAATTAAAATCGGATACGTGGAAGGGTAACTTTTCCCATAAACGTAAAACAGGACATTTGATTGGATGACCAGTCAAAAAGTAGTTGAATACGAAATGATCTGTGGTTGGTTAACCAATTAGGAACGTTCGTTCCTAGGGGAATCCCCAATAAAAATAGATGTTTTTAAGGTTAGAAGAAAGAGATCCGAAGTCCATACAGAAGACACGAGAATAAGAAAAGAAATCTAACCTGAAAAACCATCAATCTCTGAAAAATTGAGTAAGATATAAAGACTTGACCAGTCAGATACCTCACTTGTCTGTCTCTCAAATACAACAAAAACCGACAATTTCGCTCTCTCTCTCTCTCTCTCTCTCTCTCTCTCTCTCTCTATATATATATATATATATATATATATATATATATATATATATTGTATACATAATTGTTACACCATTGTGTTTCAATAAATATCTGTTAATTGTTAACGGAGAATTTTTCTTGTCTTTGAGTTGCCAACATCCACGGCTAAAGAGCCATTTAACTGTGTGCAAACAAATGAGTTCTGACGCGTTTAAGAATAGTTACCAACAAACTATTCCCTTAAAAATCATATATATATATATATATGTGTGTGTGTGTGTGTGTGTGTGTGTGTGTTTGTGCAAACAGGATTTGCCAATAAATAACTCACAAGGGATGATATGTCATAAAACACAACCAAACCAAACCATCTCACATTGATTATCATTTCACCACGGGTTTAGCTGGCTGGGACAGTAGAATTCATCGACTGCATCTCTGCGGACGGGTAAGATCCTCGACCGACTGTCCTTGATATGACACTAAACAATCAAATGATGAGACTCCAGTAATGTTGGATCTTTGGAGAATGCTGAGTATTCCTTCATTGCCATTACTCCACTCTGGTTTGGAGTGGTAGCACCTGATAGGGTCCTATCAATGGGTTAATTTGAACAGACTGATGTTAAATTGTGACTGTTATATAGCAATACTTGAAATCGTTTAACTGTGTACAAAAAAGAGGTCAGGCTCGTTTAAGAATGTTATCTACAAAATATGTTTACAAATCATATATATATATATATATATATATATATATATATATATATATAAGGGTATTAGACGACATTTAATAACAGATTCTTATTTATTCGACGTCTGAAATCCAAATTTTGTTTTGAAATCAGATATATCTATATATACCGTAAATTGCGACGTACAAGTCGACATTTTTCTAAAAAAAATCTCTACAAAACTCGGGGTCAACTTATTCGACAGGGCTAAAATTCAAACCTTTACCACAAAATGGTCAACCAGTGGAACAGTACTCCAACAATAAAAAAGCAATTGAATGGGAAAATTGAAGAGTTGGTTTTATGAAATAAATAGCTAGTGTTTGTAAATAAATATATTATCTTCTTTTTTTTAAATAGAAAACTTCACTAACTTCTTTTAAGGTGAATGCTTCAATATACTAATGTTGCCTGATCGCAAGAAAGTTTAGGTTGATGACAGCATGGAAGAAGTTCAGAATAAGTTCAAAAACTATCAAAAAGACAATTTATTTAAAAGGAACAAAACCAAAAGTACAGGTTATTAGAAAAAAAATAAAATAAAATAAAAAAATAAATAATATGAAATACTGTAAATTGCAGCATACAAGTCGACTTTTTAAGTCTGAAAAAATCTTTACAAAACTCTGGGTCGTCTTATACGGCACGACTAAAATCCAACCCTTTACCACAGAATGGTCAACTAGTGGAACAGTTCTCTCAACAATCGACATACACCCTTTACCGTAAGTCTAGAAGACTGCCACAAACATTTCCAACTTAAATATGTGTTTGGTGAGCATATTAAACAAATTAACCCAGAGAAAAAAATGTTATGCAAATTAAGTATTATATTAACGTTATAAACACTCACCGGAACATCACAGCGCTCTGGCAGCCAGTTAGACAACTGCGGTATATTGTTTATCTGAACAATTTAATGATAGCGCTGAAGATTGTGAATTCATGTGAATATCTAATATGTGAGATTTTAATGTTTCATATATGACTGATGTAATTCTGATTTCAGGGGAAAATTACCTGCTTCATATGCTGCTGGAGTATTGACTATTAAATGGGTCATACAAGAAGTTTATTGAATATACACACATTGGTGTTATTATTGTACTTATATGGCACAAAACTTTAAATACAGCTTACTTGAAGCTTATTGACGATTAAAACCTTCATTTTTAGATACAGCACTGATATTATTCTTCATACACATTTAAAAAGTTAAACTTCAATCAACTTACAGGGTGTTTCAATATATATGTGACTGCTAATAACTCCAAAAATTATAATAATAATAATAATAATAATAATAATAATAATAATAATAAAGTGTTTCAATATACATGTGACTGCTAATAACTCCAAAAATTATAATAATAATAATAAAGTGTTTCAATATACATGTGACTGCTAATAACTCCAATAATAATAATAATAATAATAATAAAGTGTTTCAATATACATGTGACTGCTAATAACTCCAATAATAATAATAATAATAATAATAATAATAATAAAGTGTTTCAATATACATGTGACTGCTAATAACTCCAATAATAATAATAATAATAAAGTGTTTCAATATACATGTGACTGCTAATAACTCCAATAATAATAATAATAATAATAAAGTGTTTCAATATACATGTGACTGCTAATAACTCCAATAATAATAATAATAATAATAAAGTATTTCAATATACATGTGACTGCTAATAACTCCAATAATAATAATAATAATAAAGTGTTTCAATATACATGTGACTGCTAATAACTCCAATAATAATAATAATAATAATAATAATAAAGTATTTCAATATACATGTGACTGCTAATAACTCCAATAATAATAATAATAATAAAGTGTTTCAATATACATGTGACTGCTAATAACTCCAATAATAATAATAATAATAATAATAAAGTATTTCAATATACATGTGACTGCTAATAACTCCAATAATAATAATAATAATAAAGTATTTCAATATACATGTGACTGCTAATAACTCCAATAATAATAATAATAATAATAAAGTATTTCAATATAGATGTGACTGCTAATAACTCCAATAATAATAATAATAATAATAATAATAATAATAAAGTGTTTCAATATACATGTGACTGCTAATAACTCCAATAATAATAATAATAATAAAGTGTTTCAATATACATGTGACTGCTAATAACTCCAATAATAATAATAATAATAATAATAATAATAAAGTATTTCAATATACATGTGACTGCTAATAATTCCAATAATAATAATAATAATAATAAAGTATTTCAATATACATGTGACTGCTAATAACTCCAATAATAATAATAATAATAATAAAGTATTTCAATATACATGTGACTGCTAATAACTCCAATAATAATAATAATAATAAAGTGTTTCAATATACATGTGACTGCTAATAACTCCAATAATAATAATAATAATAATAATAATAATAATAATAATAAAGTATTTCAATATACATGTGACTGCTAATAACTCCAATAATAATAATAATAATAAAGTGTTTCAATATACATGTGACTGCTAATAACTCCAATAATAATAATAATAATAATAATAAAGTATTTCGATATACATGTGACTGCTAATAACTCCAATAATAATAATAATAATAATAATAAAGTATTTCAATATACATGTGACTGCTAATAACTCCAATAATAATAATAATAATAATAAAGTATTTCAATATACATGTGACTGCTAATAACTCCAATAATAATAATAATAATAATAATAATAATAATAAAGTGTTTCAATATACATGTGACTGCTAATAACTCCAATAATAATAATAATAATAAAGTGTTTCAATATACATGTGACTGCTAATAACTCCAATAATAATAATAATAATAATAAAGTGTTTCAATATACATGTGACTGCTAATAACTCCAATAATAATAATAATAATAATAAAGTATTTCAATATACATGTGACTGCTAATAACTCCAATAATAATAATAATAATAAAGTGTTTCAATATACATGTGACTGCTAATAACTCCAATAATAATAATAATAATAATAATAATAATAAAGTATTTCAATATACATGTGACTGCTAATAACTCCAATAATAATAATAATAATAAAGTGTTTCAATATACATGTGACTGCTAATAACTCCAATAATAATAATAATAATAATAATAAAGTATTTCAATATACATGTGACTGCTAATAACTCCAATAATAATAATAATAATAATAAAGTATTTCAATATACATGTGACTGCTAATAACTCCAATAATAATAATAATAATAATAAAGTATTTCAATATAGATGTGACTGCTAATAACTCCAATAATAATAATAATAATAATAATAATAATAAAGTGTTTCAATATACATGTGACTGCTAATAACTCCAATAATAATAATAATAATAAAGTGTTTCAATATACATGTGACTGCTAATAACTCCAATAATAATAATAATAATAATAATAATAATAAAGTATTTCAATATACATGTGACTGCTAATAATTCCAATAATAATAATAATAATAATAAAGTATTTCAATATACATGTGACTGCTAATAACTCCAATAATAATAATAATAATAATAAAGTATTTCAATATACATGTGACTGCTAATAACTCCAATAATAATAATAATAATAAAGTGTTTCAATATACATGTGACTGCTAATAACTCCAATAATAATAATAATAATAATAATAATAATAATAATAATAAAGTATTTCAATATACATGTGACTGCTAATAACTCCAATAATAATAATAATAATAAAGTGTTTCAATATACATGTGACTGCTAATAACTCCAATAATAATAATAATAATAATAATAAAGTATTTCGATATACATGTGACTGCTAATAACTCCAATAATAATAATAATAATAATAATAAAGTATTTCAATATACATGTGACTGCTAATAACTCCAATAATAATAATAATAATAATAAAGTATTTCAATATACATGTGACTGCTAATAACTCCAATAATAATAATAATAATAATAATAATAATAATAATAAAGTGTTTCAATATACATGTGACTGCTAATAACTCCAATAATAATAATAATAATAATAAAGTATTTCAATATACATGTGACTGCTAATAACTCCAATAATAATAATAATAATAATAATAATAATAATAAAGTATTTCAATATACATGTGACTGCTAATAACGCCAATAATAATAATAATAATAATAATAAAGTATTTCAATATACATGTGACTGCTAATAACTCCAATAATAATAATAATAATAATAAAGTATTTCAATATACATGTGACTGCTAATAACTCCAATAATAATAATAATAATAATAATAATAATAAAGTATTTCAATATACATGTGACTGCTAATAACTCCAATAATAATAATAATAATAATAATAAAGTATTTCAATATACATGTGACTGCTAATAACTCCAATAATAATAATAATAATAATAATAATAATAATAATAATAAAGTATTTCAATATACATGTGACTGCTAATAACTCCAATAATAATAATAATAATAATAATAAAGTATTTCAATATACATGTGACTGCTAATAACTCCAATAATAATAATAATAATAATAATAATAATAATAAAGTATTTCAATATACATGTGACTGCTAATAACGCCAATAATAATAATAATAATAATAATAATAAAGTATTTCAATATACATGTGACTGCTAATAACTCCAATAATAATAATAATAATAATAAAGTATTTCAATATACATGTGACTGCTAATAACTCCAATAATAATAATAATAATAATAAAGTATTTCAATATACATGTGACTGCTAATAACTCCAATAATAATAATAATAATAATAATAAAGTATTTCAATATACATGTGACTGCTAATAACTCCAATAATAATAATAATAATAATAATAATAATAATAATAAAGTGTTTCAATATACATGTGACTGCTAATAACTCCAATAATAATAATAATAATAATAAAGTATTTCAATATACATGTGACTGCTAATAACTCCAATAATAATAATAATAATAATAATAATAATAAAGTATTTCAATATACATGTGACTGCTAATAACGCCAATAATAATAATAATAATAATAATAAAGTATTTCAATATACATGTGACTGCTAATAACTCCAATAATAATAATAATAATAATAAAGTATTTCAATATACATGTGACTGCTAATAACTCCAATAATAATAATAATAATAATAATAAAGTATTTCAATATACATGTGACTGCTAATAACTCCAATAATAATAATAATAATAATAATAAAGTATTTCAATATACATGTGACTGCTAATAACTCCAATAATAATAATAATAATAATAATAAAGTATTTCAATATACATGTGACTGCTAATAACTCCAATAATAATAATAATAATAATAATAATAATAATAAAGTATTTCAATATACATGTGACTGCTAATAACTCCAATAATAATAATAATAATAATAATAAAGTATTTCAATATACATGTGACTGCTAATAACTCCAATAATAATAATAATAATAATAATAATAAAGTATTTCAATATACATGTGACTGCTAATAACTCCAATAATAATAATAATAATAATAAAGTATTTCAATATACATGTGACTACTAATAATTCCAATAATAATAATAATAATAATAATAAAGTATTTCAATATACATGTGACTGCTAATAACTCCAATAATAATAATAATAATAATAATAAAGTATTTCAATATACATGTGACTGCTAATAACTCCAATAATAATAATAATAAGTGTTTTAGTATACATGTGACTGCTAATAACTCCAATAATAATAATAATAACAATGTGTTCTTTTTTTTTGTTTCAGATTTGAAAATCGTATTCTGTAAAAACTATTAATCCTCGATCACAATGCCTTCGACAAGAGAGGAAAATATTTTGCGTCACTGCTTATTTGGAGACAAAATCATTCAAAAGTAATGGTATTCAGAGGCACTGAGTGAGGCGCTTGATGTGCAACGGTTATCGTCTCAGGAACTGGTCACGGCGACCCAAGTTCAAATCCTAGACAATGCTGTTTGCGTTTCACCTCGGGGCAAGTCTCAAATCCATTTCTTCTCCCCCAAACCATGAATGAATAGTAGGCAGACTGAGCAGTCGGTATAGGATATGCAAAACTCTGAATTCAACCCAGTTGTAATCCGCTTAGAAATTGATCTTGTGTCGATTTCTGTGCGTGGAGGAGGGGTTGGGTAGATGTGTACTCTTAGTTACTGACTGCATGGATTTCCCTGACACACAAACACACAAACACACACACACACACTCTCTCTCTCTCTCTCTCTCTCTCTCTCTCTCTCTCTCTATCACACACACACACACGCACACGCGCGCGCACTTTCTCTATCCTTCCCTATCATCCATCGCTCCAGGCAGGTCTTCCAAAGTACATCCCGTGTCCGCAGAGAGTTAATGCAAATAAGTTCTTGCTGGTCGGCCAACACAGGCACGTCTATATGTAGGGGGTCCATAAAGTACCATCACTAATGAGTTTGTCCTTGTTTCTCCAGCAGTGTCCCACATGGCTTGTTAGTCTTATTTGAGAGATGGGAGGTAAGTAGCCGTACAGCTGTTGTTTTGTCGGGTGTGGCATCTTGAAGTTGTTCAAAATAGCTTGTCAGCCTACGAAAAATATTCATGGCTGACGTACTCCAAGACAAAGTGTAATAAACACACCTCAATGGATTTCTCTTTTTTACGTGGGGTTTTAGAAGCAAATGTTTGGTTAAAATTTACTCATCAGTTTGGTGAGTGGATGGTCGCGGGGGTGGGAAAATGGATTAAGGAGCAAATAACCCATTTTACCCGGAGGATCAGATCATTGTCAGTCCGTCCCTATCCGTCTACAGTGCCTATTAAAAGGCTAAATACTACTGAAGACCATAACTGTTAGACTATTTTCAGCATAAAATTATCCAATTGGGGTTGAAAAAAAACCAACCAACCAACCAACCTATCTATCTATCTATCTATTTCAGTCTATCATATGGAAATCTGATCTCTAATAAAACAAAATAGGAATTCTTCCAAGTTGTAGCCGTATCAGTACTACTGTATGGTTGCACCACTTGGACTCCAACGAAAGGCCTGGAGAAATAGTTAGATGGGAGCCACACAAGAATGCTGCGTGCCATTTGAACAAATTCTGGGAGCAAAATAGTCGCTGTACGGTTACTTACCTCCAATCTCACAAACCATGGATGTAAGACGAACAAGATATTCTGGATACTGATGAAGAAGCTGTGATGAATATAAGCAACGTTCTCCGGGTGGACACACCAGTGTAGGCCGATAGGAAACATTTATATCAATCAGCTCTTTGTGGTCGCAGGAGAACATGTAACGGACATGCCAAGAGCAATGGCCGATATGAACGGATCAAAGGAATCCGTTCAATAGCACGAGTTGATGATATATATATATATATATATATATATATATATAAAATTAACTTAAATCGCGAGTCGGAAATCTCCTACTAAAGTTTCACCTTAACGGATCATCCCGGGTCGGGATTAGACTTCCTGATGATCCGTTAAGGTGAAACTTTAGTAGGAGATTTCCGACTTGCGATTTAAGTTAATTTTATAATTGGCTCCACTCGTGTTGAGCACTCTTGTAATTGTAGCATTGCAGTGTTTACGGAGGGTATTAGTTTTCTTTTGACCAACTGACTGCACATCTCTTGATTTTTTTCGACTGGTGTGACGGGGTTGGCCTTTTCTTTCTTTTTGTCCTATAATATTTTTTTTCTTTTTCCTCCGGGCAGTGATTTGAGATATTTTTATCTCTTGTTCCTGGCGTTTTTTTTTCTTTTTTTCTGGTAACCGTGAATGCTGGTAGATATTAGATTAGTATATATATATATACATATATATATATATATATATTGGCAGCATTTCTTCGCTGATACAAATTTCATTAAACATAATAGACATTTTATGTCAGCATATTTTCTTCTGGATCCGTTCGAATTCCCGTATTACTTTTATCGTATTCGGGAGGAATTGATTTATGTCGGGCAGAAAGTACTAGGGATACATACAACTATGGACAATACATAAATAAATTCCCCCCGAATACGATAAAAGTAATATGGGAATTCGAACGGATCCAGAAGAAAATATGTAGACATAAAATGTCTATAATGTTTAATGAAATTTGTATATATATATATATGTATATAGTGGTTGAAAATATTTTCCTATTACAAAATACTAATAATTTATTTAGGAGGTGCCCGTGGTGTAATGGTTATCGTCGGAGGAAAAGGACACGGCGACACGAGTTCAAATCCTAGACGAAACTGATTGAATTTCACATAGTACTAATACCCTTGGGAAAGGTATGAGTCCAATTATTCTCCCTCCAGCTATGGGTAAATAGTAGGACAGACTGGGTTCTTCAGCCTTGGTTAGGCAACTAGTATAGGAGAAGGAAAACTCTAAATTCAAACCTGTTAAACTCCGCTTAAAATTGGCCTTGTGTCATATCCTTCCCGAGCGGAGGGGGTTGGTAAATATGATAATTCATTTATGTATTGTAAATTATAAAAAAAATTGAAATCATTGGAATTTCAAAATAAGGAATTTATTTTTCAATCACCCTGTATAAGGCTAATACAATTGAGTTATCAATCAAAAATGCACCGAGAATTGAATTACTTGTTAGAAAAAGCAATGATCATCCATCTCATTATAAATGTAATATCAAATTAAGTAATATTAATCAAAGATTGATAATAGATTATTAATTAAAAAAATATTCTATTGTCTGTTTTATGCTATCCCGACATTTTACGATATAAAGTATAATCAAGTCTATTTTTATTTTTTAAAAATGCTGAGCTTTGGCTGTAAATGTACTGCGTGCTGTTTCGTCTGGTGTTTTATCTCCCTTTCCAAATCCGAACAACAATGTAATTAACCAAACAAAATCGGTGAATAGCGGAGAAAGAAAGGAATACCCTAAAATATATGATCTGTCAGAACAGTCCTTCTCCCTAACCGGAAGTCCGTTAAGCGGAGGCTATTTGCGCATGATTAATCTTATTGGTATATATTTGACACGTGATCATTAAGTTTTGTTGTGGAAGAGATTTGGGTACAATTCAAAGGTTCCTTTGTTAGATCCACAGGACGTTTTATGTTAACATATCTAACCACTTCTCTCTGTCTCTGTCTCTCCCTCTCTTTATATATATATATATATATATATATATATATATATATATATATATATATATATATATATATATTCTTCGTTTCTCTTTCCCACTCTCTCGTTATTTTTCTTTCTTTCTTTCTTTCTTTCTTTCTATATCTACTTAATAGTCTATCAATTTTTCTTTCTTTCACAAAATTTCTCCCCCCTTTCTCTCTATCTCCCTCCCTCCCTCTCTCTCTCTCTCTCTCTATATATATATATATATATATATATATATTCTTTCTTTCTTTTTGTTTATCTATCTATCTATCTATCTTTCTTTCTTTCTTTCTTTCTATATCTAATTGTTTGTCTGTTTTTCTGTCATTCTTTCTTTCTTTCTTCCTCAAAATTTTCATGTTATCTCTCTCTTTCCCTCCCACTTCTCTCTCCCTCTCGCCTTCTCTCTCTCTCTCTCTCTATATATATATATATATATATATATATATATATGTGTGTGTGTGTGTGTGTGTGTGTGTGTGTGTGTTACAATCTACTTATCTATATATATTTCCTTGGCCAATCCAACGACTGATCAATAATATCTGTGGACAATGGACTGCCTAATTGCCAATTTTCCCGCCAATTCGACAGGAAACAAGTTTCGACGAGCTTCCGTTTGTTTTTTGTTTTTCTTTAAAATAAATTAATGATATCTATTATAAGTAGTTCTATGATTACTTTTGGCTTTAATTTCAGCATTTGCTTATTTATTTACTAGCTGAAATACCCATCTGTGTCGGAGAAGAAGTCAAAAGTTGAATCACGGCTGGTAAATGTCCCAATATAACAGCAGATCTCCGCGAACCCCAAATGTTCCCGACAGAAAGGATCCACGAATGGAAAAATCATTTTATAAAAAATGAAGTGAAAAAAAAAACTTATTACCTCTGACTCGTTATTCATCAATTTTCCTCATTCTAGTTGGGTTTTTTTTTATCGCTGTGTAACATTGTAAACGAGTGGTCACAGGGTGCGAATAGGTAAGTTATAAAATAAATGCCAACATCCAAATAAAAGTCGAAGTTTAAATCTTATCCAGTAGTTTAAATGTCATAAGAAATGCGGCTTGGCTGGCCGTATGGGGAAAAACAATTAACGAAAATTTCCCGAAATCACCAGACTAATTGACAGATTTTAACGACATATCAACCTGTCTCGGGTTATTTTATGCTTGGAGGTTAGGTAATCGCGTTCACTGTACATTCATATTTACATTTTTGTGTAGTTGCTTTGTAAGATGTTTTTTCTTTTTTTTTTTTTATTTGCACATGGTTCAACCGAATTCGAATGATTTTTAAATAGATCTATTTGACCCCTACATGGGCCCCTAACAAACCCATTTGACTCCTAAATGGGACCCTAACAGCTATTATCATTCAGGTTCGGAGTGGATCTTGAAGTAATGACAATAAAGAGGTACTCTACAGAACTAGATCCTCACCATCAGATGCAGTTTAGTGTTATATCCCGTATACGCCTTTTAGGGAGAGGGTCTTACCCCTCTGAAGTAGATACAGTCAGTGTATTCGAAGCCCCAGGGTGGAATAGCATTATGAGATTGTAAAAACTAGATCCTAACGCCATCTAACGACAAAAAAGAGAACTAGTATTTTCGACGACTGAATATCTTAGGCGGGAATTTCTATCTGGAAAAAATGATTCAGAAAATATTTGTGTTCTAAATTTGGTCGATAACTGAAAAATGAAACGTCTGATTAATTCTGATTAATCCTGATTATATACGGTAATGGTTAAAGGTTAGATTATTTATTACTAATCATTGTTATCAATAGAGATATCTCCGTAATTTTACACTAATTATAATGTGATGAAATTTGCTAACTGAAAATAAAATTAGCTGAATACACAATATGTGGCGGGTAAGCTTTGCCATACAAAACATTGAAAACAAATGATTACATGGACTTAGAAATGATTCACTTCGGTTCTTTTTTTTGGGGGGAGGGGTGTTTTGTTTTTTTTGTTTTTTTTTTTTGGTTTATTTTTTATTTTTTACGTCCAATTGTATTCTTCAGTTAAAATCATTTCTTATGTATTTTATAGTAAAAATCATTTCAAATGGATTTTTTTTAATAAAAATCATTTCTGATATATTTTTATTGTAAGAATCATTTCCAATGCATTTTTATAGAAGAAATCATTTCAAATATATTTTTTAAAGTTGAAATCATTTCTAATACATTTTTGTTGTAAAAAACGTTCCTAATGTATTTTTATAGTGAAAATTATTTCAAATGAATTTTTATAGTAAAAATCATTTCGAATACATTTTTATAGTAAAATCATTTCTAATGTATTTTTATAGTAAAAATTACTTCTAATGCATTTTTGTAGTAAAAATCATTTCTAATGTATTTTTATTGTGAAAATTATTTCAAATGCATTTTTATAGTAAAAAATCATTTCGAATGCATTTTTATCGAAAAAATCGTGTATAATGTATTTTTAGTTTAAATCATTTCTAATGCATTTATATAATAAAAAATCATTTTAATGCATTTTTATAGAAAAAAATTGTTTTTAATGTATTTTTACTGTAAAAGTCATTTCCTATGCATTTTTATTGTAAAAATGATAGAATAAAAGGATGTCCTTTGTATGTATTTACATACCCCGGCACACGAGCAAAATGTGTCACAAGGTCAATTTTTATGCGGGTTTTAACAGGTTTGGATTCAGAATTCTTCTTCTCCTAGACTTACCTATGCTGGAGGGAAAATAATTGGATTCATACCTTTTCCAAAAGTATTAGCGTTATGTGAAATGCAAACAGTCTCGTCGAGGATTTGAAATCGTATCGCCGTGTCCATTTCCTACGACGATAACCTTATACCACAGAGTGTCCAGCATATTGCACTAAACTGTGTCCTCGAGTGAGATTTCTGTTTTGGAGTTTTACAGGGTGTGAAGTCATCCCTTCTTTGCCATTACTCCCAGGTCCATTTTGACCCGGATTGATAGTACTTGAAATGGTCTCATCTATGGGTCAAATAGAACCGTTCAAGATAATATTTAAAACGATTTCGATCAAGGTTCATACATTAGCTCTTAAAACATTGACATAACAAATGAGTTGGAAGGGTTTACATGTTTAAAATGATTGTTAGATTGGTCGGCTGGGGCTGTAAAATACACGGACCGTATCTCTACAAAGTGGTAGGACTCCCTCAACGAGTGTCCTGGATATGATACTAAACAATCTGATGGTGAGGCTCCATTAATACTGGAGCTTTGGGTAATGTAGAATGTCTCTTCATTGCCATCACTCCTTAGACTACTCTGGCCTAATAGAGTCCTCTCTATGGGTCAAATAGAACCGATTGATCATTTAAACTAAGAGCAAATAAATGACTTAAGCTAAACTGAATTATTTGAAATAGAACTGATTGATCATTTAACTGTGTGTAATGATTGATGTTTAATTGAATTGTTAGTGATACATGGTAACACTTGTGAATATATAACTTTGTTGATTTATGCTATAATGAATAGTTAGAAATAGAACTGTTTGATCCTTTAACTGTGCGTATCTAAAAATGTGTTTACAAATCATATATTTGATGCATATGTAAAAACAGAATTTTGCATTAAATATCCAACAATGGTTGATATGCCATAAAACCAAACCAAACCAAACTAAAAGGATTGTAAACTTGATTAATGCATTGGCTTTTAAAACATTGGTATAACAACTAAATGTGGAATGTTCACCTATTTAAAATGACTGTGAAAATACATTTTTGTATCGTAAGTGTTCAACTGACCTCGGCATAAAATAACCCAAAAAAGGTTGACATGTAAAAAACTACCAACCAACCAACCAACCAACCAACGAAATATCCCCGGGTATTTGGATAGAGCAATTTTTCAGCTATAAAACAGTATTTTTCCACATATTTATCACTATTTCCGCCAGTGAGGAATAATGCTCAGAGACGATCCGCTTTTTAACTGCTGCAAAGACGATATTGTGGTCGGGAAAACGTTGTCATCGTAGTCCATTTTTTATTGGCCCAATTTGCGTGGTTCACGAGCAGATCGAAACTTCTTCATTCCGTGGGTTGACTACCGTGTCGAACGTGACTCGTAACTCACATCGCTGTCACCATTGCTGTAAATGCTATACCTACCCTATGACCGTGCTCACATCTACTGTTTAGTTATCGTAAACGATCAACAAGTGTCGATGAATGTCAATAGTAGTTTTTTTCCCGTGGTAGAGGAATTCATAGACACACCTCTGCTTTCATATCAAACGCCACTTTGCTGTTTTGCTACTATCTGTAAAAAGACAAAAAATAAGTTATTCGCAGAAAAGTTCTATGTCTGCTGCTATACCACCAACATTTACCTCTGATGATATGGGACGCGTAATAAAATAGGAGGCATTGTTTTCGGAGCGATTCTCTTGTCTGTCGCCGACGAAAATACATGGTCAGTGGTGATGACTATATAGAAAAATATTGTTTTGTAGCTGAAAACTTGCTCTATCAAAACATTTTTACAATCAATATTTTTTTCAAGCCAAAGAAGATATCATGACGTCAGTCAAGTCCTCTTACTTCAACTATACGATATCGGTGGGGCTTAGAATATGAAGAGGAGTAATACCCCCCCCGAAAAAAGGGACGACTTAGATATTCTACATCTCGTGTCTATGCTCCTGTCCTAGAGCTCTGAGAACTCTTGGGTGCCTCTTTATGGATATTACTCCCATGTCCACTCTGATACGGAGTGGTCGTATCTGTTAGGGTCCCATCTATGGGTCAAATAGATGTGTTCGCAAATTATTTGTAATAGATAGAAATACTTGATATCATATAACCGTGTGCAAAAAAAAATTTAGAAATTACACACAAAAATATTAATATAAATGTACAATGTACGCAAATCTCTAACCTCCTGGCATAAAATAACCTGAAGTGCCGTTAAAATCAATCAATTTTATTACAACTACTACCCTCGGTTTACGCTAGAAATAAGAGATAAAAAAAGATCAACATGAATCAACGATTAGACCCAGATAAAAGATATCATAAAAATTATAAAACAATAAAGGTAAAACTCGGAATGACCCATAGTTAAAAAGGATGATAACGATGTTGAAATGGTGAAGGGAATGGGGCACAAGAAATAACAAGTGTTGGAAGCAAAGACCTGAGAGAAAATGGAGAGATGAGATAGTGCAGCTTGCTGGTCAGGGTTGGTTGGTTGGGTTTTGTGGCATATCAACCATTGTAGGTTATTTAACGCCAAATCCATTTTTATGCAAATAGTCGGTTCTATTTCAAACAGTTCAGTTTAGCATAAGTACAAAGTTTAATTGTCAAAAACATTTCTATTTCAAGCTATTCAGTTTAGTCAAACAGTTCTAATTCAGCTAATTCAGTTTAGTATACGTACATATTTTGTTTACACACTGTTAAATGTCAAAACAGTTCTATATTAAACAATTCAGTTTAGTGTAAGTGCAGTTTCAATGTCAAAAACAGTTCCATTTCAAACAATTCAGTTTAGCACAAGCACGCAGTTTAAATGTAAGTACAATTTGATTGTCAAAAACATTTCTATTTCAAGCTGTTCGGTTTAGTCAAACAGTTCTATATCAAATAATTTAGTTTAGTATAAGTATGCGGTTAGTTCTATTTAACCCATAGATAGGGCCTGGGAGCAATGGCAATGAAGGAGTGCTCCGCATTCCCCAAAGCTCCAGCATCACTGGAACCTCACCATCAGATTGTTTTGTGTCATATCAGGACATTCCTTTGGGGCAGGGGTTTTATCCTTCTGCAGAGGTGCAGTCAGTGTATTCTACAGCCCCAGCCAACTGGGCAACAGGTCGTCAGGGAAGGAATTAGAAAAGGCTTTTGTTCAGCAGGAGACTTAAAATAACTGATGATACTGTAACATTTTTTAACTATATATATATATATATATATATATATCGAAAGCTACTACATAATGCCTTATAATTTCCGAGCTGACGTGGTTCACTTGCTGGCTGAGCGGTATGATACAAAGTCTAACGTAAAGTTGGGCGGGTTTCGCTTCAAGCGTCCTACGTATCTAGCCACACGGAAGAGTTGTGATAAAACAAAACAGTCTGTCTGTGAATGATTATATATATATATATATATATATATATATATATATATATATATGTTTGAAGATCTTGTGGTAGGTTTGCGCATCCGAATGTTTACCATCTTCGCGAATTCAAATAATGAATTTCAGTTATCAATACTGAAAGCCTTGCTTATAACGGGGCATAAAACGGAGTTGTGAATCAAAAAACAATTTTACACCCCATTACTTTTTAACTTCCCCATTGGACTCCGTGAAGAAAACATTATTACCCGCGCCAAGTCTTCTAGCTTACGGCTATTCTTTTTTTTGTTTTAATTGTTTTTCTTCCCACCTCCTGGTTTTTTCGAGGGACAATATCCCATGTATGCTTTCAGCGATGTAAACTTTGTTGTTACTGACATAATTCTCTGAAGAAAAATGTCTGAAATAAAAGGTTTCCTCTTTTAATTTTCAAAATATTTTATTATGCACACTCTTTCAAAAACTATATATATATATATATATATATATAGTGCATTCAATAGGTTTCCAGATTTTTTTGTACAGGCATTTAAAATTGTCGTAGACTCTTGAAGATTCACTATGTTATTGCTATACGTCTTATGAGATGACTGACCAATTTTTATGATTTCAGGATCAAATGAACAGCTATAGTAGGAATTGGAATACACCCTACTAAAGCCTGATTGTTACAGCTGGTAAATTTCAAAAATGCAATCTGGACGTGAGGACACTTTAGAAGAACGATATGCAATAAAATTCCGTTTTAAACTTGGAAAAAATGATGCCACAGAAACGTATGGAATGCTTCCGACTGCTTTTTGACCATCTTGCATGTGGCATAAGAGATTCAAGAAAGACAGGAAGTCTGTGAGGGATGATGAGAGGTGTGGGAGGAGTAAAGAAGTCAATACACCAGGGTTGATTGGGCAAAGGGTTAGGGTTAGGGTTACTATGTTGAGGTTTTAAGGGAGTTCAGTAAGAGATTCCGTCGAAAGAGGCCAGCACTCTTCAAATCAGCTCAGTGGCATTTCCACCAGGACAATGCACCAGTCCACAACTCCATCCTTATCACAGACTATTTGACCAAGATGGGCATCACGACAGTTTGCCACCCTCCCTATTATCCAGACCTTGCTCCCTGTGACTTTTGCTTATTCCCTAAGCTCAAGGTAGGCTGTCGTTATGAGACAATTGAGGGGATGAAAGAGGATGTGACGAAGGTCATTGACACGCTCACACAAGAGGACTTCCATAGAGCCTTCCAGAAGTTGTTGGAACGGTGCAACAAATGCATTGCAGCCGGAGGAGATTATTTGGAAGGGGACTAGAGTTTCATGTGTGTACTATCAATAAAAGAGCCCATACGAAAAAAGTCTGGAAACTTATTTAATGATCCTCGTATATATCGGCTAGTTTAATAAAATTACAGATTAGAGGAAGCGTGTTTTCGTATAATTTGATATAAAAACTTCTTCCCTTACATCTAGGGCCGGTGATAGGACCTCATAACCACCTCTCCCGAATCTATTATACGCCTCTAGTCTATGATATGCCTCCAGTCTACGATAGCCTCCCTCAACCTATAACCCCTCATTGAATCTATGATACAGGGTTCCCTCTCTAGTACTTGTCTATTTCTATAAAGTATTATTCATAGAAAATATATGAAACCTGCACTTCCGAAGTGCCAAAGCAGGCTTTGACCCACGGTTCATAGAAGAGGTTTTCAGATGTAGTATGCACCCGCTTTGCCTGAATCAAGGAGAAAAAACACAGCCATTGTTATGGCTAAAACCTATCACCATATCGGATAAATATCTTTTTTAACGTTGCTTGAAAATTTTATCTAAAGTTTAGGGATTATTTAGTTACTTTATTTTCTGAAACGATAGAGTAGTATATATATATATATATATATATATATAACTCCACATTCGCTACTCTGCGACGAGAGAGAAGCATGTAAATAGTCATCTGACGAGACGGAGAGTATAATAATATTCTCCGCCGAAATAAATTTATTATGACGACTTTACTGAGTTTGAGTCTCCATTAAATTGTACTATATATATATATATATATATATATATTTGATAAGATGATAAAGACACATTTTGTCTATATGATTTTATTAGAATCCTTTCAATTTTCCAGACAAGTGATTTGATTTTAGGTTGGAGTTAGTTAATGAATTTACCGAAATTATCCTGCGCGCTTTCGAACTTTTCATAGGGCATCATCAGGGGATGTTTGTAAATGTAAAGATTGCTTCTCTTTTTTTTTTCTTTTTTTTTTTAAAGTATTTAACTTTTTGATAACATTGCAAAAATGATGTAAACGTATAACAGATCCGAAAGGGCTGGAGACAGGAAACTTGAAAGGATTCTACTAAAATTATATAGACACAATGTGTCTTTATTATTTAATCAAACATGCTTAAATGAAGGGCTGCTGCCTAATCACACACACACACACACACATATATATATATATATATATGTATATATATATATATATAAAATCATTTACTTATAGGTATTAATGCTTTTGCTATGAGATGGATTCTTATCAGCATTGTAACACTATATAACAAAACTTTTACTTTTTCTTATTATTTGCTAAGCTTTGCTTTATATATGACATACAGACCCCAGGTTGCCTACAGTACTTGCTATTGCTTAAGCGGTCACCCATCTAAATATTGAACAGGCTTATCGCTGCTCAACTTCGGTGATATAGCAGGAACCGACGATTTCCAGGTGACTTAACTATAACAAACTTTCAATTTTTCTTGTTCCTGGGCAGAAAATATAATTTCCCAAATATATATATATATATATATATATATAATCCGAGGAGGAAATCCAAGGGGTAGGAGTATCCAATTTGAGTGCTCACTGTCAACGACTTTTGATGTATGATTAATTTGGGATTAAGAATATATCAACACTCAACATGCAGAGCTAAAAAATCTTTCTTATATAAAAAGAAAAAGAAAAAATTCACTTCCTTGGTGTCATTATAAATTTATTCCAGGTGTAAATGAGGGAGTTATCCCCCTTGTTTGTTACCGGCACCTTAGAGTTGGGTACACATTACCATTAAACACCGACCAGTCACACACGTGACACCGTTAGAAGGGTTGACCATTTTATTACCATTTCTCCGAGCAGAACACACGTGTTGCCTGACAGCCGCGATTTTAGACTTTGCGAAGAGGGCATTCCTTGCGGCGAACAGAGGTAAGAATCACACACTGTATCTGTATTTACCCGAATTATTGATCTGTGTGAAAGGGATTACAGAAGTTGTTTTCTATTTTGTTTTTAGTTTCACGGTCAAAGAAGGGTTTAAAGAAGGAACGAAGACCCATTGCGAATAGACAACATCTTTACCAGTTGGGTCTTTTACCTCATTTTTTGCCTCATGTTGCTACCGTTACACCAGGTTAAAACCTTCATCAGATGTATAATCAAAATTTTTATTTGGGTATTTTCGTAGTGCTTCCGGCGAGAATGGGATTTTTTAAAAAAATTCTTGTTTTTATTTTTAAATCTAAAATGAATTTTTAATCAAAATAATTTTTTGATATGTTTATCCTATTTTTTAATCAAGAAAAAAAAATTTTTTAAGCGTTGAAAATATTATATCTATACTAATTTACAAAGCTCTTTGCTTCGATGTGGCACAAGGCCGAATGAATGGGGCGCCCAATGAGACTCGAACTCACTCGTGTACGTTTGCTAGTCTAGCTTGCTAACCGTTACACCACCAGAGGTGCCCAAAATATTATATCTATTATTATTTTTCATTTATACTATACTAAAGAAACAAAAAACTGTTACCCCTAATTTAAATACTACTGAAAATTTAAAAACCTAATTCAGGTAAAAAAATAGTGGCACACGACTTATTTAAATCTAGATAAAATATGCATTCTACTTTCATTGAGACTATTATGTTTTATCAATATTAAATAATATAATTCATGTTATCAGGATATATATATATACATATATATATATATATATATATATATATATATATACAGAGAGAGAGAGAGAGAGAGAGAGAGAAAACCTTTTTTTTTTCTTCCATCTTTGTTTTTTGTGATCTGTAGATTGAGTGCTGAGTAACTGATGGAGAATTTTCTAGAATTTACCAAATATATTTGTTCCTTTTTTGTTTAAGTTTAGTATAAATACGTGTAAATTATGATTCATTTTATTTAATTTTTATTCAAAAATTGAAAATTTCCCGTTTTTACATAAATAATAGGTTGATTTTTAAATGCCATTATCCAAGATACTAAAGCAAAGTTTGAAGGGAATAATGGCAATTTCCAAAGCTTTTGCTACATAAATAATAAAGAAATAACACAAACTGTCTAGGAACGAAATTTGTGTTACATACTGTTATTAGATCAATAAGTTTGTTTATAACTCCGTACCAATTGTTTGTGTGTGTACACTATTTCAGTTACAAATATACATATAGTTGATTCTATGAAAATAAACATTTTTTTTAAAAAGTCTGAAATGGGCCGGGTTAGAGAAAACGGTTTGGTTTGGTTTGGTTTTATGACATATCAACCATTGTAGGTTATTTAATGCCAAATCCTCTTTATACATATATATTAAATATATAGGATTTGGTTTGGTTGGGTTTTATGGCATATCGAACATTGTAGGTTATTTAATGCCAAATCCTTTTTATACATATATATTAAATATATAGGATTTGGTTTGGTTTGGTTTTATGACATATCAACCATTGTAGGTTATTTAATGCCAAATCCTCTTTATACATATGTATTAAATATATAGGATTTGGTTTGGTTTGGTTTTATGGCATATCAACCATTGTAGGTTATTTAATGCCAAATCCTTTTTTAACATATCAAGACAGTTCTATTTCAAACAATTCAATTTAGTTTAGTTCTATTTGTCCAATAGATAAGACCCTATCAGTTGCTACGACTCCGGGCCTGAGTGGACCTGGGAGCAATAGCAATAAAGGGTTACTCCGCATTCCCCAAAGCTCCAGCATTACTGGAACGTAACCATCAGATTGTTTAGTGTCATATTCAGGACACTTGTTGGGAGAGTCTTACTCTCTACAGAGAAACAGTTGGTGTATACTACAGCCCCAGCCGACGGTGAAGAAGAAAAGAGACGGTAGAGGGGGAAGAAAGTGCGGAGTGAGGTGAGGGGGAGAAGGAGAAGATGAAGTAAGGAAGTGAACATTCCAGAACTAAAGTTCTTCAGAAAATGACACCCTTATCTACTAACCGTACGAACGCCGATGACTTTTGTTAATGACGAGCATAATGTTAATGAACACCAAAAATCCTTCTTTTTCTATTTTATCATTTATTAAAATCTGCCTAACTTGTTTAACCATCTTTTTGATACTACTACTACTACTACTACACATATTCATGTATATATACACTATGTGAAGTACCCACTCACACACGTACAGATACGCTCACCCCGACATACATATCATCATCATCATGTCGCGCAGCCAGCACGGATCTCCCTGACCTTCTCTCACTAATCGTCTCTATTGTCCATCGCTCCCGGGAGGTCTTCAAGGCTAGATCCTGTATCGGCTGTTGTATATAGGTTCTAGCTAGTCGTCCTACCTTTGCTTGTCCATGTAAAGAAATCAACAGGAGAATATCGCTTATGAGTTCGTCCTTACTTCTCCAGCAGTGTCCTGCATGTCTGGTCCGTCTAACTTGGATAGTTACCGATATACATATACATATGTTTATTCCACTCTGTTACGCATGCATAAAGTCCAGACAGCTGAGGCTGTAGACTACAACTGCATCTCTTCAGAGGGGAAAGACCCTCCCCCACACTCAAACGAGAGTTTAGGTTATGACACTAAACAATCTGATGGTGTGGCTCTAGTTATGAAGCTCTGGGCAATGTGGAGTACGTCTTTATTTCCATTACTCCCAAGTCTACTCTGACCTGGAGTGGTAGCGCTTGATAGGGTCCTAACTAGGGGGTCAAATTGAACTGTTTGACATTTTACCAGTGTGCAAACAAATGATTTACGTTGAATCGAATTGTGACAAAGAGAACTCTTTGACCATTTAACTGTGTGACTGATGACTAATTGAATTTTTAGTGATACACAGCAATACTTGGAACCATTTAACTTTGACTTATGCTGAATTGAATTGTTAGAAATAGAACTGTTTGATCATTTAACAGTGTGTAAAAAAATGAGTGACGTTTTATTGAATTTTTAGTGATACATTGCAATATTTGGAACCATTTAACTTTGTTAAACTGAATTGTTAGAAATGGAACTGTTTAACATTTAAACTGAGTGCAAACAAATGGATCATGCTAAATTGAATAGTTAGAAATAGAACTGTTTGATCATTTAAGTGCGTGTAAACAAATGACTGATGCTTAATGTTGTGGCCCCAGAAAGGGTCACTAATGAAAACACAAACACGGATATTAGATAACAGATTATATTACACAAGAAAGATAGAGTTACATAGAAAAGGTAAGAAGTCTCGTACTGTTCGTAAAACACCGATAGTGATCTGCCCTTCTGGCAGCGAAATCTCTGGTACTAATAACGGTGAGAAGAGTCCATTATGGTAAGATGGGTAAGGCTCCTACAACACTTAATTAAACTGTTAGTGATACATAGCAATACTTCGAACCATTTAACTGTGTGTAAACGAATGAGTCGTGTTGAATAGAATCGTTATTGTTAAATAAAAGTATTTGAAACATTTTAACTCTCTGCTTAAACTGAATTATTAATATCACATAATAATACTTGGACCATTTGACTGTGTGCAATGAATAAATAGCGTTGAATAGAAATAATATTGAATAGTTATACATGTAACCACTTCACTGTCAGTAAACAAATGATTAATGTTGAATAGAATTATAAGTATTAGATAGCAACAATTGAAACCATTTAACTGTGTGCAAACAAATGATTAATTGTTAGATAGAGAGACTTAAAAACATTTAAGCGTGTACAAAAATAATGAGCTCTGGCTCGTTTATAAATGTTATCAATAAAATGCGTTTACAAATCATATATGATTAATATACAGGGTGGAACGATAAAATTGTCGCCCTAGAAAAGACGACATGATTCCATTTCCGTTTAATGAAAACCGATTTTCTTCTTTTTTTTTTTTTTTGTTGCAGACCATCTACTAGTTGGCCAGTTGTGTATAAATCCCAAGAACGATAGGAGCCTTCTATAGGGTGGAACGATAAAATTGTCGCCCTAGAAATGACGACATGATTCCATTTCCGTTTAATGAAAACCGATTTTCTTTTCTTTTTTTTTTTTTTTGTTGCAGACCATCTACTAGTTGGCCAGTTGTGTACAAATCCCAAGAGCGATAGGAGCCTTCTATTATGTCTGAAAGTGACACAATGTTCAATGAGCGAGATCGGAGATGCGCCGCTATACAACTTATGCTCTCTACCGATCCATGTTATGACAGCAGGACCATTGCCAGTACCCTCAAAATGCAAATCCGGACGGTTCAACGTGCTCGGGTGATGAAAACAAAGTTTCCAGCTACGGCTATGGTCTTTGGTGTTGTTTCAAGTGAGGGCCACATCATGCCACCTCACATCTTCGAAGTCGGCTTGAAAGTCAACACCAAAGTGTACCTGGATGTGCTGAAGAGTGTGGTGATCCCTGGTGCAATCAGGTGCCCGGTGGCAGACCCTGGGTGAGACAGCAGGACTCGGCGCCGGCTCACAAGTCCAAAGAGACCCAGGCTTGGCTTCAGAAGGAGTGCTACGACTTTGTACCCTTCTCTCACTGGCCCCCCTCCTCCCCCGACCTGAACCCGCTGGACTACTTCGTTTGGTCGACGTCGACAACATCACCAACATGACCTCCCACAACACCAAAACCAGCCTGATCGCCGCCATCGGCTGAGTATTCGCCGAGCTCCTGCCGGCGCTTGTAGAAAAGGCATGTTCCCAGTTCCGGATCCGTATCGAGGCGGTAATTGAGGCTGAAGGCGGCTACATTGAATAGATGTCAGCACTACTACATAATCAAGCTACCTGGATTGATTTTTTCACTAAAAGTTTTAAAATAAAGCTGTAGTGTTGTTTTCTTTAGGACGACAATTTTATCGTTTCACCCCGTAGATGTCAGCTCTACTACATAATCAAGTTAGCTGAATTGATTTTTTCAATGAAAGTTTTAAAATAAACCTGTAGTGTTGTTTTCTTTAGGACGACAATTTTATTGTTTCACCCTGTATATGTATAAAAATTCTATGGTACAAGCAAAATTTAAAAAAAGGCTTTAAAAAGCGTGTACACTTTAAAATATTTTCGATCACATCTCCGAGGAGACGTGATTGAAATGAAGGGTTCCCTTTTTTCGAATTTTAAAGTATTTTAGAATGTACACGCTTTTTAAAACCGTTTTTAAATATATGTATAAAGAGGATTTGGCATTAAGTAACCCACAAGAATTGATATGCCATAAAACCAAACCCAACCAAACCACGAATATATATTCATATAGACATGCTCGCACTTACACGGATATGCATTATGGCATGTGCAGTCAGTGACAGGTCTTATAGCGGCACAATACCAACAAGGGGGTCCCTGTAGCGAAGTAAGTGACGTGCTGGACTGCGACACTCTAATAAGCGACTTCAAGGTCTAGTCGTGCCGTTACGTTTCTTTTTGGACCAATGCCCTTTAGAAAGGCATGAACTCTCTTCTCCCCCATCTATGGATGAAATATCACTACTTTCATTCGACGACGATAGCTTTGGTATTAAATAACCCACGAAGGTTGGTATTTCATCAAAAGATCAAGAAACCAAAGAAACAATAAGTTTATAGGCTATTATGTTGTCACTTTTATTCGGTATTCATCAAATCCTGTATGAATTCCGAGGAGTTTTTAGGGTCTAGCTAATTCAAGAGCGCAAGAACAGACACGACTAGGTACGAAAGGTAATTCACAGGGAACTGTGAAAACGACGAAAATTTGACCATACAAATGCGATCTGCTCAGACCAGCTAAAAACTGTGCAAAAATACTGGAAGGACAAACAGAAAAATAGGAATAATAACATCGGAAAAAAAAACTAGGAAGAAAAACAACTGCGTGACAGTTCAGAAGGCAAACTAAAGAAATTGCGCATGAGAGGAAATGAACATGGCCACGCAGAGGCAACCTAAAAAGAAAAAGTGAATCACACTTAATAGCAGCACAGAACAATTCCATAAGAACAATTTATATAGAATCTAGTAAAAATAAAACTTGGAAGAATAGCAAGTGTAGGCTATGTGGAGAGAGAGTGAATGTGAGTGAGTGAGGGAGAATGAATGAGAGAGAGAGTGAAGGAGTAAGACTGAGAGTGAGTGAGACTGAGAGTGAGTGATGAGTGTGTAAGTATGAGAGAGAGAGAGAGAGAGTGACTGAGAGTGAGTGAGTGAGAAAGAGAATGAGTGAGTGAGTGAGACTGAGAGTGAGAGAGAGAGTGAATGAGTGAGACTGAGAGTGAGTGAGAGAGAGAGTGAGTGGGTGTGTAAGAGAGACTGAATGAGTAAGTGAGAGTGAGTGAGAGAGAGTGAATGAGAGAGAGAGAGAGTGAATGAGTGAGCCTGAGAGTGAGTGAGTGAGTGAGTGAGAAAGAGTGTGAGTAAGTGAGAGAGAGAGAGTAAATGAGTGATAGTGAGTGAGACAGAGAGAGAGAGAGAGAGAAAGAGACGAAATATATATGCTAGTGAATGCTGAATACGCACGACTCGGTGGGATTGGTAATCCACTGAGTGTTGTGCAAACAACTGATTTTTTACCACCCTGTCAAATGATATACACACAGACTAGAATCTCTCCGGGGGAAATGAGACACGCAAAATACTCTGGAGGGGAGGGTGAATAAAAATGAATCGCTCAATCCAGGCCAGAAGACCAGATTTTGTTATAGTAAACAATAAAAAAAAGTCTGCTGACAGACTTTGCCGTTCCATCAGACCACTGAGCGAAATTAGAGAAAAGGGAAAAACTGGAAAAATACCTAGACCTTGCCAGAGGACTTATGATGTGTGCGTATAACATGTAGCCGACAATAATCTACAAACGTCTTAGTTATCATTTATTACGAAACTAGTGGCGGCTAGAGACAGTAATTTGTATGAGGGCTGGTTCAGAAAATATATAAAAATTATACAATGTAACTCACACATTGAGAATTACAATATATATATATATATATATATATATATATATATATATATATATATATTATTTTATTGCAATTTTTAAAATGCTTTTAAAAAGTCTCAGATGATGAAGTTTTTACTTTGAAATTAATTAGACCCGAAGAATTATTTTGCGTTACAATAGCTCTCTTAATAAATGCAATACAATAAAATAAAATAATTGTGCAATGTTTCAAGCAAATTATAATATATATATATATATATATATATATATATATATAGGAAAAAGTGAACACAAAAAGTATGATAATTTTTCATTAATCCAAATTTTTGTACACAATAAAGTTTCTGAAAAAAAATTTAAAGTTATTAACTACCGTGAATTGCGCCGTACAAATCGACCCGGCGTATAAGTCGACCTCAAGATTTTTAGCTCAAAATTCTGAACCAGACTTATACCTGCTGAAAAGCCGACCTCCAAACAAGCAGTGGGCTACTGTGACATTCTGGTTAGAGTTTATAGTGAATCAATTTTTGGAAATGGCGTGTGATATAGCATTAATAATAATTTGTATAAGAATTTTAGTTTGGTTGAGTTTGTTGGGTTTTATGGCGTATCAACCTTTGTAGGTTATTTAACACCAAATCCATTTTTATGGAAATGATCTGTTCTATTTCAAACAATTCAGTTTAGCATAAGTACACATTTTAATTGTCAAAAACATTTCTATTTCAAACTATTCAAGCAGTTATATGTAACAATTCAGTTAAGTGTAAATACAGTTCTATTTCGGATATGACACAAGGTCAATTTTTTTCTTAAGCAGAGTTTAACAGGTTCGAATTCAGAGTTTTCCTTCTCCTAGACTAGTTTCCTTACCAAGGCTGAAGAACCTAGTCTGCCCTGCTATTTACCCATAGCTGGAGGGAGAATAATTGGATTCATACCTTTCCCAAGGGTATTAGTACAATGTGAAATGCAATTAGTCTCATCCAGGATTTGAACTCGTGTCGCCGTGTCCATTTCCTACGACGATAACCATTACACCACGAGCACCTCCCAAATAAAATTCAGTTTAGCATAAGTACGCAGTTTAGTTCTATTTGACCCATAGATAGGACCTTATCAGTTGCTAGCAGTCTGGGCCAGAGTGGACCTGGGAGCAATGGCAATGAAGGGGTACTCCGCAATCCCCAAAGCTCCAGCATTACTGGAAGCTCATTATCAGATTGTTTAGTGTCATGTTAGGACATTCGTTGGGGGGGGTCTTACCCCTTTGCAGAGGTGCAGTCGGTGTATTCTACAGCCTCAGCCGACTGGGCAAACTAATAGTAGTATAGACGAGCCACCATAGTCTTGTGCCACATATGAAATCGACGCTCGGAAAAACAATGATTTTTTATAAGTCTAAATTTATTTGTTAAATGTTTTTCTGTCGAATTGTCTTGATGTTTATCACAGAATTCCAGTTTGTATTCTGGAAGCGCTTCTGGTGTAATGGTTGTCGTCGCTGGAAATAGACACGGTGATTCGAGTTCAAATTCTGGTCGAGACTGTTTATATTTTACATAACACTAATACTCTTGAGAAAAGTATACATCCAACTATTCTCCCTCCAACTATGGGTAAATGATAGGACAGACTGGGCTCTTCAACTGTAGTACGGCAACCGGCCTAGGAGAAGGAAAACCCTGAATTCAAATCTGTTAAACTCCGCTAGAAAAATGATCTTGTGTCGCATCCTGTTCGTGCTGAGGGGTTGATATATATATATATATATATATATATATATATGAAAGTTAAGTTGGCGACCGTAGTCAAGGGCGACCCGAAGGCTCCCTTTTCATTAGTTACTACACCGAGGTGTAGGGGAGGGCCCTACTCCTTTCCCAGGATTGGTCCACTTTACCCTTGATCCGTAACTTATAATGGAAGGCGGTATCAAGTACCCTTTTTTGAGTCTTTGGTATGACGCGACCTTGGATTGAAACCCGATCTCCTGAGCCATTGGCGAACAGTCTACCTACTATATATATGTATATAAATTGTTTTCGTCGTATTCTTAAAAAAAACCACACATGTAATAATTCAAGATTATCTACTTGAACATGGTCTCTGAAAGCTAAAAAAATGGAATAGAAAATTTTGTCGAAACGGTTGAAAAAGAAATCTTAAAGAAATTAAATTTCCTAACTAAAAGAAAACACCATTTATGATTACTTTGGTTTCTTTGTTTCATGGCATATCAACCTTCATGGATTAGTTGATACCAAAGCCATCCTTGTAGAAACGCAGTGACACTATTTTGATCTCTCTTCAGTATTGTTGATTTTACAAGTATTTGTGCCTGATAAATGTTTGGGGCTTCGGTTTAAAAGACGAGCACAAAAGTCTCGATGGGGGCTAATGGGACTGGATTGTTGGGTTTTGTTTTGATTTGTTTTAATGGCATATCAACCTTCATGGGTTAGTTAATACCAAAGCCATCCTTGTAGAAACTCAGACACTATTTAAACCACAGCTAAGGGATAAGGCGGTTCATGCCTTTACTGAGGGTGTTATTCCGAAAGTGAACGTAATAACGCGAGTGAAGTTCGAACTCGATTACTGTGATGTCGCAGTCCAGTTTGCCACTAAGCTACGGGGACACCCCCTCCCCCGATGGGTTTGAACCTGATTGTTTGATTTACCTGACAAGCGAGAAGCGACATGTGTCACCAGCGTGGCATAAGACTTGCTCATTGTTGAAAGTTGATTTGACAGTTGGGATGGGGGTTCTGAGGGAGGAGGAGGAGGAGGAGGAGGAGGAGGAGGAGGAGTTCTTTGTTCGTGTGTGTGTGTATGTGTGTGTGCGTTTCTTACTCAAGGTCAAGTAGAATTGTTTTGATGTCTCTATCGATTTTAATATCATTATCAATTTCAAATGGTTGATATCGTCACACAATCTAAAGGAGATGATTCTCAAGAGCCTCATTAATACAGAGATACACGCCGATGCGTGTTTACAAACCAATGCAAGACAGAAGAAAAATACAAGTGAACTCATAGACCTCCACAAGATTCGTAGTAAGAAGCATAAATATTCATATGCCTAGATAGGTAGATATATGGACATACTTATAAACAAAGCCCCTGATCCCATTCAAAGCACAGATAAAGAAGATGTGTGTCAGGTAATGTCTCTCTCTCTCTCTCTCTCTCTCTCTATATATATATATATATATATATAACAAGGGAAACCTCAAAGAGATTCTAAAGTTGATTAAATATAACAGATAGTGTCTAATATAAATAAAAGTAAAGTTGGCGACCATAGTCGAGGGTAACCCGAAAGCTCCCTTTTCGATAGCTACTACACCAATGTGTAGGGGAGGGCGCTAATCCTTTCCCTAGATTGCTCTACTTTACCCTTGATCCGTACCTTATAATGCTGAGTGTTAAGCAAGGAGGCATCAAGTACCATTTTTTGAGTCTTTGGTATGACTCGACCTGGGATTGAACCCAGGTCTCCCGGGCCATTGGCTAAATGTAATAAATATATGAAAGGAAAACTCTGAATTCAAACCTGTTAAACTCCGCTTAAAAAATGACTTTGTGTTATATCCTGCCCGAGCGGAGGGGTTGAGATAGATAGATAGATAGATACTACAAGAGGAACGCCGAAGAGATTCCAAAAATGATTAAATAAAACAGATAGTATCTATAACTACCTACTTATATATAAAATACAATGTGATAAATATATATAAAGTTTTTAAACAGATTTCAACTATAGTTTGGCCTGTCGGCTGCTGCAACAGCTTCATTTCAAACAATTCAGTTTAGTATAAATATAGTTTTTTGTTTACACACAGTTAAACGCCAAACAGTTCTATTTCAAACAATTCAGTTTAGCATAAGTACACAGTTTTAATGCAAAAAAAACTGTCCCATTTCAAACAATTCAGTTTAACATAAGTACACAGTTTCAATGTAAAAAAAAAACTGTTCCATTTCAAACAATTCAGTTTAACATATGAACGCTGTTTAAATGTTAAAATAGTCCTATTTCAAGAAATTCAGTTTAGCATAAATACACAATTTAATTCTATTTGACACATATATAGGACCCTATCAGGTGTTGCCACTCCGGGCCAGAGTGGACCTGAGAGCGATGGCAATGAAGGGGTACTCCGCATTCCCCAAAGGTCCAGCATTACAGGAACCTCACCATCATATTGTTTAGTGTTATATAGAACAACCCAGGGAAAGAAGATGCGCCCTCTCCAACATCTCGGTGTAGTAGCTATTGAAAAAGAAGCCATCTGGTTGCCCTCTACTACGGTTGGTCAACTTACTTTATATATATATATATAAACAGGATTAGGCAATAAATAACTTACTAAGGTTGAAATGCTATAAAAGCACAACCAAATTGTCAAACTTGCTAACAATTACACTAAGTGAGGTGCCATTTACAAAGCTTACATAGTTTCGCTTAAGGTCCGAAGTACGTGGCACGAAAATCAAGCTCACTGATAAAATGCGTACCAGTCGAGTTTCCTATCCATTAGACCACATGAGACACACCCTTCCGTTATGCCGACTTTTACTCGAATTCGCTTGATTATTTTCGAGGTCAATCCTACCCAGAGCATTCCACAACCTAAAATCGATTTTCTATTTCGCAAATTGATTTTTTTCTCGATGCTCCTTTGAACTATTGGATTTCTTCCACCTTGAAATCGAAACCTACTCTCAAAGTCCAACTATCCATAACTGATTTGGTATCTTTGTTTGATGACAAATCAACCTTCAAATATTCGTTTGATTTGGCTTTATAGCATATCAACCTTTGTTGGTTATTTAATGCCAAATCCATTTTTATACTTATAAACAGTTCTATTTCAAATAATTCAGTTTAGTATAAATATAATTTTTTGTTTACACACAATCAAATGTCAAAACAGTTTTATTTCAAACAAATTAGTTTAGCATATGTACACTGTTTCAATGTCAAAACACTGTTCTATTTCAAACAATTCAGTTTAGCATAAGTACACGGTTTCAATGTTAAAGAACAGTTCTATTTCAAGCAATTCGGTTTAGCATTAGTACATAGTTCCCATATCAAACAACAGTCTTATTTCAAACAATTTAGTTTAACATAGATACACAGTTTCAATCTCAAAACACTGTTCTATTTCAAACAATTCAGTTTAGAATAATAACACAGTTCAGTGTTAAAAAAACAGTTCGATTTCAAACATTTCAGTTTAACATGAGAACACACTTCAGAGTAAAAAACATTTCTATTTCAAACAATTCAGTTTAGCATAAGTACATGGTTTCAGTGTTAAAAATATCTCTATTTCAAGAAATTCAGTTTAGCATAAGTATCTCGTTTTGTTCTATTTGACCCATGGATAGGACCCTATCAGGTGCCATTACTCCGGGTTACAGTGGACCTGAGAGCGATGGCAATGAAGGGGTACTCCGCATTCCCCAAAGCTCCAGCATTACAGGACATCACCATCAGATTGTTTAGTATCCTATCCAGGACACTCTTTGTGAGGAAGGGTCTTAATCCTTTGCAGAGAAGCAGTTGATGTATTCTACAGCCCCAGCCGACTGGGTAATCAAATTTTTGTCTCTTCAATATCGTTGATTTTACAAGTACTTGTGCCGAATCAATGTTTGGGGTTTCGGTTCAAAAGACTTGCACAAGAGCCCCAATGCCGGCTAATGGATTGGATGGTTGGTTGGTTAGTTTCTATGTTTAAAGGCATATCAACTTTCGTGGGCAGTTTAATACCAAAGTCATCTTTCTAGAAGAACAGCAGTAATTCTATTTGACCCATAGCTTGGGGAATAAGGAGGTTCATGCCTTTCCCTAAGGTATTCGTCCGAAAGTGAATGTAATCGTGTGAGTGGAGTTCGAACATGCTTACTATGATGTCGCTGTCTAGCACGTTAGCAACAACGACATGAGGACTTCCCACTTTATCATATTTACCACTCGGGCAGGATATGACACAAGGTCAGTTTTTAAGCGGAGTTTAACAGGTTTGAATTCAGAGTTTTCCTTCTAGTTGCCTCACCAAGGCTGAAGAACCTGGTCTGTCCTATTATTTACCCATAGCTGGAGGGAGAATAATTGGATTAGAGCTATGTGAAATGAGCTATGTGAAATGCAATCAGTCTCGTCCAGGATTTGAACTCGTGTCGCCGTGGCCATTTCCTACGACGATAACCATTACACCACGAGACTTCTCACTTTATAACTGATATTTGACCATCTCCACAACAGATTCAAAATGCGATAGAAGTCTTTTTTTATGGTAGTTGTTTTTGTTTTTTTCTTTTTCACGAGTGGGTTCACATGCATGAATCTTTGCATGAGACAAAGTCATCTAATTTCTCCAACCCTCACATTTCATTCAATGGACGGGTAGTTTTTTTGTGGGGTCGGGGGATTTTTTTTCCCTGCAGTACGATATATTTTCTTTGTTCTGTTCTGTTGTTTTGTTTGTTTGTTTTTCAACGTAAGACACCTCGACGCACATGTGAAGTTGGGAACATAAATCGTGCAGCAGCTGCGGTATTTCGCTTTTGGGGGCGCCTCAGAATTCGGATACTGAATCTGATTCTAACTTCTTGGGTACAATAGGGAGGAATAAAATCATTATCATGTATTGCTGCCAGCACGGATTCCCCCTCCCTCTCTCTCTCTCCATTTGTCTCTATTGTCCATCCCTATCGGCAGGTCTTCAAAGACTACATCCTGTGTCCGGACAGAGCTATTATAGATAAGTTCTCGCTGGTCGGTCAACACTTACTCTTCTGTGTGAATGGGGTCCATAGAAGAACTTCGTTATGAGTTCGTCCCTACTTGTAGTGTAGCGCTTATTTAACCCATAGCTGGGGGGATAAGGGGGTTCAATACCTTTACGAATGGTATTAGACCGAAAGTGAATGTAATAGCGTGACTGGAGTTCGAACTCACTACTCAGAAGTCGAAGTCCGGCTCTTTAGCCATTACGCCATGGGGACTCCTGTAGACGTGTTGACGTGCCGTTAAAATCAATCAGCCTAAAGTATAAGAGAACAAGTTATGAGATTGGTTTCAAGTTTCAAGCTATTCCCCGCTTAAAAAAAAAAGAATCAACTATTTCATTCAATTTCCATGATTTCGAGAGAAGCAATATCACAAACATTATTTACAAAAAAAAATAACATTCGACTTATACACGAGTCAAATGACTCTAACAAAAATACTACTGTAGGTCTCACTTATTTACTTCTGCAGTATATACATGAGTATATATGATATATTAGCAAGGATCTTTAAAATGTCTAGACAGGTTTTTGGCAAGATGTAATATAGGATGTTTAAGAGAAAAAGTTTCAAAACTATTGTTAGTGAATTCGATTCCCACTAGCCTTGTGCCCAACAAAGCTAAGTTTAATAAATGACTACGCTTACTTTACCAACACCAGCACTAACATCAAATTTTGGAGATCGACAAGAAACCAATGATAAGATACTAAGAAAACAAGAATACTCTGTCAAAAAATGTAAAAACGTACCCAATATTTTGGGAGGGTACTTATTTAACCCCACCACCATGATGTTGGTAGGGCCTAAAGTGAGGACTTCGTAGGAAGCAGGTTGGCGGTTCCAAAAATAGATCAGCTCCGTCGGGATCCCTCTGTTGAGGCGCTTCAGATGCCATGCAATAAACATTTTCTAGACGTAGGGGCAGGTACTGCCAGAGTAAAGAGAACTCCCTGGAACTGAACTGATTTATTTTATATGACCCGATAGCAAACATACCAACGAATGTAGGAAAATACAAAATATGGTTGTATCAGCATACCAATTTTGGAGAGGTCTGACCAACTCCTATGGAAAATAATCCAGTTTATAGCTTCTCGCAACAAATAAATAGATAAATACAATCATTATTTACCTCGCTTTTCCTTGTCTGACGCATATTTCGGGCATTTTCGCTGACTGTTCAACGGACTGTCTGGCATTCGTGCCGGACAGTCAATGCTCCATGGCAGACTTTAAGCCGAAAGGCCCCGGTTTCGGTTGAACCACCTTCGGGTGGGCGGTCTGCATCATTAACACCTTTGTCACCCTTGTATAGCACTGGACCTTGCTGTCGAGTTTAAGCTATAATCAGGCATACGTGCCTGGACCCAGATTTGGGTCCATGTCCAGCAAGGCTCATCAGGCCCACATTGCACTAAGTGGGTCGATGACCAGCATAGTCCAGCAGGGCTCGAGCCTTGGCTTTTGCCCAACCTTCCCCTCCCCTAACCCCCCACTATAATCGACCTTCGGGTCATTGACCTTGTGTCGAGTCCTGTCTGGTGAGAGGCAGTGATAAATATCGCACACTTCATGCAACTGTAAATATTATTGCTAAATGATTACTCATGTAATTATTGAATAGACTTTTATTTTTTTTTTATTTTTCATCTTTTTTTGTGAGGAGAACTCATGAAAATTTTACGTTAAAGAAAAATGCTTTCGCGAATTTCGGTTTCTCTGTTTAATGGCATATCAACTTTCGTGAGTTACTTAATGCCAAAGTCATCCTTGTAGAACAGCAGTGGTACGATTTAACCCATACCTGTTGGGGATAAGAGAGTTCATGCCTTTCCCAAGGTTATTAGTCCAAAAGTGAACATAATAGCGTGACTAGATTTCAAACTCACTTATTTCAAAGTTGCAGTCCAGTCATAACACGGCGAGCAATCCTCTAAAAATCGGGTCAGTGGCATTTCCATCAGGACAATGCACCAGGAACGACAAATCCTCATCTGAGTGGACCTGGGAGTAATAGAAATAAAGAGGCACTCTAAACTCCACAGATTTTCAGAACTATGAGGGTGAGGAACTGTCTTGATGCCCATCTTGGTCAAATAGTCTGTGACAAGGATGGAGTTGTGGACTGGTGCATTGTCCAGTAAAAAAGTAATGAAAGTTCTATTTGATATGGTAACAAAAAGAAAATTATATTAAGGTTGGTTGGTGTTTTATTGCATATCACCAGCGATACTATATTTAACATATAGCTGAGGGATACGAGGGTTCATGCTTTTGGCTTAAATTCTATATTTAATGTCATGTCAAACTTAATGTGTTTTTTAATGTCATTCTTATTGAAGAACGGTAGTGGTACTATTTAAGCCATAGATGAGGCATGATGGGGGGGGGATCGTGCCTTTCGTTAGTGCCTTTGTTTCAAAGTGAACGTTATAGGGCGTATAGAGATCGAACTCGCTTACTTCGAGGCTGCAGTCCAGCAATCTATGCATAAAACCAATTTATTCATTTACTTATTCTCTTCTTGACCAATGGTATAATTCGAGGATCATTAAATAAGTTTCCAGACTTTTTTCGTATGGGCACTTTTATTAATAGGGGGCACGTTCTTTCCGGAGAACACCCCGGAGCCTGTTCTGGACTTCGGTCCGGAGCGTGGCTCTGCAAAAGGAACAATGGCAGACTTGGGACCTTTAGGCTCCTAATTTCGACTAGGCTACCTCCGGGTGGGAGAGCTGCACTTTTGTCTCCTTTGCAACCCACGTATGGCACTAGACCTCACGTATAGTTTAAGCCGTAAACTGGCATACGTGCCCGGACCCACATTTGGGTTCGTGAAACTGCTTGCCTCATCAGGCTCACGTTGCACCAAGTTAGCCGATGAGCAGCACAGACCAGTAGGGTTCAAGTCTCAGTTCGTTCCCGACCTTCACCTCCCCTTTATCCCCACTTTAATCGACCTTCGGGCTTTTGACCTTGTGTCAAGCCTCGTCTGGTGGGAGACGTTGGCAAATATCGGCACTTTTATTAATAGTACACACATGAAACTCTAGTCCCCTTGGAAGTAATCTCCTCTGGCTGCAATGCACTTGTTGTACCGTTCCAACTATCCAACTATTCTCCCTATTGCTGTGGGTAAGTAGTAGAGCAGAATGGACTCTTTAACTTTGCTATGACAACCAGTCTAGGAGAAGGAAAACTCTAAATTTAAACCTATTAAACTCCGCTTAAAAAGTGACCTTGTATCGCGTGCAGAGGGGGTGGATAAATATATATATATAAAAGTTACAGTTAACTAATTAAAAAGATAAAAAATCTCATATTACAATTAATTTACCATTAGATAGCGAGCCGGTATTTGTCATACACCCCACCAAGCGTACAAGTATGGCACAAGGCCGTTCTTAGGTGGGTCTGGACGCAGAGCCATAGCCCACACACGCCTGGCGGTCCCAAAAATGCCCTAAAGAGGGGCAGCTCAAGCGATAAGCCTAACCCTTCCGAAGAGGGTTAAAATCTTGAGACTCTAGGATGCCGGTCATTTCCGACAGCCACATGAGCAAGGACACATCTGGCCGGACCGTGACTCGCCAACACGGCCGACAGAAATGCGTCCGAGTCAAGTAGCATAATGCTCGCGAGTGAGACGTTTAAAAACTAAAAGAATTATATATATATATATATATATATATATATATATATATATATATATATATATATATATATATATATATATTGGTCGGAAACTAATTACATTTTACCAGAGAGGATATAAAAATAAATGTAAGTTGAATCTATATAAATACTTTCATTTAAAATGTAATTACCTTTATTTTTAACGACTGCAACCCAACGGGAAGCTAAATTTTCGATTCCACGTTTAAAGAAATCTAGAGTTCTCTCTGAAAACTCTTTGAAAGACTGTTTTCAAATTTTTTCTTTGTTTCTGAATGTTCTGCCACAAATGAAATGTTGTGGTGATCATCAAAACAAATGAAAATCTCTTGGTGTTAAATGTGGTAATTATTGAGGATGTAGAAGAACCTTTCATCTAAACGAAACAATTTATATTTTTGTTTGTATCCTTTCTGGTAAAATGTTATTTTGGATAAAATCGTTAGAATGAAAGGTTCTTTCTCAGCAAGATACCCAGAAACTTGTTCGCAGAGGAGTAAGACTCCACCCTTAAAAAAGGGGGTGTGACACTAAACTGCATCTGTAGTTCTGAAAATCTGGGGAATGTAGAGTACCTGTTAATTGATATTACTCCCAGGTCCGCTCAGATGAGGATTTGTCATTCCTGTTAGTATCCTATTAATGGGTTCAATAGGTCTGTTAAAAAATTAATTCAGCCTAATCGGCTGGAGCAATAGAATACACCGACTGCTTCTCTGTAAGATCCCTCCCAACGAGTGTCCTGATTATGACATTAAACCATCTAATGGCGAGGCTCCGGCCTTGAAGATTCTGAGAGAGTGAAGTACCCCTTCATTACCATTGTTCTCACGTCCACTCGGACCCGAAGTGGTAGCACCTGATAGGGTCCTATCTATAAGTCAAATAGAACAAACAAATATATGCAAACAAATCACTTATGTTAAATTGTGGTTGTTATATGGGAGTAATTGAAACCATTTTAACATTTAAATAAAAGCTCAGTTTCGTTTAAAAATGTTATCAGCAAAATGTGTTTACAGATCATTTATATATTAAATATATATGTATAAACAGGTTTTGGTATTAAATAACCTGCAATGGTTAATCTGCCATAAAACCCAACCCAACCAAACCAAACCAAAAATTAATTGCATCAGATAAGATCTTGTTAAAAAAAAAGTCTTTTAAGAAATAACAACACAATTAAGTTTAAATATTTTCTAAGTGAAACAGTATCTAAGAGTGTTCAGCTTAAATAAAAGTAAATATTCATTAAAGTTTGTAACCTTTGGTTGAGAAACTATCCAAATATTTTATTTATAAAATAAATTGTGTCTCTGTCACGAGAACCTTTGACCAATTTACTACCACACCCTACCCTATTTAGATAGCGTCGTTGAATGCGATATATATATAAAGTGTATCAGTCTTCATTAACAGTTACTGGAAAAAATTTAACGGAGACAGCACAAAGAATCCTTTGCGGAAAGTGTCACAGAAAAAAAAAAACAAAAAAAAAAAAAAACATTTATATAAAGATATATCTATACACATAAGTACATATATATATATATATAAGGGGAAAAATTACGTAAGTTATGACTCCTTTTCTTTTGTTCATTTACTTCTACAATTTAACAGGCTTGTAAACAATAACAGCAAATATCGGAAAAATCTCTTTAACGAGATTTACTTCCTACAAAAAATGACTTTTGGATTTGAAACTGGCATTTCTAGAATTAACTAACCTTCGTACTTTATGTATATTTTAAAAATTCTTATTCATTGATTCGTTTGTTTATGTTCATTTTGTTGTTGGTACTGTGTAATATATACTATGTATATCTTCTCTTACTGTAAGAGAAATTATTAGACACTAAGTCATACATCTGACCCCTTGCATTCCCTACCTTTTTTTTTTTTTTTTTTTTTTTTTTTTTTTCCTTTCTTAAACAATTGAATACGGATAATTTTTCAAGTAGATCTGAGACGTTAACAAGGATTCCTTCAGAACTGAAACCTCATTATCACATACAGTTTCGTATCATCCACATGACTTCTCCGCTTTTGGGGGGAGGCGGTGTGTATTACCCCTCTACAAAGGATACAGTCTATGTATTCAAAGCATTGCCGAGTATTTATTGTAAAAAAAATATACAAATTTGCCACAAGGCCTAAGAGGTGGAGGGGGAAGGCTGATCAACACTATCCTAAACTCTAACTTAACTAGACTCATTCACTGACCAATACTCATCTCTAAAATGAAAACACCAAAATACCTCAATTAAGCATATCACTATCAAACTACGTTCACCAAAACAACACTAGTGCTCCATGGATTTCTAAACTTAATCCCATATTTCCAGTGTGAGGGGGGGGGGGAATTGTAAGCATTGCTGACAGGGTTTACAAATACCCTTTTTTTATTATAATCTCAATCATCTTAGTCAGAAACAAGAATACTCTCAACGTTCATTTGGCTGTCCAAAATTTTAATACATGGACTCGCCCATTCGTAATAAATAAAACTAGTTGCTGAGAGAATACATAACACGTATTTTGAGTTCGAGTCTCATTGGGTGCCCCTTTCATATGGCCTTGTGCCACATCTAAGCAAGAAGCTTAGTAAATTACCATAACACGTATTTGAGACCAAATTATTATTGGCCACCTCTGTAGAGGGGTAAGACTCGTCCAACGCGTGCTCTGGGTATGACACAAAGCAATCTGATGGTGAGGCTTCAGTAATGCTGGGGACGTAGAGTATTTCTTCATTGGTATTGCTCTCGGGTCTACTCTGGCTCGGAGTGGTAGCAACTGATAGGGTCCTATCTATGGATCAAACAGAACTAAACCGTGTACTTACGCTTAACTGAATTGATTAAAATAGAACAGCTTTTACATTTAACTGTATAAACAAATGACTGATGTTTAATTAACTGTATATAAATAAAAACTGTACTCATGCTAAACTGAATAATTAGAACGAATTGTTTGATCATTGGACATTTAACTGAAAAAAAGAGCTCGGGCTCGTTTTAAAATGTGATCTACAAAATGTGTGGAAATCATACATTTACTATGTATAAAAGGGATTTAACGTTGAACGGCCTACAATGGTTCATATGCCCTAAAAGCAAACAACGTTATAATATACTGACTTTATATTTTATCTTGATAATACATATTCAACTAAAAATAGTTTAATCAATAAAACTGCTCTTGGATGTGATTGCAGGTCTTGATAAGGTAGTCCTTAGTCAACGAGTCTAATACTGTGAGGATGCTGGTTAAACTAAATAGATCAAACCACCCTTTAATTTTCGTCGAAGCTGTCACATGTGACTCCCTCGGCAACTCGTATTGTCCCTTATCAAGTATTTGTGGGACTCAGTCTTTGTTTTCATTGTGCTGCGGGCAATTCAAATTGTGTGATAGTTACTTAGTTTAATTAAAACATTGTTAGAGAGTTTGATTCTTACTTGGTGTTCTGTATTTTTGGCCTTGTGCCACGGTAAGCTCAGTAAGTAACCATGGTGCTGCTATGATTGATTCAAGCTGATTTTACAATAAACACGTGACAGTATTTTTTTGGAGCGCTTACATTCGACGTAAGTGGCACGAAAAACTTGGACTATTTGATGCTTTAAAAAAAAAAAAAAGATATCGTCTGGATTAATTCCGAGCTTCTTTTTTTTTTTTCTTTTGTTATGAAAAGATATCGTCCATGCCGTATAATGGTCGACCCTTACTTTATGGTCACAAAATTTAAGAAATTGCTTGAAATCAAAGTTAATTCTAATGCTTATGGCGTCTCAGTTTGACGATTATCACTCAGATTGACTTGGAGGTGCCCGTGGTGTAATGGTTATCGTCACAGGATATGGACACGGCGATACGAGTTCAATTCCTGGACAAGACTGATTGCATTTCACATAGCACTAATACCCTTGGGAAAGGTATGAATCCAATTATTCTCCCTCCAGCTATGGGTAAATAGTAGGGCAGACTAGGTTCTTCAGCCGTGGTGAGGCAGCTAGTCTAGGAGAAGGAAAACTCTGAATTCAAACCTCCGCTTTAAAAATTGACCTTGTGTCATATCCTGCCCAAGCGGAGGGGTTGGGTAAATAGGATCTTTCCTATTTTTAAATATAGTAACGTTTCTAAAATAATCTCATTTTCCTGATTAAATTTTTAGGGCATAGTTCCCTTCCACACTCCCGAAATATAACCATGTGTGACAAATATCTGAATGGAAAAAAAATGTCTAACCAAAATACCAAGTTCTTACAACTTCCGAAATGGTCGAGAAGTTTCTCGAATTTTGGGTATGAATTGACCTATTTTGAAAGACCAGATAAAATTATTCTGAATTTCTATTTTGTTAACATGGGATTAATTTCCTTGTATCTTTATGTAACTCTTTTTCCATTTGACGTTACTCTCCTACCCTATGTCAGTTTGGAAAGTCGGACTTTGCTCTGAGAGGAAGCATGAACTTTCCGTTTCATGAGTCTTATCCGTCTGTTCTTGCAGTTTCTCAGAAACGTCGTTGTCAATGCCCTTCTAATGAAAGTAAGGAACCTCACCAATGGTGTTCTTCTCCCTCCCCCATAATCAGCTGTAAACAAAATTCTACAATAAATGTGTACTTTTAATCAAAGAATTCGATCGAATATTTTTGTGGAGACAAATTATAGTGGCACCGTGGTTACTAAGGTACTGAACCACAGACTTCGGTCTTGTGACTGGAAAATACCAATTCAAGGAATCGTAAGGTTCTCTTCATAAAAACCCCTTCTATAACTTCAACTCTTGTGTAGGTTCTTAAAATCTTCAATTTCCCAAACACCTATTATAAGAAATACAGCAGTTTTGATTGCAATGAGGGCTACGAAATTCCAGATGTTTTTAATCTATCAAAGGTTTTCACAATTCTGTGCTGTTGCGAAAATATAGTTCAAGTACCACCCAATACTTGTAGCCTTGCTTCAAAATAAATTGGGGCTAATAGATATCAATGAAACCTTTTTAAACTTTAATTTTCTGATCAGGGACGGACTCAGCGGTTGGTATTTGACCAGTGTTCGAGGGCTCAAAGCATCAAGAGACTCGATTTTTTTTGTCACATTTAGAACTAATTTCAAATAAATGTCGTAGCTGAATTGTCCTGTCTATGACACTAAACTACATTTGGTGGAGATCCCCCACACACACACACACATACGAGTGTCCTGGATATGACACTTAATAATCTGACGATGAGACTCCAGTAATGCCAGACCTTTGGGAAATGTGGAGTACCTCGTCATTGCCATCGCTCCGAGGTCCACTGTGGCCCAGTGTGGTAGCACCTGATAAAGTCCTATCTATGGGTCAAATAAAACTGTTTGATATTTAAACTGGACTTAAGCTTAACTGAATTGTTTGAAATAGAACAGTTTTTACATCTAACTGTGTAAACAAATGACTGTTTTAATTGAATTGTTAATGATACATAGCTATACTTGGAACCATTTAAGTTTGACATGCTTAACTGAATTGTTTGAAATATAACTGCTTGATCGTTTAAATGTGTAAACAAAATTGTGTACTTTTGCTAAAATGAATTGTTTAAAATAGAAATATTTTTAATTTGACGGTGTGAACAAAAACAGTAATAAACAAATGACTCTGTGTAAACAAAAAACTGTACTTATACTAAACTGAATTGTTTGCAATTAAGTGAAACCATTTAATTATGCAAGAAATGAGCTCAAGCTTGTTTTAAGGATGTTATCTGCAGTGTTTAGAAATATTCAGTGTATAAAAAGAATTTGGCTCTAAATGACCTGCAATAGTTTATATGCCATAAAACCAAATCCTATACATTTAATGTGTGTGTATAAGAAGGATTTGGCATTAAACAACCAACAATTGCTGATATGCCATAAAACCAAACCAAATTACTAGGTCTACTCTGATCCGGAGTGATAATACCGGTGAGGGTCCTATCTACGGGGTCAAATTGGACCGTTTAATCATTTACTATCCTGGAAGCCATTTAATTAAAGCATAGAAAACTATTAATGTTAGCAAGCAATACTTCAAATCATTTAACTGTGTGCCAACAAATGAGCTCTGGCTCGTGTAAAAATTGTTATCGACAAACTATTCGCTTACAAACCATAATTAACATGTATATATAAACAGCATATGGCATTAAATAACCTACAAAGGTTGATATGCCATTGAAAAAAATCAACCTACATTTTAGTGGCACGTAAACTTTCATTTCTTTTCGAATAACGTCGCCAATTTGAACTACGTTAATATTTTACTGCACAAACCAAGAACGAAATGAAATTAAACAAATAAAGGCACAAATTAGACTTTACCCTTTTCTGGTTAAATCTACTGAAAAAAAAACTTAAATTTATATAAATATGCATTTATGTGTGTGCGTATCTATATATGAATTTATTTTGGGCGCCTCAGGTGGTGCAGTGGTTTGCAAGCTAGACTAGCAAACCTTCACGAGTGAGTTCGAGTCTCACTGGGGGCCCCATTTAAACAGCCTTGTGACTCATCTAAGCAAGCGTGTGTGTGTGTGTGTGTGTGTGTAAACTTAATGGCATATCAACTTTCGTACGTTATTTAATGACAAAGTCTTCCTTGTAGAAGAACAGTGATACTATTGAACCCATTGCTGGTGGTTCATGCCTTTTTCGTCCGAAAGAGAACCTAATAGCGCGAGTGGGATTCGAACACGTTCAGCCACTACGCCATGAGTTTCTCCTCATTTAGAAACTTCGAAGACCTTTGTGTACTATATTGTTAAACTATTCTTGAATATAGTGAATACTAGGTGTCAGGGCAATTTTTTTTCCAGAATTTCTAAATTGCACCTCGTATTCTGTCTTGACTTTGGCACAAAGCCAGAATTATGGGGCCATTCAGTGACAATCTAACATGTTATCAATGAGCTGCTATCCGAGCTCGTTAATCATGAAAATCACGAGAGGTATTGATTATATAATTAGGTTTTGAAAAATTATTTAAAACAGATATTACTAGACTTTATCTTTGATTCGGAGTTTATCATGACCTTATTTAAGACAACCACGTGGAACCCCACATTTTTTTTCTTATTTCTGTAATTTTATTTATATTTATTTTGTTATGTTTTGTATTTTATTTTATACTTATTTTAGTTATTTTTATTAGCGTAGAAATACCGGTCTGGCTCTAAATTTAAATCTCTAGAGAATTCTATTACTTTCTTTTGCCAGTAGGTGTCGATTTATATTAGAGTTTGGTCATACATAGAAATTCGCCCGATGACATAAAATCGAGCTTTTCATAAACCCAATAGCATAGAATTTTCTTGAAAACATCTTGTATCTTATCAGGAAATAAAACCAAATTTATTAGATTTGCATTGTTTAACTTAAGTCAGTTATTATGACTTATTTAAGCTTTATTTCTTTTAATGTTATTAAAACAATTTTATAAATGGCTTTATTGGCTGTGAGTTGAAGAAAAAATAAAGTTGGGTTGTAAAAGATGTTATCCCCGTTTCGTTTTGTTTGGGTTTTTTTTTTTTTTGTGATTGTTTTTAATGTTGTTAAAAAGAAAATCAATTTAGATTGTGCTAAATGTTATCTCTACGTTTTGTCTGTTTTTGTTCTTGCACAATATAAAAACTGCATTTTTCTTAACAGCATGCAAGATTTGCTAAAATCTTTTAAATCTATCAATTCATCAGAGCTGTGTTTGTGCAGAAAATTTCTGTTAATGAGCTTTTGGGAAGACGTGCATTCATCTCTTCTGTACCGCCCCTCCGACAAGATACGAGTAACAAAATGGAGCAATCTGGGTTCTGTGGCCTTGCTTTCAAATTGAACTGGAAATTACTTTATTCAAGCTGGAATTTAAAATGAACTAAGGAACTCAGATTTTCTCCTGCTAGTGCACCGTTACGAAGGTAATCTTGTTGGATTATCGTTATTTAAGCTAGGATGTGGCACAAGTATGGTTCGTTCAGTGAAAATCGAACTCTCAATGGTGTGCGATTCGACTTGCTAATGTTTACACCACTCTAGGCGCCGTGTATAAAACAATGTGGTGTTAAGATATTTTAGCCATGAGATACCGATTCATTCAAGACCAGTTCAAAAATTACTTATCCTACATGGACCCACTTCTGGTGTTTAGAATCCTCGAAGGCTCACTTTTGGTATACAGAAGTAATTCCTCTATGAATTCAGATAATTTAAATCTTTATTTGATACTTTCTTAGACTCTGAATTCGTTTTAATATTTTTGTCGTTTAGAACCGGACCATGTCTAATAAAGAAAACGAGCCAAATTTTCCCCCTTGGTCTTTCGCCCATACCCCCGAGTCCTTGGTGGACGAGAGCAGCCCTCCTCAACCGAAAGAGCCGGGCCAATCTCCATACAACGTGGACAATAATGAGCCACTGCAGAACGCCGTTGATAAATTTAAAGAGACTGGAGATATGATTCATATTGTAAAGCAGGAACTGCGGTGGCACTTGCTGTACAAACGCAGTAAAGAAGGGAAAGAAGAAATCGATACCGAAGAGAACTCTCCAAAAGACTACAAGGTTAGTTCAAATGTATATTCGGGATTAAAACTACTTTTTTTTTCCTCTCATTATTTTCCCCGTTTTATCCCCCCCTCTTCTATTTATTCATTATTTTTTGTCAAACCTTGGTGTGTTTAAATAGACTCCTCAACTATGCCTCTGCTTATTTTATGGGGCTTTATGCTCCCCCAAATTTTATTTTATACTTTTTTTTTTTTTTTTTTGTGGAGATAAAATCCCACTGCCTATTCGCATCAAAATTTGTCTCGGTGCGAGGATTCTCAACAGACTACTAAAGTAAATGTTGACTTTTTTTTTTTTTTTTTTTTTAATTGAACAATATGCAATGAACATTTCCTATGGAGTGGGGTGTCCTCGTGGTGTAATGGTTAAAGCGATGGATTACGGAATCGTAGTACGCGAGTTCGTACTCCAGTCGCGCTATTACGTTCACTTTCGGGCAAATACCCTTGGGAAAGGTATGAACCCCCTTATCCTCCCAGCTATGGGTTAAATAGTACCACTACTGTTCTTCTAGGAGAATGGCTTTGGCATTAAATAACCTAAAAAGAGTTGATATGCCATTGAAACAAAGACACCAAACCAAACCATTTCCTATGGAAACGTTCAAGCTAAACTGACTATCTACATTTTTAATGTTGTGAACGTGTATGTTCCTGAATTACAGAATTTAGCGGTGTTTTAATCAGTCAAGATGATACCTAAACATCTATGCATTTCTGCCATCAATTAACGGGGTTATTTACGATAAAACTAAAGGCTTTGATGCCAAGAAATCTTTAATGTAGTTTCTATTCCTGCGGAAACGGATGTTTTTATCGTTAAATGTGCAGAGGCTTGAAGGAATAATAGTCGGAAGGTGAGACAGAAGATGTTAGATGTGACGAAATCTCATATCCCAAATCGGTGAGCTTCGGCAGGGTCAATCTAGTAATGTTGCCGAGCATTGTCATAAAACAAATTGAACTAGTGTAAGATTTTCATATGACCTTCAAAATAAAGTTCTGAAAAGGATAGAAAATTAACGAAGAAGACACTTTAATCATTAAGAATGTGAATTTTTATTGTTTATATATAACTGCTACTAAACATAGCAATAGTACTGAACTTAAACGGTTGTATGAATTTGAGACGAAGCCTATTTTTTTTTCTCATCCAGGATTTTTGAACTATTGTTTTCGTCTGTTATATTCATAACGTTTCGGCTGGTGTATCCTCCGACCTTCAGGTGTTTCTTGTCGAACTCTGGAGCCTACACGGAACTTCGAATCACGTCCTTTGTTTAATCCACGGGGTCACTTGCTCTGCTTCCGTTAACAATAACCGAGAAAAAGTGTTAAGTATTCCTATATTGTTGATCGCCTGCAGTCAGGATTGAACCTACAACCTCCAGATGATTGTCTCTTAGGAACTAACGCCTATAAGGACATGGTTCGAAGTTCCGTGTAGGTTCTCGCGTTCGACAAACACCTGACGGCCGGAGGACACATCGACCGAAAAGTTGTGAATATAACAAGATAAAGACAATCGTCTGAAAACCCTAAATGATAAAGAATTTTATTTCACAAAAATTGGACTGTATTTTCCGAACAACCTAATGTTTCTTTTTCTTTAATCTGTTTAATGTTATCTACTTTTGGGGGTTTTTTTTCTCGAAAGGTAAGTTTGCACATTTCTCATTACCAAATTCCATTTGGTCCTGTCGGCTGGAGCTGCAGAATACAGACTGCATCTCTACAGAGGGGTTAGACTCCCCCAATAAGTGTCTTGGATATGACATTAAACAATCTGATAGTCAGGCACCAGCAATTCTAGAGTTTTGGAATGCGGAGTACCCATTCATTGCCATTGCTCCCAGATCCACTCAGACACAGTGTGGTAACACCTGCTAGGGTCCTATCTATTGGTCAAATAGAACTAAACTGTGTGCTTATGCTAAACTGAATTGTTTGAAATAGAACTGTTCATATGTATAAAAATGGATTTGACATGAAATAACCAACAATGGTTGACATGCCATCAAACCCAATTCAATTCATGTTTGTGATAAAAAAAAAATTTTTTTAATACGTGTTTTTCCTTTATTTGCGACTTTCTGTATCTTTTGGCGAGACTTCAACTTCCGTGGGTTATTTAATGCCGAAGCCAATCTTATTAAGGAACGGCAGTGGTGGTTATTTAACCCATAGCCGGGGAGATAATGTTTGGTTTAATTTTTGTTTAATAGCATATCAACCTAGGTGAGTTATTTTAATGCCAAAGTCTTCCTTCTAGAAGAACATTAGTGATACTATTGAGCCTATAGTTGGGGGAATAAGAGGGCCAAGTGTGAAAGTGGACGTACTAGATGACTGTAGTTCGAACTTCGCTGACTACGATGTCGCAGTCCAGCACTTGAGCCAATACACCACAGGGACTCATCCCCTCCTCTGTATCCTTCTCTGCATAAACTTATAGAATTTAGAGATATCACTGCTGCTATTATAACTGTGTAGTAAAAAAGAATATTTTCAGTCAGTCTTAAAACAAGCCTGAGCTTATTGTTTGCACACAGTTAAATGGTTTGAAGTACAGTAAATGATTAGTTCTATTGACCCATGGATGGGACCCCCTTAACAGGTGCTACCATTCTGAGTTAAAGGGGGGTGGAATTAGTGTCAAAGAGGTATTCTACATTCTCTCAAAGCTTCAGAATTGGAGCCTCGTCATCAGATGCCATTAAGTGTTATATCCAGGACACGATTGTCTTACCCCTCTGCTGAGATACAGTCAACATATTCTACAGTCCCAACCGACTGAGCTATTATTAAAGAAAAATAATTATTTATGACTATGTAAGTAAGTAACCGGGCCATTAGTATAATGGTTTGAGTGTCCGCCAATGGCCCGGGAGACTGGGGTTCAATCCTACGTAGAGTCATACCAAAGACTCAAAAAATGGTTCTTGATGCCGCCTTGCTTAACACGCAGCATTATAAGGTACGGATCAAGGGTAAAGTGGAGCAATCCAGGGAATTGAATTGCACCCTTCCCTACACTTCGGTATTGTAGCTATTGAAAAGGGAGCCTTCGGACCGCCCTCGACTACGGTCGCTAACTTATGATTGTGTCTAAATTACTAGTATTAGATATGAATCAATATCGAAACTATAATATAATATCGTCATGAATATTATCATAAATTATCATGAATATTCTTGAATATGTGTATTCAGTAAACGAGATTCTTAACCCTTGGCATAAAATAACTTCAGATGTGAAGTTCCGAATTAATTCACGTTTATCTTTTGTTGGGCCTTAATCTTGACTTCAATTTCGGTTAACACCGGCAGATTTTTTTAAAAACTTATGGCAACGTAAAAGTTAGTCTGTGAGATTATACAAGGCACAGTACTGGTTTCGCAGCTGATTAGTCAATTTAGCCTTTCCAAAGTCTATTTTTAAAGTAAGATTCTTAGTAAGTACTTCTGATATATATAAACTAAATTCTATAACTTTTTATTATTATAGCTCCGTGAAGAAGAAATAATGAAAATCAAACGGCGTCGGGAACAAAACAGAAAAGCAGCCCAAAGATGCAGACAGAGAAAGAAGAATAGAATTATCGATTTAGAAAGGGTAATATTGATTAACACATTTGTTAAACTCTGTCCTGCCCCAGTGTAGTATTACAATCTAATAAGGTAACTTCCTCCACCCTCGCCGTCTAAAAGTATAAAGGGTACTGAAAAATGCCTCCTAGGATATGGTGAGCATCTCTGTATATTTTTCAGCAACTACCGTCTATCAACAAAAGCGGACAAATGAAATCTTAATAGCGTTAAAAATGCTCCTAGATTGGAAATCGTTGAGTTCTTAATTCTATATTTAATTATAGGTTGTTGATAGTATGGATATGATATTGATAAATTCTTGATGATGGTAATAATAGGTTATTGATCACGCTAATACTGATCATATTCTCAAAATAGATTAATATTGAATACTAATTATAGTTATTACTTATTTACAAATGATTAATAAAACTTCCTGTCTGATTTGCAAATGGTAATAGTAAGTTGGGTTTTTACATTCGTGCTGAACACCTTTTTATATATTGCAGACTTTTTGTCCTCATCTTGGTAGTTTTTTTTTATTTGTGTTTCTTCTTTCACTACGTTTCGGCAGTAATTACTGGGGATACGGTTACAAGACTCAGCATTCCTATCCGAGGTCCCGGTAAATCACCTGAAGAAGGCCAGAGGTGAAATTTGACCGAAACGTAGTGAAAGAAACACAAACCAAAAAAAAAAAACTACCAAGATGAGGACAAAAAGTCCGCAATAAATAAAAACTAATTCTCTTAAGAAGCCTCATCTCAAAATGATTCCAATTAAAGACAAGTACCTTTTTTATAGTCTAACTTCTCCAATTAATTACTAAGCGTTTCTTCGTTTTAGTACGAGGCCATAATTATCACATACTTGATGAGACTCTTAGTAGTAATGGTCTGTCAGTCTAGTTTACTAACATTACACAACGCGAGGCGCCAATCTAAACTTTCTGTAACAAACTACAAAATATTAATTCGAATCCTTCGTTCCTTTCTAGATAGAAATATTAATCTCATCATTGATGACCGGAAACCAACTACTTCATTGGTAATCTAGTAAATTCTATAAATGGAACTTATGGCTTAATTACAATCAAAGGCGGCTTTGAAAGTGTTGTTTTTAAACTTTTATGGAATTTTGTAATTTTTTTTTTTTTTTCCGGGAAACAATCTACCTAAATTTGTACGTGGTCTGAAAACTTATCTCTTAACTCCATATGAAGGTTACTTGTTGTGAACTTTCCTCTATCAGTATTAATAGTAGAACGATAATGAAATGCCTTTGATAATACAATGACACACTCTCTCTCCAAAGTGAAAGAACAAAACATTTGTAGTTTGTGCTTCTGCGGTATATTTGGTTCCAAATTCCAACTTAAATCAACGTCAACTATACTTGATCAAGTTTTTCTGTTTTTATAAACATACCGCCATTACATTTATACGCATGCGCACATACAAAGCTAGTTACTCATAACTACTCGCCCGAGGACGATAGGTTATTTCCATTGGTCCACGTTTACTGAAGATCTTGAACACTCATATGTATAAAAATCATATCACCTACTTGTATCAACCCATACCGCGCCCGACCCTTTATTTCTTTTACCCCTGTAGATTAGGATTCCTGTCCCACCTAGAGTAGGTCCGGCTTGTTTTCGGTCCTTTCGCCCCGGAAAACAGTCGGCTTCCAATTTTATAGACGGGGGGATGGGAGGGTAACCAAACGGGGGATTTTTTCCTTTGTTTTGTATATATTTCGGGGTTTTTCTCCCATTCCCATCACATTCATTGTAAATAAATCATACTTGTAAATAAAATCATTCATTAATCTCGGGATTTTAAGTAGGACTTCTTCATAGAGCAAATGTGGTATTTTGGTGACTGCTGCGCATATGGCGATTGCTGAATGGGTCGGCGAATGTGGCTAGCTAGGTCCCTTAGAACATGTAGAAAAGCATGACCGCTCCTTTCCCCTCCCCCCAAAACTTGAGGCCTTGTGCCTACCATTTATTTTAAATGGAAATAAAGATAGGTTATTTCCATTGGTTTAAAAAAAAAGCGGGATTTCTTAACTTTGAAGATGCTATGGGCACATTGGGTGGTGTAATGGTTAGAAAGCTAGACTACCAAACATACACGAGTGGGTTCAAGTCTCATTGGGCGCCCCATTCATTCGGCCTTGTGCCACATCAAAGCAAAGAGCTTTGTAAATTACTAACAAACCTAAACGAGCGAGTTCTAGTCTCATTAGGTGGCTCATTCACATAGCCTTGTGTCACACCCTAACCAAACGCTTAGTAAATTACGGTTTGGAAGATGCCATACAATTTGTCGTGTGTCCAAATATATACATTTCAGGAAAGGAAAAATCTGAAAAATATTTTAATACAAAATTTATTAGATATATAATTTCCTGAAATGTGTTTACTTTGTCTCGTATATGCTGTGTTATTTTATTTTCTGTTAAAATACTTTTAATTGTTTTCTACTTGTCGTAACTCTTTCGTGTCCCCACGTCAACTCATGGGGAAAGTTCCTATGGAATTGTTGTTGTTGTTAATGAACTGAGGCACTGTAGTGAGTTCAAACTTCAACCGTATTGTTAGGTTCACTTTCAAACTCGTGCCCTTGGGAAAGGTATGAATCCCTTTTAAACTGTATCACTACTGATCTTTTCAAAGGATCGCTCTGACGTGTGTGTCACCCACCAGGACTTCTGTTTTCCTTGGTTTCGTTTTTCGGTTTTTTTCTCCCATCCCCATCATATACATTCATTGTAAATCTTATTTACCAACCCCTCCGCTCGGACAAGATATGACACAAGGTCAATTTTTAAGCGGAGTTTAACAGGTTTGAATTCAGTTTTCCTTCTCTTAGACTAGTTGCCTCATCAAGGCTGAAGAAATCAGTCTGCCCTACTATTTACCCATACCTGGAGGAAGAATAATTGGATTCATACCTTTTCCAAGGGTATTAGTGCTATGTGAAATGCAATCAGTCTTGTCCAGGGTTTGAACTCGTGTCACCATGTCCATTTTCTACGATAACCATTACACCTATACATTCATAGTAAATAAATCATAAATTGTAAATAAAATCATACATTGCATTCAGGATTTTAAGTAAGCCTTTTTCATAGGGCAAATGTGGTATTTTGATGGTTGCGCATGGCGATGGATGAATGGATATATATTGTACTGTTAAATGGGTCGGCGAATGGGGCTAACTAGGTCCTCTTAGAAAAAATAGTTAATGCAAGACCGCACCCTCCCCCCAAACTTCAAGGCCTTGTGCCTTCTTGTATCATTTACAAGAAATAAACGAATGTGGCTAGCTAGGTCCCCTTAGAATATATACTTAACGCAAGACCGCTCCCTTCCCTTCCCCCCCCCAAAAAAAAAACCCTCAAGGCCTTGTGCCTACTTTGTAAATAAACAAAGAAATAAACCCACCAGGACTTCTGTTCTAGGTACCCTGTGACCTCGTCTCTCGCTTTGGATTTGCTTACACAGAAATATTTTTCAGTATGGATCTTTCCATAGACCTCTGTTGTAACCAGTCTGTTCTTTCTTTGTGGTAGTCTACGTTTCGCTTGCGCCTAGCATTGCAGGCAAAACTGTGCGATTGAAGTGAGATTGGCACGTAGGATCTTGCAATTTTGTCTCTGTCTTTTATTTTGACTAATGCCTTTCATCTTGATCTTATTCTCCGCGAGATTTCTACATCCATGGCTCGACACACATCCACCAACCGTCCTCGGTAGATATACTTTGTACAGTGGTAAGAAAAGCTGAAATCAGTCTTGTGGTACATCTTAAAAACTGCTTCGGTTTTTAAATTCAGTATTTTTGTCCTTTTTATAATCGTAATTTTTTTTTTCTGAACAAACATGTAGAAAACTCTTAAAATGTTGAATGTTTGAAAATAATTATATAAATAGCTAAAATGTGTACCTGTTAAAAATATTTTTCATGTGAATATTCTATGTCTTTTTTCTTTTCTCGCTTTTAGTCCATGAAACAGTTGTGGAACCAATTACGCAGATTCGAAGAAGAAAATAACTGTTTGAGAGTTGAAAACGCTAATCTCAAACTGGAAGTGCAACAACACAGAAGATACACTCAGAACATAACTTACACCTATCCTGGATCTTGTCATCCAAACGACAATTATCTGTCTTCTATATCAACCAACATGGTCGGCTATCCGCCAGGTTACACAACCGAAAATTCGGACCTGGTTTTTTGACGCTCATATAAATCTAAGAGAACATGATCTGATAATTTTTTAAAATTTAAATAATCAAATTAGAAAGCAAAGATATGAAGATATCTTTTCAAAATACAAGATGGTGTTTTCATTCGCCATATCTATTTTTATTTTGTATGTTTCCTCGTCTCTACCTAGAATGCCAGCTTACGTTGGTTCTTTTTCATGGAAATGTCTGAAGAAACGTCTTATAGTGCTACCAAAAAAGTTGACTAACTTTTGCTCGGACGCCTCCCTTCCTTTTGACTTTCCCTCTGTCACGATATTTGTTCCACGCCCCACCGAACGTGAAAGTGTGGCACAAGGCCTTTTTTTTTTTTTTTGTGGGTCCGGGCGCAGGGCCGTAGCCCACGCGCGCCCGGCATTTTCCAAAAATGCCTACGGCCCCGTGACTTTCCCTCTATCACTCACGACAGGTAATTTTTTTTTCCTTATCAAAATATGCAATTGGGGATTCCAATACGAGGGGTGATTTTTGACGGTCAAAAATTATCGGAATCTAATAGCTTATTTATCGTGCCAGAAATTTGACCTCATGAAACTATCAGATGACACCCTCCCATCGGGGTATATGTAACCATTAAAGTCCGGTTTTGAATAACATTGGCCGCAAAACGTATGTTGCTATCCAATTTTCATTCGTTCCCTTAATTTCAAGTATATTTTTAATGGATTTTTCAGGCACAAATTACCATAAAAAATCATTTCCCCTTTACACTTTTTTTTTTTTTTTTTTTTGAGAGAAGGGCGTTTCCAACTGAAAGTTAAATGATTCTGCTCTCCCCTTATAGCAGTCTTAAACTCGATGAAATGTTGTATAATACAGTCGCTATATCTGTGATAAAAAAACGTATGTTGATATATATATTTCGTTGTACATTTCAAATCTGTTATTGTTCTTAATAACTTTTTTACAACATAAAAAAATCCCCTGAAAGGTTCGACTTTAATTTCTAAAATACGATGAGCGACTTAGAAGTTCATAGCCTTAGGTACAAGTACATCGATTATGGTCCAAGTAAATTCATAGTTCAGTTCTTTGAATCAGGACACTTGAAATTAATGGCCCTTTTTTTTTTCTCTCTTCGATTCTCTTATCGGAAAACAAATTTTGGGTGAAGCTTTGTTCCTATTACTTCTTGTCGAAGTTACGAATCTACGTCTATGCTCTGTCCCATCGGTAGAGTTGAACATTTCTCGTCACCGAGATTTCACGATCATTAACAAAAAATTAACCCCCCCCCCCCCAACAAACCAACAACTACTCAGGTTGTAATGACTATCAACAGTTGGAATTTTTGCAAACCTCAAAAGACCAGCATAATCAATGATTTCCAATTTCTTTTAATATGGAAATTAGATATTAAAACTTTATATTTGGTTTGTATTTCTAAAAAAAATTTTTTCTGCATTTAATTGTCGATCGATTTTAAATTCCTTGCGTATCTGGTATGTTAATGATTTTAAAATCTGCTGTAGATCCTGTAAACACTAACGTGGGATTATTTTTGCAGGATTCCTTCTCCTCAGATTAGTGTAGTATCTGTTCTGTGATTTCTTTCAGTAATTGGAAGACTCGCCTTGTGAAAATTTTGGAAAATTCCATCAATGCTGCCTTAGTGCTATTAGTTGGGCCTACTTCACATCCTGGGACTAATTTTTGGTTGTATTGCAATAGTAATGTCTTCCAGTCTTATTTTCCTCTTCATCTTCGGTTTATCGCTTCTGTTTCAACGCCATGCAACCATCTTTCTTTTTCTTTTTGTACATTTGTGTGAGGAATATTCTGTATTAAGATTAACCTGATTTATTTCCCGCCAAATATGAGACTTAATTTAATGAAACCGACATGAGTGTGGTAAGAACTTCTTTCAGGTTTTATCTGGTTCTGTTGGCCAATATTAGAGCACTTTCCTCGTTTTTTTTAAGAAAAATGTTTAAATAACTATTTGTTCATTTACGTGGCTGTACTTAGAAATCTGAAGTGGTAAATGTGATAGAGTACATATGCTAGGATAGTGTGGGCTGTCAACGACGCTTGGTAACTGTCAGTTTCTCGTCTATGCAATTGTTAAACCAAGTACATGGCCTGACGATTGCATAGACTTGTGTGTTTGTATGAATGATCCAAATTGTTAATTCCTACTTGTTACTTGACAGAATAAGTTATGAATATACTGCATTATTCTTGTAACAATACTAACTCGCTTTGTGTGTTTCGGGTTACCATAATGAAACTTCCTATTTCTCGTATCTCTGAGTTTATAATTCATGCGACAAATATAAAACTTTATTTTTTAAATGAGTCACTGTGACAAAATTTCGTAACATAAACAAATGATACACAAGGCCAAAGAAAGATTTGAGCACTCGCCTAGACTCTTGCCACGTCCTACCTAAAGAGAGGAACGCTGTTAAGAGAGCTATGCACAGCTACTACACCTTAATCTCCGTCCGAAGGCCGGGTTCCTATAGAACTACATTCCTCCCACTATCGGGTGGTATTTTAAACTGATAGTCGGTTGAACGAAAGATATAGTGTGCATACACATGGGGAACACTCAAAATACCCAACCTCTCAACCGCTGGCATTGGATTCCTCCGATTCATTACTCTTTGATGCGATTCGAAGGGGCTGCAGGGTTTGAATTTCTGGGACCTTGGATGTCTTACAATTTTCGTATCCCGTCCGAAAAGACAAATTCCATCCTCTAATATCGGGGTGGTGTTGTTATTGTTTACGAAGCAGTCGCTCATCTCTGTACTGAGAATACTCGTTGTTATTATGGTGATCTATCAAAAATCTCTGCTCTCTGTACGAGTTGACTGTACAAAAAAAATCTACAAAATTTTTGATGTACTTGGATACATTTATTTGATTTTCTTAAAATGGGGAAAACCGTTATATATTAACTCGCTAACATAAGTGTATTACACATGCGCAGTTTTGGTTATTGGTGCGTAATGTGCTTCGCTTCAATCATTATCGCTTCTTTGACCCATTGATTGGATACTAACGGGTACCACCACTAAGTCGGTGAACCTGGAAGTAATGGCCATGAAAGTGTACTTCACACTACTCAGAGCTCTAGACTGAATCCTCACTACCAAACGCAGTTTAGTATAATTGGGGTAAATCTTTTTTTTTTTTTTTTTTTTTTTTTTCCCCTTTGCTGAGCTCTTAAATGTTAAAGATAACCATAAACCTTCCAATGTCCACCTCCAAAACAGTCGATCTAAATGCTCAAACCTCAAAATGCATGTATTATTTGACAGCTGAAGGTTGCTCGTGAGACACTTAATTTGTGCAAATGTGCATGCATTTGGGGGTTAAATAAATTGCTTCTCGGCCTTTCGACTCGGGAGACACATAGAATAATTAACAGCTTAGTTCCTGGCGGCCTGGCTCTCCGTTTAAGGGCTGGGTTAACTGTTCTGTACCTGAGGCGCCCCTGAAATAGTATGTCGACGGAATCTAAGCAATTCTTAAAACCGTCCGCGGGAGGCTTGCTTCCTCCGTGGGTACTCGCATGAAACCGGTCTTCGCTTCAATAGTTATTATTGACAAATTAAGTTCTCAAACGTTTCACTAACTCTTTTCTCCTTGTAACTAATCTCAGAATTTATCTAATTGCAATAAATTTTACACGTGCAATAACTTACTGATCTCTCTCACGCACACACAATTTGTAAATTAAAAAAAAAAAAAACAATCAATAAACAAGCTAAAAACATTCGTACTACTTGAAAATAATCAACCACACGGCAATGTCTTATCAAAAGAAAACGCCGACGGTTACGTAAGCTAAGATGTAAAAGTGCTCAATACACTTGAGTAGAGCAAAACAAATACCTAAAGAGCCAGATGTTCCATAGTCACAATTAACGCCATGTGCTAAATAGACATATAATGTTTATAATGCTCATAACAACATATACATAACGCAGAACACATAAAGAACATAGGAATCTCGAAATTCAAAAACACGTAACGACTACTTGTTCAGGTACGAAACCTTTTTATTAACTTTGAATTAAAGGTTTCGACGTAAGGAGAGACACAATCTTCTATGCTGTTTTATTCATTTGGCCCCCAACTCGAGCGGCCCCCCCATAGGGCGCAAGTTCGCCTCGCGTCTGCGAGCTCCAAAGTCGATCCTCCTCGTTTGGCGTCTAGTATTCAACTTTCTTTCAATTCTCTAACCTCTGCGCGCTTCCAGTGCGTGACGTCACTCGCACTCCGTCACCCGTTTCGTCTCGGACTATTGTGACATCTGAGTGACACCTTCGTCCACCCGCGCGCGCCCGCGTTAACACCTGCGTCAATGTTTGCACCTAACTAATCCATGTGCTGAACCGAAAGGTTCTCAGCCTAACTAAACTCAAAGGCATGAACAGAAATCCCTAGGCCATTACGTTACACAGAAACTAGGTAGTTTTTGGAACTTATATATATATACACACACACACACACTCAACTAGGTTTCTACGGGTACACAGTGTAAATTTTTATTTTTTGTTTATGGGTTATTAAACCCAAATTTAATTCGTTTGTTGATGTTTTATAATCATAACTAATATTTTAGTTTCATGTATTCTTGTTTCATACTAAATGTTTCAAACGGGTCTATTTGACCCATACATAGGATACTAACGGGTACCACCACTAAGTCGGTGAACCTGGGAGTAATGGCCATGAAAGTGTACTTCACACTACTCAGAGCTCCAGACTGAATCCTCACTACCTAATGCAGTTTAGCATAACTGGGGTAAATTTTTTTTTTTTCTTATGGGGGTGTCCTGTGCCTCTAAATCCTGTGAATGTAGCATGCCAATGATATTGCAATTCATTGTTTTCTGTTTTGAATAGAGCCTTGTCTACCCTACAACTTTATCTATAGGGAGAAATGAAATCATGCCTTTCTTAAAACATTAGCAAACAGTGAATGCAAACAGCCTTGGCTGAAAGTTGAACTTACTTCGCTGAGTCCATTTTTCATTCCAATCTTGTACAAGTAATTTTTAAACGGATCCCTTTAACCAGTAGATCTCTCTCTGTAATGGTATTCCACACTCTCCTCAGAGCTACATGATAGGAACCTCACTATCGGATGCAATTTAGTATCATATCCTGGACACCCCTCTTTTGGGGGAACTCTTACCCCTCTGCAGAGGATGCAGTCGGTGTATACGTAGTATCGACAGAATTTCCTATATATTTCAAAAGAAATTAATTTTTAAAATGATTAGATTTTTTTTTCTAAGCTTCATAACATAAATATATCAATTTCTGTTAGATATTTAAATATTTCTTTGTAGTCAATGAAAAATTGTACTCATAAACAGAAATTGTATATAAACACATATATTTTTTTTTAATCTACTTACTTAAAGGCCACCTTTAACAGCCATTAAGTCTGTTCTTTAGCCTCATCCTGTTTACAGAATTTCTATGATAATTGATTACAAATAAATAAATGGAAGTACTCAATAATTAGCATATATATAACTTATTGAATAATAGCACTTACGGTAGGGGCGGGGGGAAACCGCAAGTAATTCGAAGATAAAAATATACAACGAATTACTATCTAGGGGAATATATATATATAGGGAAAAAAAAAGGCCAACCTTGTCACACCAATTGAAGAAAATCAACAGATACGCTATAGATGGGTCAAAAGAAAAAAAACACCGTAAAGAGGTTATTTAATATTTTGCTCTAGTTCATTCTATCGATCACTTTTTAGCTCCATTTACAATGGAGAAAACTAGTATTAATTATTCTCATAAAAACAACCCCATGCCGAATAGACACCAACACAAGTTAATTCTATTGAGGAAGATGGAATCTTTCATAAGGAATACGAGATGGAAAGCCTATTTTTCTCAATTCAATTAACAATTCTTACAAGGAGACGTAAGAAAAGTACGGATTTAAAACTAAGAAGCACCCGCCTTTAAATTTTAAATAAATGGATAGGTTTGAATCAGATTTAATAGGGTTGGTTAAGACTATAAGATTTTTAAAAATTCATGATATCCAACAGCAAATGAGTAGTGATATTAGGAGGATTAGAGAGTCCAACTACATATTTACCAAATCTGATAAGTTAGGCAATTTATATAAAGTAGATAAGGATAAATATAGGCAAATGATATTTAAAGAGGTGATTAAACATTATAAAAAGCCCCCCCCCATTCTTGAAAAGGAGTTAAATAATGAAGCTAAAATGCTAGCGACCGGTATTGAACGTAGGCTTTCAACTAATTCCTCCAATATAGATATATTTGAGCAAAGTAAACAGGACTAGGGTTAAAAAATATAACATAAAAAATTGCTTTATCAAGAGTAAAGACCATAAAAGTGACTTTAAGGAGAACCCTGAATGTAGATTGATTAATCCAGCTAAAACACAAATGGGTAAAGTTAGCAAAATTATTGCACAAGATATTTGTGCCTCACATAGAATAGCATTGAATATCAATCAATGGCGTAATACCCAGGATTGTATTAAATGGTTCAAAGAATATGACAAGGATAATAAATGTTCCTTTTGTAAAGTACGATATCAAGGAATTTTACCCATCCATAACTGAAAAAACCTTGGACAAAGCATTAGAATTATCAAAAGAATATATATCGGTACCATTAGACAAAATTGAGGTTATTAAGCACTGCTGTAAAACACTATTATATTATGATGATAGTATATGGATCAAAAAAGGGGCTAGTGGTAACTTCGATACCCCCATGGGATCTTTTGATGGGGCCGAAATCTGTGAACTGGTGGGGTGCTTACTGCTATATAATATTAATTATATAGTTGACCCCTATAGTCACGGACTTTATCGTGACGATGGGTTGATTATTTTGGGCAATAGTACCCCTAGAAAATTTGATATTAGGAAAAAATTGCATAGACTGTTCAACGGATTTGGGTTCAAATTGGAAATCCAAACGAATCTCAAAATTACAGATTATCTAGATATCACCCTAAACCTTTATAACGGGACTGTGTCCCCATTTAGGAAGCAGAATCAAAACCCATGTTATGTTAATATGGGGTCCAACCACCCAATTCAGGTGTTTAAACATATCCCTAACGGTATTGAACATAGGCTTTCAACTAATTCCTCCAATATAGATATATTTGAGCAAAGTAAACGGGACTATGAAAAGGCACTAAAAGATAATGGCTATAATGTTAAACTTAGTTATAAGATTAACATAGAAATATCCAATACACATAAAAGAAAAAAATAGACCAAGGAGAATTCTTTGGTTTACACCCCCGTATAATATGGAGGTAGTTAATAAATTAGGTAGTGAATTTTTTAGATTATTGAAAAGAAATTTTCCAGTAACAAATCCATTACATAAGATATTTAATAAAAATATCAAGCTAAGTTATGGTTGTATGCCTAATATTAAGTCATCAATAAATCTAACATAATGAAACTTAAAGAAAAACATAACGAGGCCCCTAAATGTAATTGTAAGGATAAGGCTGTGTGACCCCTTAAAGGTAAATGTCAGTATGAATGTATAGTTTACAAAGTGGAGGTATATAGTAGCGAACCGTACAATTGTAATAATAAAAAGGTATACTTCGGGTCCACCCAGGGAACGTTTAAACAAAAGGTACTATAATCATAGAAGTAGTTTAACACATGAAAAATATAAACATAGTACTAGTTTATTTAATTATGTGTGGGAGATTTAAAATAGGCAAGGCATTGATCCCATATTAAAATGAGAAGTTGTAAAAAAAAAAAAAAGAAAAAAAAAGTCGCAAGTACAGGGCCGGTGATAGGGATTGTATACTTTGCAATGAGGAGAAATTGGCTATAACTTCTTATTATAATAATAGGGATTTGTTGAAACAAAGGTCGGAGATATTGAACGCCTATAGACACAAAAGAAATTGACTCCTCTATAATTTGGCTTTTTCTTTGTTTTTTCTCTTTTTTTAAATATAAAAATAGGCTTTCTCCATGCTTTGTTTGTCGGGATTAGGTACCCTGATGAGCTGCTTAGGCGAAACTGTAGTTGGTTAGTTCCTGACTCACGAAATAATTTTTGTAACATATATTTCTTTAACAACAAAACCGGTCACATTAGGATTATAAATTTATTTCCATCCTGTGATTTGTTTTTGATAAAATCACTTTTGACTTCTTCAGATCTTATGGATAAAATAATTCAGAATAGACACAGGAAAGAAGGGTGGAAGGGGATCAAAGAGGGGTGAAGAGTTTTCTCCTCATTTATGAATGTTTGGTTTTGGGTTTGTTTTGTTTTTTTGTTTTTTTTGTTTGTTTTTTTTTTTTGTTTTTGTTTTTTGTCCTGGTGGAATTACTCCCAACTCCGGTTTAACTGGACCGAATAATACTTATATATACTAGTTGAAAGTAAATATTCCAATTTTATAATTCAGCTATAAAGTGCCACAACTGTCCTTCAAGGATGGCTTTAACTTTAAATAACCCATGAAGATTAAACAAAGAAACCAAAACCTATTTGATAATAATTTAACGCTGTCAGTGGACCTGGGATTAATAAGTATGGAGTAACTCCACACTCCCCAGACCTCCACAAGTAGAGCCTCAGTGCCTGATATAGTTTATCCTACCCAGAATACTTTCACAAAGTTCGACATATTCTCATCATAACAGACATCAGAAACTAACAGAAAAGTCAGTTCATTATAAAGATACTAATAACTGAAGATCTCATTATTAACACTTAATAATTCAATTATAAGACTGTCGACAAATTCAAAGAAGTTATGACCTCGAAAGGAATTTCCATATTTTTTTTCTCCATAATGAAGTTTCCGGTGATGTTTATAACAGTCATTAAATAAATTCATTATTAAAGTAAATTGAGTAACAGATTTCCATGAATATATTTAATTTTTTTTTTTTTAAGTTGAAATTGAAACCTTCAAAAAGATAACATTATTTTTCAACAGTTGTCTTATTGATCTAGGCTTTTTTTTCTTCTAAGGATAACGTCTATACCTGTTTTTTATGTATTTACTTAGTGCTTTAAATAATTTTGAAATAACTAAGCATGTTTATTATAAAAATTACCAACAAAACAATTATAAAAATCGTGACCGCACCTCACAGTGGTTGTCAATCTTGATGAGCAGACAATTGGTTTCGATTCTCAGTGTGCCCAATACCTCTGACTTTGTACCCACACCTAAGCTAAGTAAATATCTATAAACTTCGCAAGACCCGATTGGCAAGGAATACCAACTGAATCTATTTTGCACACACACACACACACATTGTCGACAGAATCTTGGTCTTCAGATTTCTTTGAACCAATGTGCCGATTCTCGGGAATCGCCTTTTCCCCTCTTCTAATTTTATTACCCGGCGCCCCTGAAAGAATGTCGACGAGAGCAATTTTTGTACTCATCCCTCGGGAGGCATGCTTCTTGTGGGGCAGCCAGCGTTAATACAACCTTGTTACATTCCAACACTGACATTGGATAAATACTGCTATAGAATGCGGGACTAGGGGATTGTAAGGAAATTTTAAATAAGATGAAATAAATACTGCTAAAAAAAAACACAGTATCTAAAAAAAAATTTTGCTTGTATGGGGTTTAATGATAAAAAACTTTAATTATAATTTTTTAACTCATATTTTCTTGAAATTCTAGGGAATTTAATTCACGTCTACGACAACGAGAAATTCTACGCTTCAAAAACAGAACTAAGTTCCCGGTGATATTCAAACTCTAGTCTCCTGTCTTGAGGTAACTGGATTCTACTTACCGAGTCATTATACCAACTCGGCAATGAGAATATGGTGTTATAGAAATTCCTTGCTGTCGTAGAAATAACGACCTGAGTGTTGTGATTGAAAGGAACTAGAATTAAGACGAAGGATTATAATAAAGGTTATTCATGATTTTGACAGCTTCATCTAAAAGTGAAACAAAACTTTAACAGTTAATTATTTACTAATATCCAGAGAATGATAAGTCAGTTTGCAAAAAAAAAACAAATGAGATTAAGATACACCACTTTATCAAAAATCAAAGCATTAATAAATTATTTAATTAGAATATCATTTCTTGTGTCTTCAATATTGTAAAATGTCTGCACACCATTTTCTTCTATACCTTACTTTATTTCTATGTCATTCATAGAAGGCACAAGGCCTTGAAGTTTTGGGGGAGAGGAAGGGAGCGGTCATGCTATTCTATATATTCTAAGGGAACCTAGCTAGCCACATTCACCGACCCATTCAGCAGTCCAATATATACCCATTCATCCATCGCTATATGCGCAGCAACCACCAAAATACCACATTTGCTCTATGAAAAAGGCCTACTTAAAACCCCGAGAGATATGTATGATTTTATTTACAATTGATGACTTATTTACAATGAAAGTATATGACGGGGATGGGAGAAGAAAACTCCGAAGACGAAACCAAGGGAAAATGATTTTTCTCCGTTTGGTTGCCCTCCCATCCCTCCGTTTTATAGTTGGAGGCCGACTGTTTTCCGGGGCATAAGAACCGAAAACAAGCCGGACCTACCCTAGGTGGGGCGGGAATCCTAATCTACAGGGGTAAAAGAATCAAAGGGTCAGGCGCGGTATGGGTCGATACAAGTAGGTAATATGATTTTTATACATATGAATTTTCAAGATCTTCAGCAAAAAGCGGGCAATTTCCTTCTATATCTTAAATATAAACTTTAATTCCGCTGTGCTAAACCTTCATTATAAAGGTTGCAATTTCTTTTTAAGTGTACCTCCTGGTTATTTTAACGACTCGCTCCTTTTATCGTTTCTAAAACTAGGTATAAGGCAAAGATTTTTCCGACGATGCAACGCCATCTATGGACAAAAGGTTGCATCCTTCTTCTCCCCCCCCCCAAAAAAAAAAAAATTGACTTCGAAATCACTAAGAACAACGAAAGCATACCTAGCTGCTTATGCTACTCTACTTCTTAATCGTATCCGACCCGAAATGGAGAAAGTTTTTCGGAAAAATTGAAACGGTTTTCGAAGGAATCACTCCTCAACTTCACGATTTCTGACAATCCGTTGAATCATTCAAGGGGTCGGAGCAAAGAATCTTGGGGCAACAAAACTGTCTGTAGATTTCTCCGGGGCATTTGATTTCATACACAGGAAAGATAGAGCAAACTGTACCTACATATGGTCTTCCCAAAGAAACTATTACAGCAATAATGATCCTTTACAAAAGCAATGGTTAGCTCACCTGATGGCAACACCGACTTCAGCGACTATGTCGAAGGAGTCTTGCAAGAAGATGTATTAGCACCATATTTGTTTAAACTCTACCGAGACTACGTACTTCGAACGTCAAGAGATCTAATAAAAGAAAATGGTTTCCATTTTTTAAAAAAGAATCTTTGGCTGCGTACTCGCCTGCCTTTACAAAGGCATTACTCGAAGTTCTAGTGTGTTGAATTCTTATTTTGAAGAGCCGTTCACTTTCTATCGTGTTTATATCGAGTTCAATGATTGATCCCATGTTCTTGGTATTGCCTCCTAACCTATAAACTGAATTTGTGACTTTCTGTATTTCGGTTGACTAGCAATGCTCACGAACTTGTTAAATCAATTTTCATTATTGTACACTCCGAATTTATTGGCACAAGGTCAGAAGTATGGAGCACCCAGTAAGAATCGGCCACTCTTAAAATATGAAAGTTGCTAACCTTTTAGTAAGGCTTTACTTTGCTTATGGGACCTAAGTAGTCACCCATCTAAATAACTAGCAAGCTTATCGCTTCTTAATTTCGTTGTTCTGGCGGAAACTTACGTTCTAAACGCGACGTGTATCTGAGTGTCAAAAGCCAATAATTCTAATTTTTTTTTCTTTTTTTTTTTTTTCTTTTTTTTTTTTTTTTTTTTCTTTTTTAAAAAAAAAAAAATAATAATAATAAAAATAAGGCTCTTAAAGTTTATTATGCATTCTTGAGCCTACGCTATACATTGACCGACTCATGTATTGTTTGGTTTTTTTTGTTTTTTGTTTTTTTGTTTTCAACTGCAGACAAACCCTCCAAAATGGCGTCCAGTAACTTTTTCGCACCCTAATTTATTGAATATTCATTTGGGACTTCATAAGAATTTTTTTTAATCTATTAAACATATTCAATCAACTACATGATCTCCTTACGTAAAAGTTCAGACCTTGACCATTCAAATGAATCGATCTTGGCATTATCGACGATGACATAATTTAATAAAGTGGGACATTGTCACTACTTTGTAATAATAGGTTTTATTTTTATGACCATTTATGTAAATAAATTACTGATAAATTGATATCAAATGTTTTTTGTTTTTCCTTTTAAAATTCTCAGTGAATATTCCTTGATATTTTACACATTGTAAAATAGTGACTCGTGTTGTACAACTATAGGGTACTTAACCAGCAGAAAATCTTGTATATATATATATATATATTTTTTTTCATCATACAACGTGTGAAAGCACGTGCGATACCATGTCCTCATCAGCCGCCAACCAGGGGTGATAACAGTTTCGGTAGCTCCCAGGCAGTACTGGCGCTACCAAGCAGCTTTTGCCACCGGGCAGGGTATTAAGAGAAAATATATATATATATATATATACACACACACACACACACGCCAGATCAATTAAGAGCAGAGACTACATTGGACGTTAATCTTCATTTTTAGTGTGCAGTTCGTGATTTAAAAGAAAAAAAAAACGCGTTTACTTTCGGCGGTTGATGTTATTACGCGTTTACAGTAACCGTTTCTTACGTAATCACACGGGAAAGGTGGTTCCGCGTGTATTTCATTCATGCTGAAAACTTCTCGCTTTCGACCAAATCCAACTTGATGCATATTGCGCCGTGGTCTATATATATATATATATATATATATATATATTTTTTTTTTTTTTTTTTTTTTTTGCGAAATTTTGTTTCAGACTTGTTTTGTTTTTTAGACGGTATTGTGCATCTATAATGGCTTCTAGTGGGTGACGTAAAGAGCTTAACGAAGAGATCTTCGCACCTATAAGCAGCGACGAGTAAATTTAGGCTCGGAGCCCAAAGGTTAATTTCGCATTGGCAATTTGTCACAAGATCCTATTCAGCTTCCACTCAAAAAAATCCTGCTAATCTGATCAGTTGTTATATTTATGCATAAATTTTAAACATATTTAATTTTTGTAAGGGCATTACGTATTTAAAAGAAAATAGACAATAAATCAGACATCAAATCAACCAGGTCAGAGACGAAAAGACCAAGTCCACTGCTTACATTATCCGTCTCTTGGGGCTAATATCTAATCAGTTGACACATTGTTAGTTTCTCTCCCTCTCGTTGCCACTGCTATCAGGTTGTAGAATAACAAACCTTCGTATTAAGCAACAAACAAACTCGTTTCGTATCGTGTTTTAGTGCTGTGTCGGTGAGGTAACGTTACAAACTTTTATCAGTTACCTGAAAGATATGTTACTATATAAACCCTTTTTCAGGTAGATATATATTATAATCCTTTTAGAATGAGCGAAATATTTTCAATGCATTAACACTAAACTGGTCAACGAGCAGCTAATAAGAAAATGTCTTACATTGAGCTATCGTGAAAATATCTTGTCTAAAAAAGTATTAAGTTTATTTGGCTGCAGAAGATTTGGTCGTTATTTGTTTTGTTTGTCGTCTATTTTGGTTTTTGATATCTGACTCCGTTAGTTTCTTCTTACCCCATCTTAACTCGTTGGCGCCGTCTTGTTTGTGAAGGCTGAAAAGGAAGGCGCCGAAGAGAGTCCATTTTGGTGCTTTTTGATATTGGCAGAAACAGCTTTTACTGGTGCTAAGCGGACATGTGATATCAGGCAAAAATAAGTCTTTCCAATCAAACGGTGGTAATTTACTAAGCTTTTTTGCTTAGATGTGGCACAAGGCCATATGAATGGGGCACCCAATGAGACTCGAACTCACTCGTGTAGGTTTGAAAGTCTAGTTTGCTAACCATTACGCTACCCGAGGCGCCCATTCCAATCCAACGGTCACTGCTGAAAGAGCCCGAGTGTCTTTTTCAGGCTATAGGTGCGTTTCTAGGCATGCGCAGTTTCAACTTCCTGTCATGGGCTTCTGGTGACATCCGTACTTTTTTAACTTACTTTTATTTTATTCGCTCGTACAAGTTACATTTTGTGACTAATTCGATACGCACCATTTGCTTAGTTCAAGCTACTTTTTGTAATGTTTCTATGATAAAAAAAATTACATTTCATCATACTAAATTAACCTTTCAGCTGATGCCAAAAATCAGTAGAGAAAAATTCCCCTTTCTCTCAAACAGAACGGATAAGGAACAAGAGACAAGTTGTAAAACCTGACATCGACCAGCACTGACCTGCTAATTTTTGCTCCATAAATTCAAAACTTGACAAATTCGAATATTTTTTTTTTGTTGTTGTTTTTTCTCAATATCGAACTTCTCAGAGCAAACAAAATGATATGCGCGCGTACTACAAGTAAGACATTTAAGGACGAATATAAAAAGAAAATTTGTATTAATATCAAAAGTAAAGTTGGCGAGGGGTACCCTAAGGCTCCCTTTTCAATAGTTACAACACCGAAGTGTAGGGGAGGGGACTACTTCTTTCCCTGGATCATTCCAGTTTACCCTTGATCCTTACCTTATAATGCTGAGTGTAAAGCAAGGACTATCAAGTACCATTTTTTGAGTCTTTGGTATGACTCGACCTGAGATTGAACCTTGGTCTCCCGGGCCATTGACGAACACTCTACCACTAAGCCAATGTGCCGGTTATTCATTTCTATATGTGTCTCCTTTTTATCTTACATCATAATGTTGCATGATTGCTACGAACTTTATTTCGGGGGGGGGAGAAAACATATCGTCGTAACAAGACATTTGATCTTGGCTTGACTTTATCTCTTCTTTTTTTTTCCTTCTCTTTTATAAACTTAAGACAAAAATCGATATCTCTTTTATAAACTTAAGTCAAAAAATCAGAAGGAATATTGGCCTTTTGGTTTGGTTTCTTTGTTTAATGGCATATCAACTCTTTTTAGGTAATTTAATGCCAAAGCCATTCTCCTAGAAGAACAGTAGTGGTACTACTTTACCCATAGCTGGGAGGATAAGGGGGTTCATACCTTTCCCAAGGGTATTTGCCCGAAAGTGAACGTAATAGCGCGACTGGAGTACGAACTCGCGTACTACGATTCCGCAGTCCATTGCTTGAACCATTACACCACGAGGACACCCCCCCCTTGGCCTTTTGGATTTCTTTTTAAGGTGTGTGAGGTAAACATGAAGTTGAGGTTTCGTTTACAATAGGTGAATAATGCAAAACTGTACAGACCTCAGCTTTTATGTCCCCACTCTCATATTTTTAATTTAGACTTATTTATTTACCCGATGCCTTTCATTTGGGATAGGATGCGACACGATGTCAATTTTTTCGTTTTGTTTTTGTTTTTGTTTTTTTTTATATCTGGGTACAGCTGGTTCGTATCCAGATTTTTATTTCTCTTAGTCTGGTTGCCGCACCAAGATTAAAGAACATAGTCTACCTTACCTTTTCTAAAAACTGGATTCATACCTTTTCCAAGGGCATTAGCACGAAGTGAAAGATAAACAGCCTCGTCGAGGATCGAAATCGAGTTACCGAGTTCATTTCCGATGGCGATAAACGTTACGCTTCGAATATAAATTTAATGTAAACTAGACTTTGATTTTGATTCTTTATAATATTTGCTCCAAACATATATACGCACGCTCGTGTGTATATCGTCGTGGGAAATGGACTTGGCGACACGAGTTCGAAACCTGAATAAGGCTGTTTGCATTTCACATAGAGCAACTACTCTTAGGAAAGGTATGCATCCAACTATTCTTCCTCCAGCTTTTGATAGATCAACCAGTCTAGGAGAAGGAAAACTCTGAATTTAAAGCTGCTAAACTCCGCTTAACAAATCGACTTTGTGTTACATCCTGCTGATGCGGAAAGATTGGGGTGTATATATATTGGCCAAATGAGTAGAGTGTTCGACAACGGTCTGGGAGATCGGGGTTCAATCCTTGGTCGCGTCATACCAAAGACTCAAAAATGGTACTTGATGTTGTCTTGCTTAACACTCAGCATTATAAGGTAAGGATCAAGGGTAAAGTGGAGCAATCCAGGGAATGGAGTAGTGTCCTCCCCTACACCTCCGTGTAGTAGCTATTGAAAAGGGAGACTTCGGTTCACCCCCGCCTAAGGTCACCAACAACTCTACTATAATATATATATATATATATATATATATATAATGTGTGTGTGTGTATATATATATATATATTTATATTTATATATATTATTGGGATTTTCCCAACTTTATATGGTAACAATATTGCGACGTCGGCAAGGAGAAAGAAACGCAACACGGTTTGAAATGTTATAAAAACTTATATTTACATAGAAAGAGAGGAAAGAAAATATTGTCCTTGCAAACAGTTGGTTTGCGGGAAACTTTTCCGTAAAAGGCGTCCTTTTTAACAGTTTATATTTCCTGTGTCCTTTTGGTTGGGTTGAAGAAAATAGAGCCTTGTTTCTTGTGCTTCAGTTGCTGGAAAAATCCTCACAGGCGTGTATTGGTGTTTAGAAGACTGAGAGAAGGGGCAGGCACGTCTTGATTCTGAGGAATCACACCAGCAAAAGAGGAAGGGCGTTTGTAGGAAACGCCCTCATAGGGGTTTGGAGAATATCTATAAAAAAGATTGCCTGTGATTGGCTGTTTTTTATCCAATCACTGGGCACCTAGTAAGCGACTCCGTAAATAATTTCAATAATATATATATATATATATATATACAATTAGAATATACCGCTAGAAAGATCTAAACCAGTAAAATACAGTCCTCCAAAATATTACAATCTTTTAACTATAAGATGAAATAAATCTCGGTAAAATCTCCTGACTGAGTGTGACGTGGCCGAGTTTAAGAATCCGGCACGTGAAACTCAGTCACGAGTTTTTATCGTTCTTTTTTATTTCATTGTTGATGGTTTGGTTTGGTTTGTTGGGTTTTATGGCATATCAACCTTTGTAGGTTATTTAACGTCAAATCCATTTTTATGGAAATAATCTGTTCTATTGAAAACAATTCAGTTTAGCATAAGTACACAGTTTAATGGTCAAAAACATTTCCATTTCAAACTATTCAAGCAGTTATATATAACAATTCAGTTTAGTGTAAGTACAGTTGTAATGTCGAAAAACAGTTCTATTTCAAATAATTCAGTTAAGCATAATCACGCAGTTTAAGTGTAAGTACGGTTTAATTGTCAAAAACATTTTTATTTCAAGTTATTCAGTTTACTCAAACAATTCAGTTTAGCATAAGTATGCTGTTAGTTCTATTTAACCCATAGATAGGGCCCTATCAGGTGCTACCACTCCGGGTCAGAGTGGACCTGGGAGCGATGGCAATGAAGGGATACTCCGCATTCCCCAAAGCTCCAGCATTGCTGGAACCTCACCATCAGATTGTTTAGTGTCATATCCAGGACACTCGTTAGGGGAGGGGTCTTACCCCTCTGCAGAGAAGCAGTCAGTTTATTCTACAGCCCCAGCCGACTGGGCAATTTATTGATGAAATATTGCTTATAAATTCACGAGAATCATCATCATCATCATCATCATGTCGCGCTGCAAGCACGGAATTCTCTCTGACTCTCTCTCTCTCTCTCTCTTTCTCTCTCTCTTTCTCTCTCTGACCATTCGTCCCTATCATCTATCGTTTCCGGCAAGTCTTAATGACTACATCATCTGTCCGTACTGAACTGTTGAAGGTAAGATCTTGTTGGTCGACCAACACTGGGACGTCCGTGAGAAGGGATCCATAGAAGAACGTCACATATATGAGTTCGTCCTTGCTTCTCCAGCAGTGTCCCGTATGTCTTGTTCGTCTTATTTGGATGGTTTTAGTGATGGGAGGTTGTTGGCTGTGCAGCTGCTGTTTCGTGGGATATTGCTTTTACCATGACTTCATGAAAATAATGAACGTTTATGAGAACATTCCTCTTGATCTCATTTTCACAGTCTGGATTCAGTTTATGATATAAATGTATGTATAATTCCGTTTATAATATAAGTGTATGTATAATTCAGTTTATAATATAAGTGTATGTATAATTCAGTTTATAATATAAGTGTATGTATAATTCAGTTTATAATATAAATGTATGTATAATTCAGTTTATAATATAAGTGTATGTATAATTCAGTTTATAATATAAATGTATGTATAATTCCGTTTATAATATAAGTGTATGTATAATTCCGTTTATAATATAAGTGTATGTATAATTCCGTTTATAATATAAGTGTATGTATAATTCAGTTTCTAATATAGATGTATGTATAATTCCGTTTATAATATAAGTGTATGTATAATTCCGTTTATAATATAAGTGTATGTATAATTCAGTTTATTATATAAGTGTATGTATAATTCAGTTTCTAATATAAAGGTATGTATAATTCTGTTTATAATATAAGTGTATGTATAATTCAGTTTATATTATAAGTGTATGTATAATTCCGTTTATAATATAAGTTTATGTATAATTCAGTTTATAATATAAATGTATGTATAATTCCGTTTATAATATAAGTGTATGTATAATTCCGTTCATAATATAAGTGTATGTATAATTCAGTTTCTAATATAGATGTATATATAATTCCGTTTATAATATAAGTGTATGTATAATTCCGTTTATAATATAAGTGTATGTATAATTCAGTTTATTATATAAGTGTATGTATAATTCAGTTTCTAATATAAAGGTATGTATAATTCCGTTTATAATATAAGTGCATGTATAATTCAGTTTATAATATAAGTGTATGTATAATTCAGTTTATAATATAAGTGTATGTATAATTCCGTTTATAATATAAGTGTATGTATAATTTCGTTTATAACTTAAGTGTATGTATAATTCCGTTTATAATATAAGTGTATGTATAATTCAGTTTATAATATAAGTGTATGTATAATTCAGTTTATAATATAAGTGTATGTATAATTCCGTTTATAATATAAGTGTATGTATAATTCAGTTTATAATATAAGTGTATGTATAATTCAGTTTATAATATAAGTGTATGTATAATTCAGTTTATAATATAAGTGTATGTATAATGAATATAAACTACGCTCCTGTTAACATTCTGTATGAAGAAAAAAAAACGCTGACTATTTTCTGACGAAATTATATTAATCACCCGAATTTTAACTCCCTGATTGGCAACAGTTGTACATGGGTACCATGTATTTTGAGACACCGAATAAAATAAAAATAAACACAATTTAGAATTTTGTTCAAAGCTCTTGGAAGACTACTGGATGCACAATAGACTGGAATTTGACAGATTAAACAGAACCTACCAGGCACATTTAGTGGACTCGCTAGTTTCATCGTAAGTGCCCAAGAACTTTAGTTGTCATTCTAAAGTTGGTTTCACTTTCTGTTTCTTTGTTTTATGGCATATCAATCTTCGTGGGTTCTCTATTGCCTAATCCATCATTTTAGAAGAACGGTAGTGAGATTATTTACAGTTTCAGTTTCTTTGTTTAATGGCATATCAACCTTCATGAGTTATTTAATGCCAAAACCATCCTAATCGAAGAACATTTATGGATCTATTTAAGATCTATTTAGCTGGAGAGATAAAGGGCTTCATACTTTTACCAAGGGTATTAACGAGAGTTAACATAATTAGAACTCGATTACACCGAAGTTAGCTTTGCTCATAAAACAAGAAACTCTATATATATATATATATATATATATATATATATATGATAAGATATCTTCCAGCTGGGCCCACTATCTTGAGATTTACAAAGGCTTCCCCTGACTTCGTTTCAACCCCTTAATTTACTTATTCTATTCATGACTATACCCACATGTTACGTTGACACTCGACATGTAATGGTAATCGATACAAGTTCAAGTCCTGAACGAAGCTGTTTGCATTTCACTTAGCGCTTATACCCTTGGGAAATGTATGTATCCAACAATTCTCCCTCCAGCTATGGGTAAATAGTTGGACGGACTGAGCTCTTTACACTTGGTATGGTAACTGGTCTAAGAGAAGGAAAACTTTGAATTCAAAGCTGTAAAACTCTGCTTAAAAATTGATCTTGTGTCACATCCCGCACGTGTGAAGGGCGTTGAATAAATACATATACCAAATTGTTATGCATTTAGTATTCTTTCAATCATAATGGAACAAAATGAATAAAATATTTAATAATCCTATTTACCCAACCCCCTCCGCTCGGGCAGGATATGACACAAGGTCAATTCTTAAGCGGAGTTTAACAGGTTTGAATTCAGAGTTTTCCTTCTCCTAGACTAGTTGCCTAACCAAGGCTGAAGAACCCAGTCTGTCCAACTATTTACCCATAGCTGGAGGGAGAATAATTGGATTCATACCTTTCCCAAGGGTATTAGTGCTATGTGAAAATGCAATCAGTCTCGTCCAGGATTTGAACTCGCCTCACCGTGTCCATTTCCAACGATGCTAACCATTACACCATGGGCACCTCCACAATTAATTCAAATTCATATCGATGGTATCAAAATGTTCTCTATTGCAGCCCAGCGAACCTTCCACCAACAAGGCGTGTCCAATAAGGCGTATCCAAACGTACCAAAATCTCTTGCATGTCCACTTACAAGTCGGCTAAGGCGCCTGTGGTGGTGTAATGGTTAGCAAGCTCGACTAGCAAACCTACACGAGTGAGTTCGAGTCTCATTGGGTGCCCCTTTCATATGGCCTTGTGCCACATCTAATCCAAAAAGCTTAGTAAATTTCCACTTACAAGTCGGCTAGTCGAAATGATTGTTACTAGATGCTGTTGATGCAACAAAATGAGATTGTAATCATGTTGATAAAGTTTTGTTCCCAGTCAAAACAGATAAACTATGTGCACCTGATTAGCTCATGCATTTCAACCCCTGCAATTGCAAGTTTTCCTTTAAAAAATCCATATGGAACAATATTATGTACATACAGGAAAAGTAGATTATCTTATGTGCAAGCTTGTAGGGACTGTCGAAGGAAATCTTGCAATAATTCTGACATGGAAGCTGGCAATATATGTGATGATTACGACACGGAAAATTACTTTTCGAGGAACATCTTTGATTTATTTCATTAGACATTATTTTAAGAATACTTTCACTTTTATTGCAGAGCACATGACTTTTTAATAGTCTCAATAGCTTTTCAAGACAGGAAACATGCCTCCAGCTATTCCCCTTAACTTTTAATCTGCTATAATTTCAGTAATTTTGAGAAGACAATTTTTCTCCCATAATTTTATTGGAAACATCACAACTGGTACATGTGTAGATTGTGGAAAATTGATGGGTTTCCTGGCTCTGACAAAAAACTTTTGATGAAGTTATCAAACCTACGAATACTATATTATTGAAGAAATGTTTAAATATAGATTATGCTTACCCTTTTCGATTAAAAAAAGTCTATTCATAAAGGAGGGAATTTACTGAGGGTGAAAAATGATGACATCAGTAAAATTTGATGTTGTTGATAGTTTGTTTACTTTAATAAGCATACATCACAACAATATTCGGAGCAAAGCCATAAAATTTATTCAGTTATAACAGTATCTACTCAATGCACCAGTTTCACTTTTGTGAATTTTTCGGAATATTCGAGTAAACACCCGTCTTTAGTTTATTGGCTGAAAAGATGTTTCTCAAGACCAATGCAGAAAAACTTTGGATACCTTATTATACATAAGATAAGCTTTCAATCTATACCAAATTTCCTTTATCAAGAATTACTTTCAGGTATGGTTCCATTTTGGACTATATCGACCAGACTATTAAGTGGGATTGGTAGCGCAGGAGGTAGTGCATCAAGAGAATTTAAATAAAATAGAATAAAATAAAAATGTCCGTATATTTACTCAACCAAAATTACACACACTGGTGGCAGCTTGCAGAGGTTTGTGGAACTCAGAAGACAAAAATATGATAATAATGCGCTACGTAAACCACGAGGAAACTGGCTTTCCTAAAATAATCTTTAAAGAGCTTCCAACACTTCAACCGTCGCATGTCATGCCAAGAAAACTGGTCATAAACCCACGGATAATTTTCAGGTAACTCCATCATTATTTGCGAATATAATCTCGTTCATTGAACGTTATTTATGTGTACAGTTTCGGCAAAAATTGTTGTCAATCTTCTTACTGTCACGAGGTAGATTGACCTTGTGTCATATCCTGCCCGAGCGGAGGGGTTGGGTAAATATGATAATATGAATATCCATAGGTTTGATAACTTTATCAGAAGTTGTTGGCAGAGCCAAGAAACCCATCAATTTCCCACAATCTGCACATGAACCAGCCGTGATGTTTCCAATAAAATTATGGGAGAAAAATTGTCTTCTCAAAATTACTGAAATTATAGCAGATAAAAAGTTAAGGGGAATAGCTGGAGGCATGTTTCCTGTCTTGAAAAGCTATTGAGACTATTAAAAAGTCATGTGCTCTGCAATAAAAGTGAAAGTATTCTTAAAATAATGTCTAATAAAATAAATCAAAGATGTTCCTCGAAAAGTAATTTTCCGTGTCGTAATCATCACATATATTGCCAGCTTCCATGTCAGAATTATTGCAAGATTTCCCTCGACAGTCCCCACATTAATCTTATGTAATGTAGACACTGATACTTTGCAATGCAGGATTGTGATGATAAATAGTTCATAACCTTTTTGAGTTTCTCGTTTTGTATGTAAAATGCATTAGATTGTTCAATATAGATCCTTGCTGACACTGGTTGAGAGGCTGCTGTACCCAGGAAATCTTCAACTTGCTCCTCTCTGATTTGCTGAGTTTGTTTTGATCACTTTCAGGTTGTTCTTTTGAATGATCAAGTGAGAACAGAGCCAACAAGAACGTGAGCTTTTAATGCCTTTCCTGACATCAAATGTTTGACAGTTAGCACCATAGATTTCTTCTGACGCATGTGTAAGACCCGAACCTCTCATAAGTGTGCAAAGATTTCCTGAGTAATTGATCTGTGGATAAAAGCCTCCCGATATTGTTACTATATGCAAAGACTTAGCATTAATGATCTCCATTGCTTTCAGTCGCAGTGATTGATAACATCGTATCGGAGTCGGGTTAACAAGTTGTCTTGCCTGATTCTGCGCAAACAGTTATACAGATTAAACGTAAGTCATGTTTTTTGGATTCAAATCCAACATAAGAAGAAAAGATATGTTATCTTACCGAGATGTTCACTTAAAATTGTTTTTTTAATATATAATCAGATCAGCGATGACGACTATTACATAGCACGAAGTGGAACGAGTACCAAAGGAAATGTTGGCATGACATGCGACGGTTGAAGTGTTGGAAGGTCTTTAAAGATTATTTTAGGAAAGCCAGTTTCATCGTCGTTTATGTAGCGCATTATTATCATATTTTTGTCTTTTGTGACATCAGCGCCTTTTTGTCTTCCTCGACACTGTTGGCATCGTGAATGACGTTGTAATTCTTCTGCATCTTAAGCTCTCGTTGTGGAAATGACTGATTTCGTGGAGAGGCATTTTACCCTCAGGAGTTGCCAGATCTGGATCCACGTTGTTCCCCATCCACTGAGTGAAGGAACCTGAACGATGAGTTTTAAGGATGTCACCTATTTTCTCATTCAAAAACACTGATTGCTTGTATCTTGTGATTTTATTATAGCCTACACAAAACCCGAAATGATTTAATTGTGTCATCAGCTATTTTGAAACAAAGAAAAAGAAACATTGAATCGTGCATTGAATTTATTGTGTGCAGTTCAGCTTCAATGACACAATGTATCAAAAAGTTGACGGAATCGGTGTGTCAGTCCTCTCGGAGCGACGTTGTCGAATATTTTTGTTGGTTTCCAAGAGGAAAGATTGTTTAAAATCACCAACAAGCCAGTATTTTATAAACTGTACGTTGATTATACTTTGGTTATTTTTTCTCAAGGTCGGAGAACAGATGCTTTTCCCACACAACCAACTTCTCCCAGCGTTGACATTCACTTGAGAATTTGAGAAAAGCTTTGAATTTCTTGATGAACTCGTGGAGCGGACAAATCTTGGTATACAGACTTCCATCAATCCTTTGCCCAGTCGGCTAGGACTGTAAAATACACCGACCACTTCTCTGCAGAGGGATAAGACCTCCCCTAACGAGTGTCCTGGATATGACACTAAACAATCTGACGGTGAGGTTCCTGTGATGCTGGGACTTTGGGGAATGCAGAGCACCACTTCCTTGCCATTGCTCCCAGGTCCACTCTGACTCGGAGTGGTAGCACCTGATAGGGCCTTATTTATGGGTTAAATAATACTAATGGCATACTTATGCTAAACTGATTTGTTTGACTAAACTGAATAGCTTGAAATAGAAATGTTTTTGACAATCAAATTGTACTTACATTTAAACAGCGTGCTTATGCTCAACTGAATTATTTGAAATGGAACTGTTTTTGACATTGAAACTGTATTTACACTAAGCTGAATTGTTATATATAGAACTGTTTTGACATTTAACTGTGTGTAAACAAAATATGAACTTATACTAAACTGAATTAGCTGAATTAGAACTGTTTGAATAAATTGAATAGCTTGAAATAGAAATATTTTTGACAATTAAACTGTGTATTCATGCTAAACTGAATTGTTTGAAATAGAACTAATTATTTGCATAAAAATGGATTTGGCGTAAAATAACCTACAAAGGTTGATATGCCATAAAACCCAACCAACCAACCATCCACCAATCCTAAACCAAAGTTTACTGGCTCATACACTCGATGAGGATCATTTTGTTCACGTAGACGCAAGATTAATTTAATAAAGACAATGGTCCACCGAGCATTCATTCTAAATCTAATACTGCCAATGAACTCGAATACATCAAAATGATATTATTAAAAATGAATATCTAAAGGATATAATCACCTCCACCATCAGATATAAATGCATTCAACTCTCTTCCAAGCCAAAATTTGGACCAGAGAGATATCCTGTGTATCTGAAGTTGCCCTGGATAGGTAATGCCTCCATACAACTTCTAGAAAAAATTAAAATATCTGTCAACCGTTGCTTTAATTCAGGTAAGTTCTATGTTGTCATAAAATCCGATCTGTCGTGCCCTCCAAAACTCAAGGACAGTCTGCCCATTTTCCATGAAAGCTTCTTGATATTCAAATTCGTATGCAAATGTGATATATATCGGGCGCACGACTCAGAGGTTAGACATCAGAATAAATCAACATCCCTACTCATATACGCAATAACACCTCAACCCACTCCATAGTGCCGAGCTATCAAACTCCACCTTCCCCCATTGCTCGACATCTATAAGATAACCCCACATGCGCAAGCGCATATAATCAGACCATGTTTTCGATCCTCGAGTCAAGTAACAACGAACTCCATCTGTTAATCCAAGAAGCTTTGTAAATCACCAAATTCAAACCAGAACTCTGCAAACAAAAACAGCTTTACACACCAATTCTTTTCTGCAATCTGCCTTGGGCAAGGGAAATTAATTTCACCCGTGCCAACTTTCCTGGTTTGTACGGTAAAATCTTTCCCTCCTCTCTCCATTGCTACTGGCCACAACCTTTGACTTGGAATCTTCAAGTATTAATTCTGCGGTAAAAATTCTAAAAATGAGACGGAAATGAAACAAAGAATTGTTTTAAAACATTTTAATCGGTTTTAAAATATTTTATTCATTTTAAATATGAGCACGCTTTTAAAAGCTCTATTCCAATTCAATAGTTGCACAGTTAAACGGTTTCAAGCATTTCTTATCTAACATGAACAATTCTATTTAGTATTAATGATTTGTTTGCACACAGTCAAATGGTTTCAAGCATCACAATGTGACACTTACAATTCAATTTGTGATCAGTCATTTGTTTCCATACAGTTAAATGGTTAAACAGTTCTATTTGACCCGTAGATGAGACCGTCACAGGTACTACCACTCCGGGTCAGTGTGGACCTCAGAGTAATGGCTATGAAGAGATACTCCACTTTCTTTAGAGCTTTAGGACTGGAGCCTCACTATCGGATACTTTGATGTCATATCCAGGACACTCGGTGGGGGGGTCTTACCTCTCTACAGAGATGCAGTCAGTGTATTCTACTGCCCCAGCCGACTGGACTGTCTTTATCAAAAATTACTTCGATGGATGATTCCCACATCGTTTTCGCCAAATACATGCTTGAAATATTCTCTCTCTCTCTCTCTCTCTCTCTCTCTCTCTCTCTCTCAGATGGCAGCCTCGTAACAAGGTCTAATTAGACTCGCTTAGCTCTAGCCAGAGAGGATAACTTATAGATAAGGTGTCTAAATTTCTGAGACGAAGCTTGTTGATTTTTATCATTAAAGGTTTATGTCGTCAGTACTATTGTCTTCATCTTTATTGTTATTTAAACAAAAAATAACAATAAAGATGAAGACAATAGTCCGAAAACCCTTAATGATTATAGATAAGCGAAGCTTATGTTCTCTTGATAGGTTCTCTTGATAGGTTCAAAGTTTTAAAACCCTGTAATCTTGATGTCGTTTCTGCAGCTTTTTATTTCACTTCTTGCGTGTTTTTTACACCTGTAATAACTGATGAGATCTTTTTTTTTTTTTTTTTTTTACTGAAGTCTGAGTAATAGAAAGTCTCTGATCTCTAGGATCATTCAAGGTTGTCTAGTTGATTTTAAGAATCGTGTGGTTTGGATAGTCTCCCTTTTTATTCTGATCTACAATTCTTCCAGTCTCTTTTTAAGTCCTTAGAGATTGTTCCAAGCGCACCAACTACATTTGCCTTCAAGCTCTCCAGCTTTATCAGCTTTCGGTCAAAATCCAAGATTTGTCTATCTTTTTGTGATAATACCCGCTTCTGCAGCTCGTTGCATAAGTTGCTAAGTCCTCGTCTGAATACTTATGTGAGCCGGATCAAAGTGAGAAGCAGGTTCACAGAGAAAAGAACAAAAACACAACAACAACTTGTGGTTAAAACGTCAAGGGGGGATGGGGAGCGTATAACTCTTTGTGGATAATTAATTCTAGTTTGTGTTTCGGCTAGCAAAAGATTATCTTAACTAACTGGGTCCGGCTGGTAATTTTGCTGTTCGTTGTTTCTTCGTCCCAATCTAATCAACTCCCTTCGAACCCAAACTAAGTCTGACTCTCGGACCCAAAATGCACCTGTATATTTACAGAATGTTTCATTATTATTTCCGGCTAATGGGACAGCCACGAATAAACCCATAACTTTTTGGGGAGCCAGTTCTCTCTTAAAAGAACTGGACATAAAATTATTTCCTAGACTGGCCGTCTCCGATACAGGGACATTAAATTCAGACCCTTTTAAGTTTCTGACCAGTACCTGACAAGTACTTAACACGTCCGCAGCTATATGTATAAACATTTTCTTATCTAGACTTCCTTAATCTAGATAATGGGTTTTCCTAACATTTGAAATTTGATACCCAGGCCGAATCTAACTCATCTTGCCACATATATATGTATGTATACGTGTGTGTGTGTGTGTGCGTGTGCACACGCATGTGCGTGGGCGTATATATATATATATATATACACACACACACGCACACATACATGGGTGCACACACACACACGTGTGTATACATATATGTGCATATATCCAACTCATAGTGCTACATTTTCGCTTTCTTTCATTTTCACTCCGTTGTCGCCTGGCCAAAATTGGCTAATTCGTTTGTATCTCATAGTCCCAGAGGAATTTATGGATCTCATTTTCCAAAACAGATTCTACCTTACGCCTATACCATTTTTTAGTATGGTCAAATTTTAATCACTTGCACAATTCTCAGTGGATCACACTTCCGACTCAATTATATGTGGTTTTGTATTCCTTTTGTGCCACTTTGCTTCGTTCGATTATTAAATTATTACTGGTGAATTTTTCACACAAGCGTTAGCTGATGGTCTTTCACTTGAATCTGAACGACAGCAAGTCTCCTCAGGTCTCCAGGACACTTCTTCGTATTCTGGTCGACCGTAACAATGCTTCCGTTTGGATGGTCTCAGCACGTCCTTCGATTTTCAACTCTTCCACCTAAGTCTTTAACGGCTGTTCTAAATGCACCAATTGCAATTGGTAAAACCGTCACCGCCATGTTCCATAGCATCTTTTAATTCTCTGACAAGATCTGAGTGTAATATTATGGACGGGCGCTGTCGTCAATCAGTGAAGGTGTCACGAGACTAGCGCGTGCGGGCAGCATGACCAGCAAAGTTAGACGTGATTTTAAAATAATCACAGATGTATTATCACGTGTTTCACTGGTGACATCGAACATTCGGGGATCTTCGATTTCTCCAAAATCTCCATATAAGAAAACAAGTAACGAGATTTTGGCAGAGTTGAAGGCAGTTGTCAAAACGGGTAATTATGTCGTTAGATTACCCGTTGATTCATCTTGGATGCCACTGGTGATGTAATAATGGCTAGCAAGTTAAACTAGCCAACCTTCACGTGGGAGTTCGAATCTCATTGGGTACCCTATTCATACGGTCTTGTGCCACATCTAAACAAAAAAGCTTAGTAAATTACTACTACTTGCTGATTCATCTTGTTATATAATTAAGGAATGATTTTTTTTATTTAATCATTTTCGTTAGTTATATCTTATCATTCGGTTGGTTAGGCTTTGAACTGTTCGGCTCTTAGTGCAGGTGTTCACGCTCGCACGCAGAGGATGTGACAATCACAGATGTCATAATAAAACCCCCAGATGCAAAATGAGACTGGGGTGTGGATGACATCATACCAGGCAGCGATGGGCTGGGAATTTTGGTGATTTTTGAAAAAAGCAGTTAGTTGAGATTTGAACCTGGGCGAGGACAGTCCAGCTGAGGGCTACGGGATGCGCGGCGCGTTTGTTGGGTCAGTGAGTTGAGATTGGACTCTGGGCCGGCCAGTTCAGCTGGGGAGTTGACTGAAGGACGATGTAGGAACAATCAGCATAGTAAAAATTGTGTCTCTCTCTCCTCGTGTCGAAAAACTAAAAGTCAAAAAAAAGTTTATAAACGTTTCGTCCCTGAACTAAAGAAAGTCGTCAGTGTTTCGGGATTTCTTTACATATTCATATGGATATGTTGCAATCTTGATAATGAGACGTACGCGCTACGAGATGCCATGTTTTTGCTTTAATTATTTTTCTTATTTAAGAAAATAATAAGTTAATCTTCCATATTTTCATTTACCCAGTCGGCTGGGGCTGTTGAATATACCGACTGCTTCTCTGCAGAGGGGTAAGACCCCCTCCACCAAAGAAAATGATTTCGTTAAAATTTTTCGAAAAACATGAACAACTATATTTTGTTGTATAGCCATGAAAAATATACCTCTCACTTTATTTGAAAGGGTTCGAAAGGGTTACTCAAAGGTTTTATTGTGAAAGGGAGTTGGAGACCGACCAGAACTGCAACATATTGACCCCCACTCTTATGGACATTACCGCGTTTCTTTCCCCTTCTCCTGGGCTGCTCAACCGGGGGACTGGGGCCCCATTCTGCTGGGTGCAGGTTTTCTCTAACACACCTTATCTCCAACTGATTGAACTTCCTGTGCACCGAGTTATATAATAGTTCGACGTCCACCTTCTTCTTGTGGGCGTCACAAATCGCACTCATTCAACCCGTCCACGGTCAAGGTTATATTCTGATATTCCTCGACCGGATGCACCTGTTATTTACACTGGTGTATTTCCTATTTTGACAGTCCGGCCGGGTCGGAGGTCAGTATACAACAATTTCACTTTCATGTAACAATTTCATAATATGAAGACGCAACCGAGACGACAAACGTTGAATTCGTTGCTAAAAATGTTTTTTTAAGAAAATAATTCCTTTGGAAATCTTTGAAAAACACGAATTTTTTCTTTATACTTTCATGAAACTCTTCCGGAAACAATGAGTAAAACACGGGTATGGCCAGGGTGAGGATCGAACTCACGACCTTCAGACCACTTGCAGATTTATCTTGAATACGAAACTGATGCACAGCCTATTAAGACAAGAAACGCATACTTTTCACACATCTTAATATCACATACGAATCACTACCTAAATTTTCATACAACTTCTCCGGAAGCTATCGATTGAAACGCGGATGTGCGTACGCCTCAGCTGGGATCGAGCTCACGACCTTCAGATCACTCGTGGATCTTGATTATAAGACTGATGTGCTGCTTACTGCGCAACCGCGACAACAAACGTAGCTGTCTCACATTTCTTATCATGATCAAATTCTTGCTGCCCGGTAATATAAAAGACGTTTCTAAGTTGTTTTTTCGGAAAATAATTTCGTAAGAAATCTTCGAAAATCTCGAATGACTTTTATATTTTCATGTGACTTTTATGGAAACTCTCAGGAAAACGTGAATGTGCCTCGGGTGAGCATCAAACTTACGACTTTCAGTTTATCTACATATTGATCTTCATTATGACAGTGACGCACCGCCTACTGTGCTAACGAGATATATCTTAATAGCATCAAATTCACGTTACCGTTATCATAAATGACTTTTCTTAAAGGAAATTATTACCTCAGAAATCTTCGATAGAACAAATGGTTTTTCCACTCTTTCATCTAACCTTCATAAAACCTCTTTTAAAATCCAATCATGACTAAAATGAATGCTATATCACCTGATTCATCATTTTTAAGAGACTAGGGCGCTGCCTACTGCGCTACCGTGACAACAGACCAGGATTTCTCACATAACTTACTATCGTCAAATTCTTGCTAAATGACTTTTCTAACTTAGTTTTTTTTTGTTTTTTGTTTTTTTTTTCATTATTTTATTATTTAAGAAAATTATTTCCTTAAAAATCTCCGAGAACAAATTTCGTACACTTTCATCTGACTCGCCAGGAAGGAATCAGTAAAACGCGAATATATCACGAGTCATGTTCGAACTCAAAACCCACAGACTACACGCTGATTTATCTTGATTAAAAAAAAATGATGTGTTACCTACTGTGCTAACGAGACGACACGCATAAATCATGTATCTTACGAGGAAGAAAATTTTGCTATCTGGCAATATTCATATACTTTCTACTTCTTTTTGTTTTAATTATCTTTATCATTTCAGAAAATTATTTCGTTAAAAATCTTTGATAAGGGCAAATGATTTTCCTACACTTTAATGAAACTTTATGTAAAATGTGAATCTGGTAAGGATTTAAGTAATGACTTTCAGATTATTCGCTGATTTATGTTGATCATGAGACTAACAGATTTTCCGACTGCGCTGCCGAGACGCCATGCAAGAACTTCTCACCTATTTTACAAGCATTAAATTCTTTCTGCACGGTAATATCAACGTAGTTTCAATTTCTTTTTTTTTTTTTTTTATTTAAAAAACGTAATGTCGTCAGAAATCTTCGAAAATCCCAAATGATTATCCTACACTCACTTGTGACTCTTCAGGAAAAAATTCTGGAATACGTATGTGCCTTGGGTGAGGATCGAACTTACGACCTTCAGATTACTTTTAGATATACGTTGAGCATGAGACTGACACGCTGCCTACTGCGCTACCGATATAACGTGGCTCAGTTTTCTCCATATCTTACAATGACAATATACTTGCTACCCAGTAACATAAACGTAGTTTTTAAGGTTTGGTTTCTTTGTTTAATGGCATATCAACCTTTGTAGTTTATTTAATGCCAAAGCCATTCTCCTAGAAGAACAGTAGTACTACTATTTAACTCATAGCTGGGAGGATAAGGGGGTTCATACCTTTCCCAAGGGTATTTGCCCGAAAGTGAACGTAATAGCGCGACTGGAGTACGAACTCGCGTACTACGATTCTGCAGTCCATCGCTTTAACCACTACCCCCGTAGTTTTTAAGCATTTTTTTCTTGCTATTCGGTGATATTTATGTCATTTCCACAATTGTTCTTATTATTTGAAAATATGCAAATGTTCCACTTCTAAAAACAAAGAATCCATACGACTTATGATTTTTTTTAAATCTTTGGAAAAAAAATAAGGAAACTTTCGATTTCATGCAACTTATGTTTCCTGAAGTAATAAGCCCGGTCGACCGATGATAGCGACTGAAAACGTCTTGCATGTCCGTTATTTCGGCTTGTGGAAGCGTTGACGCAACTCAGTACAAAGTCTAGGCTCCAACAGGAGCAATACTCATAGGGTAGATTATATATATATATATATATATATATATATATATACTCAATACTCATCGGAATTTATATAACTTCCTAGCAAGCCATAATGTGGCACAAGGCCATTGTATAGTGAAAACAACGCACGAACCGTAACTCATGCTGTAATATAATTAAGGATGGTAATTAATTATATTAGTTAATTATTTTATTTGTAGTGATAAATTGTGAGCTGGCTAAGAAATTTTGAGTTGAAGTGTTGGTCGTATTGAAAAGATCATACGCGTGCACATGCTGCAACAGGATGTCAGATCATGTCAAAATAGGGAATTGTTTTGAAATCCGCAGCAGATAGGATGTTTAAAATAAACATATTGAATGCAATGACGGCTGATTTGGCCGTCAGGTTTATAGAAGATTTTTAATGACACGTGTTTTTATCTTTAGTAGAGGAGATAATTAATATATTATATAAGAGATTCTTTTAGCTAACAGCTCAATACAAAGAATCAGGTCAGAAGCAGAAGATCGAAGCTGCGTCCGGGAAATTCGGGTCCAAGGGATAAAGGGGGGTGAAGAAATGGAGGTCGAAATGAGTCGAATGAGACTTTTAGTGTTTCTACATAACAAATATTTTTCACTCTATCTTTCTCTCTCGTTTCAGTTGACGACTAAGTTGAAATATTGTTGTCAGAAAATAAACTTTCGTATTCGAAACAACTGAATCCATCTTGTCCTTAAAGAAATGTAACAACTATTCATATTTATGATCCTATAACTTCACAATGCGCGGTTGATCCAAAAAATACTTGACCCCGTCGACATTCCACTATTGGAGCGAGTAATCAATTCAACCCTACAAAGCAGGTAAAACCGGTAGAGACAGCCTTCTGAGATCAAGTGTTCAATAGACATCCAACCATCTGGCACGAATGCCAGGTGCACTGCCCGAAGCCGAGTGGAACGTCTCCACTCAATACTCTTTATCTAAAGCAAAACAGTTTTGTTTTGAGACACGAGGCCTCTACAATCCCCGCTCAAAACTCATCAACCATTATTGCCAACAGGCGAAGTCTTTTATCGCTACGAAGGAGAGGGTTCTAGGATCCTCGTGTCTATAGAACACTCGAGATAATTTCTGGGTTTTTTTGGGGGGAGGGGGATTTTACTATGTCGTCGCCGCCGGTCGGTCGTCAGGTAAGCTAACACATTAATTTTAACAAAACACAAAAGTCAAGGTCAACATTTGACTCACTTTTCTTTATTACAATGAAAGACTGCGTCTAAAAAGAAATAGAGACATTATAAAATAGTTCATATAGAACTATTTAGATTTTTTAATTTTTTAATCAGATAAATGAAAACAGGACGAAAACTTAGGTCTTTTTGTATAGTCTACGGATATACTCAGGACAAATTTGCAACAGAAACGAAACAAGGTGTGTTTGGTTGACCAACGTGTACTACATAAGATGTCGAAAGTTTACCCAAATATACTGAGCCGAACCGGTTTAAATAGACTGTGGAACTTCAGGAGTTTATATACACCATGACAGATCTTGAGCCTGCTCTCCAGAAATTCCTGGAAGGTGTTAGATACGCCTGCAGATCTGATTGCAATATCATAAGATCTTGTAGGAAGTAGGGTTTGGTTTGTTCTCTAGCTTGCTCAAATTGTAAAGGCGTTCATATCAACATAAAAAGTTTACCGGATTTGACAGATTCTGAGTCTAACTATGATAATTAGATGTGTTGCATAGCCGTAATACATATACATGCGGAAACAAAATCAACAATAATGACGAACGAACACACTTCTTTAGAAAAATATACCTTTCACACTTTATTCTCGAAAGGGTTGCAAAAGGGTTGCGAAAGGGTTATGTGTGAGAGGTGAGTTGGAGACTGAACAGACTGCAACATATTGACCCCAAGTTCCTCTGTCTTTAGCAGCACTTCTTTCTCATTCTGCTGGGCTGCTCAACCGGGGATCCTGACGGCCCAACCCTCTGCTGGGTGCTGGTTCTCTCTACAGCATCTTATCTCCAACTAACTGAACCTGTCTGTGACACCGGGTTATATAATTGTTTGACGACCACCTGCTTCTTGTGGACGTCACATCTGCACCCAATTCAACCTGTCCACAGTCAAGGTTATATCCTGATATCTTCGACCGGATGCACCTGTTATTTACACAGGATCATCTCTTATTTGACAGCTCGGCCGAGGGCCAATATGTTACAGATGTAAGCTAGTTCCAAAATGTTGAAACTGAAACCTTACGTAGGACAAGTATTACATACTTTACACCATACTTTGGCCTGGTTATATCATTTATGTTTTATGTATGGTTGTTATACTATAAGAAAATAAAATCCATGGTTGAAATTTTAAAAAATATATATTCTGATTCAAGGCCGGCATAAGGCGATGCGCCCCCCACCCAATTGGGAACATATATATTGCAATGCACCTTCGTGTGTACTTGAAGAACCGAAAGTATATTACACTTAAAAAGCAACTAGTTCAATTGCCTGAAGGCCGGCTTTTGTCCGATTTAAAAGTTAAAAAATCTCCCAAATAACAACAAAAGTTCAATAGGTTATTCGAACCTGTTCCATTCAATATTTTTGGTAAACTGTTAACGTGTTATGCAGTACATGTTGACCAACCAAATTCGGTCTGTTTTATTTTTGTTGCAAATTTATCCCAGGTCAATGACACATTCTTCCGAGATTGCATGCACTATTTGTGCATGCTGAGAGAAAGAGAACTGCTTTTCGCGCCTTCTTTCTTAAACCTCGTGTTTCTATGGCAACTAATAGTGTCACCTCCTATAAATCGTTGGTAAAGTCTTCCTGAAAGCAACGGTTTTTGTCACTTTCGCATTGCATCTGGTGATACTAAAGTTCTTTTATTCTCACCTTGTTAATAAACTTGTCGACTGAGAGAAGGTAATCCATGAATCCTACCACAGGGTACTTAGCCATGTAAACACCCTGAAATACCTTATCAAGGTCTTGTAAATATTTGTCTTCTAAGCCCTCCTGCAAATATAGAATACATGCATATATGAATAGCACTCATGTACAAGATAAGAGAGAAATAGTAATTTACTCAGATTTTTGCTTAAATGTGGAACAAAGCCGTATGAATAGGGCACTTAATAAGACTCGAACTCACTCGTGTAGGTTTGTTAGTCTAACTTGCTAACCATTACACCACCCGAGATGCCCTACATAAAAGAGAAATATGATAGCTTAGGAAAAATAAAATGACTTAATAAACAACGAAAAAAAACCTGAATAAGCAGGGAAGTATCAAGAACCATTTTTAAAGTCTTTGGTATGACGCGATCTGGGATTGAACCCAGGTCTCCCGAACCATTAGTGAACACTCTACCCACTAGATCAATGAACCGGTTATATATATATATATATATATATATATATATATATATATATATTGCTGGATTACTTATTTTGTTTACCAAAGAATTTCTGCTAATGACCCTAGATGGGGTTGCCGAAACAACAGAACCTAGTATATACGAAAAAGGGTACTGAAGATTCATTTTCTTTTACTCGTAGACTGCGTCAAAGACAAGAGGTTTCTAGTTCCCTCTAAAGGACGTTTTTGTCCTCAGCGAACTTTTTTGTCACATTGAACACGATGTAACAAAATAGTACATAACATACAATCCCCTAAGGTTACTTGCTTACATACAGATATGTTTAATAATTCTACACAAGTAACAAATATGGAACTTTTCTTAAACATGTTAGTCTCTCACAAACTTTCATATTTCTTAGAAATTTCACAAACACATATGTGTAATAAAGACATTTTTACATACAGACATTTATTCGCTCTTTTTGCACCTCATTTCATTAGGAATTCTCCTTTCTATTTAGTTTACTCAGACAAAACAATATTGTTGTCAATTGTATGGAATTGTTCTTGTGTCTATTCTTAAGAGGAAGCAACATTTTTCCAACTAATATTCCACCACAGAATAGTATCTACGACGTAAATGTTGCTTCCTCTTAAGCATAGACACAAGAGCAATTACATACAATTGACAACAACATTGTATTGTCTGAGCAAACTAAATAGAAAGGTTTGGTTTGGTTGGTTGGTTTCTTTGTTTAATGGCATATCAACTCTTTTTAGGTTATTTAATGCCAAATCTATTCTCCTAGAAGAACAGTAATGGTACTATTTAACCCATAGCTGGAAGGATAAGGAGGTTCATACCTTTCCCAAGGGTATTTGCCCGAAAGTGAACGTAATAGTGCGACTGGAGTACGAACTCGCGTACTACGATTCTGCAGTCCAACGCTTTAACACCACGAGGACACCCCCCACTAAATAGAAAGGAGAATTCCTAATGAAATGAGGTGCAAAAAGAGTGAATGAAGGTCTGTATGTAAAAATGCCCTTATCACACATACGAGCTTGTGAAATTTCTAAGAATTTCTAAGACCGCTTCATTTTACAAACAACTATGATTAGGTCTGTACAAAATATGCAAATATTATAGGAATCTCCAATTAGATTTGTTTCGGTTTGGTTTTTTGTTTAATGGCATATCAACCTTCGTGGGGTATTGAATGCCAAAGTCATTCTTGTTAAAAAAAACAATAGTGATACTATTTAAACCATAGCTGGAGGATTAATGTTGTTTCTACATTTCCCGAGGTTATTAGTCCGAAAGTGAACATAATAGCGTGAGCGGAGTTCGAACTCGCTTACTAAGATGTTGCATAAAACACTATCCATATTTACCCAACCCCTCCGCTCGGGCAGGATATGACATAAGGTCAATTTTGAAGCGGAGTCTAACAGCTTTGAATTCAAAGTTTTCCTTCTACTAGACTAGTTGCCTCACCAAAGCTGAAGAACTCAGTCTGCCCTACTATTTACCCATAGCTGGAGGGAGAATAATTGGATTCATACCTTTCCCAAGGGTATTAGTGCTATGTGAAATGCTATCAGTCTCGTCCAGGATTTGAACTCGTGTCGCCGTGTCCATTTCCTACGACGATAACCATTACACCACGGGCACCTCTACCACGTCGCATAAAACACTATCCACTGCGTCACGAAAACTCTATCTCTCCCATTAGAGTTACATATAAAGAGGGAGTTATGGACGAAAGAATATAGAGATAAAGACTAGTAGAACCAAATTTTATATAGATACATAATTGCTTTGACATATTTGTTAAATCTCGACCGGTTTCAGTCTTCGTTCATCATCAGAGGATGTTAATTTCATAACTGCTTACATTTCAAGACTGGAGGTGTATGAATGCCACAGAATTGGCTTCACGTGTGAAGGAAACTTAAATTTCGACTTTGCACGTGTTTAAAAATAGTTTCTTTTCTTTTTTTCTCGATATTAAGCAAGAAGATCAGTCTGAAAAGTAATAAATTATCAAATAATATTTTTTAAAAAAACATAATACATTTAATAGGTATTTGATGGTTAGTATGCATTGTCTTTTAGGTGATCTAGTTTGTGGTATAGTTCATTTAGAGTAAGGTTTTATATAAGCAATGTTCAGTATTACCCATAACACTGTGGTAATGCAGCTTCCACCTGAATTTGCCTTTAGAGATCAAAAGAAAAATGGAAATAAACTCGACTTAATTTTGTGTTCTTGTTATTAGAAAGACAAGAAAATAAATACAAACTTACTATGTCATGTTCTCGCTTTAGATCCTCCTCGTCTAGACTCATCATGGCAACGGCTCGCGTCGCGTCTCTACCCGTCAAAGCATTGTAAGCAGATTTCTTGCCGTAGAATTCTGGAATCAGAAGAACGAATATTGTCTTCAGAATCTATTAATAAAAGCCGACGCTCAAAGACAAGTCAATCTAAGATTTTTTAAAACGAGGCTCGTTTATTGTTCTGTTTTGAAAGCTATCCCAAAACGCATCGCCCGTCCGATCAATCAAATATATTGTTGCCTTTTCTTTAATAGATATATTAAGATTTTGAGTATCTTAGCTGAAGATTATATTTATCTTAGGGTTTTTTTTTATGCTGAAGGTCTCGGGAATACGAAGCGATTTTTTTCCAGTGAATATGGTATAGTATGTGGGCTCCTCGTGTGGTGCAATAGTTAGCAAGCTAAGTTAGCACACCGCTGTCAATGAATTTGATTCTCGCAGGATGTTCTATATTTCTGGCCTTGTGCTATAAACTAAGCTAAGCTTGATAAATGATATGTCATCATTATTTTCATCAAGTCGTGCTAATAGCATGGAATCACGTGACTTCTCCTGCCATCCGTCCCTATTGGCCATCACTCTTGAGAGGTCGTCAAAATGGCATTTTGTGTCCGCAGATCTAATAAATGGAACTCTTTGCTGGTCGACCAACCATGGTACGTCCACATGTTAAAGAACGTGGCTTATGAGTTCGTACCTTCTTCTCCAATAATGACCAGCATATCTTGTTCATCTTACTTGGATAGTTAGTGAGATGGGAGGCAAGTGGTTGCACAGCAGCTGTTTTGTTGGGTACTGCTTCCAGGATTTGTTAAAGACAGCACGCAACATCATTGCTTAGTTCCCATCTAGCTTTTTCTCCATGTGCTTCGTTAAAGTCCAGCTGTGCAGCCATACAATAGTACTGACACGGCTACAGCTTCGAAGAATTGCTGCTTTATTTAATCAGAGATAAATATTTGATGAATATAATATGGTATTGGAAAAAGACATTTTTCCAGTTAACATGATATAGTATGTGGGCATTTCAAGTGGTGTAATGGTTAGCAAGCTGGGCGAGCAGACCATTGTCAGTGAATTCGATTTTCAGTGGGAGCCCCATATTTTTTACCTAAACTAAGATAGTTTAGCAAATGACATTAGTGTGTAGATATTACCAATATCTGGTACACATATTCGGATAATCATTTATTCCAAGTTTTTTCTGAAAAAAAAATCTGTGTCCTGGAAAATTGTAAAAGGCGCTTTTTTTTTTTTTGCTTTTTTAAGAAAGCTTAAAAGTTCTGAAAGTTTGGAGTTATGAAGTTGCCTAAAAGATAGTGAAACAAAATGTTCTATAAAGTTAATGTCAAAATAAGTTTTTTTAAATCATTTTTACTTAACAACTAAATAGACTTTTTCGGGTACCTAATACTGATCTCGTGAAAACAGTTGTCACTGTCGATAAACCATTAATCAAGTATTGATATATGGTACTTTCATGTTCTAGTTGGCCAGCATAATTTCAACCATACCCCCCGGTGCAAAAATTTTGTCACGAAGTGTTTCAGTTTGAACTTCAAATTATGAAAAATCAAACCTTTTCTTCAAGCAGTCATCGTAACACAAGTGATAAATAAAGGCAGTAAACGATCGTTGTTTTGAAAAAATATCGAGAAAAATACGAAATAAATTAGAAAGACGTTGTTGAAATTTGCAAATTCGGCAGTTGATGTCTGCTCGAATCTGATTGGCTGTTTTGAGGTTGTGCCGTTAGCCCCTTCCTCTACTGTTATTTAAGTGAGACCCGCCAAGGGATCTCTCTTTTTTTGCTTTTTTGTTGTTGTTTTTTTGTTTTGTTTTTTGTTTGTTTGTTTTTTTTCAGCACGAGCAAAAGGCTCTGCTTGGATCGGTCCTTTTGCTTCGCGAGTTCTTGTTCATTCGCCTTCGACTTTAGGCAGTTTTTTCTCAAGCAAGGTAGCTTGAGCAAAATAGGCCCATTAGTCTTAAGCTAACCCTCTTTTCCTTACAAGGTTTTTCTTGTTACTTGTTGAAACAATAAGCCTACTGCAGGCTATTTGTGGTTTTGGTATGCTGTCCCCTTCAAAAGAAAGTTATGTCTAAGGTCTGGAGGCGGTATAATTGAACTTTTTACCGACAAAGGAAGTTGCTAGCTCTGGTCAGATGTGGTAAAAGCCTCCGTAGGTTCAACAGAAGAAAATTCGAGTTGACACGGAAAGATATTCATCTAAGAGGAGAAAGCAGTGGTCTACTCGAAGTTCACTTAAAGAAATAGTAAACTTCGTTTTCAACAAGTCTTCACAGAAACTAGAAAATACGATTGTCCAGGTTGATTCTATACAAGGAGACGCCCACAAGAGGAAGAGAGCCCAAAAATTGCCTTCTAAATGAACTTTGACATCAAATACCAAAGAAAGGTATTTTGTCATTAATAAAAGTTAAACTGACAGTAGGTGGTTGACAGCATTGCTTTGAGCAAGTTAGTCGTTATATTTCTTTATACTCTTCTTATTTTTTTGTAATAATAATCTCGTTACTTGAATGTATGTTATTTTTGTTAACTTAAATTCAATGTTTTCGATTAGCATAGGGAAAAATATGTAAAACCTAATTTTGTAAAGTTTATTTCTCTTGAAATAAATTACTTTGTAGGAACTGGTTGTTTTGGTTTTTGAGAAATATAGACACACTTTTCTTTCAAGTAGCCAAAGTAAGCTTCCCTTCACCCCTTTTTTTATTTCCTTTATTTTCATACTTTTCTCACCCACTTTGCCGGGCCTGACAGTTACTGCTAAATAATTTCTTGGGCGGGGCAGAGATAAAGTTTACTTGATTCGGGCAGAGTTGTACTTTATAGCGACTAACATTCGGATAGATTTGGTAACTTTTCGGGTGTTGGTTGTAATAATTTAAGACCTAAAACCTAGCATATTTTTTAATTGAGCACATTTCTCATAACGTACTTCATAATATGTTTACTTCCAACAAGTATTAAAACTTGAGAAAACTGAAAAGAAAATATAAGGTGAAATGATTATTTCATTAGATAATTTGTTTCAACCCAAGAGAAAAACGGAAAAAAAGCATCAACGACAAAAGTCTATAAATATTCCAAGAAAATATTATTTCCTTCTCCGGGAAAAACAAACCAGTCTTCACTTCTTAACGGCAGTCGACTCATTTTTTAACACACAAGGAAAACAAATAAACATTAGACACCAAAGAAGTTTTCTTTTTCTTTTCGAGGAGAGAAAACAATAAATAACAATTTCTATTTTATGCAAAATAACCCCCTTCAAGATATCTTTCTGTCTCGAATTTTTCCCTGATCCACAAATCTTTAAAAACTTTTTACGTCGATCTCTTAAAATTTTTCCGTCTACTGAAAACTGATCGTCTGCCGTCAATCAAATTTCCTTTCCACGCGTTCATTGGCTGATTCACTGTTCAAGATTTCTGTTTTTTAAATTTCTGATAATTTATTTAAAAACAAATATTTATAATTACCTTATTCTTCTTTCTTCTTTTAACTATTCATTGACTTATAAATTCTTTTCACTCTCTTTTATTTAATAAGTCATTATACTCTCTTGGCGTTGTTTACAGGAAATTAAGTATGGCTCACCAGAACAGGATTTAAAGTACCATATAGATTGTATGTTTTGATGCTACTGAAATGCTTTATTTATTTACACGAACAAATATTTCGAATCCACCGAGTGTAACCAAAACAGAGAAAAAAGAAAGAGGAAAAGATTTGCAATAAGAACACTAAACTTTTACCGCTGGTTACATCAAACACGATACCTTTAACCGCAATGTATATTGGCGTTCCTGACTGAAAAAGAAAAAAGAAAAATGAAATAATAATAATAATAATAATAATAATAATAATAATAATAATAATAATAATAATAAATGGTATATGCACAAACCAGAATCCGTCCTGAAGAATGAGACTCACAAAATTTTCTGGGATTTTGAGATATAGACGGATCACCTAATCTCGGCCAGGCCACCAGACCTAGTGATAGTCAACAAAAAAAAAGAGAACCTGCCGAATAGTGGAATTTGTCGTTCCGGCTGACCACAGAATAAAAGAAAGCGAAAAGAAAAATAATTATTAAGACCTTGCTAGAGAACTGAAAAAACTATGGAACATGAAAATGACAGTGATACCATGTTGTAATTGGCGCGCTCAGTACAATCATCAAAGGATTGGTACAGGGACTGGATGAGTTAAAAATAAGCAGACGAGTGGAGACCATCCAAACTACATCATTGTTGAGATCGGCCAGAATACTGAGAAGAGTCCTGAAGGCTTGAGGAGACTTGCTGTCATTCAAACTCCAGTGAAAAACCATCAGCTAACGCTGGTGTGAAAACTCTCATAATAATAATACTCGTTGATTCACTAAATGTCACTCTCAAGAAAGTAGCAAATTGGAAGGAATTCGGACATAATGGAATATATGGATACTGGTTAAAAAGATTCCCATTTATCCATAACAGATCAGCTCAACAACTACATAAATGACTACAAGGGATAAGAATTCTGAGTGGATGACAAAAGGGAAAACTTCACTGGTACCTTACCTCTTTGTTTCTAAAGATATCTCTTAAACTATTATAAAAATGATATTTTAGAATTCAGTATTTTTATAAAAATACATATATTTACCAACCGCTCCACTCAAGCAGGATCCGACACAAAGTCAATTTTAAGCGGAGGTTATCAGGTTTGAATTCAGTTTTCCTTCTCTTAAACTGGATGTCATACTGTAGAGGATTGTATGTATTCAGTTATTTCAGTAGATATGCATCCGTAATTTACGGGTATTGCTCTCTAAATTATTCCCACCACAAATACAACACAAAACTTTACAATCGCGTGAAAGAAATGGCATAGAATACAACGAACATTAAACAATAAACAATTTAATATACATAAAATAGAATGTGAAAACAAATAAAATACATGATGTGTAAATTGCCTTTTGGAAAATAAAGTTTGGCAAGAAGAAAATAAATTTGTTTAAAGGTGTGTGTATGTTTATGTTAACGGAGTCCGTAAATAAGTCGTTCTTACTTACACTAAGTTCAAATCGGGTTTTATGATTGTGGCGACAGCGTGTCGCGTTGATGAAAGAAGTTTTTCGGGTTTTTCTTTTGAACGTGATTCGTGGCCATCTGTAGCTAGGTCACGAACTTTGGATGTGGAAGAAAAGGAATTTGCCGGACAGAGTATCGGCTACTGCTTTACTGACTTAATGGCTAGGCTTGGTTTGTGTGTGGCTAGTGAATGGCGCCCTAACTGTGTGCTATTTATACCGTAATAGTGGATCAAAGAATCGTCGTAAAATTTTGGCGCGTAGACATTTATTGACCAATCAGATTTGTATTTTACTATTTTATTTTAAAGCCTAAATATTTTCTGTTAGTTGACTTCCGATCCTATTTTTCTAGAATGCTCTATTCTATGTTTTTAGCTGATTGGTTGATAAATATAAAAAATGTAACTTAAATGCTAATGCGGTTTTGATCCAAAATTTCTAGAATGTTCTGAAGTATGTTTTTATTGCTTATTTTAAGACTAGAAAAAAATGTGTATCCCATAATACCATAGTTAGAGGGAGAGTATGTTTGGTTTCTTAGTTTAATAGCATATCAACCTTCATGTGTTGCCAAATCTATCATTGCATAAGAACAGCAGTGATAAATTTAAATAAATTATCAGAAATTTAAAAAAAAAACAGGAATTACACCCCTTGAACAGTGAATCAGCCAATGAACACGGGGAAAGGAAATTTGATTGACAGCTGAGGGGATAAAGGGGTTCATGCCTGTCCCGAGGGTATTAATCTGAAAATGAACGTAATAGCACGACTGGAGTTCGAACTTGCTTGCTTACTTTGAGACCACAGTCCAGCAGACATTACGCCACGGGGACTTCTCCCGGAAGGAAAATTGTTGAATTCATAATTTTTCCCAAGGGTATTAACGCTTCGTAAAACACAAACAGGTTCGTCCAGGATTTGAACTCAAGTCGCTGTGTTCATTTCCTACGACGGTAACCATTACACCACGAACGCCTTTTATAAAATATAACTGTTTTTAAATGTTTCATTTTGTGAAAATATGATAATGCGTCGTTTAATATCGCTAAAAAGATCCGGATCTTTTTTAATCTGAAATGATCCATATTTCGGACGGGTCATATGGGATTGATATATCACAAATGGCTATCACATTCAATTAGGTATTCTGCTAGGTATACGATATCTGACAACATGATCCAGTGATTTTTGTTCTCCTGTTTTAAAGTTTATTAAAGCTACTTAGTAAATTCACCTCCAGTAGAACTGTGCTTTTATTTTCCCCAGCGAAAATTTCATTCGCCTCCAGCAGTCTATAGGGACCACTTTGAGAAGTTCTGTATTTGATTAACTTTTAAGAATTAAAACAATTAAATGACGATTTACAATTTATTTTAGAAAAATTCATTTCTAAGAAATTATGCAAAGCAAATGTTTGAATTTTAATTGTGGTTATCCAAGTCAAAACAAAAGAGGAATTTAATATTTTCTTTATTCATTTTCTATAAGAAATATCACTGGGGGCCTCACAACACCATCGGTAGCCCAAGTGTCGAAAAATTCGGCCCTGTGTAGAAATGTCTGTGTTGCATAGCAAGAAGAGACAATAACAATTCTATATAAAAAAAAATACCATCTCTTGTTTATTACGAAAGGTGGTAAAATGGTTGCGTGAGAGAGAGTCGGATAGACAGCTATCGCTAAGATTTAAACCAAGTTGAGATACGATATTTTCAGGGCCTGTCTCCACGAGGCTGAAATAAGGCATACTTTAAACATTTAATCATCTTTGTTTCTTCTTCGTGCTTCTTTCACGGGAGACTGATACAGGCTGTCTCTCAACCCGGGGCTGTCTGCCCCCCACTCCTGAGCTAGTGCCAAAAATGGCGTGACATCTCGTGTCACTGCTTACTGGTTACCTGTTGACTGACTGTTCCATGTTGAAAAATTCCGTTGTTATATATTTTTCGGACGCCTACACACTCTTCCAACACAATTCATATGGCATTTCCACTGTCCCTTGTTTACCTAAAGACGCTGGTGCATATCCTGTTTTGAAATCCACGAACTTACACGGCCTGCCAAAGGCCAATATGTAACTTCTGTAATGGCCTTTAGAGTCAGGGTGTTTCATCATATCTAAAATCAAAATTGTCATTTCCGAAAAAACAAATTAAGTGTGCCATTATTTCCAAGAATAAGTTTTCCCTATTTTGTCGCAAAAATCAACTGGGTCTGAAACCTCCTATCCCTACCTAGAGAGTAGAAGTTCGATATTCAAAGAGAAGAGACCTAAAATATTTTACTGCTACTGCGGAACTAAAACAACAGTTCTGAATTTTATGAACAATAACCAAGAGTAGTCCTCAAAAGAATTCATGACTGATTAACAAGTAAGCAAAAAGCAGCAGTCTGGACAAATACAAAATTGATATACACACGAAAACATTTGTCAGTCCAGTTGGCTGTGGCTGTAGAATACACCAACTACATCTCTGCAGAAGGGTAAAACACTCCCCAACAAGTGTCCTGGATAGGACACTAAATAATCTGATTGTGAGGCTCCAGTCCTGGAGCTTTGAGAAATATGAAGTTCCCCTTCATTGCCATTGCTCCCGGGTCAACTCTGATGCAGGGAGTTAACACCTGATAGGGTCCTAGCTATGAGTTAAATAAAACTTTGACATTTAAACTGTGTGGAAACAAATGAATTACGTTAAATCGAATTGTTTGAAACAGAATTGTTTTGTAGCAGAAGGTATTCTGGTTTGGCGCGCAATTTAATTCGACGCATAATTTCACCCAATCAGGATGACCTATCCTATTCACCCCGGATCTCCTTTCCCGGGCAGCAGAAATTGGGTAAGCAGCCAAACCCAGTCTCTTTAGCTGGACAACGCCGCCCAGTGCAGGCGTCTCACTGGCGGCCCTTCAATAGCAGTAACAGCATGGACACATGAGGGAACCTATCTAATTTATGGATTCCTTGCGTCTAATATCTCTTAGACCAAGGAATCCCAGTTGAATATGAATTAGATACATTCAATACGCTACCACAGGAACAACTTTATGTCACCCCCAAAATTGGCTATGTCAATGTGACGCACAATTAAGCTCTCGACACCTTGCTCTCAATTCACCTCTGGGCCACTTTAATGGAGACAACGCACACTCTCCCCAAATCACCAGACACACAAAACTCACGATGACCCCAAAGTTCATTTCCTCCAACGGCAACATGGCTTTCGCTAAACTACGGCGAACACAATCCCTCGCACGTCCGACGATATGCGCTGCCTTTCTCAACTCTATCATATCTCCACTTAGTCTCCTTAATCACAATCTTTCCTACAAGACTTGCAGCACAAAAAGCAAACCCAATATTCCATGCTGCAAATAAAAACTATTCCTAAAAACATTTCGACTATCGGCATCTTACTTCTTCATCCTCCTTTTATTTCTCACCACCTAGCGAGGAAGTAACTAAACACGCACGTTACACCATCTTCCTCGCTAAAAACCACAAACAAATTTCACTCGCTAAAATAACAACAAAACCTCCTGCTAAAGTTTAATCCTTTAACTGTGTGTAAACAAATGACTAATGTTTAATTGAATTGTTAGTAATACATAGCTATACTTGGAATCATTAAACTGTGTGCTAACGAATGAGTAATATTGAATAAAACAATTACTGTTATGTAGGAATACTTCTGACCACTTCACTGTCCGCAAACAAATAATTATCATTGAATAGAATTATAAGTGTTAGATAGCAATGAATGAAATCATTTAACTGTGCAGAAAAATGTACAACAAATTAGCTGTAACTCATTTAAAAATGAAATTACCTACAAACTATTCCCTTACAGATCATTTATGTATATTCATTTAAATGTTCGCAAACAAATGTGTTTACTATTCATATATTTAACATATATGTATAAAGAGGATTTGGCATTAAATAACCTACAATGGTTGATATGCCATAAAACTAAACCAAACCAAATCATATATATTTAATATATATGTATAAAGAGGATTTGGCATTAAATAACCTACAATGGTTGATATGCCATAAAACCAAACCCAATAAAATACTATATATTTAATATATATGTATAAAGAGGATTTATCATTAAATAACCTACAATGGTTGATATTCCATAAAACCAAACCCAATAAAATACTATATATTTATAGCGGTGAGTGAAAAGGTTAATTGTTTAGCGCTATATTTTTTAAGGCAACAAATGAATTACGAAACTTTGCTTTAACAACACACAACAGCGAAAGTTCTTTATTTGCAGCTTTGAGTATGGTTTGTTCTTGGTGCTGCAAGACTCGTGGAGTTTAAGCTTGTTAGTATTGAGACGAAATTGCGTTATGAGAAGTTAAGAAGGTTGCGTGTGTCGTTGGACGTGTGAGGGATTGTGTTTTTTGCATTTTTGACGAAAGGCATGTTGCAGTTGTAGGAATTGAACTTTGGATGTCCCCGTGAGTTTCGTGTCTGGTAATTGGGGAGAGTAGGCGTTATCTCCATTAATGTGGACCAGAGGTGAAATGGGAGCTAGTGTGTCGAGAGCGGGATTACGCTCAGATCGACATAGCCAATTTTGGAGTGACATAAAGTTGTGCCTGTGCAAGACATGTTGGTGGGAGGCTGTGACAAATAACTTTGCGAAGAACACCCCGGAGTCTGTTCTGGACTTCAGTCCGGAGCGTGGCTCAGCAAAAGGAACCTATGTATGGCACTAGACCTTGCTGTCTAGTTCAAGCTATAACCCGGCATACGTGCCCGGACCCACATTTGGGTTCGTGAAACTGCTTGGTTCATCAGACTCACATTGCACTAAGTGAGCCGATGAGCAGCATAGACCAGCAGGGTTCGAGTCTCGGTTCGTTACCGACCTCCCCCTCCTCTTTATCCCCACTTTAATCGGCCTTCGGGCTTTTGACCTTGTGTCAAGCCTTGTCTGGTGGGATACATTGGCAAATATCAGCAGTGAAAAATAACTACCCTACCACTAGCTCAAAAATTGTAAGCTTGATCGAATGGTCGGACTCGGGGTATAGTCGGTAACCGGATAATTCACCCACGAGTAATTCATTCACTACGAATGCCCGTTTGCACGTTGACGAAATCACAACTGATAAATATTTTTGGAGAAACTATTCCTAGTAGTTCTATGTTTAGCGAAAAGTCACCTAAAAAATTCCATGCATATTGAATTTTTAAAAAATCAATGCAGCTTAATTCTGCGATTATCGTGATGGCTATCAAATTCATCAACAAAACATTCCAAGTCTATTCTTTCAGTTCATGAACTTTCAATCGATAGCAGTGCAAGGTCACTTACTCGGCCGTCATTCATTGAATTTCTTTAAAATGTTTTTACTAGTTTTATTTTTGAGAAGCTTCTTTCACATGAAGCAGTTGTAGCCAGGAGTGTCACTGATATCAACAATAAATTGTATAAACAATCAAATGCTGCTCTATAACTGCATAAAAGGGGAATTTTACAATAGATTTTGGTAAGTCAGGTTGTTTCTGTAGTAATTTCCTTACAAGAGGAATTTCACGTTGTAAATCACATATATTGCGTGAGTAAGCGGCTGCATAATCTTTCAAATCTTCTATAAATAAAAAAAATGTGTGCCCTCCAGGATAAAGAGCTGAAATGCCACGAAAAATGACCGAAGATTCATAAGAGAAACGGTTGTCCGATTTTTTAATTAAACAGTCTAAAATTGGGTAAAAATATTAAAATAAATATCACTTGATGAAGATGTTGTTGACCTTTGACCGATGGATTCTAAAACAATAAATTTGTAGTATCACCTCCCTTACTAAGGTCAGTAAATGGGCAGTCAATACTACCTTAACAGAAATCTTGGTCCTTACTTCCACCTCGGCCAAGGAATGCTATCCCAGAATCCATCGCCTCTCACTCTTCTCTCTTCCCTTCTCTCTCCTTTTCTCTCTCGCTCTCCCTCCCCCTCTGGCGAATCAGCGGAGATAGTAGCAGTTGCCAAAGACGACCCAAGAACAGAAGAGGAGGCAGTTGCTGAAGAGATTCCAAACACTAAACACACGTGTTGACCGCCGGACATTTTCTAGCCAACACGTGGTGTTGTATACGAAGAATAAAATTCCTCTTTTAAAGTTAATATTTGTACTTCTTGTTTATTATCTCAAATAACATAACCCAAGTACATATATTACAAATTCATCAAGTCGTTTAGGTTTTCTACCCTTCCATGAAATTGCAAGTGAAATATTGCATTTTTAGTGCTTTGTGAAATGGTTAATTTCTCTAACACTATAAATTATTTAGCTACACAAATGAATAACGAAACTTCTTTTAAACAACACAACAAAGAAATATTTATTATCGTTGTAGGCGTAAAGGAGTGAGAGTGAAAAAGTGTCCATTTTGGTGTCGTTGGTTAGTAAGTTGGTCCTTGGTTTGTAGGAAGCGTGTGTGAAGCTAGCAGCAGCGTGTTCTTCATCGAAGGGGTTCCAAATGGAATCAGTAGATGTGAGAGAGGTCTATCTGGGCTGCTGGCTAATGGCTCTCTGTCAGTCGACTCACTACCCAAAAAGGGACTAGAAAAAATAGTTCTTGAGAGGAAGAAGGAATCAATGCGCTCTGCCTGGATTGGTCAATTAGTGACCGAATCGCTTAGCGGGGGCATTGATTCGCGAAAGGAAATAGATATTTGGCTGCTACGCGTTTCTTGCAGAGTTCAATAGTCGAATCAGAATAAAGTTTAATCAAGTTCGAATTCCGGATATCAACTACATTTTCACAGAGCGAAGAAATCAGTCGCGCGACTTTTCCTAAATCTGTTTGTTTGTCCTGTAGTTGCAATGATACTTACTTGACTTTTCCAAGAATATCCGAAATGAAAAATCTTTTTTTTTTAAAACGTACGAGGTGAACTAATTCTGCGTCCATCTGCAAAAGTAATCCTTTCGCTAATATAGCGCGAGTTCCTGTTTCATTTGCAGATGTCTCCTCCAAGACTCTTATGATGACTTCCAGCCGCAACCGAGCATTTTCGCACGATGTAGCCAAACATTACCATCGTGTAGCACTGATATGTTGCAGTTATCGGACTTGTTCGCTGAAAAACATTTCTCGTATCGCAAGAAATTTTTCATGGACAACAGGGTTACTTACGAAAATATATAAATTTTCGAGAAGGCTGAAGAAATTGGCAGCACCAGGAACATGTTTTGTTGCATTGAATAATACTAAATTCAACCTGTGTCCATAACAGTACACGTAATAAGCAATTGGTTCTTTATTGCGGGTGCGTTTTTGAACACCGCTTAATTGAACCCTTATGGCCGATACTCCATCAAAACCTAATCCAATAAGTGAGGAGTTATAATCCAATCTTAGCGTCTCCAGGATGTTCAAAATGCAATCAGGGATAGATGTAGCATCCAACTTAAGCACTGGCGTGAAGGAAATAAAGCTCTCCTCAAAAGCAGATGTTTCATCAAAAATCTTATCACGAAGGATAGCTGTTCGGTTCGGCTGACATCATTAGTTTCGTTTGCCTGTATTGAAAAATAATTACAAGATTTAATATTTTCTGCTATTTCCTCCCTCATTATAGATACAAAATTTGCAATTATCTTGTTCTGTGTCACAGTTTCGTGTGTGTCTTGTGCTATGTTTTGTAAAACGATGCTTGGAAATATAACTGTGTTTAACTGTAAGGAATCGAATATGAAAGAGACAAAAAGATTTATGGTTCACTTGAACATTTGTTTAAAAAAGAATCATTTTGGTGGTCAGTGGTGACCACTATAAATAGAGAAAGAAGATATCTAAATTGTTTTTCTATCAATCCATTTTCTTTGATTCTTTTACCAAATGTCAGCATTGTTAGCAAATCTCAGTAGGGAATCGTGGTGATCGGTTGTTGAATCCAGGGTCAGGGGACCTTAGTTGAAACCATTGATAACCACTTCAAGTCACCTACTATGTGTGCCTCCGTCTGTGTGGAGATGGACGGGCCACAGCATACTTCTGAAAAATAGAAATTCAGCGTCTGGGTGTTAGGCGCCGACTATCTTCTGGAGATTTGAGAAAATTACAGACAAATTCTTTCACTTTGCCAAAAACCACTGACTGCCTCGGTATCTGTATATCAAGTTGAGGATATTTTTTTAATGTTTTTCTTTTCAAACTGGTCCCTGTGTGTCTTTATTTTGCCTGATCTTGGCAGATGTGAACGTAACAAAAAAAGCTAAATGAAAAAGAAAACACAGAGGGAAGTGTTGAAGATCAAATTTTATCAAAACGAGAGAAATTTGTGAAGCTTATAAAAGTAGTGGCGGGGGGGGCCAACCTATGAGCCAGCCAAAATTTGAGGGGTGGCCTTGGCCCCTTAGAACATATGAGTTGGTGTCGGTATATACATAGATGCGTATATGTGTGTAGATGTATTTATGCAGTATGTGACAAAACAAGGAGAGAGGAGGCAGTTGGCTTGGTCGGCCAGTGGATCAACATGGGTTTGAACGAAGCGACCTTAAATAAGATTATCCGTGCGTTAAAAAGGAAGAAACACTAAGAAATGACTAAGCACTTCCTGTTTTTTGAGTGGAAGTCCGAGTGCAGTGAGTTGATCAGAGGAATCGGCCAGAGTCAAAGATGCGTTCAGAATCTGTTGGCGCCTCTAGAGTTAAGGTGATCTGCTAGGATCTGGCACTGTTGAATTCGCGCTGGATGCATGGAGAGGGGAATAGAGCCAAAGGAAGGTCCAAAGTAACACACATCTTTCCATCTGTGAGCGAGTCTCGTTCTTCATACCTTGTGTTCGACTTTTGTCTTTCTTTTCTTATGCATAACTGTCTCGGGTTTTGTGCATATTGTAACCTAGCAAAAAGTGCATATTGTAACCTAGCAAAAAGTAACTGGATGAGAAATAACCAAAACGGAGGTTGGAAATGAAATGAAAATCTTTATAACATTAACAAAATACAATACTCGCCAGCGAAGTGAAAAGGGTAAACCACTGCTAGGAGGGACTACTTAGTCAGAAAAGTAGTATTTGTCGCACGTCCCACCAACCAGACAAGTACGGCACAAGGCCCTTTTAAGGTGGGTCCAGGGGTAGGACCATAACCCAGATACGCTTGGCGGTTCAAAAAATGCCTCGGGCTACATCGGCATTTGCCTAAAAATAGCAACATCTGGCGCCAGGCGATAAACTTAGCCCCTTCGGAGAGGGTTAGAGTTTAGGGGATGACCCTTTGAGGCTCGAGGAGGGTTGGCCGTGTGAAAACCGGGTTTCCCCAACATCCACGTCATGCAGGCTCGACCGAGTAACCGCTGACTTAGTACATTACCCTCCTCACAATAGTGTTTAACATACCCATTGATGTTTATAGGTACGGTATATAACAGTGCAATAAACACAGCGTGACATCACGCAATGCAGAGAGCAGAAGCATAGTGGAGCTGAGGCGTTCCATCACAGTGTTCACATAAAATGATAAGCATCCAACACTTTCGACGCATATTATCATATTTTCACGAAATAAAACTTTTAAAAATAACTACATTTATGGGAATGTTTAACAACACACCTATATGAAAGAATAAGCAACGCGGTAAGACGTTTAAATACGTTTATATAAGAAGTGCGAAATAGTTGCTAAAGCATATTTCTTTAGCGGCCAATAGTCTTTAAGAAAACAAAGTTAAAATTATAATATATTTATCTGTGGTTGGTGAATATCCTGTTGTCTTTCTGTATATTTTTTGGTTGTGTTTAAGACTGTTTTAAGAGGGCTGTGGAGGTTTGGTTTCGTAGGGCTCAAAATTGTCTTCAGGGTTCTGTTTGTAGAGTTGGGTGGTCTGCTAACACCCTCGGTTACCAGGCTGTCTTTAGCCACGCCTCGCCTCGTGGAGACTCTAGTCGCTTCTGCCCGTTTGGTCATGCCCAAGTCACGTGACCAAGTCCCTTCCGTTCTACTTTGTCCTTCTACCCTCGGCCTCTTTACATCCGGGTACACAACCGTCTAGAGGATAACTCGTAATTTCCTCATATATTTTATAAATGGCGTTCGTGGAGTAATGGTTACCGTCGTAGGAAATGGACACGCCGACTTGAGCTCAAATCCTGGAAGAAGCTGTTTGCGTTTCACCAATCGCCAATACTCTTTGGAAAAGTATGGATCAAACAGTTCTCAACCCGGGAGAAGTCCCCGTGGCGTAGTGGCTAACGTGCTGAACTGCGACATTGTAGTAAGTCAGTTCGAATTCTAGCTGAGCTATTACTTTCGGATTAATACCTTTGGGAAAGGCATGAACTCCTTATGGATTCAATAGTACCGCAACCGTCTTTTTACAAGGATGGCTTTGGAATTAGATAATCCACGAAGGTTGATATACCATTAAACAAAGATACTCAAACTGATCAAATGAGTTTACAGAAATGCAGAATACACTAAATAGATTGAAACTAATAGGCAAGGAACAAATATTGACAAAATATAAGACATGTCGGATGTTTAAGACTATAGTCTAAGACAGATTTTACTTCACAGAGTGTGGGGGGGTCATCACTCATCATGGCCAGTCTGAGAGTGAGCGAAAGTTACTTGGCACATTTAAATAATCTGCACGCTGGCCTAGTTGTAACACTATGTAGGTGGTCCGCCAAGCAGACGATTCCTTTGTCTGTTTTGGCGCGAAACCAGACAAAGGGTTTTGGACTCGAGATCTCGGGTGACCGGAAGTGGGTAAGGAAACGCGAGAAGAGAGTTGGAAAAAGGAGCTCGAGAAGGCAGTTGGCGAAGGGTGACGCGAGTGACCAGTCGACACCGGAGCAGAGAGACCAGTCGGATGAGATGAGGTCCAGAGCAGTGAGGGAAGACGAGTCAAGATGAGTCGGCATTCCAGTAGCATTGTAGAATTTTCGCTAGAAAGCCACGCTAGCGTTAGTCTACATATGCACAATGTTACATAACTCTCCTTCTGCACTTGAGTTAACCCAAACATATTGTTCATTCTTTTTCTCCCGCTCCCTCAATTGTATTTCTTGTAGCGGTAAAGAAGTGTGCGATGCCCCTATCGGAACCACTAGTTGATCACCGGCCGTAAAGTTAAATGGTTCGAAGAAGTTGACGTATTCGTGTGGGCCGAGGGGGTAACGTCACATAGTTGTTAGCAAAGCAGTTCGATTGACTGACGCTTCGCATTTTCATTTCAAATTCAATCTACCTCGTACAAGGCTACTACAGTCTTTGAGGCGCGCTTAGTGAAACAGTTATCGTCGTAGGAAGTGGAATTGGCAACCACAGTTCAAGTCCTGGACGAGGCTGGTTGCGTTTCGTTTCATGTTAATGTCATTTGTTCTCTCTCCTCAATCATGGCTAACAGTGAATGTTAGACTTCTATTATTAATGGAAAATATCTACAATCTTAATCATTTCAGTTTTTATCTCAGTGAAAATTGGATTGTCGTAATATTGTACCATTCTCCGTGTTAGGTGTTAATAAACCGGTGTAACCTAGGCAACTCTAATACAACGAATTTTGCGTGGTCACTGTACTATTTCTGTAGCCGCGAGAACAAATGTCCGTGTGACTTGTGGTCACTGAAGTGCGTGATGGATAGCCGCTTCGGACAGCAATATTGGGTGAGGGTTTTTCGGAGAGTGGTTTTTTACTTGTCTTTTCTGCGAAGGATGGACAAATTCTCGTTCATCCTTTGGTTTCCCGAGAATCAAACAGGTTCCTGACGTCTTTCTAGATGCAAAATATTTCTCTTGTCACATTTAGACACCAACACAAAGAATTTCAGTTCTACTTTTATTATTTGTGTGCCAATTAACCAAAATACGATTGATTTTTGAAGTAAGACAGAGAGAGATTGATAATTAGGTATTTCTCGTGGCTCGCTTCCGATACCAACTCCAAGACACTTCTATTCTGAATATGACTGAGTTTATGATCGGATACCTTTTCTCGTCGCCGGGTCTTTTGGTCTAGTTAGTGGAAAACAGAACGCCTGGTTCCAGGAGGCTGTCCCCTCTGGCAATACCTGCTTTGCAGGGCAGAGTTCATTGCTTGGTGCCTGAGGCACCCCAATAGTGGAATGCTGACGAGATCAAGCATTTTTGTAACGGCCGCACATGAGTTGATTCGTGCATGGCTCGCCACATTAAAATGACAGTGTGTAAAATCCTACCTGGTGGAAGGTTTGATAAATATCACACACTATCCCTCTCTAGTAGTCGAATACTGTCAGTATAAATTAAAAAGAAAGAAAAAAAAGAAAGAAATGTAAAAAGTAACAGTTTCCCAAGAGACCTCCGACAGAATACAAAATCGACACATGCATAAAAAGAGGGGCTTCTTGACACCAAAGAGAAATTCTTTCTCATTTTGTCGCTTCGACTGGACGGATCTGTTTCTCTCGGCTGCTACTGGGGAGCGCACGTGCTGGCCAAGTCTCGAGGCTTAGCAACAGGTTGCATCTTATACTAGTAGCAGCCTCTACTAAACATACCCATTTGAACATAAGACGAACCTCAAACTTGTAATTGTCGAAAATGATTCTATAATATACTTCAACGCCTTGTCTGGGAAACATGACTATTTCTACTGGTTCAGGAAAACATTTACACCACAGAAGAGTCGTAAAAGCCCAAAATAAAGTCTGAGTCTAAAGGTATCCTTGTCTCTTTCCTTCTGTCCTTAATTCTCTTGCAACTTCCACAGACAAAAAGACAACAATAAGTAAATGGGACAAGAAGAAAAAGGATACGGATACGAAATTCAGAATCTCCCAACAATACGAACAAATTCACCACCACCACAACGAAATCTTCATATACCCAATATGAGGAGGTGCCCGTGGTGTAATTGTTATCGTCGTAGGAAACGAACACGGCGACACGAGTTCAAATCCTGGACGAAACTCATTGCATTTCACATAGCACTAATACCCTTGGGAAAGGTATGAATCCAATTATTCTCCCTCCAGCTATGGGTAAATAGTAGGGCAGACTAGGTTCTTCAGCCTTGGTTAGGCAACTAGTCTAGGAGAAGGAAAACTCTGAATTCAAACCTGTTAAACCCCGCTTAAAAATTGACCTTGTGTCATATCCTGCCCGAGCGGAGGGGTTGGTAAATAGGATATACCCAATATGTTTGCCCTCCCATTCGAGAGGTATCCCCTTATTACTTTAAAAAAAGTCTACATTTTCAGACCGGCCAGCGTGAATTTCAAAGGATCACCGCAATGCTATCTAAAATTTGTTATTTAGTTTGTCTATGTGTAAGCCGACTAAAGATTTAGTTCATTTAGTTGGTATTTGTCCTCCGTCCCACCTAGCGGATGAGTATGGCACAAGGCCTTTTTTAAGGAGGGTCCAGGCGCTGGGCCGTATCCCACACGCGCCCGGTATTTCCAAAAATGCCTCGGACACCGTCGGCATTCCCCTAAAAGAAAAGAGGCGCCTCAGGCACCGGGCGATAAACCCAACCCCTCCAAAGAGGGTTAAAGCCTGGGGGGACGGTCCCCCTGAGGCCAGAGGTATTTCCAGTGACAAGACACATCCGACCCGAACCGCCCAACTCATCACGGCCGGCCGAATGCGTCCCATCAACCGAAAATTTGAGCTCAAACTTTCAACCAAAAAGACCGAAAATTTGAGTTGATTTAGTTCATTTGGTTAAAACAAGCAGCAGCAGCCATCCAACCCCTGAAATAATATAACGATATGGTCATTTTACAATGTTGGATGTATTTGAATATCACGACTGAAAAATTTACCTACTCAGTGTGGATTTACTCAGTTGGATAGCAGCAATCTGGTAAGGTCTCCCTCGTAATAAATTGGTGTTCTTCAGGGGTCGTCGCCACCCCCAGACAGCAACTGCCACCTCGTCTAAAAGTGCATGGGTGGTATCAGGTTTGTTGCCTGGCGCTAAAAGTGTCCAAACACGAGTATTGTCTTTAACCATGTATTCCTGCTTAAAGATTCCTCGCTTTACAATTGACCTTGTATCACATCTTGGTTGTGGTCGGGGTTGGGAGGAGAGTAAAATCGGAATTTCACAATAGAACTAGCTTACTGCTAACCATATTTTTTGTTCTTCGTAGGTGGTATTTCTGGTGGTGTTGTTTTTTGTTTTGTTTTTGTTTGTTTGTTTGTTTGTTTTTTAGGCATGTTTTTATTTTGTTTGTTTTTATTCGGTGTCTTATCTTATGTGGTATGTCTTGCCGTAGTTATAACTGAGTTGCCTCAGTTGCACTACTGTGACCAGCTCTTCTTACTGCAAACATTGGAATTGTTTGCACACTTATTCTATTGAAGGAAGAAAGAAAATCGTGGGAATTGGCAGTTTTGGAAGCAAGGAATGTAAATAGATAAATAAATGCATGTAAAAGTTAATTTATCATCATAATAACATTATAGTTTCTGTCAATAAATAAAAAAATGAAATTAAAAATCTAAAATAAAAATGGAACTGGGTACGTTTTTCTTTGAAAAATTGTTTACAATATGAAAAAACTATTTGCGTGAGAAAAATAATTAGCCTAAATACACCCAAGTGTTTTATTTATTTATTTTTGTTTGTTTGTTTGTTGTTGTTGTTTCTACTTGAGAAAAGAATAAATTATACTGTGATGTATAAATTTCAACGATTTTTTTTCCCCTTTGAAAAATTGTTTTTCAAAATCCAAAACATAATTTACTTTAGAAAAAAGAAAGATTAAGTTAAAAACATCTTTGTTGTTCTTTTGTTTTGTTTATTTTGTTTGTTTGTTTTGTTTTGTTTTGTTTTTTTTTTTGTTTGTTTTTTTTTCTAATCAAGAGAAAATTATCAATTTTACCGTGACGTGGGAATTTTGATAAAAAAATTTTTTAATCATTTTTTAAATACAATCTAAAACAAATATTACGAACACAATATTTGGTAGAAAACTGACTCTCCCTTAGGACTTATGAAAAAAAAATTCTAATTAAAACTATAAAAGTGAAACTTATAGAAAAGAATCTAAGAAATTATTATTCTTTATGAGACTATAAAAAATCAACAGTAAAAAAAATTATTAAAAAGAGATAAAATTGTAAAAGAAAAAATTAATAAATTTTAACAGCAAAATCTTTGTGTTAATTAGAAATATTGGTGAAAATTTCTGAAAAAAAAATTATACACAGATTATATGTAGAACCAGAAATATTTTTATGTTTAAAAATTTATAACTACTTGATTGTAATTTTTTTAAAGCAAAACTCTCCCTAGCCCGATTTCTTTTTTAAATTTACCAAAAAATCTCATAAAAAATTATCAGTATACTTATTTCATGGAAAAATTCAGAATTTTGCAATAATATATATATATATGTATATATACACACACAATTTTCTTCATGAACATCAATCCCCAGCAACGACCCTGATGATTTTTATCATTTTTTATACATCTACTATAAACGGACACCGCCCACCAGTTTTATGACCGCCTCACTATCTCGCTTTTAAAGTAAATCTTTATGTTAAAATTACATTATATAATTTTATAATTCTGACAAAATTATGGTATAGTGAGTCAATTTTAACAGATTCACTTTACTGTGGTGTAATGTCGGCATATTCTACCGTCCCAGCCGTAGAATACACCGACTGCATCTCTGCAGAGGGTGTAAGCCCTAACAGTAATATTTATTAAAAATAGATATATACAAAACCGTGCTACATACATTTTTTCAATCCTGCAAAAATTGGCTGATTATCGGATTTTAATTTTCGGCATTTAGAATGAAAAAAAAGAAAAAGATTAGGTCTTTTTAAAAAATATTTTTTCTCAAAATTCTGTAGAAAACGTGTTGTTTTGTTTTTTTTATTGTTTTGTTGTCATGGACCAACTTCGCCCCCTTAATCATTTTAATTTAACTCTCTTAATAAGGGTGAAGATAGATGGTTTTTTACATTTTTTAAAGATAACTCCATTAAGAATTAGATTTCGTTTTAATTTCTTATAACATTTGTCTATTTTATTCAATCCGGATGCCCTATTTTTGAAGTTAAGAAACGGTACAATGTTGCTCTTCAAAGTTTTTTCCCTAAACTTCATTCATTGTCGAAGCTTAATCTTTTAAAGATGTGGTTAATAAAAGACAAAAAAGTCAGGTTAGACGTTGTTTATATATATATATATATATATATGTGTGTGTGTGTGTGTGTGTGTGTGTGTGTGTGTGTGTGTTTAAAATTGATATCCGTAGATTAAACTCTTCCACTTATTGCAGGTGATTGGGGTTTTGTTTATGTAAAAATACTGAATAAATAAATTTAACCGATTAGTTTTTTTAATAAAGCATTTTATCAGAATAATACTTTGTTAGTTTTTGTTTTAGAATGTGATTTTTTGTTGGACGATATTTTTTCTATGGAAAAAGGGCGTCACTTAAGAAAGGTAGTCTTTTTACGAGAATTTATTAACATTAAAAGGATCGATTACTACGCTTTTGACCACCGTAGTTTAGAAAAGGAGCATGACTTGTCAGTCATAAATCATAACATTGCCGATAAAGTAAACAAACCTATTTTAACACAGTTCAATTTGCTGTTCTATATACTGTAACAAGATTTTCTTTACAGAGGAATCCGGAATCTGTTTTTTGTATAAAAATTACCTTTTTTTTATACGAATTAGATTTTCCCGCTATCAAAAGTGCGTATTTATTGTATAGGACTTTACACTCCTATAAATTATTTTGGGCGGTATGCCACTTGTTCCCACAAAGATGGCGGACGCTCACATATTCAGTCTCGGGAAACCATTGGCCAAGAGAACCACGTGACCTGCTTAGAACTACGTCCGTGCGTAAATTTAGTCCTGCGCTTGGAGCCACCTACAAGACGCGTATTTTCTATAAATACGTCGTCTTCAAACACCCTTTCTCTCTTTTTACCCAATTTCTTCACAGCAGCAACACACTCCCTCCAGTGTGAATCAACAGGAGAGAAAAACAACAACATGGATGGGCCTCGCAGACATTCATATACAATGACTATGAGACTTTTTTTCAGTCTCAGAGAAACCGTCTGTTTCTCATCATAAAAAAAGGACATTTTAAATATGTAATCCTTTCGTAGCTTAGTTGTGTTAGACACATACACACTCACACATATACACACACTATTATTTTGTTAGTAGAATTAGAAATATTTTTTATGTATCAATATAAGTTTTATTGTTGTAGAGATAAATTTGTTTTTGTTCGTCGCCTTGTTTTAAATGTTCCTTTTTTCCGCGCCGTTTTACAACCTTTACTCGTTTCATTTGTTTCATATCTTTTACTTATTTGTTGCATATCCTTCACTCATTGGCTTCCTTCATTTACTACTTTATCCATGTGCCTATATTATGCCTATTCTACCTTATTCTAAACTAAACTAAAAAACGAACTTCAACGTTAAATTATCGTTAAATACCATAAATACTTTCACTCATACCTACAATTGTACCAGCTTATTTCTTAGTTAATGTAATTGTTAAAAATAATGTTGACTATATTTTCAGTTGGTTGGTTGGTTGGTTTTATGGTGTATCAACCCTTTTCGAGCCATTTAACACTGAGTTAATGTTTCATAGCCGTGATACAACAATATACAGATGCATCCAGAAACATAGTCAACACAATAATGACGAACGAACACACTTCTTTAGAAAAATATACCTCTCACATTTTATTCGAAATGGTTGCGAAAGGGTTATGTGTGAGAGGCGAGTTGGAGACTGAACAAACTGCAACATATTGACCCCCAGTTCCTTTGTCTTTAGCACCACTTCTTTCTCGTTCTGCTGGGCTGCTCAATCGGGGGCCCTGAGGGCCCATAGCCCTCTGCTGGGTGCTGGTTCTCACTACTACATCTTATCTCCAACTGTAACTGACTCCAACTAACTGAACCTGTCTGTGCACCGGGTTATATAATTGTTTGACATCCACCTGCTTCCTGTGAGCGTCGCATCTGCACCCAATTCAACCTGTCCACAGTCAAGGTTATACCCTGATATCTTCGACCGGATGCACCTGTTCCTTGATTGACGTCTGGGTCGAAGGTCAATACGCTACATTAAGTCATTTTGATAAACGTTTCAAACAATTCAAGTTAATATAAGTATAGTTTTTATTTACACAGCTAAATATCAAAACTCCTATTTCAAACAATTCAATTTTGCATAAGTACACAGTTTAGTTTTATTTGACCCAAAGATAGGACACTATTTAGTGCTACCACATAAGATTGTTTAGTGCCACACCCAGAACACTCGTTGGGGGTGGTCTTACCCCTCTGCACAGAAGCAGTCAGTGTATTCTACAGCCCCAGTTAACTTGGCAATACACAGAGTTAAATATTAAAAGTTTTATTTCAAGCAATTCAGTTTAGCATAAGTACACAGTTTCAATGTCAAAGACAGTTCTATTTCAAACAATTCAGTTTAGCATAAGTACGCAGTTTAGTTCTATTTGATCCATAGATAGGGCCCTATCAGGTTCTACCACTCCGGGCCAGAGTGGACATGGGAGCAATGGCAATGAAGGGGTACTCTGCATTCCCCAAAGCTCTAGCATTACTGGAGCCTCACCATCAGATTGTTTCGTGTCATATCTAGGACACTCGTTGGGGGAGGGGTTTTACCCTTCGGCGGAGAAGCAGTCGGTGTATTCTACAGCCCCAGCCGACGGGACAGTATATTTTCAGGGTTCCATTGAATTTTTCTTTTTAATCGTATGTTCTTTTTATTTGTCTACAATCATTTGTTTGCACATAGGTATATATCAGGTACAAATAATTCATATAATTATTTTGTTTCAACTAGCTAGTCCTATTTTACAATAATAATCATTCGTTTGTATAAAATTATATTGTTTCTAACATTGGTACTATTTACCAACCCTTCCGCTCGGGCAGGATATGACACAAGGTCAATTTTTAAGCGGAGTTTCTAACATTGGTTTTACCCCTCTGCAGATAATGCAGTTGGCGTATTCTAAGTCCCACCTACAAGACTAAAGATTGATGGGTACATACTGATAGATAGATAGATAGATAGATAGATAGATAGAAGTCGGCTCAAAGATAAAAGGAACGAGCGTTGCATTTAGCAGGTGCTCGTTTTTGTTTATGGCTAATTAAAAATATTAGAAAATTAACGCTCACATTCACAACACTGTACCCCAAATAAAAATTAGCATGCAAGTCTTAATTCTTGAGAAATAAATTCATTATTTACGAAGTTTATTGGTTAACAAGCAAGTGAGTTTGATTCTCACTGGTTGCCTCACACTTTTGACCTTGTGCCACAACTAAGCTTAGTAGATATTTAAAGATTTTTTTTCCACATAACACCACAGAAAATTGAATTAGTTGAATTGACACACAATACCATAATTTTGTCAGAATTTTAAAATCACATAATGTAAAAATTCACTTTAAAAGCGGGATAGTGAGGTGGTCATAAAACGGGGGACCGTTTACAATACAGTAAGTAAAGTTGGCGACCGTAGTCGAGGGTGACACGAAGGCTCCCTTTTCAATGGCTACAACACCGAGGTGTAGGGGAGGGCGCTACTCCTTCCCTCGGATTGCTTCACTTTACCCTTGATACGTACCTTATAATGCTGAGTGTTAAGCAAGGATGTATCAAGTACCACTTTTTAAGTCTTTGGTATGACTCGACCTGGGATTGAACCCTGGTCTCCCAGGCCATTGGCGAACACTCTACACACTTGGCAAAAATTGGACGCCGACTTTCTCAGCTGACAACATCTCTGCAGAAGGGGTAACCCTTATAGGATTTACACTCCTATATTCTAAAATGGCCGTTATGCCACTTGTTCCCGAAACAAAAATGGCGGAAGTCGGTAAACTAATCAGTCTCAGGAACCTATTGGCCAGGAAAACCACGTGGTTAGTGCTCACAACTACGTCCACAACTTCAATTTTGTCCCGTGTTTTTTGGAGCCTACTGCATGACAAAGATTGAGTATAAATACTCTCATCTTCCAACACTCATTCTCTTTTCATTGTCACTTCCAGAGAGAACACTCTCACTCTTCCATTTCGACTAACAGAGTCAACACTCTCTTCCTCTTTTTTACGTTTAACTTCCAGCAGTCAACCGCCACGAAAATGTATACTCTCTACAACCATTCTCTTCCTCGTAATACTTTTTCGGTGAGACTTTTTTCCAGCCTCGAACACAGAAATTTCGTCAAACCACAGAAAGAAACAAACAACCAAAATGGGAGAAGACACGTTCCTCCGAACATACATTATTAAAATTCTGTAGATATACTTAGTCATGCATTTAATAATCTACAGGTCACTTTTATTATTTAGTCTTTTTTTCATAGTATTTGTGTTAGAGGAATATTTAACAGACGGTAGTAGAACACTCGTAATATTTTGAAATATTTCATTTAATGTAGTTGTTGATATATTAATTTAATTTTGTTTGTACTGCTTTATTTTGAATGTTCTGTTCTCCATATCTTTCACATTTTTCTACATTTGCTTTACCAAAATGGAGAGTAACATATCCACTAAGTGCCCGTGATGTAATGGTTATCGTCGTAGGAATTGGACACGGCGATACGAGTTCAAATCCTGGACGAGACTGATTGCATTTCACATAGCACTAATACTCTTAAGAAAGGTATGAATCCAATTATTCTCCCTCTAGCTATGAAGAAGGAAAACTCTAAACTCAAACCTGTTAAACTCCGCTTAAAAATTGACCTTGTGTCATATCCTGCCCGAGCGGAGGGGTTGGGTAAATATGGATGCTTGAAACTATTTAACTATGTACAAATTAAACTGTTAGCAATATTTGAAATCATTTAAGTGAATGCAAACAAATGGTTAATACTAAATAGAACTATTAATATTTTGGAACCATTTAAGCGAGTACAAACAAATGATAAATACTAAAAAGAACAATTAATATTTGGAACCATTTAACTATGTGCAAACAAGTTAACTCTGACTCATTTAAAAATAAGATTACCAGCAAACAATTGACTTACAAATGATACGTGTAACCACATAATTGTACACAAACAAATGAGCTCTGGCTCGTTTAAATATATTATCAACAATCTATGCGTTTACAAATTATATGTATGAAGAGGATTTGGCATTAAATAACCTACAAGAGTTGAATTTGCCACAAAACCCAATCAAACTAATCCAAACCGAATTTCAGTCAGTTTTAATAATACATGATGTTCAATTTACAATGTAGATTTTAATGTTAAACTGGTCACTGAGATTATGTCCATTCTACGTGCTGTAAATAGAAACCCCACTTTATGGCCACCTCACTACAATTGGTCTCACTTTTAAAGTTTTTTGTTTTGTTTTGTTTTGTTTTTTTCCTCAAAAATGAAAAATTCTTAATAGAAATGAAAGTCATCTTCCAACATGAAAAACTTATATATATTCAGATAGAATTTTACACAACGTCATTTTTCTGAATCTTAACCGAAATTACTTTATATGAAGAGATAGCGTCTCTGTTGTATGTGAACCAAGTTCACTAAAAAATATCGGGCGTCCGGCGTAATATAATAGTTACAAAGCTAGACTGCCAGGTCATTACTAGTGATTTAGAGTCTCACCGAGTGCTTCATACCTCTGACCTTGTGACAACTGTGAGAAGTTATAGTAAATAACTTAAAAATATTGTATCGTGTCGGATTTGCAGACCATCTAAAGTTTGAAAATCAGAATAAGTTTCTAAGCTAATGTACCCCATCCTTTTTTATTTACAAAGCTTTGACATAAGGCCGGATTTATGGGGCACTCAGTGAGAATCTAACTCGCTAAGAATGGTCTGCTAATCCAGCTTGTTAACCATTACACAAAGTGAAGTCCCTCTCCCACGACCAGCTGACAAGAAGTTGTTTACTAAGCTAAGATTAGTTATGGCACAAGACCGAATGAATGGGGCACCCAATGAGACTCGAACTCACTTCTGAAGGTTAGCTAGTCTAGCTCGCTAACCATTACCACTGCTTACATGTATGCATTTCCCCAAATTCTCTGCCACGAGTAGGATGTGATACAAGTTCAGTTTTTTAAATGGAATACCCCAGCTTACAAGTAAGAAGCAGTCCACTCATCCAGAATATTCTTTTTATTTTAATTTTATTTTATTGCGAAGTTGAAAATGATATATGCTATTTAATATAATGACGAGTCACTTCGCGTCATCATCGTTTATTTGTTTGTAATAAAAATGTAAATTCAAAAAACAACAAAATTAAGTTAAAATAACTTGAGATGCCACGTCAGCAGTTACTATTGTTTTTAACGAAAAAAAATAGATTTTTTTTAAAAAAGTAAATGTAAAAATTTTCTTTTTTTTTTTTTAAGAAAAAGTTACTATACAAATAATAACATTTTTTTTAAATTTAAAAACCAAAAAACTTACATCCACGCCGGTATATCGTTTAAGTTCGTCACTGGTGAAAATCCTTACCGGAGTTTTCACGTCCAATTTTTCTATCACATCATGGGGAACTGCAAATTTCTCAGCGGGTGCTTTAGCAATCACCATCAGTAAAAATAACAGCACTCCCGTAAAAAACAGATGCCAATTGAATGGTATCATTGCTAGCCTTCCTAATAATAATGAAATAAAAAAATATTAAGGAAAAGAAATGATGATAATGATAAGGAGGAGGAGGAGGAGATATTTCAGTTGCAGTTGGAAGAAAAATCCCTGTTGTTAATAAGTAAAGACTATCTTCTATGAATGACGAAGAGAGGAGAATTGTCCAACACACCTGGAGAAGAAGTGTTTAAATAATCGGTCCTTGAACAGCTGCTTCGTGTATTTGTCAATGACTAGAAACATATTCCTCTTCTTCTTTTCCATTTACATTCCTTCTTATTCTTTGTTTTAACAAACCTAGTTACTTGTATCAAATTGAATTTTCACTGACTATATTATTGACAGGATTTAAAATGGGGCGGCGTTTCGGAATAAGCACCTCGAAATGTTATGATTCGTTGTTTTTGTTTGTTTTTGTTTTTATTTTGGGTTGTTTTATTTTATTTTTGGTTGGGCATTTATTTATTTATTCATTTTGATTTTTGTGAAATAACTTTTTTCAACTTGACACTAAAAAAGACAATTTTCACATATTTTTCTCTTACCTCATAAAAAATTATTTAGTGGGGGTGGAGTCCCCGTGGTATAGTGGCTAATGTGCTGGGCTTCAACGTCATAGTAAGCGAGTTCGAATTCTAGTCATGCTATTACGTAAAGGCTGTGCATGAATCTCGATTTGTGTGTGGATCTAGACACGCACCTGGGCAATTAAATAACCTTGTGTCAAATCTTACTGGTGGGAGGTCGATACTTGTATAGTCATTTTGAATATAAGTTATACAGTACACAAGCTTTGCTCTGTTAGCAGAGCCTGAAAATACCAACTGTATACTATGCAGAGGGTTAAGGCCCACTCCAGAAAGAGTGTCATGTGTATGAAGGATGGTTCAGTCATTAAAAAAAAAAAAAAACACAAAGTTGATACATTCTTAAACAAAGAAAATGAATCAATTGTGTCGGGGTCAGAGTTTCAAAATAAGCACTTCATTAAAAAAAAAAAAAAAGATTGGTTAGTCTTGGCAATTTAACTTAAAAGGTAAAATATTTCCAAGAGACGACTTGTATTCAAAGTGTTTCGTTATGGGTAGAAAATTTATTTATTTTATTTTATTTTTGAATTTTTTATTGTTTTTTGTTGTTTGTTTGTTTGTTTTTATTTCATAAAACAATAACCGAAATAAAGATAAAATCAGAACTGAAAAAATGTGAGGCTGTCAAATTCGGTTTTTTTGTTTGTTTGTTGTTTTTTGTTTTTTTTTTCACCCTTTTGGTCGGATGGGGCATACCAAACTGACGCCTTCGGACGCACTGTTATATCATAATCGGCCCTCGATTTCATTAAATTCAAAATTGATTTTAGATTTTGATTAATACTATTTTATCATAGAAACAAACCAATGACTTTTTTTCATTTCTTTATAAAGATATTTTAATAATTTCACTATTTTTTATTATTACCGAACAGGCATTTTTTTTTATGTCGATAAGTTACAGATGTTTAATATTAAATTGTATTTATCTATTTTACCATTTATATATTGTAATACAGTTTATTCATTTATACATGTCTTTTATCCCCTCCGATTTTCATAAGATCAAAATTGGAATTAGTAAATGTCAGCAAAAGAGACACACGTCAAGATTAATTAACTGATAGATCTGCGTTTTTTTTAGTTTACAAGAGTATTTATTTTGAAACCTTTGATAAAAAAGATATTAATAAATGGTAAAATGGATAATGAAGTCATAGAGATAAGCCTTACTATTTTCTGTCTCAACATCCCACGAAACAGGAGCTGTATGGCCACTAGCCTCACATCTCACAAACCATCAAAGTTAGATGAACAAGACATGCGGGGCACTGCTTAGGAAGTAAGGACGAACACATAAGCGATGAACTCCTTCACATGGATACACCAGAATTGGCCGACCAGCAGGGACTTACATAAATCAACTCTTTGCGGACACTGGATACAGTCTTGAGGACTTGCTAGGAGTGATGGTTAATAGAGACGAATGGCAAGAGAGAGTTTGGGAACTCTGTGCTATTGGCATGACTTGATGTCATTCTTCAAACAACATGTTGTATTTTGATCTTTAACCCGGCCAAAAATGCCATTCAGAGTGATGCACCGGAAGGAAGTGTCACATTCTAATGGCAGTTATGAGAGGAAATCGCGTGGGCGGAAATTGGCTGATGAAATGGGACGAGGTAAAAAAATTCCCATGGTACACTCATAGACTGATGCACCGGAAGAGAGTGACCTGTAAACTGCATAACAGTTATTTCCGCTTAATGACGATCAAACATGCGATTTCCAAGATCGAGTAGGCGACTGAGTGGGTGTTGAACTATTATATATCTCAGTCAAGACAGATGTCAGTCAGAGTTACAGTTGGAGTCGGAGTTATAGACAAGATGTGGTAGGAAAAGCCACATCAGGCCGAAGGGACCTTGGGGCCCTGATTAGTTGGGGTCCAGAGAAATTGCTGATAAGATGCAGTAAAGAAAGCTATCACCCAGCAGAGTGAGCCCCTGGGCCTCCGGTTGAGCATCTGGAGAACGAGAAAGACACAACGCTGACGGCCATAAGAGTGGGGCTCAAAATATTGCAGTTTATGTTCGATCTCCCGCTCCCTCTCACAGTAAAACCCCACACAACCCTTTCGAACCCTTACAAATAAAGTGAGAGGTACATATATTTTTCTAAAGAAGTCTTCCTGCGTCTTTATTATTGTGGCTACTAAGATTTCTAAGGGGTTTGTTTGTTTTGGGGTTTTGGTTTTTGATATGAGATTCCGTTACTTTCTTCTTACCCCAATTCGCTGACATCTTCTTGTTTGTTTGTTTGTTTGTTTGGGTTTTATCTTAATTTTAATTGCTTCTTTATTTTTTGATATCAGACTCCGTTACTTTCTTCTTACCCCATCTTAATTTGCTGACATCTTGTTTGTTTGTTTGTTTGCTTGGGTTTTAGACAATATCAACATTTGTACGTTATTCAAAGCCGAATCCATTTTTATAAAAATAAACAGTTCTATTTCAAACAATTCAGTTGAGTATAAGTGCACAGTTCAACCGGCAAAACATTTCCACTTCAAGCAATTCAGTTTAGCCAAACAGTTCAAATTCAAACAATTCAGTTTAGTATAAGTATAGTTTTTGTCAAAACGGTTCTATTTCAAACAATCCAGTTTAGCATACAAAAACAGTTCTATTTCAAGCAATTTAGTTCTATTTGACCCATAGATAAGACCCTATCAGGTTCTACCACTACAGGCCAGAGTGGACATGGGAGCGATGGCAATGAAAGGGTACTCTGCATTCTCCAAAGCTTCAGCATTACTGGAGGCCTCACCATCAGATTGTTTCGTGCCATATGCAGGACATTCGTTGGAGAAGGAGTCTTTCTCCTCTGCAAAGAAGCAGTCTGTGAAGGCTGCAAAGGAAGAAAGGCGGAGAGAGAAGATGTCTTTTCAATTTCAACTTCATTTCCTTTGGGTTTTCGCATGGTTACTCTGTAGCGAGGAATGACTTCCTTAACTAAACCGTCGTTTCGCCCAAATCAGGCGTTGAAAATAACTTATCGGTTTCGGGGTTGATATGTCCAAATTCGGTGTTTTTAGTTGTGGGTTGATATGTTCAAATTTGGTGCTTTTAATATAGGCTACTGTTAGTAGGGATGAGCCCTTCCACCACCAGCCAGAGAAAATTAGGTGAATTATCTTTCGAAGCCTATCCCAAGCTAAAGAAGGACTGTATTTCCACTTCTATTTTTTATAGAGTTACTTTTGAAAGACATGCTCTATTAATGTTGTAAAATGTAAGTTATTCCCTTTTTTAGCCGTTACGGCAGGTCAGGGCTATGGAAGGTTTCATTGTTTCCGGTCGTAGCCGGAAGTAGGATTTGAGTAATCCGATTTTTTTTATCTTCGTGAACAGGTCGTGACAGTGTTGCGGAGCCGATAAGCGCGTCGACTCGGCAAATAAATTTTGGGATTTAAACGTGCGAGTGTAGTGTCAGCCAAAGACAATGAAGGAAGACAAAAGGCGAGATAACAGATACAACAAAAGTGAAGATTTTATTACCGGAATTACAAACGTGCATGTAAATGTTCGTGGCGGTTGTATGTGGTCTTCAGCTAGGATTGGTCACGTCGATAGCTGGTATGGTCGAATCGTGGTTGTGCGCAGCTGGACGTTCGACGAGAGTAGCTGGCGAGGGTCGAGTCGTGGAGATGTTTGATGCGGGTAAGCTGAGATCGGTCGGGTCGTTGAATGCAGCTGGACGATCGTAGCGGAAAGCTGAGGTCAGTCGAGTCGTTGGATGCAGCTGGACGATCGTAGCGGAAAGCTGAGGTTGGTCGAGTCGTTGGATGCAGCTGGATGGTCGTTGAGGGCAGCTGAGTTCGGTCGAGTCGTTTTGGTTGCTAGCCAGTACAGCGGGTCGTCGTGGCTAGTTGTTGCAATGCTAGGGCAGTCCGTAACAGCGAGTCGTTACGAGGACTGGATGCTGTAATACTCGGGCAGTCCGTAACAACAGAACTAAACCAAAAGAGGTCGAGAAGGGATTTCTGAAACTGTCATATGTTACTCCACGAGGCCTCTAACAAACATAACCATTCTCTTAGGGAGATTATTTATAATTGTCTCCCGACTTATTCATTTGTATTCAGATAAAATAAAAGTTACCAAGCTTTGAATTTCATGGAACGAAAATTACCAGGTCCGTTCTGGTAGATATTTGGTTTTACTACTGGTCTCTTACTCCTAATTCATTCTCTGTTAGGTGGAGGGATGAGGAACTTGCCTCCTACTATTCTAGGCTGACTTTTGGCGTCAGCTGAAAGGATATTTTTGTATAATGAAATATCTTAATCTATGAAACCATTACACTCTCTCCTTCACTAAAATGATGAATTAAGGCCGATTATCGGCATATAATTTTAGAGACTAAAATGCCGATTATCGGCATATAATTTTAAAGACTAAAATGCCGATTATCGGCATATAATTTTAGAGACTAAAATGCCGATTATCGGCATATAATTTTAGAGACTAAAATGCCGATTATCGGCATATAATTTTAGAGACTAAAATGCCGATTATCGGCATATAATTTTAGAGACTAAAATGTTACTGTTCATTAAAAATAATGGAAAGGATTCATAATTACCCTTATCTGAATGTTGAATGTAAGTATTATATTGTTACGAACACGAATTCTATCTTTTCACTTCTCTTTTTGGCAAGAAGTGCAATGTTGGAGTAAGTGGGAAAACAGTTTGAGCGATAGTGGCCTTCAAAAAGTAAATAGATGGTGCCCCAAGAAGCAAAAAAGGGAGTGCATTTCAGATAGAGTACGAGGGAGTGGATTGTTGAAGCTAAAGGACTTTACACTCCTATAAATTATTTTGGGCGGTATGCCACTTGTTCCTGCAAAGATGGCAGACGCTCAATATTCAGTCTCGGGAAACCATTGGCCAGGAGGACCACGTGACATGTTTAAAACTAGGTCCGCGCGTAAATTCAAGTCCTGCGTCTTTGAGCCACCTACAAGACGCGTATTTTCTATAAATACGTCGTCTTCAAGCACCCTCTTTCTCTTTTACGAAATTTCTTCGCAGCGGCAACACACTCCCTCCAGCGTGAATCAACAGGAGGGCGAAGCAACAACATGCATGGGCCTCGCAGACATTCATATACAATGACTATGAGACGCTTTCCAGTCTCTGAGAAACTGCCCGTTTCTAACCATAAAAAAGGACATTTTAAACTTGTAATTCTTTTTGTAGCTTAGTTGTGTTACACACACACGAGCTCACACATATACACACACTATTATTTTGTTAGTAGAGTTAGTAATTTCTTTTATGTATCAATGTAAGTTTTATTGTTGTAGAATATAAATTTGTTTTGTTCGTTCGCCTTGTTTTAAATGTTCATTTTGTCCGCGCCGTTTTACAACTATTATTTGTTTCATATCTTTTACTCATTTGTCGTATATTCTTTACTCCTTCATTTATTTCATTGGCTTCCTTCATTTAATACTTTATCCATGTGCCTATTTTATATTATATGCCTATTCAACCTTTATTCAAAATATCTAAACTCAACATCTAAATAGTAGGGGAAGCATAAATACTAAATACAGGTCCATTCTCCTACAAGGCGAAACAAAAGACAACAGTACAAAAAAGGGAAAGTTTAAAACCCGAGGAAGTCTCCCTTTTGATCATGTCTTACTAAACTTTGTTGAGGTTTATTTTGTCATTCGTATTATTATTATTGTACTACTTTTTTAAACTCTGTATACGTATATCTACGTGGTTCCTGTGCCAGCTGCCTTCAAGACTGTTCGACAGGATTCACCTACTTGTTGAATAAAGACACCACGATGTTATTCTTTCCTGTTCTAAAACTTTGTTTGGTTTCCATGTTATTGTTGTTATAATTACTCATCGTTACCCTTAATTTAGAATGCCCAGTTTATAATAAGTAAATTTGACTGCTATGATAATCAAAGCCTCGCTTGGAAAGAATTAGCTCCTGTCGTTAAACTGCCCTTTAAAGCCACACCGCTTTAATATATTACAGCTGATATATATTACTGCCTTTTAAAGCCACACCGCTGTATATATTACAGCTGATATTTCCTCAGTACCTCTTAATTTTTTTTCTATGCTGACCAATTTATATATTTTTTGTCATATTTTTTTATTTTTATAAGTGTAAATTTATAATCATTGTCAACATTTCCCTTATGGAATCCAAGCAATCGACATTCAACAGGATTCAGCGAAGCATTGGGTGCCCCATTCATGCGAACTTCTGCCATATCTAAACCAAAAAACTTTGTAAATTACAACAGGACTCAGCAAAGAAGGACTTGTTTTTTTATGGTAGACGTCTGGCGTGCAATCGAGAATCATGTAGCTGATTCAATGCTGTTTTGTTTTTTTTTTGTTTTTTTTGTCAGTCCCTGAAAGTTTCCATTATTGTTGTATGGAGACAATAAACGTTTCTCTTGTTTAAGAAATGTGTCCGTTAATGGTCACGTCTCAATCCCATAATCCTATTTACCCAACCCCTCCGTTCGGGCAGGATATGACACAAGGTCAATTTTTAAGCGGAGTTTAACAGGTTTGAATGCAGAGTTTTCCTTCTCCTAGACTAGTTGCCTAACCAAGGCTGTAGAACCTAGTCTGCCCTACTATTTACCCATAGCTGGAGGGAGAATAATTGGATTCATACCTTTCCCAAGGGTATTAGTGCTACGTGAAATGCAATCAGTCTCGTCCAGGATTTGAACTCGTGTCGCCGTGTTCATTTCCTACGACGATAACGACTACACCACGGGCACCTCCTCAATCCCATAATCCATATCGTCCCTATTCTCTGATTGATAAAAACGTGGTCTTCTGGTCTCTGTTCTTTAATGATACAGTCAAATCAATACAGCTTTACCGTATAATTTATTGACCTACAAACTTAAGTCAAACTTTTACCATTTTTGTACTCCTTTCATAACCTGCTAGTTCATGGAACAATATGTGTACATTTTATCTGTAGGGACACGTTTGTGTATTTTTGTCAATACTTCTTAAGCCCAGTCGACTGAGGCTGTAGAATACGTCGACTGCATTTCTGTAGAGGAGTAAGGCCCCTCCAAGGAGTATCCTGGATATGATACAAACCATCTGTTCGTACAGCTTCAGTTCTGGAGCTTTGTAGAATGTGAAGTACCCTTTCACTAGCATTACTCCCAGTCCGAGTGAACCTGGGAGTGGTAGCACCTAACAGGTCCTACCACTCAATCGATCAAATAGAGTTGTTTAACAATCTAACCATATGTAAATAAAAGAAAAATATTGAATTGAATTATTAGCGTTAGATAGCAATACTTGAAACCTATGAACTGTGTGCAAACAAATGAGCTCTGGTTTGTTTAAAAATGTTGATTACAAACTATTCACTCTGGTGGTGTAATGATTCGGAAGCTAGACTAGCAAACCTACACGAGTGAGTTCGTGTCTCATTGGGTGCCCCATTCATATGGCCTTGCGATACATCTAAGCAAGAAAGCTTAGTAAATTACAACAAACTATTCACTTAAAAGTCATACGTATAAAGAAGATTAAGCATTAAATAACCACCAAGAGTTGATATGCCATTAAACCGAAAAAATCCATACTTCTTGTATGTTTATGTATGCATTAAATGTTTCTATTTGTGTAAGTGAGCTTATCTTTTCATTCCTTCCGTTTATTCAGTGTTAGAGCATCATTGGATATACTAATCCTAATATTGGATTGCCCAGTCGGCTTTGGCTGTAGAATACACCGACTGCACCTCTGCAGAGGGGTAGGACCCCCTCCGCCAATGAGTGTCCTGCATATGATACTAAACAATCTGATGGTGAGGTTCCAGTGATGCTGGAGCTTTGGGGAATGCAGAGCACCCCTTCATTGCCATTGCTCTCAGGACCACTCTGGCCCAGAATGGTAGCACCTGATAGGGCCCTATCTATGGGTTAAATATAACTAACTGCATACTTATGCTAAACTAAATTTTTTGAATTAAAACCGTTTGACTAAACTGATTTGCTTGAAATAGAAATGTTTTTGACCATTAAACTGTACTTACATTTAAACTGCGTGTTTGTGCTAAACTGAATTGTTTAAAATAGAACTGTTTTTGACATTGAAACTACTTACACTAAACTGATTTGTTTAAAATAGAACTGTTTTGACATTTAACTGTGTGTAAACAAAACTTCTACTTATACTTAGCTGAATTAGAACTGTTTGAATAAACTGAATAGCTTTAAATAGAATTTTTTTTTTTTGACAATTAAACTGTGTATTCATGCTAAACTGAATTTTTTGAAATAGAACTAACAATTTGCATAAAAATGGATTTGGCGTTGAATAACCTACAAAGGTTGATCTGTCATAAAAACCCAACCAACTAATATTGGACCTTGGTCAGTGGGGTATGTAATTACATATCTTCCCTAGCACCTGTCATTCCAATATTGGCTTAATCCAATACTTCTTTTTGAATCTCTAATGCCAAGGTTTTTTTGACAAATGAAACAAAGTCAATAAACCATTCCAAATTGTCTCACCTTCAGAAAAAAAAATGCATTTCTTTCTTATCTATGATAGATTTGTTGATGATTCCTTATTGAAGCTGTATCCACTTAGCTAAAGCATTTCTGATGAAAAGTGCCAGATTCTGGATCTTATGGGCTTCTATTGAAATGTTTTCTTATCTAACCCATGAAATAATATTATGAAAGTTATATAACGGCGTCGTGGCTAACATGTAGGACTGCGACATTGAAAAGAGTGAGCTCGAACTCCAGTCAATCTATTAGGTTTAGTCTGGTTTGTTGGGTTTTATGGCATATCAACCTTTGTAGGTTATTTAACGCCAAATCCATTTTTATGTAAATAATCTGTTCTATTGAAAACAATTCAGTTTAGCATAAGTACACAGTTTAATTGTCAAAAACATTTCCATTTCTAACTATTCAAGCAGTTATATGTAATAATTCAGTTAAGTGTAAATACACTTTTAATGTCGAAAAACAGTTCTATTTCAAATAATTCAGTTAAGCATAAGCACGCAGTTTAAGTGTAAGTACGGTTTAATTGTCAAAAACACTTATTTCAAGCTGTTCAGTTTACTCAAACAATTCATTTTAGCATAAGTATGCTGTTAGTTCTATTTAACCCATAGATAGGGCCCTATCAGGTGCTACCACTCCGGGCCAGAGTGGACCTTGGAGCGATGGCAATGAAGGGGTACTCCGCATTCCCCAAAGCTCCAGCATTGCTGGAACCTCACCATCAGATTGTTTAGTGTCATATCCAGGACACTCGTTGGGGGGGGGGTCTTACCCCTCTGCAGAGAAGCAGTCAGTGTATTCTACAGCCCCAGCCGACTGGACAACAATCTGTTAGGTTCTCTTTCGGACTAATATGATCCCCTTTACCTCCACCCTCAAGCTATGGGTTAAATAGTATCATTGCTGTTCTTTTACTAGGAAAGGTTTGACTTTAAATAACCCGAGAAGGTTGACATGCCATTAAACAAAGAAACCAAACCAAATCCCACAGTCCTTCAAGTTGTGGGTGGGGGTATTTTTTTAGCAGCTCTTCCCTCTTTTGATGATACTTTCATTTTCCCCAACGATGTTATAAAAAGAAAACGAAACACCTTGTTAGATTTCCCAAAATGCACAAGCTATGATTGAAAAACAATTTGTTCATTGTTCATAACGTTTGTAATGGACAGTTGAAAATCGTTTATTTCTTGTAAAAATATACAAGAAGGCACGAGGCCTTATGATTTGGGGGGAGGGGAAGGGAGCGGTCTTGCTTTAACTATATTTTCTAAGGGAACCTAGCTAGCCACATTCGCCGACCCATTCAACAATACAATGTATAATCACTCGTCCATCGCCATGCACGCAGCAACCACCAAAATACCGCATTTGCTCTATGAAAAAGTCCTACTTAAAACCCGAAAGTGATGCATGATTTTATTTACAATGTATGATTTTTTACAATGGATATGATGGGAATGGGGGAAAAAACCCCGAAAAAAACCCCCCGTCTATAGAATTGGAGGCCGACTGTTTTCCGGATCGAAAATACCGGAAACAAGTTGGACCTACCCGAGGTGGGGCGGGAATCCTACTCTACAGGGAAAAACGAAATAAAGGGTCGGGCTCGGCATGGGTCGATAGAAGCGGGTAATATGATTTGTACATATGAATGTTCAAGATCTTCAAAAAGCGGGCTGGGATACAGGTTGAGGTACAAAAATAATGGGGGTGGGGAAGATCTTGAGTGCTAGCGACTAAATGACGGGGACAATGACTCACATCATACTGCTAACTAGGTTACAAGGGAAAAAAATCCTACTTACCAAGGGTGGGGTCCCTAAGGACCCGTACCATAGACGCCATGGGCCGGCAGAGGAGGGAAGGATGACTCCAGCATTGCCCCCTTTCGTACGACCAGGCTCGCTGCATTCACCCACCTTTTGCTGAATGTTATGCGATCCAAGCGTTTTCTATCGCATCTGATTTTGACCCTCAGCTGATGCCGAAAATACAAAACCAGATCACGATGAGAAAAGTTTGCATCGTCATACAATCCCTTGTTTCGCGTCGTCCAAATCACCATTCGGGCTACAGCTAGGATCGCGAGAAACTCCACACGCTTCTCACCATGAAACGGAGGAAGAACGTTGTCTACGACGTAACCAACGTCGAGCAGCACGAGCTGTTTGGGTTCGATGCGAGCCGTCCACTCCCCGACGTGATCCCAAAACGGGCGGACTCGCTCGCAGTAGTAGAAGGCGTGCTCTGCCGTTTCTTCCAAGCCACTGCTGCAGCGAGGGCAATCAGGCATGTCTGCCAGGCCCGCCTTGAAGTTCAAGCCGCGAAGGGATAACGCATTCCGAACAAGTCGCCAGGTGAGCGAGAACTCGGAGTTGTTCAAGAAGCTCTATCCTGGCACCCAATTCCAGTGAGAGCGGATCTCCTCCGCCGTCCAGCTGTGCCGCTCGCTGAGAGGATCAGAAGCGGAACCCACCACTAATTCCCGATACAGCTCCTTCCGAGGCCATGAAAGGTCACTGGACCCAAGAAGGTTACGAAGGGCCTTTCGGCACTCGCGGACAAACAGTGCTTCGCCCAAAGGCCTACGTCGACCTTCAGTCGAGGCGAGGAAATGTCCGACTCGCCTTTCGTCTCCACACTGAGTCCCCCGTCAAGACACGGCCCAGATATGCAAGTCTTTCAGCAAGCCAGTGGCTCTCCAGATCAGGCATACCCAGACCCCTGTTGCGTGTACGTTGGATACAGACCTGCCTACGGACCATCGGCCTTGCACCTCCCCAGAGCAATCTGGAGAGGGATCGTTGAAGCGCCACCCGATGTGCCTTAGGCAGAGGAAGTACAGCCAATCGGTAAAGGATCAAGGGGAAGACGTACGCGGCGCACGCCTCCGCTCTGCCCTTTAAGGACAACCTCCTTGAAAGCCAGATTCCCACCTGAGCATTCACCTTAGCATGTACCTCCGACCAATTTCGCTCCAGTTGGAGGTCGGGCCCAAACCACACCCCCAAGGATGCGGATGGGTCCGTCACTCCAGCGGAAGAGCCCTGGAAGAGCATTGCTACCCCTCCAAGCACCAAGCCGCAAACCTTCGCTTTTGTCAAAATTGACCTTGGCCCCTGCAATCCGCTCATACTCGACAACCGCCTCTTTCACAGCCTCTATATCCTGGAGGCGGGATACAAAGACTGTGACGTCATCAGCGAACGCGGAAACCCTTGCCGCAAGGCGGCCAACGAATGGGATACCGCGCAGTGCCGGACTTGTCCCCTCATCCCTAAGCCTGCACAGGAGGGGCTCCAACGCGAGGACATAGAGAAGAGGAGACAGGGGGCAGCCCTGCCGGACCGATCGCTCGATCGCGATCACCCCCCGAACGCCTTCCGTTCACCTGCACCACTGCCTGAGGGTTGTGGTACATCATACTAATCCATCTGCGGAACTCCGGTTGGAATCCGGCAGTCTCCAAAACAGACGCCAAGAACCGATGGTCAACCCTATCGAAGGCCTTGGACTGATCTAAACTGATCAGCACGGCTTCGGTGTCGTCTTCTATCCCCTCTAGGACCTCGCGAATCAAGTGCAGGTTGTCCTGGATCGATCTTCCCTTTACAGCAAAGGTCTGTCCGGGGCCGATCAGATCGCTAATGACAAGCAGTAAACGATTTGCTAAGACCCGGGCCAAAATCTTTAACTCTGTGTTAAGCAGAGTTATGGGCCTGTAATCGTCTAAACCCTCCCAAACATGCCAGCCGCCTTTCTTCAGCAATGTGATCACGCCCTTGGTAACGCTACCAGGGATGGCTCCCTGGGCGAACCAATGGTTGAACATATCCGTCAGAATAGGCACAAACATATGCGACATCCTCAAGTACACTTCGTAAGGCAAACCATCTAGTCCCGGTGACTTATTCAGGCCGACCTGCTTCAACGCATCACGGACTTCGCATTCAGTAACCACACCCTCGCAGCTAGCCGCTTCAGAAGTCAGCGAGATAGCTACGAAACTCCCGGAGCGGGAGATCAGTGCAGCAGGCAAAGCGATCCCGAAAGTGCGCCCGAAAGGCGTCACGTATCTCACGACCCGATCGCAGCAGACGCCCGTCCGGGGTTTTGACAGATGCGATGTACCGATCGGGGAACCTTCGCACTTCTTCTTCACGCGCAGTTGCGTTCGATTTCACAGCTTCGTTGGGAACTCTTCTTAGCCTAGATCTAACTACTGATCCCTTGTAGCGCTCGCTACTCTCACGCTCAAGGTCCCTCCTAGCTAGCTCTACACCTAGGGAGTCCCCCCCCCAGCCACCGCCTGGGAAAGTCTATCTTCTATAGATTTCGCCAGGACAGTTGAAATCGTCGTCTTTCCTTGCTTTCCAAGTAGTATTTCTAACGGTTATTAAGTGGCGAGATCAAAGTAGCATATAAAAAGGCGCGACAAAGTCTCACACTACCACTCTCTCTTCGGAAACGTGTGAGGCCTTACGGACGTGCCACGCACGTGTCGGCTCTGTTAAATCATAGACGGTTCGGCAGGTGTGGTTTCGTTCGCCTGGTCTAGCTCGTTGGATGAGAGGGTGACTCCTTGGTCTCAAGCAGGATCAAGTTCATTGCTTAGCGCCTGAGGTCCCCCAGTAGAGGAATACCGATGGGGCCAAGAATTTCTAGCACTGCTAGTCACGTGCGCTTCGATCCGTGTCAGGCTCTAGCTTAAAAAAAAAGGCCTTGTGTCATACTCCATCTTGACGGGGAGATACACAAATACCACTTGCTCTCAAAAAAAAAAAAAAAAAAAAAAAAAAAAAAAAAAAAAAGATATTGCTTTCAAAAACATAATCAACTTCTTAAAAACAATTGGCCTCCTATTAAAAATATAGACTATGTTACCAACATTTCTACCATCAAGTTTATACAAACAAAAAGCTTTGACATTTATATATATATATATATATATATACACACACACATACATATTAGAATTTAACAGTCAATGACCCTTAAGAGGTCAATTTGCCATAAAACCCAACCATCACCAACTTAAACATTTGCATTTACAAATCATATATATAACAAATATGTAAAAAGGCTCTGGCATTAAATAACCTATAGAGGTTGATATGTCATTAAATCCAACCAACCAAATACCACTATCTCTCTTCGGTCCAGCCTTAACAACCAGAAGCCGCATGAATGTGTGCGTTTCCTGAGAGGGGCTTTCAACCCCAATAGTCCTCGTGTAGCATGACACATGATACCATGCCTTGACGTTGGTCTTCACACATCTTATTAAAGACAACACGATAGAACTTTTTCTCTTGAACGTATTTTTCTGTGTTCATTCTATTAAGTTGGCTCTGGTAATAAACATGTTGATTCATCGTTAGCTCAAGGAAATATTAAAACGTAATACATTTCCTCTGCTGCAAGTGTTTCTCACACTCAAATACTCGTAATTGTGGTGGTGAGCTCTGGTACTCAGGTATGACAAATATACGAAGACAAACACTTCAAGTCGTCGATACCAGAGCCCATTCAACGACACCTTTCAGTGTTATTTGGAAAGTCAATATTTGATAATGACATATCGTTGGGAGTCGGACATTTTTTCTGGCTAACTTTCTGGGTCACTTAGTAGAAGAGTGAATCAAAGGGGTGAAGCTGGAGCTGGACGTTGCAGATTTCTTCCGCTATAAAAAATCGACCTTTGTTAATACTAGCTTGCTTTTTTATTTTTAATGGCATATCAACCTTCATGGGTTATTTTGTGCCAAAGCATCCTCGAGAAAAGAAAAAAAAATAACAGTATTGGTACCATCTAACCCATAGCTGAGGGGGTGGATAAGGGGTCTCATACCTTTCCCAAGAGTACTAGAGAACATAATAGCGCGACTGGAGTTTGAACTCACTATGATATCAGTCGTGCTGGTTATACAGTATGCCACAGGGACTCTTCCCCTTCAAAATCTGGACTACTGCTAGAATGTATAGCTTTAGATAATGTCGTCAGTTTAGGAAGTTTGCAAATAGCATTTCTAGGGTGCTAGACTAGCAAACCTATAAGAATTAGATCAAGTCATACGGCTTTATGCAACATCTCAGAAAAAAAAAATGCTTAGTAAATTAATAATTACTTCTTACTGCTTTCTTTTTATTGCTCTACTCTTTGTTAGGCTTTGTTACCTTAAAAAAAAATTTTTTTTTTAAACTAATAAAATTATCTTAATGCATTGGGAACAATGGTTTATTAGTTTGAAATTCATAAGGAACATGATTAAAAGTTTTCCAAGGATAGAACGTATATACACGAGGTTAGGGTGAGTTTTGTAATGAATTATATGTAATGAGTTTGTAACGGAATGTAGCTTCGCATTGCATCAGGTATTTTCTGTGTATTGTGATAAAAAGGTTAATGCTGAAATTAATTAAAGGTTTTATTCTCGCCGTGTATCCATTCAAGTTCCCTTGAAAAAAAAAAAAAAAAAAAAAAAAAAAAAAAAAACACTGCTTTTTTAGTGAGTATAGTTTGTTATAATTGATCCTCAAACTCACAATGTTTTTTAATTTTTTGGAAAAAAAAAAAAAAAAAAAAAAAAAAAAAAGATTTTACATTTTATAAGGAGAGGTTCACTTCCGCATTCTAATTCGAATGTAGAATTATCACACAATTCTGGGACAAATATTTAAAAAAAAAAAAAAAAAAAAAAAAAGTACTTTCTCTAAAGTATAAAAAAAAAAACAAAAAAAAAACGAACTTTCTCTAAAGTAAAAAGAAAAAAAAAAAAAAAAAAAAAAAAAAAAAAAAACGAACTTTCTCTAAAGTAACAAAAAAAAGAAAAAAAAAATTTAAATAATTAGATCGGTCAGGTCTTTTGTCTTTTCCAATGCTAAAATGGGAGATCATTCTATATTGAAAAAAGATGTGTAAGTGAACCCCCTCATAAATTGAAAAAAGTTGGGGGATCGAAACAATAAAAAGAAATGCAGTGATTTTAAGGGCCAAATTAATTCAAATCATGAAAAGAGAGAATTACCCGAAAATGTATTTTCCCCAGAGAACTTGAATGAGTGCACATGTAGAATTTTACTAAATTATGAATAAAACAAGAAAATAAATTTTAGGTTAAATTAAAACATGTCTTTTCATGTATTATTTTTTGGCAATAAGCAACAATTTACAAAAGTTATGTGGTGTGAGTATTAATCTTTGTATGTCTACAGTGTATGTAAATGTTGGCCTAATGAGTTGAGTGTTTGCCAATGGTCTGGGAGACCGGGGTTCAGTCCCAGGTTGATTCATACCAAAGACTCAAAAAAATGGTACTTGATACCTCCTTGCTGAACAATCGGCATTATAAGGTAAGGATCAAGGGTAAAGTGAAGCAATCCGGGGGAAGGAGTAGCACCCTCCCCTACACCTCGGTGTAGTAACCATTGAAAAGGGAGCCTTCGGGTCACCCTTGACTACGGTCGCCAACTTTACTTACAGTATTGTAAACGGTCCCCCGTTTTATGACCACCTCACTATCCCGCTTTTTTTTTTTTTTTTTACATTATATAATTTTTTAAATTTAATACATTATATAATTTACATTATATTTATTTTTTTTTACATTACATTTTTTTACATTATATAATTCTAAAATTCTGACAAAATTATGGTATAGTGTGTCAATTCAACTAATTCAATTTTCTGTGGTATGTGGAAAAAAATCTTTAAATATCTACTAAGCTTAGTTGTGGCACAAGGTCAGAAGTGTGAGGCAACCAGTGAGAATCAAACATTATAAGGTAAGGATCAAGGGTAAAGTGAAGCAATCCGGGGGAAGGAGTAGCACCCTCCCCTACACCTCAACTAAGGTCGCCAACTTTACTTTATTTAAATGTCAGTCTTGAATACCATAGAGAATAAAATTTGGTTACCATCTTGTAATTTTGACTTGTATTTTTGGATCGCCGAAAAGAATCAAAAAAAAAAAGGGGGGGGCTATTCATTTGCTTCTATATAAGAATTTATATTTGTCAGTTGTTTTGTTGTGATTCCTGTGGGCTTGGCAGCCTCTTTCATATCAAGTAGTTTTGGCATTAGTCAAGCTTAGTTGACAGTTATTGTGTGAGGCTGTGTCCAAGAGAAACCAGCATCTTATGCCAACTTATTTTTTTCTGGTTTACAACAGTAATGAGACGAGAATCGCATCAACTTTCGGAAAAGGTAAGTTTTGACACATTATCATTCTCACAGACTTCACAAAAATGGCCTGTAAGAAAAGTAACTTCACCTGACTGGTTTGGGTTCTTTTAATGGCATATCAACCTCTATGGGTTGTTTAATACCAAAGCCATCCTTGTAGAACAGTAGTAAGGGTATTTAACCTCCAGCTCAGGCGGGGGAATAAAGAGGGTCATACATTTTCCAAGGGTATTAGTTTAAAAGTGAAAGCAATAGCACAACTGGAATTCAAACTTGTTTACCATATCAAAGTCCAGCATGTTAGTCACTAATACCCCAAGGATTCCTGTAAACTTTTTACCTGACAAGGCTTGTGTCAACAGAAGCAGATTTTTCCTATTTCTCAGAAGCTGAATTTTTCATCATCCTAGTCTTAAGGTTGCAGTTTGGATTCCAAAATACAAGACAAATGAAAGCGAGTTAGGTTGGGGTCCTTTTGATCTCGGTGGGGAGAGGCTTTTTAATGTGGAAATCACTATTCTATTGACATTTTCAATTTATTTAAAATTTTGGGGGTTAAAGGAGGTTGTTTTTGAAAATCATTATTTTATTATCTTTTTTTATTGTTTTAAATTTTTCTTTTTTTTTGGAGTAAGAGGGTTTTTAGTGTGTAAATTTTTTTCACTGAAACACTCTGATCATACTAAGATCAAGTAGAAGTGTCATTATTAAAATAAGTTTTGGTTTCTTTGTGTAATGGGATATCAACCTTCATGGGTTATTTAATGCCATCCTTGTAGAAGAACAGTAGTCATACTATTTAACCCATAGCTGGGAGGGGGGATAAGGAAGTTCATACCTTACCCAAGGGTATTAGTTCAAAAGTGAATGCAATAGCATTCCAACCAGTTTATTTTAATAGCACGGTCGAGCACATTAGCCACTACCCCTAAGGGATCCCTCCCCCACTGAATATCTTGGAATGTGATTTTCGTTCCAACTTTAGAGCAGATACAGAGTATATGGTTGCTTCTTCAGGAGGTGCCCGTGGTGTAATGGTTATCGTCGTAGGAAATGAACACGGCGACACGAGACGGATTGCATTTCACATAGCACTAATTGGGAAAGGTATGAATCCAATTATTCTCCCTCCAGCTATGGGTAAATAGTAGGGCCAACTAGGTTCTTCAGCCTTGGTGAGGCAACTAGTCTAGGAGAAGGAAAACTGACTTCAAACCTGTTAAACTCCGCTTAAAAATTTACCTTGTGTCATATCCTACCTGAGTGGAGGGGTTGGTAAATACGTATATGGTTGCTTCTTCAGTCTTCTCAGAGACTGTCTCTCAACAAGATCTGAAGTCTTGTTGCACATTGTTCCAACTTGTCTTCAGTGACGGCACCAATCTCATCCTCTCATGGTCATGCGGATCACAACAACACATCTGGTTGTCTATCAGCAACCTATACCATTACAGTATGCTTTGGGATCCAAGAACAAGTAGCCCAGGCAGCTGGGGCTGTAGAATATGCTGTCAGCATTGCAAGACCCCACCCCTAAAGAGTGTCCTAGATATGACACTAAAGCATCTGATGGTGAGGCTCTACTCCTTATAGGAATATGGAGTAACTCTTCATTGCCATTACTCTCAGATCCAATCTGACCTGGAGTTATAGTACCTGTTCAAGTACCATCTATGAGTCAAATAGAAATGTTAGTGCTCAATAGCAATGCTTGGAATCATTTAACTGTGTGCAAACAAATGAGTTCAGTCTCATTTAAAAATAATGTTACCAACAAACTATTCCTCAGATTAGCCAAGAACTACCGAGGTATAACACTCGCATCCATAGCAGTCAAAATTTACAATGCCCTACTACAAAACCGCATGGAACCCAAAATCGACAATATCCTTAGGAAAAACCAAAATGACTTCCGAAGAAATAGATCCAAGACCTCACAAATATTGACCATCCATAGAATCCTTGAAGGCGTACGGGCAAAAAACCTACAGGCGACATTACTATTTGTCAACTTTACCAAGGCCTTCAATTCCATTCATAGAGGGAAAATGGAACAAATCCTACCAGCATACAGCCTACCAAAAGAAACTGTAGCAGCAATAACGATTCTCTATAGAAACACCAAAGTGAAAGTACATTCTCTGGATGGAAACACAGAATACTTTGACATTGTAAGCAGGAGTACTACAAGAGGACACGCTAGCCCCATACCTCTTTATCATCTGTCTAGACTATGTGCTTAGAACATCGATCGATAAAATCAAAGAAAATGGCTTCAAGCTGACAAAGAAAAGAAGCAGAAGGTACCCCGCAAAAACAATTACCAATGACGACTACGCCGATGACATAGCGATACTGGCAAATACACCCAACCAAGCTGAAACACTACTGCATAGTTTGGAATGAGCTGCCACAGGCATTAGCCTCCATGTCAATGCACACAAAACTGAATATATGTGCTTTAACCAAACAGGCAACATTTCCACACTAGAGGGAACCTCTCTGAAATTGGTCGACAAATTTACCTACCTGGGAGTAGTGTCTCATCAACTGAAAAAGACATCAACACGCGGCTAATGAAGGCATGGACAGCAATCGATCATATGGAAATCAGACCTGACCGATAAAATGAAATGCGGTTTCTTCCAGGCAGCGGTTGTGTCGATACTGCTGTATGGATGCACCACTTGGACGCTAACAAAACGGCTGGAGAAGAAGCTAGACGGCAATTACACAAGAATGTTGCAAGCAATATTGAACAAGTCCTGGTGGCAACACCCCACAAAGCGCCAACTATATGGCCACCTGCCTGCCATCACAAAAACTATCCAAGTCAGACGAACCAGACATGCAGGACACTGCTGGAGAAGCAGGGACGAGCTCATAAGTGATGCACTCCTATGGACCCCAACATATGGCCGAGCAAAAGCAGGATGACCAGCTCGAACATACATACAGCAGCTATGTGAGAATATGGGATCTAGCCCTGAAGACCTGCCAGAGGCGATGAACGATGGGGAGAAGTGGCGAGAGAGGGTCAGGGATATCCATGCTAGGAGTATGACATATATATATATATATATATATATATATATATATATATATAATAAACAGGATTTGGTATTAAATAACCTACAAGTGTTGATATGCCATAAAACCCAACCAACTGAGCAAACAATAGAAAATTTGGTGGTTATAGCTCTTGCGATCCTTGAATTATACAATCAGACAGACAAAAACAAAAGACATTTGGTTAAGTATAACAAGAGATTTTATTATATGATGTTCACACATGCACAAAAAATAATATTTAAAAAAAATAAAATGCCAGTTCAATAAAATATAGAAAAATTTCATAGACAAAACAAACATTTTCTTTAAAAAAAAAAAAAAAATTTATTACTTGTATTAATTTTTGATATGGACAGTTGCATTTTGCAAACAAATTTTTGCATACACTTTGAAGTCATCAAATGTGGATGAGAGAATTTATCATTCATGGCAGGTGTAAGTCTTAAATTTTGAATCATTTCCCTGCAAATTTTTTACAAGTAATCTCCCTTCCTCAAAGTAAAGAAAAAGAAAAAAGGTTGCGTTTTACAAAAAGCCCTGACTGAATCAAGCAGAGTCCATTATCATGGTCACTTTTGGTATTGAATTCCTCTCTTCATCAGCCTATAGGTATGTGACATTTAAAACAATTCAAAGTAAATTGCTTATATATAATTTATCATATTTGATAAAAACTTATACTAGAACGAGCCAATGAACCCGTCTATGTCAGGTAATGGGAGGGGAGAGGGTCAAAGACTTAGATTGCAGACTTAGTGAAAATAACCAATATATATATAAAATCACTTCCAATTCAATTTAATTTCTCTAAATGATGTTCATTTGACAATCTTTTTTGTCAATTAGAAATTATATACATTAATAGTTTCTATAAACAACCATATTTGATGATATAAGACGCACTTTTTTTATTAAAATTCCCCTGCATCTTATATTCATTATGTAAGTTTAAAATTAGCTACCTGGCAACTCCGAGTAGTTTAGACTTTAGAGTAACTTTCATATACCTATTGTCATTATTTAAAAGGCTTTTATGCAGATTAAAGATGTTATCATTGATAATATTCATTATATTAATTTCATCATGTTTAATATGAGTACTGTGTTTCACTAAAAAATTTTCTTGATTTGCCCAGCTAAAATTGGGTTGCATCTTATATACCATCAAATACCGTACGTAAGATTATAAAAAAAAAAAAGAAAAAAAATGATTTGATATTATGTGAATAATTTCATATACTTTTTTTTTCCTTTTTAGAGATATTTACTCTTTAAATCTAAGAATGGGCTAAGAATAGAAAATTGCTTATTCACCATCTATCCCCCCAAAGAAGTGTAAAAAAAAAAAAAATTATTATTCATTTAAACATTTTTGTTTTTGTATGAATTTTTTATCCTCATTCAGCAACGATCTTAAATTCCATTTTTGCCAGCATACAAGACACTTTTTTTATGAAAAAAATTATTTATTTCTAAGTTCAAATTTTAAAAAATTTATTGTGTCTTATATATGAAATTGAGGTTTCTCATAGGTTAATTTTATCCCTAATACTCACTACCATAAGCTATGATTTTACCTCAAATGACCAAGCCTGATTCCATATCTTTATTACCAGTTCTGTAAAAGGAATATCATCAAAGTACCAGCAACATTCATTGAAACCAGTTGATCTATCATGCTTAAATATGTCCCAACACATTCCTATCAATAATCAGATGGAAACTACAGAAGAAAGATATGCAACCTAAAGGAAATATTGGTAAAATACTAACCAAGAAAGCATATTATTTATATATATATATAATAGTAATGTTTTCTGCTATACTTAAAGTGCTTTTGTAATCTACTGCAGGCTTGCTTTAAACATTACATTATTAACTATACTAAAAAGGTTTTTTTTCTTTCTGAATACACCATGCTGAAATGAGGGTGGCATCTAATATGAAAGAGTATCTTTTATGCTGTCAAATAGGGTAATTTTTTTTATCTCCAGCCTGAAAACCTATACATAAACCTCATTAATAATATTTAGCTAAATAGGAATAATTATTTTCATGAGACAAATTTATCAATCTTTTTTTTCTCTTTCAAAGTTTGGAAATTTAATTTTGGTACAATTAATTGTATTATGCAGCAACATGGCTTCCCATTGATAATTGTTAGAGACCCCTATTTCTCCAAGAGAAACAAAGAAGTCTTTTCTTTTTTTCCTCCTCAAATAAACTCTTCACCTGGGTTCAATGCATATTAAATTTAGTAGCTCTATATCAAACTGTTTTGCCATCTATAGAAGACAGACATGCAAACCCTTCCCAATTATTGATATAAATTTATTTATTTAATTAGTTTTAAAAAAATAGCGAATAATTTAATTTTGATTCCAAAAATAAAAATTCTATTGATTAATAATGGTTTAAAAAAATAAAAAAAAGATCTCAAAATGATTCGTCAAAAGAAAATATATTAACTTCTATTTTCCTAACTATTACTAAACTTTCTAAAGCTAATTACTTGTTATTTTATGGCATGTTTTGAATTCCATTCATTTTTTCTTTTATAAAAATATTCAAAGAAAAATCAAAAACCAAATGATATTTGAGAAAAAAAATGATAAATATGGTTTTGAAAATTCTTCTCCTGTTCATGTTTATGGATGTAATGTTTCATAATTTTTTTTTCTTTGAAAATGAAAATGACTGAAAATTTTAAGTTGGGTTCAATTAATGGAATGTTTCCAAATATACTTCTGCAAAATCTATATCAATGATTCTATTTTTGTATTTTCCATAGCACAGCAAAAATGTCATCATAGCAAGGTTTTTATTAGCACAAGAGCATTAACATGTTCTGACTTTGAGAATAAAGCAATTTGCAAGAAAATTTGCAATAACAACACTATGTAACACAAATATTGTTCCTTGATAGTATGTGTTATTTCTTAATTGCTTCTATTGTATAAATATAGAAAATGGCCATCATTCCCTTCAGTATTTGCTTTTGTGCTCTGGATAATGAAATTTAGAAATTAACCTATTTTCTATGTAAAAAAACAGGCATATTCCTATATTTTTATAAGGTCTGAATAAAACACATGAATCCAAGTTTACGTGTATTTATACTCAAATTTTGCAAAAATGAATCAAAATGTTTACACGCGAGAAGGAAATACTCAGCACTGAATCAACTTTGAATATTCTGATAAATGGATAAATTTAAGAGTTCATTCTGCAGGTAACAAAAAACAAAGTTTGAATAGAAAAATTGGTCTTTTTCATTTACTCTAGACATAAGTAATTAGAAAATAACATTCTCTGTCTTGGAAGAAGAAAAAATTTAAATTTTGTTACATAATGTGATAGTAGAGGGTCTACATTCACACTTACCCCAATTATAATTTCTCAAGGGAGATAAATAACAGAGTCATTAGTATGCTAAAAATAGTTTGGACAACTGAACCATTTCTTTATATTCTTGATGTTGTTAATACAATGTTTTGAATGACTCATTTTCTAGATCTTGTGGGAGATGACAAAAAAAAAAAAAAAAAAAAAAAAAAAGCTTATAATGTGATACTCATTGTCAATTTTCTTTGAAGAAGTCACCATCTTTTTTTTTTTCTTTTTGGGTCCTTGTTTTATGGGTTACTGTATATACTTGCATATCATGCAATTTTCTGAGACCTAAATTTTCGTCTAATATTAGGGGGTCACATCTTACATGAGTGTGTGTGTGTGTATATGTAAATAGTTGGCCAAGGCTAAGCCTAGGTCAACTGGTACACCTACAATTTCCAGCTGTCAACAAATATTCCCTCTTCATGTAAAATAGAGATAATGTTATTACAAATATTATTTTACTTACTGTAGCCCATTATATGACGAGTTTTTTTGTTTTTTTTCTTATCCATTTATAAGATTAGAATAATGTCAACAAATTACCTTTCATTATCATATTTTGGTTGACTGTCACTGTATAGCTTCACTTTGTAGTTTACTTTTTTTTCCACTAGATGGCTCGCATAGCAGCAACTTTTTAGCTGCATTTAGATTGCCATTTTCATTAAAAATCACTCAAAAAATTTATAGAAAACCAAGGAAATTAACGAGAAGACATTTCCACAAACATATATGTAGTGCATGTGGTGTAATTGAAAAAAGGAAATGGACAGTGATCCGAGTTCAAATCCTGGAGGAGGCTGTTTGAATTTCACATAGCACTAATAGCTTTAGGAAATGTATGAATCCAACCATTCTCTTTCAAGCAATGGGTAACCAGTAGGGCAGACTGAGCTCTTTAACCTCATTATGACAATTGGTCTAGAAGAAAAATTCTGAATTTAAACCTATTAAACTCCACTTAAAAATTGACCTTGTGTCGGATCCTGCTTGTACAGAGGCGTTGAGTAAATACATAGATGAGACTTAGCCTCGTCCACTAAAAATTCGAACTTGCATAATACAAGATATATAAAATCATCTTTTGGAGATCAAATGACACTTGTGTGTGTATATCTGATAAGGGCTGAAAAGTGGCTTGGCTAAAATGTTAACATCAAGAATACAAAGAGGAGGTTCAATTGTCTGAGCAATTTCACATGCTAATTTTAAAGAATTTCCCTTTTTCTAATTATTTATATCTTTTAACAAATTCTGTAAACAGAATGTGATTCAACATTGAATTTGATTACCACCAAAAGGATTTTTTAAAAGAGTAAGTATAAAATTTAAGTTAAAATATCTTTGAGAAAAAAAAAAAAAAAATACCATCCTGATTCTTGATGGAAAAAAATATCTTAAAGTTGTCCTTAATGATTCTGATTATCATAAACAATCTTTTTAAGAATCACGGAGGATTAAATTTTGAAAAAAAAAAAAAAAAAAAAAATCCATTATGGGAGAAAGCAAAGAGGAGGATTTGAATCATACTTTTAAAAAGCGAATTTTTTTTCTCCACCAGGCGGACAAGGTCTGGATATTTCAGTGTTTGAGCCTCCGGTGGTGAATTCAGTGTCATCTTATATGGATGATGGCATATATAATGCAGAGGATACCAAAAAAAATAACAGCAAGGATCATGCTTTTAAGGTTTTCATAGCGGAGAGCCTTTAACTCCTTTTCTGTAAAAAAAAAAAAAAAAAAAAAAAAATGAAGACTTAACATCTTTTAACTTACAGTCCACGACACCATTGAGACTATTTTTTAACACAATGCTCTGATGTTATTGGGAGATAAGTACAGCTTAGGTGAGCAGAATTAACTATAGTTTTATTTCATATCCAAAAGAAAGACTTCAGCGAGCTTCACTCAATGATATAATAGGTTTAAACTAACAGTAAAAACTTTGAAAGTAAAACACAAAATAGACTACAATGGTGTCACGGATAATTAAATGAAAAAAAAAAAAAAAAATTATTTTAAATCAATGAAAAATTTTTAGTTTCAATTGAAGAGTCAACTCAAAACGAAATAATACATTCAATCAAAATGGTGATTCCAGAGAATGGAAGTACTATATATACTCATGTATCAAGCTACTTTCTGATAACTAAATTTTAACCTAATGTTAGGGAGTGGCATGATACACAAGATTGGATGAAACTCAAGTATATACAGTATTTACATATACAAAGTATCTTGCATATGGTGTAACCTCTGAATATTAGGCTAAAATTTACATCTCAGAAAGCCGCATGATATACACGTATAGACAGTAATCAATACATTCAACAAAATCATATTTGAAGATTTAATATCTATCAACTTTTAAGAACCAAACCAGAAAACAACACAAACCAAAACACAACATGAACCACAACACAACAGGAACCAAAACTTCAGCTATGAATATAGTTGTTACAGCTGGTTACGTCATTGGGAGATCAGGGTCTTACACTTCTGCAGGAGATACAGTTGGCATATTCTAAACCGCCACCAATAGGGTGGGTAGAGAATGCCTTAGAGCTAAACTATTCTTGACATGGTCCACCTTTACATAGCAGGAACCTCCACTTTAATAAACAACCCAGCATAAAAACCAGCCTACAACTTGGGAGCAAGGTAAGATAGCCAGCAATTGAAATTCATCTGACTTCAATCTTTTGGAAAAATCATGAAGCTATACCAAAAAGAATCTGTTAAAAATGTGATCTTGGGACTTGCTCAAAGAACAGCAGTATTTTCAACAGTGTTTGACGTAGAGGAATTGGTAAAGTGTCTATATTTGACGTAGAGGAATTGGTAAAGTTTTCAAAGTATTGAAATATGAATGAGAAATGCATAAATCTAAATTAGATTTCTGTAGTAGTAATGGCACGAACAATCTTACCTCGAAGAAACAGAAGGTGTGCTCTCTCTCTGCTACAGGCACGTGGAAACCAGAAGAAGAAAAGGATGCAAGAGGTGTGACTTGTTTTATGGAGGAGAACGAGATAAGCCTCCGTGAAGTGGCGAGATTTGATGAATATAAAAGAGACTAAGTTTGAAGTGGAAGAGAGCAGTATTTTGCTGATGTCCGATTGGTGAACATCCATCAATTTATTTTGCGTGTTAAATAATTTGACTACCCCCCAATAGGTTGATTCCACTTCGACTAGACCTCCAAACTTCGAACAGTTTCATCAAAACTTTTCAAGTGAAATCAATTTTTTAAAAAATATTAGGGTGTTCAACACATTTCCTAATAATTCAAATAAACCCAGGGTACTGAAAAGTTCTCAACCCAACCAAAAGGAAAATGTTTTTTTTGGGGTTTTTTTTAAATTCATTTTAATTTTTTGGAAGGATTAGAGAAACGATGTGTCACCTGTGTTATAGGATAAAAATAAGGAATAGCATATATAACAATGCTCCAAAAGTAATGATGTTTTACCAAAGAAAGTATAAAAACAAAAGATAAATTTATTTAAATATTAGGATGTTCGGAAAGTAATTACATTTTACCAGAAAGGATATATAAATAAATGTAAGATAAATCTATTTAAATACATCAAAGTATCATAAAAAAATGTAGTCACCTTCATTTTCCATGACTGTAGACCAAGAAAAGATAAGATTGTTAGAATGGGAAGTTCTTTTACATCCTCCATAACAATAGTGGCCCGGTCGTTTGCGGCTGCAAAATACGCTGACTGTATCTCTGCAGAGGAGTAAGACACCCCCAACAAGTGTCTTGTTTATAACACTAAACACTCCGATGATAAGGCTTCAGTAATGCTGGAGCTTTGGGGAATGCAGAGTCTTCATTGCCATCACTCCCAAGTCCACTCTGATCCATAGTGGTAGCACCTAATAGGGTCCTATCTATGGGTCAAATAGAACTAAACTGTGTGCTTATGCTAAACTGAATTGTTTGAAATAGAACAGTTTATATGTAAAAAATGGATTTGGCATTAAATAACCTGCAATAGTTGATGTGCCATAAAACCAAACCAAAACATAATTGACTTGATATCAAGTTCTTCGGCATACATTGCCTTATGAAAGATTATATGAAGGCCTAACAGTATATCAAATACCATTTTTTTGAATCTTTGGTATGACTCGACCTGGGATTGAACCAAGGTCTCCCGGGCAATTACACTACCCTATAGGCCAATGGGCTGGTACTTTAGTAGTACCAATAATCAATTAAGCACTGGGAACACTTCTGACTGCAGAGGGTTAGAACAAAAAATAGATACAAAGTATAATACTGTTTGATTAATGATAACAAGATTTCCAATTCAAGAACAATGAAGAGTTGTTTTTCAACCAGCAATTCTCTAAAAGAATTTAAACTCACCATGTTTCTTGATTTGGTTCCGCAGTCTGTCTTGGCAATCAAGAAAACTTAACCTGAAAATAACAAACATTAAAAATCAGAGAAACGCTTGCCAAAAAATGATTTAAGCATAATTCAACAATATCAAAAAAAAATTACAAATGTTTACTAAATCAACATATGTATTACTATACTTTGATTAAAAAAAAAAAAAAAATATAGGGAATATGTTACTAGCACTACTATGCCACTTTTCCATGTAGTCACCATCAACATTGATGAACTTGTTCTATGAGCCTATAAACATTCTCCAAAAATAACATGGCATCAACTGTTCTTCAGCCAATTGCTTTGAGTCCCAACAAGATGAGACATTCTGATATCCCAACTTCTCAAGGGATGATTTTATTGACCACCAGCTTTAGAAGATCAAGCTCTACAGCCATTAAATCATTCATGAGAAGTTGGGATATTGGAAAGTGTCATCTCATTCAATCCTTAAACAATTGACATCACATTCTTGGAAGCATATTTATGCGTTTGTGCATCAATTAAACCAATGCCTCAATGTCAAATGGTGACTACATGGAAAACTAGGCTCATAGTGCCATTAAAATGTAGATAATGTTTTATTTGTATCATAATAAAAAAAGTTGGTGTGTAAAAGTAAATATTTTCATTATTTTTTTTGATGAAATTTTGTAAATTATTAATTTTTAGCTAGTATTTTTCTTAAACTTAAATTTTTTTTTTTTTTTTTTTTTCAATCAAAACTCAAAACTATAAGCTTTTTCTCCAAGACTTGAACCCAGATCCCTGAGAAAATCTTACTAAAAATTAATCCTTTATTCTTGTTTCTGATATGTGCTACTCCCTTGCTGTCATGGAGATAACGTCCTAAGAGTCTTGATTAAAAAAAAAAAAAGGAAAAGAAAAAAGAACCAAAACTTAGAAGAAAAATACTAATTGACAATTATTAATAATAATAAAAATAATAATAAATGTTTATACCTTGCTTTTCACACATCCTACATATTTCTACAAAATCAAAATACTTTTCTGGTAATCAATCCACCAAACTCAAAATTATCGTAAGTTTTTCAGCTAAGGGCAACTTTTTCAAAAACATCACTATACTACACTTACACAGAGACATACATTTACACAAACACACAGATATGTAGACATGCACAATGCTTACGCACAAATATATCACCATTTTCTGTGAAGTTGGGTTCCAACCCAGACAATGCTTTTTCATTGTTTGTTTCTTGGGGAAAAAGCGCTTACCTCATTTCCCATTACCTTGGTCAACACAGGGATATAGCTGGATTTGGAATTCAGAGTTTTCCTTCTCCTAGATGGGTTGCTATATCAAAGCTAAAAAGCCAAGTCTGCCCGACTATTCACCCAGAGCTAAAGTGGAGAGATTGAACTCAATTTTCCTTCTCCTAGACCAGTTGCAACATCAAAACTAAAGAAACCAGTCTGCCCTATTTACCCATAGCTGTGGTAGGGAGATTGAATTCAGTTTTCCTTTTCCTAGACTGGTTGCCTTGCCAAGGCTGAAGGGTCCAGTCTGCCCTATTATTTATCCATAGCTAGTGGTAGAATAAATGGATTCATGGTTTTCAAAAGAGTATTAGCATAAAATGGAATTTATTTATGAGCCCAAATAATTTTCTATAATGATAACCTTTACAAATATTTACAAAACAAGTTTTTATGGATTTGGTCGAAAGCGAGAAGTTTTCAGCATGAAGGAAATACACGCTGAACCACCTTTCCCATGTGATTACATAAGAAACGGTTACTGTAAATCCGTAATAACATCAACCGCCAAAAGTAAACGCGTTTTTTTTTTTTTAAATCACAAACTGCACACTAAAAGTGAAGATTAACACCCAATGTAGTCTCTGCTCTTAATTGATCTGGCATATATATATATAATTCTCTTAATACCCTGTCCAGTGGGAAAAAGCTGTTTGTTAGCACCAGGAGTAGCAGTACCGCCTTGAGCTACCAAAACTGTTATCACCCCTGGTTGGCGGCTGATGAGGACATGGTTTCGCACGTGCTTTCACATGTTGTATGATTGAAAAAAAAAAAAGAATTTGCTTTAAAATCAATTATTTAAAAAAGAGAAATTACAAAAAATATGATTGAATATTAATAATGAAACATTGGTCATTATTTTCAATTCTATTTTTTATAACCGTTACCCTTTTTTTAAAAATTTGTTTTTTTATTAGTTCATATTTTCAATGAGCAATTGTTTTGTTGATAGCTTTTATAATTATTCTTGGCTTCTATACTCATCAATATTAACCTTCTTACTAACTGACAATGTTAGATTTATCAAACCATACACCTTAAAAGTTAAAATATCTTAAATGAGACAAATATATTTACCAATAAAAAAAGTGTACTACAGACTTGACAAATTCGACTCTTCAATTTTTCCACTTAAGTTTTTTTTTTTGTTTCTGTTTTCTAACTATTTACCCAAGACCTCCACCACCGGCAGGGTGTGACACAAGGTCTATTTTTAAGCTGAGTAAAGTCAGTCTGAATTCAGTCTTCTTCTTCTAGACTGGTTGTGTAACTAAAGTGAAAGAACCTAATCTACCCGACAGTATTTTTGTTGGGTATATATGTTATAACAATAAATAATAACAAAATATTTAACTTTCTGAGACTCAAATTTTAGCATAATATGAGGGTTGCACAATATTGTATGAAACTCTAGTATATATGGTATTTACAAACAAATTTTGCATCTCACATATGGTGTGACCCTCTAAAATTTAATAAAAAATTTAGATCTCAAAAAGTAATGTGATAAGCAAGTATATACGGTTATTAAACAAATATAATAGTTTTTCGTTTAAGAAAGACAGCGTTGAGATTCAAATGTGAAAAAAAAAGATTTGTGCACATTAGGAAGAGTACTGTTGATGACAAAAAGTGCTTTGCAAGGAAATTTCACTCTAAACAATATTTATAATCAGGTAGACTAGCTGAGGTCAAGAGCAATCAAATCAAGATATCACTAGACAAAAAGCAACATTATACACCACAGGAAAAAGCCAACATACTCAAAATATTGAAAGAAATCATCAAAAATCATTTATACCAGATTGATTATGTAGGTTGCTTTAAAGTGTGGCTTCCACATCAATGAAAAAAAAATAAATAAAATAAAAAAAATAATTATATATCACATTTCCATGTGCAATTCACTTATTGAACATTAAAAAATATAGTCCCATCTTTTTAAACAAATTGTGATGGATGATGAAAATGGATACTTTTCAACAATGAAGAACGCAAGAGATTGGGGGGGGGAAGGAGGCGAATGAAATAAGACTTAACAAAAGGAACACGTGATGCAGCATTTATCACAGGCTTCGTTTAGTTTCTTTGATTAATGGCATATCAACCTTTATGGGTTATCTAATGCCAAAACCATTATTTAACCTAAAACTGAGAGTATAAGAGGTTCATGCCTTTCCCACGGGTATTAGTCCAAAAGTGAACATAATAGCATGACTGAAGTTTGAACTTGCTGTGACGTCACAATACATCATGAGCCACAACACCACAGAGACTCCATCCAACTTAGTTAGAAATAAAGCTACAAGTGTGAGCCACTCGGTGAGGAACACAATCCATAAAAATATTTTCCAGTTAACCCTACTGGAACTTTTTATTTGCTAGACTTCGGCACTGGTTTGGTTTGGTTTCTTTGTTTAACAGCATATCAACCTTTATGGGTTATTTAATACCAAATCCATCCTTGTAGAAGAACATTAACTGTACTATTTAACCCATAACGGGGTGGGGTGGGGATAAGAGAGTTTATACCTTTCCCAAGGGTGTTAATCCAAAAGTAAATGTAATAGTAAGACTGGAATTCTAACTCACTCACTAGGATTCCGCAGTCAGCACATTAGCTACTCCCTCCAAGTTATTATCATAAGAAATAAACTTGGCAAGCAGAGTTCAAATCCTGAATGAGGCTGTTTTCATATCATTTTGCTCTAATGCCCTCTTCGGGAAAGGCATGAATTGATCTCTTCCCCCAGCTATAGGTAATTAGAAGTGCATATTGAACTTTTTATCATTAAGGGTTTTCGGACAATTGTCTTCATCTTTATTGTTATTTCCACAACATTTCGGCCGATATGTCCTCCAGCCTTCTTCAGGTGTTTGTCAAACTCAGGAACCTTCACGGAACTTCGAACTACGTCCTTTATTGAATCCACAAAAGATCAGCAAGCTTCATCTCAGAAATTTAGACAACTAATATCCAGTCGGTACGGAACCGATACAATATATCAATGGAAACAATTAGAGAAATCTTTAACCTTTGTATGACAACTAGTCTAGGAAAAGGAAAGACTGACTTTAAACCAGCTGTACTCTGCTTAAAAACAGGCCAGTTCAAGGTGGAGAGTTAGGATAAATACACACCAAAGGCTCGTCTTCATCCAAAGAAGGTGGTTCAAGACTGGATTTGAAAGTGAGTCTTCTACTACAAATTCCTACCAGAAAAATAAATGCTTGATTTGAACCAGCACTGCTCCCAATTGGACAAATTGAAAGTAGTAATGAACAAAAGGCATCTAAAGGAGTTTCGAGAAAGAACATAATATTTCATCAGGATAATGCAAAACTGGAGGTGTAGTAACATGGTTATCATTTACGCAGGTTGTCCCAAAAAAAGATGCCACCCATTAATATGATAATGATTTATTACTGAGACAAGCAGAATGGCAATCATTTGGAACACATCTTGTAAAAAAATGCATCCTTTCAGCTAGAGACATCAAATCAAAGTTTTTTTTAATTGTTATTATATCAGCTTCCAGGACATGCAATCTTTTTTTTTTTTTTAGTTTCTTATCTCAGTAATAAATCATGATCATATTAATGGGTTGCATCTATTTTGAGACAGTTTTGAATGATAATGATTTATTACTCAGAAAAGCGCAATGGCAGTCATTTGGTTGGTTGGTTGATTGGTTCTATGGCGTATCAACCTTTGTAGGTTATTTAATGCCAAATCCATTTTTATGTAAATAATCAGTTTTTTTTTAAACAATTCAGTTTAGCATAAGTACACAGTTTAATTGTCAAAAACATTTCTATTTCAAACTATTCAAGCAGTTATATGTAACAATTCAGTTAAGTGTAAATACAGTTTTAATGTCGAAAACCAGTTCTATTTCAAATAATTCAGTTAAGCTTAAGCACACAGTTTAAATGTAAGTACGGCTTAATTGTTAAAACCATTTCTATTTCAAGCTATTCAGTTTACTCACACAATTCATTTTAGCATTAGTATGCTGTTAGTTCTATTTAACCCATAGATAGGGCCCTATCACGTGCTACCACTCTGGGCCAGAGTGGACCTGGGAGCAATGGCAACAAAGAGGTACTCTGCAGTCCCTAAAGCTCCAGCACTGCTGGAACCTCACCATCAGATTGTTTAGTGTGATATCCAGGTCACTCGTTGGGGGGGGGGGGTCTTACCCCTCTGCAGAAGTGCAGTCAGTGTATTCTACAGCCCCAGCCAACTGGGCAAGCAGTCATTTGGAACACATCTTGTAAAAAATGCATCCTTTCAGCTAGAGACATCAAATCAAAGTTTTTTTAATTGTTATTATATCAGCTTCCAGGACATGCAATCTTTTTTTTTTAGTTTCTTTTCTCAGTAATAAATCATGATTTTGCATCTATTTTGAGACAGTTCTGAATGATTTTGTCTACGTAAATAGAGATGCTAAATATTTTTTCCTCTCTTGTTCAAGGCATTGTGATCAAGGATTAATAGTTGTTATAGTATACTATTTTCAAATCTGAAACAAAAAAATTGCCGTCTAGCTTCTTCTCCAGCCGTTTTGTTAGTGTCTAAGTGGTGCATCCATACAGCAGTATCGACATAACCGCTGGCTGGAAGAAACTGCGTTTCATTTTATCAGTCAGGTTTGATAGCTTGTTGATAGCTGTCCATGCCTTGATTAGCCGCGTGTCGATGTCTTTTTTGGTTGATGAGAGACTGCTTCTTAGGTAGGTGAATTTGTCTACCAGTTTCAGAGAGGTTCCCTCTAGTGTGGAGATGTCACCTGCTTGATTAAAGCACATATATTCAGTTTTGTGTACATTGACATGGAGGCCAATGCCTGCGGCGGCTCGTTCCAAACTATACAGTAGTGTTTCGGCTTGGTTGGGCATATTTGCCAGTATCGCTATGTCATTGGCGTAGTCGGCGTCGGTAATTGTTTTTGCGGGGTACCTTCTGCTTCTTTTCTTTGTCAGCTAGAAGTCGTTTTCTGATTTTATCGATTGATGTTCTCAGCACAGTCTAGGCAGATGATAAATAGGTATGGGGCTAGCATGTCCCCTTGTAGTACACCTGCTATCATGTCAAAGTATTCTGTGTCTCCATCCGGTGAACGTACTTTCACTTTGGTGTTTCTATAGAGAATCATTATTGCTGCTACGGTTTCTTTTGGTAGGCCGTATGCTAGTAGGATTTGTTCCATCTTCCCTCTGTGATTGGAATCGAAGGCATTGGTAAAGTCGACAAATAATAATGTCGCTTGTAGTTTTTTTGCCCATATGCCTTCAAGGATTCTACGGATGGTCAATATTTGTGAGTTCATGAATCTATTTCTTCAGAAGCCATTTTGGTTTTTCCTAAGAATGTTGTCGATTTTGTGTGTAGTTATAATTTTGTTTTTCCTAATGTGAACTTGCATTCACCGCAATTTTGTTGCATTTTTGTGTATTCATGTCAAATGTATTTTCTCTAAATACTGTGTAAATTTTATGTTTTAAGACAAACTATATGAATTCTTATTTTAATCAGTATAAACAGATAAAAACCTAAACAAAAGGTTAAATTTAACTCCTATGAATTCTAAATACACACAAGAATTTTTTCCAGAATTTCAGTCCAAAGTTATACAACAAATAATCACGGTATCTGAAAATGACATAATCCAAATGCTATATGAATAGTTAATTTCAATCACTGTTTTTCCTTCTTTTGAAATACTCAAGAACATTGTCATTATATATAAATGTAGAATTCCAACAAGAAAGAATTCTTGTTAAAATAACATATGAAAAAAAATAGAATCAAAATGAGGATGTTGACTGAAGATAGAAAAACCAACAACAATGTACAACATATTAGAAAGGATGCAGTAAAAGGTGCTTTAACAAGTGCAGAAAAAAAAAAATATATATATATATAAAAACATACAGTGTAACCCGGATCTAAGGGAGTTGTCGGGACCGGAGACTAAGTCTCTTATATCCGGGTTTGATCTATTTTGTTTAGGTAACACAGGCTCTAATTTGGGACCAGAGAAAATCTCTTATATCCGGGTTACCCTCTGTGTGTGTGTATATATATATATATATATATATATATATATAAAACCAGTTCATCTACTGACTTTTCTCATCTGAAAATAAAAATTTATTAGACATTTGATGATTGCTCAGATCTATACCACCCATTCCAAAGTTTAATTCATATTCATTCTTCATTCTTCATATATAATATAAGGTATTTCCAAAAAGTATCGAGAGTGAAGCTTAAAACTTTTTAAAATTTGAAATAAAAAGATGTATATGCAGCAGCTGAGCAACTTATATAATAAAGAGATTGATATTTTGACTTTCTTCAAAATGAGTTTCTGCCAATTTAAAAAAAAAAAAAAAAAAAAAAAAAAAAGTTATAGTCTGTCAGTCTCAAAACACTTTAAAGAAAATGGTTTTCATGAAACACAGGATTATGTAAATGCTTCACTTTGCATACTCACCAGATGTCGCTCCAGGTGATGTTTTTTTTGGTGGGGGGGACAAACTTAAAAATAATATCAAAACTAAGATTTGTGGACATTAAACTAGGTGTTTCAACTAATGGAATACTCACTGAAATAATTGTATTGAATGCCAAGGGAATATATTGAATGAAATTAAAGTTTCATTTATAGTTTAGTTCTATCTTGCTAAAAATACAGCTTCAGTCATGTTACTTTTTTTTAATACACCTTGTATTTCATATTCATGTACGAAAAGCCTTAAGTGACAGTTTTTCCAGTCTCCAAGATACCAAGGCTGATTTCAACCCAATCCTAAGCATTATATATGTATCAACCAAAAGTATGAAGGGAGTTGGCAATACTGGATAGAGAACAGAAGATAAAGATGGTACCATTAAGACGTGTGCATTAAAACTATAAAAAAAAGAAGGAGTTAAAAGATAAAAAGTGAGTAAAAAGATAAAGAAATTGTGAATTGAATTACCACAACCAGAAAATCCGCCAAACACCTGCGCACGATATACGGGAACACTGGACAGCTGTTTCGACCTTATTAGGTCTCATCAGCAGTGTATACCATAATCTCCACCACTGGAGATCGAACCAGTGACCACAGATTACAGTGCCGAAACTCTACAACTGAGCCACCAGTTAATATCGCACACAAGTGAAGCCAAATCAACTAGTCATGGTAATTGCACAGGGTTACATATGTACATAAAGAAATTGGTTTGGAATTTTATATTTTCTATTAAAGAAATTTTAAAATCTGTATTAAAAAAAGATATGATATTCTATCTAAATAAAAAAAAAAGAGAAAAAAAGAAAACAGGGGAAGGCAATTATAGAATTAGTTTGACTGAGTTACTTCCCTTACATTCCACCACAAAAATTTGGAGGCTATATTTTACAAATACAGACCGAGAAATACTTGAAACCTCACAGCTGTGTGCAAATTATTTGTATTTGATAGGAATACTTGATATCATAACTGTCTGCAAATGAATGATTATATAAAAAAAAAATCAGTGCAATTTTAAAAAAATACAATACAACATTGAAAATATTGATAGGATGATAATTAACATTTAAAAAAGAATCAAATTTCAGCCTTTAATAACCTACAAGGAGTTGATATGTCATTAAATAAACCAAATCTTCTCTTCTCTTGCATGATAATTCCTCACTTCAGAAATTTTTTAAAAAATAATGAACCAATCAAAACAATACAAATCTTGATTTCTACTTTCATGGGTACGGTCTGAACAATCATCATACTGTATTTTTGTATATGATAGGCAGAAAAAGGGGGGAAAAAAAGAGGCAAACTTGAAACAAAAACACATTTCTAAAAAACAAGCACAAAAATAGCATATCTCAACATTCCAACAAAATAAAATAAGTAGGAAAATCACAAAAAGTTCACTTATATAATCTGAGAATTAATTTTTTTTTTATTTATTGCGGACTTTTTGTCCTCATCTTGGTAGATTTTTTTTTGTTTTTTTTTCCACTACGTTTCGGCCAAATTTCACCTCTGGCTTTCTTCAGGTGATTAACTGCGACCTCGGATAAGAATGCTGAGTCTGTTAATCGTATCCCCAGGAATTACTGCCTTCCATAGTTGTTGTCTATTGCACCACGTTTGGAAGGCAGTAATTACTGAGGATACGGTTACAAGACTCAGCATTCCTATCCGAGGTCGCGGTTAATCACCTGAAGAAGGCTAGAGGTGAAATTTGGTCGAAACGTAGTGGAAAACAAAAAAAAAACTACCAAGATGAGGACAAAAAGTCCACAATAAATAAAAAAAACAAATTAAAAAAATTAATTCTCAGATTAAGAAGCCTCATCTCAAAATGATTCCAATTAAAGACATTCACTTACATAAGTTTATCTAAAAAAAAGTATATATATATATATATATATATATATATATATATATATATACATATATATATATATATACATGTGTGTGTGGATAGAGAAAGAAATTACCTATTTGTAATTAATAATTTATAAAGAAACACCTACCTGAGTTCTCTGGAAAGATAAAAACGTTAGAAAAGCAATTAGAGATAGAGAAAAGGAAGGGTAATTAGGATTTTGGTGTTTAAGTCTTCATTGGTATTTAATTAGGATATTTCTGAGTTCATTCTTCAATATTCAAAATAAATAAATAAAAGATTAGTTCAATATTCTTTGGGGTTTTGATTATACAGCAGCACTGCATTAACAATTTTACTATAGAAAGTTTTTATAATTTATTACAGAAATACAGTAAGAATTAAATGTAATCATTAAACAAAAAAGAATTCATAATTTTTGGCTTATTATATTTAAGTATATACTGTATTGGACAATTATTGTTGTCAAAATTCCCTTAGCCGTGGCAAAAAAAAAAAAAAAAGTCATAATTTTCTAAAAAAGAAAATTCACAGAAATACCAAAAAAACAGAAAATTATAACTTTACTACAATGAAAGGAATTTAGACAACAATAATCAAGGAAAAAAATCACTTCCTATATGTGTCTAAGCCATTGAAATTTCATTAAAATTTGTGGCAATAATAAAATAAAAAATGATTGTTTTTTCACTGGTTGCTTTTTTTGGGTTTTGGTCCAATACTATACCCGAGACCAAGATGCAATGACATCATCAGGAGTCAACAATTATTATTACTTTCAGGTCTTTTTTTTTTAACATTTCTACAAGAGCTTTCTTCAGTTTTTAACAATTATTCAAAGCTCACAGCGAAAAGAATATTAGATGTAAGTTACATCACCTCATGAAGAGCAGAGAGGAGACTGATCAAATTTCAAATAAAAAATTTTTTTACACAAACATGGTTTGTTTTATTAATAGGAAAAATTAAAAAGTTTGTGTAAATATCTTTTTAATGTAAAAAATATGATCAAATAGGAGAAAAGTGAATTTAATAACAAAAGTTTTTAAAAACCTTACAAGTCCATCAAGAACATCCATTTTCATGGCTGGCAGTTTCCAAAACAGCAGGGATCACTGCAATAATTCAGTAATTTGTGCCATCAGGAAGTACCTAGACTATTTTTTTCTAACATTAAACCTTACATGAGATAAAGAGTGTGATGATAAAATTATCAAGGTCTTCAAACTTTGAGATTCTTTCCTGCTGTTTGCAGTACAAAGGTTTAGTTTTCAATGTGACAATAATTCCTTAGAAATTTTAAAGTTTTCAAAGAAACATTTTTTATTAAAAGAAAAAAAAAAAGAAAATTTTTTTTTTAATGTGACGATAATTGCTTAAAAATTTCTAAAAAGAAACTTTCTAAGATTTTCCATTTCAAATTTTTTTAGCTTAGTGTAATTTCTATTTGAAAAGAATAGAGTTTTTTTAATGTGACAGATTTTTGCCCAATTTTTCTTCTAAGTTGTGTTAATATTTGTGTATATGATAAACTATTTTTCCAGAGTTTTAAGCCCAAAAGTTAGCAGTGTATATTATACTGAAGAACTACATAATTAACTTTTTTTCCAGCCCCACGCTTCACCATATTTCAGACAGCATGACTGAAAGCAAGTTATATCTATAATCCAAACTAATTTGTTTAACACTATTAAAGAGAAATATCCACTGGAATGTGTGTTTGTTTATAATTGTGTTTCTCCAAATGTGAGCTTATTTTCACCACAAGCTTACTGTATTCTTGGGTGAACATGTCCATATGTTTTCTCTAAATACAGTGAAAATTTTGTGTTTTAAGACATAATGTAAACAATATAAATTCAGTCAGTACAAACTGATAAAAAGTTGAAAAAATACTAAATCTAGGTTAAATTTAGCAGGTACAAATTCTAAGAAGTCAGAGTGTATTATACACAAGAATTTTTTTTCCAGATTTTCAGAGTCCAAAGTTAGGGGTGTGATACACAAACAATTACTGTAATAGTATAAAGAATGCGACAATAAAATTAAACCAAGCTTTTCAAACTTTGAGATTATTTTCTACCACATGTGTGTATATTCTCCCATTTCAGTTTCAGTTTATTTAAAATAGAATCAAAGAAGCCAAGACTAGATAGACAAGCAGCTACAAGAAAAACTAAATCAAATGAAACAGTAGGTAGACTGGGTTTTCTATCATTGGTTGGCAGCCAGTTTAGAAGAATGACAGCTTTGATTCCAAATCCTCTGCCAACACATTATGAACTAGTATAAGAGGATTAATTAATAATCATGGTTACAGATTTTTGGGTAGGTCTACATTCTGCAGTGAACTAAATAAAGGCTTGTTGGGTGGGAGACATGGAATGCAACATATTAAATACTATTTGAAGCGATTTAGTGTCAGGGTTTTCCCACAGGTTTTTTTATGTTGCAGTGTTCGCCAATGGCCCGGGAGATCTGGGTTCAATCCCAGGTCGAGTCATACCAAAGACTTTAAAAATGGAACTTGATACCACCTTGCTTAACACTCAGCATTATAAGGTACGGTTCAAGGGTAAAGTGAAGCAATCCAGGGAATGGAGTAGCGCCCTCCCCTACACCTTGGTGTAGTAGCTATCGAAAAGGGAGCCTTCGGGTCACCCTCGACTATGGTCGCTAACTTTACTTTACATGTTACTAGTTTTAGCACATCTGGGATAACCCCATTTAATTCAGGGTACATCTCGGATAACCCCATTTTCTACAGGGTACATCTCAGATAACCCCATTTCTTCCAGCCCAATTGGCTGCATTTGTAGAATACACAGACCACATCTCTGCAGAGGAGTAAGACCCTCCCCCCAATGTCCTGGATATGGCACAAAATTGCCTTTATTTGTGAGGCTCCAGCCATGGATGTTTGTGGAATGTGGAGTAACTCTTCATTACCATTACTCCTAGGTCCACTCTGAACCACAGAGGTAATACTCATTAGGGTCCTTGCCCAGTTGGCTGGGGCTGTAGAATACACTGACTGTACCTCTGCAGAGGGGTAAGACCCTAACGAGTGTCCTGGATATGACACTAAACAATCTGATAGGAAGGTTCCAGCAGTGCTGGAGCTTTGGGGAATGCAGAGTACCCCCTTCATTGCCATCGCTCCCAGGTCCACTCTGGCCCAGAGTTGTAGCACCTGATAAGGCCCTATCTATGGGTTAAATAGAACTAACAGCATACTAAAGCTAAACTGAACTGTTTGAATAAACTGAATAGCTTGAAAGAGAAATGTTTTTGACAATTAAACTGTACTTACATGCTTATGCTTAACTGAATTATTTGAAATAGAACTGCTTTTTGACATTAAAACTGTATTTACACTTAACTGAATTGTTACATATAACTGCTTGAATAGTTTGAAATAGAAATGTTTTTTTACCATTAAACTGTGTACTTATGCTAAACTGAATTGTTTTAAATAGAACAGATTATTTACATAAAAATGGATTTGGCATTAAATAACCTACAAACGTTGATATGCCATAAAACCCAATAAACCAACTATCATTAGGGTCCCATAGAACCATTTAATTATTTACCGAGTGTAAACAAATGATTAATATTAAATAGAATTATTAGTATTAAAAAGCAATACTTGAAAAACCATTTAACTGAGTAAATAATACAATTAATGTGAGCAATACTTTAAAACAATTTAACTTTGTGCAAACAAATGAGATCTGGCTCATTTAAAAATGTTACCTACAAACTATTTGTTTACAAATCATATATATATATATATATATATAATTATCTAATTTAGTAAGGAATTATGGAGTCTTAAGTTAAAAAAATAAAAATTAAATTACTATAATTCCAACCGGCAATAAAATAAAATAAATAAAAAAACCGGAAGTGAGCTAAACGAGGAGATAACTCTTCACCCCTATTCTATCCCTTACCACCCTTCCCTCCCGTGTCTATTCTGAATTATTTTATCCATAAGATCTGAAGAAGTCCTGTTAATTTTTTTTGTGGTTTTGATTTATATTAAAAACACATAACAGGATGGAAATAGATTTATAATCCTAATGTGACCGGGTTTTTTTTTCTTAAAGAAATACATATATATATATATATATATATATATATATATATATATATGCTCCCCCATGGGGGTTGAGCTCTCTGGCGAAGGAATTGCCGGCCACCACTAGCATAATGCAAAAGCTCTTCGAAAGAATTGAGCACTCTGGTAGCCAATAGGGTATAAAAAATGTAAACAAAGGCTGCTACTGCTGTTTCTAAAAATAAAATACCTTAAAATTCCCTTAGCCAACGTGGTCCGCTTGGTGGACAAGTGGTCTGAAACACAGTCTAACGTAAAGTTGGACGGGTTTCGACCCCGGCTTCGAGCGTCCTACGTGTCTAGCCACATTGAAGAGTTCTGATAGAACGAAACAGTCTGTCTGTGGATGACTATATATATATATATATATAAAAACAGGATTTGGCATTAAATAATCTACAAGAGTTGATATGCCAACAAATCAGCCTATTTTAAATATAAGTAAAGTTGGCGACTGTAGTCAAGAGTGACCCAAAGGCTCCCTTTTTGATAGCTACTACACTGAGATGTAGGGGAGGACACTACTCCATTCCTTGGATTGCTCCACTTTACCCTTGATCCGTACCTTATAATGCTGAATGTTAAGCAAGGCCGCATCAAATACCATTTTTTTTGAGTCTTAGGTAAGACTCGACCTGGGATTGAACCTGTTTTAAATATAACTCCAGGCTAATTTTTATAAACTTATTACTTGAAATAATGCAGACCTTTTTTTATTGGTATATCCGAACAGCTAGCCTCATTACTCTCTCGTTTTAGGAACCACTATTAGGTAAAGAATATGAATTGTTTATTTTAGGGGTTTACCAAGGGTAACAGAAAACACAGAAAACAAAACTGGGGAGAAGAGAGAGTAGTGTACATTTGTGTGTGTACTGGATCCCAACTCAAAAATACCATCAATCTTAGTGGTTTATTTAATAACAAAGCCATCCTTATAGAAGAACAGCAATAGTACTATTTAACCCATAGCTGGGATATAAGGGTTTCATGCCTTTCCCAAGGGTATAAGTCCAAAAGTGAATGTAATAGTGCAATTGAAGTTTAAACTCACTGACTACGAGGTTGCAGTCCAACATATTAGCCACTGCGCTATAGAGACTCATACCAAAGAATCAATGGAAAACTACAAGTATCTAAATGCTTTTAAAGGTCATTCTTAGTAATCCAGTCTTATATAAAGTTTAAGAAGAGGAAAAAAGAAAAAAAAAAATGGCTGGACAATTTTGCTGCAGATTTCTGCAACAGAGTTCTAACTATTGAACCATGTCAGATTATATACCCAAGACTTCAAGAGTGAATTTTATATATTTAAAAAATTCACTCTTCAGCTCATATATATATATATATATATATATATATATATATATATATATTATATATAGATAGATATTCTTCAATCCAGTAAATCCGGAGTAGGGAACAATTCTGTCAGGACAAATAAACTATTCAAATTTTGAATATTTAAATATTCAATGTAAATGAAATTCACAGAGCTAAATTGTTAATTTTATTGGTTTTGTAGTTGTCATAATCTGAAACGAGAAGGGACCAGAACAAGCCTTACATGGGTAAAGGCTATACATAGCTAAAATGAATTTCCTTTCTCCCTCTCCTTCCCTCTCTTTCCTCCTATCTGACTGTAATTTATTTTATTTTATTATTGGATCTGATTAAGTCCTGTTAAAAATTATTTCAGAGTCTTTGATTCATATCAATGCTCTTAACAGAATGGAATTAAATTTATTATCCTGATGTGACCGAATATTGGTTTTTCCTTGAAATTATATATATATATATATATATATATATATATATATATATATATATATATATATATATATATATATATATATATACACACACACACACACACACACTCACCCAAGGGGGAGTCTCCATGATATAGTGGCGAATGTGCTGGACTGTGACATCGTAGGAAGTGAGTTTGAACTCCAGTCACAGTATTGCATTTACTTTTGGACTAATACCCTTGGGAAATTTATGTACCTCTTTATTCCCCCAGCTATGGGTTAAATAAGTACCAGGGTTCAATCCCAGGTCGAGTCATACCAAAGACTTAAAAAAATGGTACTTGATGCCGCTTGCTTAGCACTCAGCATTATATGGTAAGAACCAATTGTAAAGTGGAACAATCCAGAAAAAGGAGTAGCATTAAATAACCCATGAAGTTTGATATGCCATTAACCAAACAAACCAAATATTTACCCAACCCCCACCACAACTGGCAGGATCTGCCACAAGATTAATTTTTAAACAGAGTACAGCTGTTTTTCCTTCTCCTTGATAGGTTCCTATCTTTGGTTAGGTAACCAAAGCTCGGAACCTAGTCTGCCTTACAAATTACCCATAGCAGGGGGGGGAAGAATAAATGGATTTATACTTTTCCCTAAGTACCTTAGCACAAAATAAAATGCAAACAGCCTCATCCAACTGAATTAGATATAAATTCCAGATTTAATCCTATCAAGCAATGACAAAATCTTTAGATGTTATGTAATTAAAAATAAAGTTTAAATCCTCTAGCCTAGATATTCCAAACCTGGTGCTCACCAACCCTTTTAAATGGGTCAACTAGTCTTGCTCCATGGCCATCTCAAGTTCTATAATGGCTACCAAGCTAAGCTAGCAAACCAGTGTTTAATTCTCACTAGATGCTCAATATTTCTGGCCTTGTGCCAAACTAAACTTAGTAAATTGCTACTGCAGATTGGCTCCCATTTATATTTATATTTTGTTTGATCATTGATCTTTTACGTTACAATTATATATATTTTTACTCTTTAGATGCACAACTTTCTTCCCTGCCATCCCATTTCTCCTGTACCCTCTCAAAAACAATGTTATACCCCCCCCCCTGAAATTCACAGTAGTAGATATTCCCAAACAAATTTTATTAATCATTGTAAGGAGATTTTTAAGTAATTTATTCTTACAACACAATGTTATCAAATTACAATACATTTTTCATCTAGACAGTTTGGTTTTCCATGAAAACATTTCAGGTTAAACCTTTGCATGTTATTTATTAAGATGTGTCTGTTTCAGTTAAAAGACAATAAGATTAAAAGTTAATTTTTTTTATTAACAATAGTTTTGATGGGAAATGTTTTGTTTATTTTGAATTGCATTTTTGTGTATTAGGCTCATTATTTTACATGAAATATCTGGTATCATGTTTGTTATTTATTATAAACTAACCTGGATTTTTTCATAATATAAACAATTTCTAAAAACTTACTGTTTCACATTTTATTAGGACATTATCTTAAATAATGGTTAATTGTTTTTAATGGCATATCAACCTATTGAGGGTTATTTTATGCCAAGAGGTTAGAGAATCATATTCATATCATTTGTGTAGTTGTTTCTGAAAGCCTTATTTTTGCACACAGTCATATCAAATATGAATAATTTGAAAAATTATCTATTTGACACATAGATGGGATCCTAACAGACACAACAACTCCAGATCAGAATGAAGTAAAAGTTGGCGACTATAGTCGAGGGCGACCAGAAGGCTCCCTTTTCAATAGCTACTACACTGAGGTGTAGTGGAGGGCGCTACTCCTTTCCCCGGATTGCTCCACTTTACCCTTGATATGTACTTTATATTGCTGAGTGTTAAGCAAGTACCATTTTTAAAGTCTTTGGTGTGATGTACCTGAGATTGAACCCAGGTCTTCCGGACCACTGGCAAACACTCTACCAACTAGACCAATGAGCCGGTATCAAGATCAGAATGAAGCAGGTAGTAAAGACAATGAAACAGTACTCTACACACTCCAATTTCTCCAGAACTTGAGCATAACCATCAGATGCAGTTTTGTATCATATACAGGACACCCCTTTTTTTTGGTGGGAAGGGGATCTTGCCCCTCAGCAGAGGAGACAGTCAGCATATTATTCTAAGCTCTGCTGACAGTGCCAATTACTCTTTAAGAGTACAACTTTTTCTTATTGTTCTTATTGAAGCAACCATAACATATTGAAAATTGTTTAATTTGGTTTTATTTGTCTAATGGCATATCAACCTTCATGGGTTATTTAATGCCAAAGCCATCCTTGTAGAAGAACAGCAGTGATACTATTTAACCCATAACTGGTTGGGTAAGGGAGTTCATACCGTTTCCCAAGGTATTTGTCTGAAAGTGAATGTAACAACGCAACTAGAGTTTGAACCTGCTGTGATGTCACAGTCTACCCAGCACGTTAACCACAACACCACAAAGACTGCCCTCCGAAAATTATTTTGTGATGAGTTGGTTGGTTGGTTGGTTGTTGGTGGTTTTATGGCATATCAACCTTTGTAGGTTATTTAATGCCAAACCCATTTTTATGCAAATAGTTCTATTTCAAACAATTCAGTTTAGCATAAGTACACAGTTTAATTGTCAAAAACATTTCCATTTCAAACAATTTAGTTAAGTGTAAATACAGTTTTAATGTCGAAAACCAGTTCTATTTCAAATAATTCAGTTAAGCATAAGCACACAGTTTAAATGTAAGTACGGTTTAATAGTCAAAAACATTTATTTCAAGCTATTCAGTTTACTCAAACAATTTAGTTTAACATAAGTATGCTGTTAGTTCTATTTAACCCATAGATAGGGCCCTATCAGGTGCTACCACTCCGGGCCAGAGTGGACCTGGGAGCGATGGCAATGAAGGGGTACTCCGCATTCCCCAAAGCTCCAGCATTGCTGATACCTCACCATCAGATTGTTTAGTGTCATAACCAGGACACTCGTGGGGGGGTCTTACCCCTCTGCAGAGGTGCAGTCAGTGTATTCTACAGCCCCAGCCAACTGGGCAATACACAGAGTTAAATGTCAAAACAGTTTTATTTAAGATAATTCCGTTGAGCATAAGTACACAGTTTAGACATCAAAACAGTTCTATTTTAAACAATTCAGTTTAGCATAAATACGCAGTTTAAATGCAAAAATCAGTATAGTGAAAGAAGCATGGTTTAGTTCTATTTAACCCATAGATAGGACCCTATCAGGTGCTACAACTCCGGGCCAGAGTGGACCTGGGGGCGATGACAATGATGGGGTACTCCGCATTCCCTAAAGCTCCAGCACTGCTGGAACCTCACCATCAGATTGTTTAGTGTCATATCCAGGACACTCGTTGGGGGGGGGGGTCTTACCCCTCTGCAGAGAAGCAGTCAGTGTATTCTACAGCCCCAGCCGACTGGGCAATGTGATGAGTTAAAATGAATCTAATTGAACCTATTAATCTGATTTGAGTTGGGTTGGGTTGGGTTGGTGGGGTAGGATACGTGCTCAAGTCTGGTCATGCATAACATGAATTCCTGCATAATATTTACCCCTAACATTCGGCAACAAAATTCTGGAATAACATCTTTCATATATAATAAACATTGACTTTTTGGAATTTGCGGCAGTTAAATCAAATCTAACTTTAACATTAGTTTAACTTTTCATCTGTTTTGCATCAACTAAAAATAAGAACTTATATCTCAATAATTTGTTGGGTTTTATGGCCTATCAACCATTATTGGTTATCTAATGCCAAATCCTCTTTTTTTATATATATATATATATATATATATATATATATATATCCCAAAAAAAGAAGGAGAGATTTATGGAAAAACAAATTCGACACTATAGCGTTTCGATTCGAATAAACCATCATTAGAATTAAAAGGGATGATATCAATGATGTTAAACGATGAATATTTAAAAATTATACAAAAAAAACAAAAAAAAACTGAGAAAACCTATATATCAGGAAAAATTCACTGTTTTATATTTGTTTTGCTTGTTTTATCCGCTCTCCTCCCTCTCTCTCTCCTACCCCTTACCTTTCTTCGATCCTCTTTCCTCCTATTTCTTTCGTTTTCCTCTTACTTCTTTTGCTTTCTTTTTTTTTTCTCTTTTTTTTTCCTCTTCCTCCTTTTGATTTGAAATTTTTCGCAATGAACAAATGGATCATACAAATCCAACTTTATATATATATATATATATATATATATATATATATATATATATATATATATATATAGTAGGTATTATACAATAACTGATGTTTATACAACAGCATTGCTTCTAACAAAGCCTTCATCAAATGATGACTCTGGGTTCAGGCATAGTTTCGGGGCCAAAGCGTCATTACCACTAACCCAGACCACCCCAGCAGTATCTCACAACACCACCAGGCTTTGTCAGATTGTTGTCGCTCTGTGGGATTGCCAGATCCATGCTGATACAGTTAGAGCCTTATCTTGGATCTTTTCCATATATTTTCTCTTGTCTGATGGAGGAAGTCCAAGATTAGTTAAGAAAACAGAGGTTGAGTTGGCAATAAAACCTCTGCATCCGACTTTGATAGGAAATACATTCCAACCATTTCTGACACATTGTTCTCGCAGATCTTCATATTTTTCCAACTTACGCTGATGTGCCCAGTCAAAATTTTCTTCATATATATATATATATATATATATTAAATATATAAGATTTGGTTGGTTGGGTTTTATGGTATATCAACCATTGTAGTATATCTAATGCCAAATCCTGCTTTTACATATATATTAGATATATGATTTGTAAATACATTTTGCTGATACACAGTTAAATGATCAAACAGTTTTATTTCTAACTATTGAATTGAGCATAAGTCAACATAGTTAAATGGTTCCAAGTATTCCTATGTATCACTAACAATTCAATTAACCATCGATCATTTGTTTACAGAAATAAATGATCAAACAGTTCTATTTCAAGCAATTCAGTTTAGCATAAGTACACAGTTTAAATTCATTAATAGTTCAATTAAACATCCATCATTTGTTTACACACAGTTAAATGATCTAACAATTCTATTTCAAAAGTAGTGTTATGTATCATTAACAATTCAATTAAACATCCATCATTTGTTTACACACAGTTAAATAATCAAGCAGTTCTATTTCTAATTCAATTTAGCATCAGTCATTCATTTTCACTCAGTTCAAATGTCAAACAGTTTTATTTGACCCACAGATGGGACCCTATCAGATGGTACCATTCCAGGCCAGAGTGGACCTGGGAGTGATGGCAATGTAGGAATACTCCACATTCTCCAAAGCTCCTTAATTACAGGAGTTTCACTAGCAGATTGTTTAATGTCATATCCAGGACGCTTGTTGGGGAAGTCTTACCCCTCTGCAGAAATGCAGTCAGTGTATTCTACAGCCCCAGCCAACTGGGTTAATAATGATTCATGTATAATATGCACCCCTAACTCTCAGCTACAAAATCCTGCAAAAACATCTCACATATATATTATATATTAACTCTTTTGAATTTGTAGTTAATATAATGTTTCAAAACATAAAATTTACACAGTACTTAGATGTTTACACAAAAATATAACAATCTTTTGATGAAAATAAATTCACAACAGAAAAAACAAATTATTAAAAAAAAAAAAAAACCCACATCTTCCAGAGGCTATTTCTCAGTAGTGGCATAAAACAGAGAGTGTTTGTTAGACATTAGTTAGTCTAGACCATAAATACAACTTACTTTTGGCCATATCATCCTAAATATAGCATATTTTATAGGGACTATGAAAAATCGTTTTACATAATAATTAACATATTAATTAAAAAGACCTGATAGATTAATAATGTAGTTTGCTATATCTATTGATATAAAGTGCTCAATAATCGGTGATTTATATATATATATATATATATATATAAGTTAGCATGGCATAAACACAGAGTCAACAGTCCTTAGTGAGCGTCAGTTTCTTGCCAATACGATTGTCAGCCCAAATCCTGACTTAAAGCAAATGGTTGCAAAGGCAAAAAACTGGCATTTACCATTGCCGTTGACTATATCTACGCGATCCTAACTTATATATACACACACACAGATTACCACCAATAAAAAAAATCTAACTGAAAATTACGAATACAATAAATTCTAGTAGAGACTAAAAGTGCCGTATTGATTTTTTTTTTAAGAACCTCGAAAATGTCACAAGTCACGATTATTTGTTAATGGAACAGCACGCACTGATGAAGAAATAATATCTTCAACAAAAACAAAACAATTGAAAAGACAGTCGCAAAGCCTACATATTTTCTAACCAGCTGTTCAACAGATGTTAGTTTCACTTTCAGTATTGAATACTCGAATAAATAGTCGTTGTCATTTTAAAAAAAATCTCGAAGGTTTTAATAGATATAATACTTTTCATTTAAAAAAAAAAAAAATCAAAGAAATCTAAAACAATCAACTCTCGTAAAATACTGAATTAATTTCCTAAAACAAAACAAAAAAAACTGTGCGCTATTCTTACAGGAAAAAGAAAAATCGAATGTAAACAGTTCAATCCTGACACAATTCTTACCAATGACAGAAAGAATTTAAAGAATCGATTGTTTTATTTATTCATTTATTTTTACGATTAACTTTGAATAAATTATGAACGTATACACATATTTCAATTTTAAATATGTCCAGGTTATTTATTTTAAAAAAAAATGTGAATATCTGCTGATATTCAGAAAACAAATGTAAAACGACATAAAACCCATTATTTAACGACGTTGACGAAATAAATAAATCTTTTAAATAAATCCTGTTTAAATGCTACACACAATATAAAACTAGACGACTAAATGAATCTGATGGGTTTCGGTTGTAAACAATGCTCCATCATTATATTGATAATTCTATTTATGTATGAATGATTGAAGAATCCTGATAATTTAGCATTTCATAGTTTAATTATCTGTTATATTGAGATTTTAAATGATTTTTCTTTAATAACGTTCAACAAGAATGCTGCTTACACAAAATTGTAATTCGATTTTAAATTGGTTAATTTTTCTAAGAGTATTTTAAATGCATTGTCCTAATAAAATATCTCGATATGATGTGGTGAGTTTTTAGGGCCCCACTCCCCAGAAACATATATAGTTGCGTATACATACAGAAATAATAAACATTAAATAATTTTAGTGCACAACATAAAAACCATAAAATATTTCAAAGTTACTAAAAATAAATAAATAAATCAAACTAAATCTATAGATAATTTTTTAAAATTCAGAATGAAAATAGGTACTGCTGAACATTACAGAATTTGCTGTTTAAAATGAAATGTATACAAAAACATCTAAGTGTTTACGAAATCAATAGAAATGATAGAAAACGCTTTCCATAATTCAACTTAATCTGTAGTATTTTTTTTATCTATTTAAGCTCTGATTTTTTTTATCTATTTAAGCTCTGATTCGTCCTATATACCTGTGGTTCCATCCCAGACGAATTCAAATTATCATTAGCAAGCTTTCGACAAATCTTTCCTCTTTTTTTTTTTTTTTTTAAATACAGAACACTACATAAATAAACTTGTTCAAAACAGAAAAAACTGGAATTAAAAACTAGGATAAATAATAAAACATCTCCCAGAGACATGTTAAATGGGATTCGTTTTATATACCAAAAGAAACACAACAAACCCGATATTCAATAGTTTATCAATCGTTGATGATTCGATTCTTCACAAATACTCAACCATTAAATAAGATTCCTTTAAATTAGGAATAGTTGGTTTTTATTTAAGCTAATCTAATTATTATTTGATTAATTTTTTTATACACTAACACAGAGATAACAAAATTCTTTATTGAACTATACTTAGACAAACACTTTTTCTTCCAGTATTGACCAAAAAAAGAAAAAAGGATTAATTTTTATAATCGAGAAAAATAAATTTGATAATTTTTGGTTTAACAAATTCGCCCATTTTATTTAAAATTTAAATATCTTATACGTGTTGAAATCTAGAATTTTAAAAATAACTATCATTAGTATGTGACTTTCCTTCTATATATATCCTGCCCTCCGCCAAAAAAAAGATTTGAATTAAAATATAAAATTAAAAAAATGTTTTTACTAACATAAATAAATACTAAAAAACACTTATCTATGAATGTTCTTGTATGAACAGAGCAAAAATGGTATAACTATAATTTTATACACTTTAAACTCTATGGTCTTAGCAAATTCCAGTCCAATTTCCAACTGAATGATAATTTTGTGGGGTCCGCATTCGCGCTAAACTTCTTTTTTTTTTTAATCATCGAAATCATCGATCTAAAATACGAATTAGAATCCTTCACTCGTTCCTAGAAATATCATTATAAGCATGGGTCGTTGTTACGACACCCCAACAGGTTCAGGGGTACGATTAAAAATGCCCACTACTATTGAATATTACACACGTAGACATAATTACATACTATACACATCGCGGTCTCAATAAAGAACATACGTATATCAGCTCAGAGAACTAATACATTCATTTTTATTCACTCTATATTGAATTAATGTAGTCATTTCATTAGTTACATCAAAGTGTCGGAACAAATAAGGTTAAAGAGACGAAGATTTAATCAATGCCTTTACTGTTATGCCATCTGTTTAGTTTCATTCATAGAAATAAATGGTTACTACTAGTAGTACTACAAATCTAAAATATCGTAGTAGTGGGAATCTGGAGAGAAAAAAAAGAAGATGTTTCGTGGCAAGGTGGACAAATAGTAAAATAAAGAGATTTGATTTTCTTTTTTAGCTCAACTCAAACATCCAGCCAAGCCAGCTGCAAATTAAATAGAAAAGAAAAAAGGGGTGGGAGTAAATTAAAATTAAAGCAAGCTGTTTAAAGCTAGTAAGTAAAACTAAAAGCTTCGATATTAAACCAAAAATCCAAAATATGTTCAAAAACATTTTTATAAGGAATTTCTTTTTCTTATTTCCGTTTCTTTTTCTTCTTCTTTTTTTTTTTTAACCCACCTTTCTTCGTCTGTGAGGTGTTTCTCTCTTAAAGACTTGTCTATTCGTTCTATGTGAGTTCGACATGCTTTGATTCCTTTTTCTACTGCTTCGATCTGTAAAAAAAACAAAAAAAAAAACAATTATTTTTACTGAGAAATTCTAACTTAGAAGTAATCTAAAATGGTGTCTAAAAAGGTTGTCATCAACACAAATACACGAACAGAACTTTTACATTGTTTTTCTTTTTTCTTTTTGTTTCTTCAGACTATAAAACTTTTAAGATGAGAAGGCAAAAACACTAACCTGACCGAAGATGCTCGGCATAGTTGAGAAGGCAACTGAAAGAAATAAGGACACGTGGCCTGGTTTTATACAACGAGGTCACTTCCGGGTTATACGAATTAATTAAAATTAAAAGAAAATTTTCATTGGGGAGGGTAGTTTCATATAGAGGACATATTTTTTTAACTTTATTTTTCAATTAATATTTATTCAAATAAAACGGTTAAATTCTACGTATGCACCCATTCAAGTTAACCGGGAAAAAAATTTTCAAGTAATTTTTTTGTGATTTGAACAAATTAGACACTCAAACTCATCGCAATGTTTTTATTTTGCAAAAAAAGCACCCATTATTTTACATTTTATAGGGGAAGGTTCACTTTCACGTTTTAATTAAATGTAGAATGATCACCAATTTCCGGAACTGTTAGTATTGGAAAAAAAAAAAAACCAAGTAACCAGAGAAATCGGATATTTTGATTTTTTTTTTTTACTTCATGGAGTAATTCTTGTCAGTGTTAAAAAGAAAATTTTGCTGCTTTTCCTTTCATGGGGTGTAGGGAGATTTCTTTGAAGAGGAAAATTGCTTTAACTTTTATACATTAATCCAAGCCGGATTATATTCGTTAAATTATATATATATATATATATATATATATATATATATACACACACATACATACATACTCATACACATACATATACATAAGCACATACATATATATATGCATACATACACACATATGTGCATATACATATACATTTGTATATACATACACACATATGCATACATATACACACACATATGTATACATATATAAACATAAGTACACATACATCTATATATATATATATATATATATATATATATATACGCATACACATATATATATATATATGCATACACATATAAATAAACGTGTATAAACACACACACACACATATATATTCATTCATACACACTCATATATCTGCATACATGCTTACATACATGCAAATATATATACATACTTACACACTCCCGAATATATGTACATACATGCACACATACAAATATATACGCATACATTTATACACACATATACACATACATTTACACACACGCATATATATATATATATATATATATATATATATATATATATATATGCGTGTGTGTAAATGTATGTTTATACACACATATACACATACATTTACACACACGCATATATATATATATATATATATATATATATATGCGTGTGTGTAAATGTATGTGTATATGTGTGTATAAATGTATGCGTGTATATATATATATATATATATATATATATATATATATATATATACATAAATGCACACATATATATGCATACACACAAACACACATATAAACAAATAAAAATACTATTTGAAGAAATTTCCAGAGACTCTAAATGAATTATATTACATCATACAAATATTATATTATATTATATTATATCTAGTACCAGACATTGGCATAATGGTTAGAGTGGTTGCCTGTGGCCTGGGAGACCTGGGTTCAGTTGCAGGTCGAGTCATACCAAAGACTCAAAAAAGGGAGCCTTAGGGTCACCTTCAGCTAACATCACCGACATCTATATTGTATTTTTATTTTTATTTCATCATACAACATGTGAAAGCACATGTTATACCCAATCCACATCAGCCACCAACCAGGTGTGATACCACAGTTTTGGTGGTTAAGGTGGTACTGCTACTCCTATCACTACCAGCTGCTTTTGCTACCAGACAGGGTATGAACACAAACAGAGCAAAAGTTCCTCTTTGTTGTTTAATTTCGTAATGGTGTTAAAAGCGGTTGCTTTCAGATATTAATGATATGTTCGTCAAAATCATTATAGATGATAATTCATATAAGATGCACATTTCTTTTATTATATTATATTATATTAGATAGATAGATAGATAGATAGATAGATACTGGTCTCTGCAAAATTACTAATAGAATAAAGCCAGATGGGAAATAGTCTCTTTAAAATATCCTTTTCCAAAGGTTCCCCACTATGCCTGTATTAGAGGGAGATAGAAGTGGGCCTCCTTAAAATTGTGAACCAATTCCAACTAACCTCTCTTGCACTTTCCATTCTTGTTAGGATAGATATGAACAGATTGGAATAGATAAATAGAATTAAATCACAAGACTCTTATATCTTCATATTGGAAAGGGAAATTTACATCTTAAAAAGGCCTCTTAAAAAGGCCTCTTAAAAAGCTATACTCAGAAAAGTTTTCTTATAAAGACTTTAAAGTCTTTATAAGAAAACTTTTCTGAGTATAGCTTTTCCAAAGGGATATAAACAATATTCTATTCCTTTTGAATCTTTCCAATTGGAATTATTTTGGCTACCTGCTGGTAAATATTTTAATCAAGAAAATGGTTCACTCGGGACAATCTGGAAAAATCAAATATTGAAAAAAGAAGCCCCACCCCCCCAAAGCCCACACAAAAACACATTGCAAATTTAAAATGGACCTCCTCCTCTGAAAGTAAAAAAAATATGCCGAGCATGTGATTCCCTAATGTAAGCTAATTTAATTTTTATTTTCCTGTATTTCTTAGATTGATTGCATTTGTTCATTGATTTGTGTAAGATTTTTAAAAAATCACCTCTCATAAAAAAAATTTTCCTCTTCAAAGAAACCTCTCCCCAAAAAAACACATTACAAATTTTCCCCTTCTCACAGATAAGTATTAATCCTCATCCAAAGTAAAAAAAAAAAAAAAAAAAAAATAACAATCATTCAATCTTACTGGTTATTTGTCTGTTAGGTGATCATTATACACTGTTCAGTGATCATTATACATTCTGTTAGGTGATCATTATACTCTGTTCAGTGATCATTATACATTCTGTTAGGTGATCATTATACACTGTTCAGTGATCATTATACACTGAATTAGAATGTGAAAGTGAATCCCCTTAGAAAATGTAAGATAATTTGTTTCTTTGAAAAATGGAAAAAATCACATTGGGTTCGAGGGTCGGATTAGTTCAACTCACAAAAATAAATAACTGGAAAATATTTTTACCCAGTGAATTTGAATAGATGTATGAGTAAGATAATATCAATGAAACTTTATTCATTGATGAATATTTTCTTACAATGCAAAACATTTTTAAAATATCATCTTTTACTGATAACAACATTCTCATTGATGTAACAATAATTGTGATAGTGATTTAAAATATTTTTTTTTTGTGAAGACTGACACATATTGAATACTTGAAGGCCATAGTTATTTAATAGTATTTTAATTATATTTTTCATTAACCAAAGCAAAAAGAAATTGTTGTGTATAGTTATTTTTTGAAAAAATAATCTTGAATATTGCATTGTTGTTAGATTTGCAAACAAATTTCAAACTCTGAATGTAATTATTATCATCAAAACACCCCAACTGAAGACACAAGTCTGCTTGGGGGGCCATAAAAAGGCAGGTTTCACATATTTTTGATGAATACAACTTTATGAAAATTGATATATTGTAGAGTAGGGGCTCTGTATCATAGATTCAGTGGCGAGCATATCAGATTTAGAGGTGGTATGAGACTCAGTGATGTACTCCTATGGATCCCCACTCATGGCCGAGCAAAAGCAGGACGACCTGCTCGAACATGCATACAGCAGCTATGTGAAGATATGGGATGTACTTCAGAAGACCTGCCGGAGGCGATGAACGATAGGGAAAAATGGCAAGAGAGGGTCAGTGATATCCATGCGGGCGGCACAACATGATGATGATGATGATGAGACTCTAACACCAGCCCAATATATAATTGGAGAGCAGATTCACAATAACCTGGAGGAGTAGTACCTGATAGGATCCTATCTACGTGAAACAGATCTGTTGAGAAATTAAGTACTAGATACTTGAAACCATTTTTTCAGCCCATATCACTCCAAGAGACTATCAGAGTAATAGAGGTTACTTGGCAATCCCCAGCATCTTTCACATTACCTATTAGGGCATAAAGGTGCCATGCCTTGACAATGTGCCAGATTCCAGATATCAATAGACACAAGGAGGTAAGATTAGATATTTTGATATAACAGACACACCCAAGAAGATTTTTATCAAAGGAGTTTTTCCCTTTTTATTCACATATACATTTGTTGCATAGCCACATACATATACAAATATATGCGGAACATAATCAAACACAATGACGAACTTCAATGAACGAACGAATATGCTTCTTTATAAAAATATAATCTCTCACACTTTATTCTTGAAAGGGTGATGTTGGTTGTGTGTGAGAGATGAGCTGGAGACAGGGACAGACTGCTATATTGACCCAGCAGTACTTCTTTCTCATCTTGGATGAGGTTGCTCAACGGTGGGTCACTGAGGGCCGCAAGCCCTCAGTCTGCAAGCTGATTCTCACGCTGGCATCCTATCTCCAACTGACTCGAACCGCCCCGGGCACCTGGTTATATTATTGTCTCACGCCCACCTGCTTCCGTTGTTCTTCCGCTTATTTACACAGGTGCATCTCTTGATTGATGGCTTGGTCGAGGGTCAATATATAACACATTTTCTTCTAGTTTTTCTATTCATATCATAGAGAACTTTACTAAAGGACTTTCTCTTTTTTATTGCATTCACACATTTGTTCTCTTTCTTTAGTTGTTCACATTTCTATAAATGAATTCTATTAAGTTTTTCAATGGAGTTCACTCCATTTATAATCCCCCAAACGTCAGCGCAACAACACTGCAACACTATAATTACTTGAAAAACAAAGACAAACTTCAGCATTAAATAACCCAACTAGAGTTGATAATTATCATTCAGGATACATAGCATAACAGTTATAGGTGTTGGTTCCCTAAGCTTCTAAAGAGATGATCATCATGAGGTTGCAGGTTCAATCCTGACTGCAGGTGAGTAACAATACTGGAATACTTAGCACTTATATTGGTTATGGTTAATGGAATCAGAACAAATGACCCCCATGGATTAAATAAAGAACATGGTTCAAAGTTCAATGTAGGCTCCTGAGTTTGACAGACACATGAAGAAGGCCGGAGGATATATTGGCTGAAACGTTGTGAATATAAAAATGAAGACAATAATCTGAAAACCCTGAATAATAAAAATCATCAAGCTTCATCTCAGAAATTTACACAACTAAGCCAGAAACTTAATGGTAGAGAGATGTATACTTTTTTTTTTTTCTTTTTTAAATATAAAATCAATCATTGCACTATAAGCAGGACTTCTTGTTACAGGTTCAAAAATCTGTTTAAAGACAGGGTAATTGTAGAGACAATAAAAAATTATCTCCCTTAAATAATGGCAGTCCTCATTTGTTATCACATGACAGTCCCAGAAACCCATTCTCAATTGTTATTTGCTTCTGTTCTTTAAACAATGGAGTGAAGATGTCTCTTACCCTGCCTTGAAGTGGTAAAGCTACATTGTGATACAAACCCTACTTCAAGTGAGAGATATGCATTTAAAATCCCTTCGCTTACACTAGTTTCTTCGTGGCTGTGCAGTAGAATGTACAGTTGGCATATGAGTCAGCCGAGTTTCAATCTCGGCTTCGAGAATCTTGCATGTCTAGCCACACTGAAGAGTAATGGGACCAACAAAACAATCTGTTGGTTGGTTGGGTTTTATGGCATATCAACCTTAAAACAGTTTGTCTGTGGATCACTATATATATATATATATTTATTAATTTTCTATCTACCAGCATTCATGGTGACAAAGAAAAAGAAAAAAAAAACCCCAGAATTCAGAGATAACAATATCTAGAATCACTGCCTGGGGAAAAAAGAAAAAGATTATCGGGAGAAAAAGAAAAGAAAAGGCCAACTTCGTCACACCAGTTGAAAAAAATCAAGAGATATGCAATCAGTTGGTCAAAAGAACAAAAACCCACTGCAAAATGCTGCAATACTACAATTACAAAGAGTGCTCAATGCTAAGTAGAGCTAATTACAAAAATTAAATTGCGAGTCGGGACTATCCTACTACAGTTTCGCCTAAAACGGCTCCTCAGGGTACCTAGCACTGACCAAGAGTCGGTACTAAGTACCCGACTTGCGATTTAATTTTTGTGTGTATATATATATATATATATATATATATATATATAATTAGAGTATCCATTAAGCACAGTAGCTTCTTTAAAATTTAATAACTCATATTGTACAAATAATAAAATAAAATATTTTAACAAAATGAGTGCCCCATACTTCTGTGCACTCCATACTTCTGGCCTTGTGCTATAGTAAGCAAAGATGAGTAAGGAAGTAATTAATGGAGTGCAATCTGACAATATATAGAGAAAATTGATAACAAGGTAATCCAAGTAGGAGAGATTTACTGAGAAGAAAAGTTGACACCATAGTGTTTCGGTTCTAATGAACCATCACCAGGACTGTGAGGGATGATATTAGTGATGCTAAATTAACGATGGATGTTCAAAAGTACAAAATACAAAAACTTAGGGGAAATTTGTATAACAAGAAAAAGTTGGCTGTTTAATTAGTGCATCAGCGTTTGTTTGTTTTTTAAATTACATTATTTATTAGAAATATTGTATAGAATTTATGTTCCATTTGTTTATTGAGAAAGATTTCGAATCAAAAGATGGGTATGTATTTACTCAGCCTCTCTGCTAAGAGCAGAATGTGACAGAGGGTCAATTTTTGAACCGAGTCAAGCTAGTTTAAATTCAAAGATTTCCTTCTCCCAGATTGGTTATCTAAACAAGGCTAAGGAGCCCAGTTTATCATACTATTTACATGTTGGGGTAGAAGAGATGTAACATCCCTTTCCCATGAGCATTATTGAGAAGTGAAATATAACAAAAGACGAAACTTTGCATTCTTAATTGCTTTGTTTATGCTTTTCTTCAAATAAAGAGACAGATATGGAAATTTCTAGAGACACCTCCCTGGGAAACTTGGTTACTTGGCAGTGGCCATCTCCTCCCTCATAACCTATTTGGTTATAAGGGTGCCATACCTAGTGTACCATAGGACCAACTTTTTGTGCTGTAAAGAAAGAAGTTCACAGAAAAAGAAATACTCAAACTCAAAGGTAAGGGGAGAAAATATAGCAGTCGTTTTTATTCAGCTATGATCGCTGCAACTCGAAAAGTTCCTTCCTCTCCCTTCCTCTTGGTGGTGACGTTTTGACAACTGCCTTCAACTCTGCCAAAATCTCATTACTTGTTTTCTTATATAGAGATTTTGAGGAACAAATCGAAGATCCTCGAATGTTCGATGTCACTAGTAAAACACGTGATATTACATCTGTGATTATTTTAAAATCACGTCTAACTTTGGAGGTCATTCTGCCCACACGCGTGAGTCTTGTGACACCTTCACTGATTGACGACAGCGCCCGTCCGTAATATTACATTAGTAATTCCTCTGCATGGAATCTATCAGGGCAACAGTGCTTACTTGGTGGTTCCCATCTCCGCTCTCATAAACAATCAAGTCATGAAAGTGTCTTAGCTCATAATTTCACTACATGGTATTTCTGAGTTGATGGTGATTACTTGGCAGTGTCCATTTACTTGGTTATCTTATAATCAAGTAGGTCACAGTTGGAATAAAAATTGAATGAATCAAATGAAAGTTATATATAAACCATTTATTTATTTACAGAAGAAAAATACAGTTTTATTTTTATTATTCATCATTGATTCCTTCCTGTTTAAAATAATGTTTCTGTTTATTTTCCATTTTCTTCCTTTTCTTTTTAAGATATGATTCAATTTTACCCTTTTCCTTTAGTTCCTTGTATTTCTCAGCAATCTCCAAAAGTTTCTTGTCAGCTGGATAAAAAAAAAAAAAAAAAAACACAAAAAAAAAGATAATTTTTTTTCATCACAACATCAAAACAGAAAAATGTTGTCAAGACTCAAAAAAATTTGGATTTCATAAAATTTAAGAAACATTTGGAAGAAATAAAAATGGTTTAGTCTGGTTTGGTTGGTTTTAAGGTATGCAAGCTTTTGTTGGGATGATTTGTTTTCAAAGTAATTATACGGTTTCTAATGATATTTGTAAACAATTATAGCTTCAAGTAACTACTCTTAATACAAATAATTTGTACGTAGTTATATTATTTCGCTCAATCATATGGTTTCAAACATGTATTTATCAAACCTTCTCCATAAAAGGCAGGATGCAACAGAAAATTATATATTGTTTCATGTATTATTATAATACAATGAAAATACTAATAATTTACACACTGTTATACGGTTTTTAGAATTCCAGTCTAGTATGAATAATTTCCTAACAGGTCTATTTCCTACAGGTCACAGGTTGGGTTGGGTTGGCTTGGCTTGGGTTTTATGTCATATCAACCATTGTTATTTATTTAATGCCAAATACTTTTTATACATAAATGATCAAATAGTTCTATTTCAAACAATTCAGTTTAGCACAAGTACAGTTTCAATGTCAAAAACAGTTTTATTTCAAATAATTCAGTTTAGTATAAGTACATATTTTAGTTTTATTTGACCCATAGATAGGATCTCATCAGGTGCTACCACTCCGGGGCAAGAAAGAACCTGGGAGCAATGGCAACGAAGGGGTACTCCATATTCCCCAAAGTTCCAGTATTACTGAAACCTCACCATCAGATTGTTTAGTATTTTATCCCGAACACTCATTGGTGTGTGTAAGTGGGGGGATCTTAGCACTCTGCAGAGAAGCTGTTAATGTATTTTACAACCCCAGGCGACTGGGCAAACATTTTATGTAGGAAATTATATTCAAATATAACAAATATTATGGGGCAGAAGTACAAGTTAAAATATTTTAGGGATTAACATTTTTTTTTAGATAAAAAGGAAAAATTTAATAAAAAATTTTTTTAAATAAGAAAAAGAAAATTACATTTTTTCAAGAAATAAGGTTTCTTTCCGTGACGAATCATGTCTTTCTCTTCAGATCGCCATTTATGTTCCAAATTCTTTCGTTTCTTGTCTTGATCTGCAGCTAACTTTTGTTGTTCCTGAAAATTTATTTAAGAATAACATTTTTATTGCAAAGACAAAGAATCCTTCTCTTTAATTACGTTCAGTTATAATCTACATATAAGGCAACTTGTTTCAGCAGGGGAAATCTTGTAACTTTCTCTCATGGGTCAGTTATTTACAATGAGTGGATAAATAAAAAGGTAAAGACTGATCTTTAAAAGGCATCAGATACCAAGTAAAAGGAAAAATATATGTACATATGGCTATGCGTAACAGGATTGAAATAAATTTATAATCCTTTGTGATTGGTTTCGTTGTTTTTTTCTTAATGAAATATATATATATATATATATATATATATATATATATATATATATATATCGAATACAGAAAAACTAAGTCCTTTAAGTGTAAAAAACAAAGAACAACTTTTTAAAAATCAGTTACAACATATTAGGTGCCCAGACAATATCCACTACTTCTGCTAGTAATACTAAAGCAAGTCAAAATTTTTTCCAGTATTTTGGTATGTGCTAGTTTGCAGTACATATATCATCAAACCATATTGGTAGTATGATGCTAGTTAGTGCACTTATGTGTGTGACTAAAAAGCTGCACAAACGAATGTGCAGCAAAGTTTAATTCAGGAACTTATGCTTTACGAGTTCAAACTAAGCTATAACCCTGTGGAAGTAACTAAAAACATTTGTTGTGAGAAAGGAGAAAGCACAGTTGATCACAGTACAGTAAGTAACCAGATGGTTGAAGAAATTTTGCTGGGTTGTAAAGAATCTCGATAATCAGGCTTGGCCTAAAACCACGGATTCCAAGGCCATGCTCCAAGCTAATAGAGGTAAATATGGCGAGTAGTACTCAGAGGGTATCAGGCGAACTTAAGATCTCATAATCCAGAATGGTTTGTCATATTGACAATCTCAGCAGAAGCATCTGAATTGTCTCATATTAGTAAAATATTGCAAAACTTTTGAATCACAAACTAATAATATTTTTGAATTCTTGATTAGCAAACTCAAATATCTTTCCTTTTAATTTTTCAAAAATATCTAAAACACTGGAGTCCAGTCCTATTTATTGGTTTGGTTTCTTTGTTTAATGGCATATCAACCATCATGGGTTATTTAATGCAAAAGCCATCTTTGTAGAAGAACAGCAGTGGTATCCATAGCTTGGAGGATAGGGGGGTTCATGCCTTTTCAAAGAGTATTAGTCCAAAAATAATCATAATAGCACAACTTGAGTTTGAACTCACTTATTAGGATGTCACAGTTTAGCACATTAGCCACTACACCATGGGACTCTTCTCACTTTTTATTGGTAATTACTAATACAATGTTTCATAAAAATGTGTCTAAATTTAGTCAATACTAGACGACCAATATACTTGATAAATTAACTGTGATTCATGATATTGATACTTCATGATATTCATTCACTGTGAGTCGTGATATTGATACTTCATGATATTCATTCACTGTGAGTCGTGATATTGATACTTCATGATATTCATTCACTCTGAGTCGTGATATCGATACTTCATGATATTCATTCACTCTGAGTCGTGATATTGATACTTCATGATATTCATTCACTGTGATTCATGATATTGATACTTATCTCCATTATATTGAGAATTTGGATGATTAAAAAATTATGTTCAGCACAAATACAGATCCTACAAAATTATCCTTCAAATTGTAAATTGGATTGGAAATTGCTTTATTCTCATAGAGCATTTTAAGTGTATTGCTCTAATAAAAATCTCATTATTGTGTGTGTGTGTGTGTGTGTGTGTGCAAGATAGAGTGAGTTAACTTATCTAAATTTAGAGATTTAAGTCAGATTAGATATTCTTCTTTGCTGCTGGTACCATGTAACTTAAAACAAACTGTCACAGGTTACTTAGAAAATAGATGGTTTGGTTTTATGGCATATCAACCATTGTAGGTTATTCAATACCAATTCTTTTTTATACATATACATTAAATATGTGATTAATATTTTAAACGAGCCGAGCTCATTTTTTTTCTTTACACAATTAAATGGTTTCACTTATACTTAAAACGAATACATTGTTAAATGTAAAAATAGTTTTATTTCAAACAAATCAGTTTAGCATTAGTAGATAGTTTTTTGTTTTCACAGAGTCATTTGTTTAAATACAGTTTTTCTTTACCCACAGTTAAATGTAAAATCTGTTCTATTTCAAACAATTCAGTTTAGCAAAAGTACATGGTTTAGTTCTATTTGACCCATAGATAGGACCCTATCAGGTGCTGCAACTCTGGGCCAGAGTGGAACTGGGAGTGATGGCAATGAAGCAGTACTCAGCATCCCCCAAAACTCCAGCATTACTGAACCTTACCATCAGATTGTTTAGTGTCATATACAGGATACTTGTTGGAGGAGTCTTATCCCTCTGCAGAGATGCAGTCAGTGTATTCTACAGCTCCAGTTGACTGGACAGTTAAGATAGATACTGCCAACTAACCACAAATGTCATGAAGCATGGCAACCTTATGACTTTATGGCTTATGAGAACTGTCGATCCATCCATGGAATAAGAGGTAAGATATTTTAATAAGACAACAATATCTATAAAAATAAGATGAAAAAAAAGCTTACCATTCGTTTAAGAACATAATTAATTTTTTCTTGCTTCTCAGTTTCTTTAACTTTCTTCAGTTTTTTCTTCAAAATCTGAAAAACAAAAAAGAAATTTTCTTGTAAATGTTCCTTCTGTCACAATCCTTTTGCAGTCAAAAGGACCAATTTTTTACAGCAGAGCCCCCACCCTAAAAAGACGACTATTTAAAAAAACACATTTTTTAAAACCTTTAAATCACCATAAATTGTTATAATAATCAATGTAAACTTTATGAACTGGTAGGGGAAGTCCCTGTGGTGTAATTGTTGGTTGGTTGGTTGTTTGGGTTTTATGGCATATCAACCTTTGTAGGTTATTTAATGCCAAATTCGGTTAAACTGGTCACTTTGAAAAATCGCTTTCTGATGACAGCGAAAGCTCTGCATTCTATAAGAATGTGTTTAACCGGGCAAGTTGTCTGACACATCAAACACGGTGGTTATGGTTCCTGTTTCAGTATGAAAGCATGAGTAAGCCTTGTATGACCAATGCACAGGCGGGATATAACGACTTGTTCTCTTCTCGATGCTCTAAAAGCTGGTCTCCATTCTCCCAAGGTGGGCTGAATTTGAAGAAGTTTATTATTGATGTCCCATCGTTGTTGCCATTTTTTGTGAAGGAATTTACTGATTATTGGTTTCAAATAAAACAACATACCAATTAAAATTTATATGTATTTGTATAAAAGTTACATAAGAATGAACAAAAATGTTTCTAAGTGAGTAATTTTTTGAGATTTGCAACAGTAATTTAGATCACTTTCACATATCAGCCCCTTTTTGTTACTTGCAAATTGTGTAACATATTGACCCTCAACCAAGCCATCAATCAAGAAATGCACTTGTGTAAATAAGCGGAAGCAGGTGGGCGTGAGACAGTTATATGACCAGGTGCCACAGACGGCTTGGGTCAGTTCCAGTTGGAGTTGGAGTCAGTTGGGCGACAAAATACCAGCATGAGAATCAGCTTGCAAACTGAGGGCTTGCGGCCCTCAGTGACCCACAGTTAAGCAACCCCAGCCAAGATGAGGAAGAAGTGCTGCTATGGTCAGAAGAACTTTGGGTCTATATGTAGCAGTCTGTCCCCGTCTCCAACTCATCTCTCACACACAACCAACATCAACCCTTTCAAGAATAAAATGTGAGAGATATATTTTTATAAAGAAGAGTGTTTGTACGTTCATTGAAGTTCATCATTATGTTTGATTATGTTCCGCATATATTCATATATGTGTATGTATTATGAGTATACAACAAATTGGACTGGATTAGAAATCATTATAAAATTCTTTGTCTAAGCCTGGATTTATTAATCCTCTTCCTTCGAGGATTTATATCAATTTAGATTCGATGCATTTTTGCAATTAATCATATTCATGTTAATAAGAAAAAAAATCCCCTTTCGTCACATTAAAATAGACTTACCTTTTTTTCCTTTTCTTTAACATCATCAACAAAGGAGTAAGCTTTCTTGAAAAACTCTTCATTATATTCTCCTGATAGATTATCAAATCGTGGATCACGGATTATCTGAAAAAAAGAATTATAATGATGCTGGTTGGTTTTACAACATGTCAGTCCTTGATGGATTATTTAATGTTGAAGTCAGATTTTCAACCAATTATATGATTTCAAGTGACTATTCTTACTTAATCATAATTATTTGTAAACAATTATAGCTTCAAATAACTATTAATACATAACTTGTACAGAATCATATAGTTTCAAGTATTCCTATCTAATAATATTGTTTCAAATAACCATTCCTATTTTATAATTATTAAAATTATTTGCTTGCATATACATATATATAACTATTCCTATCATATTGCAATATCATTCTATTAATAAAATTCCATCATTTTAAACACTTCAAATTTAGAAACAATATCAAAGAGCAAATGTAACTAAAATAATTTTAAACATTCTCAGATCTATTTGACCCATAGATGGAACCCTAACAGGTATTACTACTCCAGCTCAGTGTGTACCTAGGAGTAAAGGGGTGACACCACATTCCCTAGAGGTCCAGAACCGAGGTTTCATCATCAGATGCAGTTTAGAGTCGTACACAAGGCACGAAAAGAAAATGAATGAATAAAAATTCAGCTTTGATATCTGAGGAGAAATGCTCTTATCATAAAAGTGCTGGAGAGTGACACTTTGACCCAAGGTAGAGCACACAGATACAACACTCTGATCCTATCATTTTGATGAAGACTATGATAGTTTATAACAATGCACCTCAGTGAGTGTGAAAAACTATTAAAATGTTTTGGTAATTAAAATAGCTTAGATATTAAATATTTTCTAAATAAAAAGAAAACAGTATTTTAAAATATAATATATAATCAAGTATCTTTAATGTTTCTGATGAATAAATTTTGAATTCCTACAACTTGATTTTCATTTTTTAGTTGTATTTCTTGATATCATTATCCAAATTATTATAGATATAGAAAAAAGAAAAATCACCTTTTTTGGAACAGGTATCACATTCCTGTACCTGGAAACTGGTTTCTTGGAGGACATTTCCATTGGTCTGAATTAAAGAATAAAGAATCAAATAAGGTTTGGTTTAGTTTCTTTGTTTAATGGCATATCAACCATTGTGAGTTATTTAATACCAAAAGTATCCTTGTAGTAGGAAAATAGTGATACTATTTAACTTATAGCAGGGGAGATAA
>OY757935.1:66078685-66388496 GCA_963585895.1 Sepioteuthis lessoniana | reverse complement strand
CCGCATGTCTTATTCATCTAACCTGATTGGTTTTTGAGATGGGGGGTAGGTGGCCATACAGCCACTGTTTTGTGGGATGTTGCCACCAGGATTTGTTCAAATTTATTTATATATTTATTTCTGTAAGTAAAAAAAGAAAAAAGGTGGGGAAAAGAAGGACAAAAGAAGAAATACATACTGGAGTGAACAATAGCCGAATAATGACGTCATTGTGGCAGAAGAGCAAGAGTAAAGTGGCCTCCCCGATTTTTAAAGGAAAGATTTAGAAGTCATCAGAAGAGCTTAGCTCTGATTGGCTGTTGCAAAATTATATATAGAGCCATTTCTGTGGTCATTTTTTTTTTCCTTGTGTGGATGCACAGGTTAGATGCCAGGATGGGAGTTGAGTAAGATCAAAGCCAACTGGTCATTTGGGTGAGGGGATCTGATGTTGCAAGACCCGAAACCCCCTATGAACCCAAAGGAAACATCACTGATGACCCATCCCAATGCATCAATGAAGATGTATGATATAAATATATATATATTTTAAAATAGGGTGTTATTTCTCAATCACTCTCAATTCACCTGTTTGTGTGTTTTATACTTATAGATTCCTTGGCTAATAAGCAAATTTTGATGAAACTTGGCATATGAAATTCCTCGACTTGAATCTACATGACATTTCCATAGATGTTTCATTTTGATTTTTCAAGAAACTAAATCCATAATGGCTTTAGTCTCCTTGACATTTCCATCAAGATTGTGAAAACCTAATAAAAGTTAAAGTTTGTATTAACTTTCTGTAATTATTTGTTTTATAATGTTTGAAACTATTTCTTGTTGCCACTTTTGTAATGTTCCGTGAGTGGGGTAATTTTAGCAATACTTAAAGTCTTTTCACCGACTCTGAATATGAAGGCTAAACAATACTAACTTGCAAAGTTACATATCACATCTATTTTGCAAATGCACGTATGTGTCTAGTCAGATCTCTGACTGACCCATTTATATATCAACTATTTCTAGTCATGACAACTCCTGTAGCACAATCCATTTCAACACTTGTGTTTGTTGGCTAGAGATCCGTGTTCAAATCACAAGGGTCACTATTGGCCCATTCTTCTACATAACAATTTGATATATAAATATACATATATGTGTAGGTGTCTAAGTTAGAATAATTAGATAGTCAATGGAACTTGGAAACTGTTAGTTTCTGGCCTGTGCGATTAAGTTCCCACGTGGTAGGTATCCTTTATATACTGTTGTTTAAGGCATGATGGAAAGAATAGTTAAGTTTGTGAGACATGATGGGAAGGGTGATCTACTCTATATTGCATTGTTACTCATGTGGCTATATTATAGTAATTATTTGATACTTTTTTTCTTTACTCATTTTATATGTAATGTTTGATATATTTCGCCTTCACATCTAATCAGAAACATTTATTATTATCTAGTCTCTTGCTCTGTTTGGGTTATCATTCTTTGGCAATAAAATCAGAAGTGACAGGTATAATATTTCTTGATTCCTAACGTTAATCTCAACCTTTTTTATGGTTTCTCTGTAAATGCTATCAGTTTGTTAATCTTCAATTATTTGAAACAAAGATACAATTTTAAAAAGGGGGGGGGTGACCTTTGCAAATTTATATAAATGGATTCACAAAATAACATGTAAAGAAAAGAGAACACAATTTACAGTCTTTCAGTCGATGGGCACCTTCGTTAGCAAGATAGACTAGCAGAATATTGCTAGTGAGTTTGATTCTCACAGGGTGTCCCATATTTCTGGCCTTGTGTCAAACTAAGCTAAGTAAATCAGCATGGTGATATTAATCTTTAGGCCAGGAATAGGGAGTTTGCAGTCTTCTAAAAGATCAAGTATAGCCTTCCATAGCCTTGTCAGAAGGCAAATTAATATTGCGAACCTCTACTTTAGGATTTGATATCCAACATTTTTCCATAAAAAGCAACCTAAAAATGATTAAAAGGTTTTCATTTCTTTTGAGTGTTAAAATTTTGACTAAGTTATTGACTAAAAGTTTAGAGTTTAGATATGGTCATAAGCAAATTAATAAATTGAGTATGAAGGCTCCTTTTTCAATATATACACCATGGTGTAGGGGATGGCACTATTCTTTTCCCTGGATTGCTCCACTTTACCCTTGATACATACCTTATAATGCTGTCATACCAAAGACTCAAAAAATGATCCTTGATACCTCCTTGCTTTAACAGCAAGGAGGTATCAAGGATCATTTTTTGAGTCTTTGGTATGATTCGACCTGGGATTGAACCCCAGTCTCCCAGACCATTGGCAAACACTGTACCCACTAGATCAATGGGCTGGTTATATATTGAAAAGGGGGCCTTCAGGTTGCTCTTGACTATGGTTGCCAACTTTTATTGAGCACAATAATATTGATTGAATTTCAATGAGCCTTTTAAACATGAAAATGTTCCCCCACTTCTGTTCTAGCCAATAGTGATTAAGATATTCTATTTCCTTCTGTCACCAGTGGTCAGTGAAAGAGGGGAGGGGACAATCACATTAGGTGACAGCTTACTAACTCTGGTAGAGGCAATGGAAGGACCCTTTGGTAAGGTAGGTAAATATGACAAGATTTGGTTTAGTTTGGTTTCTTTGTTTTTAACGGCATATCAACCTTGGTGGGTTATTTAACCTATAACTGGATGGGATGGGGGATAAAGAGGTTCCATACCTTTCCCAAGGGTATTATGTAATAAGAAGACTGGAGTTTGAACTTACTTATCACCACAATGTCACAGTTCAGAACTGATACAAGGTTGGTTTAATTTGGAGTGCTACGGCAGAAAGCAAATCTCTCAAGGGGGCAAGTTCAGGAATTACTGTTTCTTTGGCAATTCCTTTCAGTAATGCCTAAGGTACCAGGCAATAAACCCAACCCTTATTTCTCTTAATCAAGGGGGCAAATGCTGCCTGGTAGAAGCCCCTTCCCTGTCTGACACTAAACTGCATCTGATAATGAGTTTTGGAGATCTGAGACACAGAGAGTACTCCTTCATTGCTATTACTTCCAGGTCCACTCTAACCTGGAGTTATAATACTTGTCAGGATCTAATCTTCGAGTTGAATAGATCTCTTTAAAAATTATTTGTATTTGATAGGAATACTTGATACTATATAACTGTCAATTATTACTTAAAGCTATAATTGTTTACTAAAGATTATTATTAGTTACTTGAAACTATATATCTGTGTGCAAATAATTGATTATTAAATAGAAATGATAACTTGAAATCATAATTATTAGTATTAGATTGGAATACTTGAAAACATATTCCTAAGTGCAAATTATTAGTATTAGATAGGAATACTTGATATCATAACTGTATACAAAAAACAACAACTCTTAAACAGCTATACAAAAATGTAAATATAAATGTATCATGAATGCAATTCTCTAACTTCTAGGCATAAAATAACCCAAGACAGCTTGACATGTTAAAAGAAAAAGAATTAATGAATCAATCAATATATCTGTTAAAAATACAGAGGAAAAAAACAAAAAAAACAAAAACAAAAAAACCAAAAAAAACCCAAAAAACAAAAAAAAAAAAAAAAACCAAACTCTCCATTATTTTTATGGGAATGATTTCAAAAAAGAAATCTCACAAGAATTTATGCAGTCCAAGAATAGTTTGTGACTATTGATACAAAAAATATTCTCACTTTTATTCTGTCAGGTATTAAAATTTGCTTTGAATGAAATAAAATGTGCCAATTTTCACTTTTGAGTCACGATGAAATGACAGGTAATAGGTGTTCATGGAAAATGTAATTTTGTTTTTTGAAAGTAGAAACTTTGGAAAATAAATTTAGGTCAAAGTTTCATGTAATGTAAGGAATGTTTTTGTTGATTATAAAAAGTATTGTAACAAACATCAATTAAAGATGGCCGCAGTAGATCCATTATTACATTTTTGCTTAACAATAGGGAAGCCTAATTGTTACATGAAACTGGTTTCCGACCAGACCAAGGGTAGTCCCCATGGCATAGTGGCTACATGTTAGATTGCAACATCATAGTGAGTTCAAACTTCAGCCAAACTATTATTTTCATTTTCAGACTAAAAGGTTTGAACAACCCTTCATCACCTCCAGCCAGGAGTTCAATAGTACCACTACTGTTGTTGTACAAGGATGGCTTTGGCATTAAATAACCAATGAAGGTTGATATGCCATTCAACAAAGAAAGTAAATAAGTTATGATATTTAGTATTCCCATTTAATTTGCACATATGTATAGATCACTTTTGAGAAAGGTATGAATCCACTTATCTTCTTCAAACCAAATCTTAGTAGCTCAATGTAAGGCATTTTTCCTATTGGCTGCTCAGTGACTCATTCAATGTTAATGAACAGAAACATGGCTAGGAGGCCTCACTGTGATGACAGATTGTTTAAAGGTTGTTTTACAAAGGTTGTTTAAAAGTGAGGGCTTTATTGTTTGGTTTGGTTTGTTGGGTTTTATGGCATATCAATCTTTGTAGGTTATTTAACGCTAAATCCATCTTTATGTAAATAATCTGTTCTATTTAAAACAATTCAGTTTAGCATAAGTACACAGTTTAATCATCAAAAACATTTCCATTTCAAACTATTCAAGCAGTTATATGTAACAATTCAGTTAAGTGTAAATACAGTTTTAATGTTGAAAAACTTCTATTTCAAATAATTCAGTTAAGCATAAGCACGCAGTTTAAATGTAAGTACAGTTTAATTGTCAAAAACATTTCTATTTCAAGCTATTCAGTTTACTCAAACAATTCAGTTTAGCATGCTGTTAGTTCTATTTAACCCATAGATAGGGCCCTGTCAGGTGCTACCACTCCGGGTCAAAGTGGACCTGGGAGCGATGACAATGAAGGGTTACTCCGCATTCCCCAAAGCTTCAGCACAGCTGGAACCTCACCATCAGACTGTTTAGTGTCATATCCAGGACACTCGTTGGTGGGGGGGGGTCTTACCCCACTGCAGAGATGCAGTCAGTGTATTCTACAGCCCCAGCTGACTGGGCAAGGCTTTATTGTTTTCATGCTATTGTAATATGACATGCAATGGCAGATCAAATAACCAGATTTTTTTTTTATTCCTATTATATATGATTAATTGAACATAATCTCTATTTTGCACATTTTTTGAATTTAATTTGTCCACTCTACAAGAATAAAAGAAAAAAAATATCTGTCTGTGATAGGATTTAAAAAAAATGTTTTTTCAAATTAACTCCTGAATGGAGATGGACACCGTGGATGATGTTAGCAAGCTGAGCTAGCAGACCATTGTTAGTGAGTTTGATTCTAACTGGGTACACCATACTTCTCACCTTAAGCTGAACTAAGCTGACCTTAGTAGGGGATTAATCACACAAAACGAGCACTTAGTATAGCAGTTATTGTTGTAGGAAATAGAATTGGAGATCAGAGTTCAAGTTCCAGACAAGGCTGTTTGTATTTCACTTTATGCTAATGCCCTTGGAAAATGCATGAATCCATCGGTTCTTCCCTAGCAATAGGTAAATAGTAGGACAGACTGAATTTTTTTAACTTTGGTTAGGCAACCAGTCAAGGAGAAGGAAAAACTGAATTCACACCAGCTTTACTTAGCTTAAAAATTGCGAAACGAGCCGCATGAGACCTGACTGATGATCAGGTGGGCTATAATATTAAAAAAAAAAATTTCATAATTTTTTATTGTAGGTACTGCAACCATTTTCACAATAGAAGACCATAAGCATAATCATCTGCCTTAAAAACAGTTGATTTTTTTTCTCTTCAGTTAAGATTTTTTTCTATAAAAATTTTTTTTTTTTTTTTAAATTGAAGAAGTCTGAAGCAGGTTATTTAGAAAGCACTGTGAGCCACAGTTTACCCATGATTGGCTTATACCAACAAGTACGTAATTCTTATACAAACGATAGAGTACAGGAGCAAAAAATCTTATACAAACGATAGAGTACAGGAGCAAAAAATCTTATACAAACAATAGAGTACAGGAGCAAAAAATCTTATACAAACGATAGAGTACAGGAGCAAAAAAATACATAAATCATAAGTCTACGATCCTATAAAGATTACCTATGCAGTGTTAAAAAAAATCTCAAAAAATTTTTTTTAAAAATGACATGGATGAAATTGATATTTGTTTAGTTTGTTTAATGGCATATCAACCTTCCTGGGTTATTTAATGCCAAACCCATTCTTGTAGAAGAATAGTAGTGATACCACTTAACCTATAACGAGGGAGGTAACAGGGTTCTTTTACTAAAGTTAGATTATTTGATTTAATAACATTTCAACCCCCAATGGTTATTTAATGCCAAATCCTGTTTTTATATATATATATATATATATATCCCCCATTGGCCTAGTGGGTAGTGTGTTTGCCAATGGCCCGGGAGACTAGGGTTCAATCCGAGATTGAGTTATACCAAAGACAAAAAAAAAAAGAAAAAAAAAAAAAGGTACTTGATGCTTCTTTGCTTAACACTCCATTATAAAGGTACAGATCAAGAGTAAAGTGGAGCAATCTAGGGAACGGAGTAGTACCGTCCCCTACACCTCAGTGTTGTAGCTATTGAAAACGGGGCCTTTGGGTCACCCTCGACTATGGTTGCCAACTTTACTTATATATATATATATATATCTATGGAAGTAAATAATAGAATAGAATCCAGCACTTTGGAGAAAAATTGCAAAACAAAGTAATCCAAAGATTGTGAAAGAAAGTCAACGCTATAACCTTTCAGTTTTAATAAACCATCATCAGGACTTTAAAAATGATGATGCAAAGTGTTAATAGATCAACAATAGATTTCATCCATCAATAAATTCTGTGCACAATAAATTCATCACTTTAGATTACTTTGTTTTTCAATTTACATACATTATATATATATATATATATATATATATATATATATATATATATATAGATAGATAGATAGATAGATAGATAGATAGATAGAGAGAGAGATATGATTTGTAAGTGGATAGTTTTTAGGTAACTTTCTCATTTGTTTACAGAGTTAAATGGTTTCAACCATCACTATTCAACATTAATAATTCTATTTAAAAAGTATTCCTATCTAATATAAATAACTTATACACAGCTGTATGGTTTTAAATAAATAATAATAATAATCCCTAGAAATAGATTCTTCTTTCCCAAGAGTCTAAGTTGGAAAGTTAACACAATAGTGCAACTCTAGTTTGAATTCATTTCCTCAAGGTACAGTCCAATACAAAAGCCACAGAGACCCCACTTGATATTTATCAGTCCTTTGTATTATATAGCATAGTTTAATGGTTGGTTGGCTTTATGGTATCTCAACAAGTGTTGACATGCCTTGTTTATTCATTGATTTTAATGGTATGTCACAACCTGCCTAGGGTTATTTTTTTTATCCTTAGTGGTTAGAGAATCATCTTCATTGTATATTCATATTTACGCTTTTTTTGTGTAATTGTTTAAGTTTTTTTTTGCATATGGTCCAATTGAATGCAAATAATTTTTAAAAGATAGGACCTTAACAGGTACTATTATTATGGGTCAGAGGAGCTCTGGGAGTAATGGCAATGAAGGAGTACTCCATACTCTCCTAGATCTCTAAAACTGGAACCTTGTATATCAGTAAGATATTCACAACCGCATCCTTGGTGTATTATGCCAAAGTCAGTTTAACAACTAGAGTCTAATTACATACAGTACAAAAATGTATTTTCACAATAATTACAACTAGATAAAAATTTTATTATCTCAAACAGATGTACTAGACCCATAAATGAGATCCTTACAGATATTATCACCAAGTCAGATGGTTAAATTATTTGGTTTAATAAGATATCAACTCTTGCTGATTATTTAATGTCAAATCCTGTTTATACATATGATTTTTAAGTAAAAAGTTCATAGGTAACTTTATCTTTAAACAAGTTAGGTTCATTTGTTTGCCATAAAGTTAAATGGTTTCAAGCATTGCTATTTATTGTATGCACACAGTTAAAAGGTTTCAAGTATTGTTATGCAACATTAATGATTCTATTTAATATTGATAATAATCCCGAGTAAAAGATTGAACAGTTCTATTTGACCCATAGATTGGACCTTAACAAATACTGCCACTATGATTCAGAGCGGACCTGAGAGTAATGATAATGAAGAGGTATTCCACATTCCCCAAACTCCAAGACTGGAGCCTCACCATCAGATTCTGAGTTAGAGTAGCCCCGGAAGCAATGGCAATGAAATGGGTACTCGACATAGATATACAGTTTTGTTTCAGCCATAGTTGACTTCCGTTTCATCTCTACCATCTTTTTAGAGAAAATCCATGCAACTGGTTTGAATAGTTCTAGGTGGAGTAGCTCGGGTGAAAAAGGGAGAGGCTAACAGCTGTGTCCCTCCCTTAAGAATTGTAAACATGAGGCATGAATTAAATTTTGAAGTTGCAAAGAAAGTGTTTGCACACACATATATCACACAAAGAACATACAGGTGTGAATCCAAGATTGTGTTGGAGAAAAAAAGAGGAGGGTGGGTCTTTGGGTTAGAATCTAAAGTAGAGCAAAAGTCTGAAAGCAACTAAGTGAGAGTTTTATCTGAAATGTCACCTTTCCATGTTTTGAAAGTAAAGAGTTAAAATTGAAAGCAAAAGAATTCATGTTGAGACAATTTTTCAGTAGATTTTACAGTAGAAACAAATACATTTTGTAGTCACACATGAACAACTGTGTGGAGGTTGGATAATTAGTAATCATTAACAGCAAGGAAAAATAAATACTGACATGCAACACAAAAAAAGGTCCTTATTAATAGGCAGAACTATTATATAAGTTGAAATGGACATTTTTTTAAATAAAAAGACAAAAAAAAAAAAAAAAGCAAACAAACAGTTTGTTTTTAAATATTTACATAACTCTTCCACCACATGCTGGATGTGACACAAGGCTAATTTTGGAAAAGAATAAAACTGGTTTGAATGCAGAGTTTTCCCACAACTAAACTGGTTGCCCAAAACTAAATAACCCAGTCCACACTACTATTTACCTATAGCTAGGGAGAGAACTGATGGATTCATACCTTTCCCGAGGGCATTAGCATTAATTGAAATGTAAACAGCCTTGTCCATCATTTGAACTCTAATCACCGATTACATTTCCAACAATAATAATTTATGCTAAGTATATATATATATATATATATATATATATATATATTAGTAAAAAAAGTGAGACCCTGTGCTACTCTCTATAATTACAAGTTTCACGTTTTCACTCAACAGAAAAGCTGATGCTATAAATAGCCACATCTAAGGTTGAGGTCTAAATGACTACCTCCACAGTGTGGAAACACTTTTTAAAAAAGTGCTCAACTACAAATGTTAAGAGCCATATTAGTAATTTTAAAAATTAACACATACAAGCAGCTCAGCTCCTATTAACAATAATTTAAGAACGACAGCTTGTTTTGAAAAGAATACAAAAACAGCTCCATGCCATTATGGCAGAGTTGATTTTTAAAAAGTAGTAAGAAAGTTGAGCAGAGTTGGCTGAAAAGTCATGGGCTGACCAAGGTACTCTCATCAAATGAGGTTTATTTTTCAACATAATTACCCTTGCAGTCCAAACATTTTTTCCACTGGTATTCAAGCTGAGGGCGCCTCGGATAGCGTAATGGTTAGCAAGCTAGACTAGTAAACCTACACGAGTGAGTTCGAGTCTCATTGGGTGCCCCATTCATATGGCTTTGTGCCACATCTAAGCAAAAAGCTTAGTAAATTACCACTGGTATTCCATCTGTTGGATTCTATTAGTCAAAAAAGTTATCACCAGCAGATATAATGTCATCATATGAACTTTTCAGCTCATCCTCTAATATAGGTTTTTAAACCAGCTTTTCCATAATGGCAAGGAAAATTTTTGGCATTCTTTACAAAACAAGTTGTTCTTAACTTATTGTCAACAGGAGCAGCTTGTTTATAAGAATTTTTGGTATCAGTACATATATGTTACCAAGTCATTGACCTAATGAATAGAGTGCCCACCAATGTTCTGGGAGACCAGGGTTCAATCCCAGGTCGAGTCATACAAAGTCTCAAAATATGGTACTTTATGCCGCCTTGCTTAATACTCAGCATTATAAGGTACAGATCAAGGGTAAAGTAGAGTAATCCAGGGAATGGAGTAGTGCCCTCATCTACATCTTGGTGTAGTAGCTATTGAAAAGGAAGCCTTTGAGTCACCCTCAACTAAAGTCACCAACTTTTACATGTGTGTGTGTGAGAGAGAGAGAGAAAAAGAGTATTAGTCGGAAAGTGAATATAATAGCATGAGTGGAGTTTGAACTCGCTTACTTCGAGGTTGCAGTCTAAAACAGAGGGATAAGGGGGTTCATGCCTTTCTCAAGGGTATCAGTCTGAAAGTGAATATAATAGCATGAGTGGAGTTTGAACTCACTTACTTCAAGGTCCCAGTTCAGTACTTTATCTATTATGTCATGGGGACTCCCCAAATCAGTCATAGGATATCTGTTTTACATAAAGATTTTAAAAGTAATAACTTATGTTTTATTTATTTGCTATTTTATTGCTTTATTCTCTCTCTCTCTCATATAAGTTTTGTGTAAAACCTTTATTTAAAAAAAAAGCCAAAAGCTATTTTAATCTTATTAAGTTTTAATGAAGAGATGATATTTGTAATGTTTGTTAATATTTAGGCTTTCTCACTGTCTTTAAAAAAATGTCACCAACACAAATACAATTAACATGACACAAAATGAGGAATTAACATTTTTTTAATGGATATAATTAATTCAAATTAAAACTATCTTGGAAAAAACTTTGAAATAAAGACCAAGTATTACCTAGTGTCTATATTATGCATACCACAGTTAGTGCACCTATATATCTATCTAGAAGCAGGATGACTTAATTTATCATGAACTACAAGTGTTTTTTTTTTGTTTTTTTAATGTACCTTTGTTAATTTTCCAAGGCTCTCTTCATCTCCCCCCCCCATGCTGTTACACAATTTTCTTTTGTTTTTATAAAGAAAATATTTCTTCCAATTTTCCCTCTAAATAATCAATTATCTCCCTTCACTTGCCCGTGGTGTAATGGTTATCGTCACAAGCTGTGGACATGACGACACGAGTTCAAATCCTGGACGAACCTGATTACATTTCACATAGCACTAATACCCTTGGGAAAGGTATGAATCCAAATATTCTCCCTCCAGCTATGGATAAATAGTAGGGCAGACTAGGTTCTTTAGCCTTGGTGAGGCGACTAGTCTAGGAGAATGAAAACTCTGAATTCAAACCTGTTAAACTCCGCTTAAAAATTGGCCTTGTGTCATATCCTGCCCGAGCGGAGGGGTTGGTAATTAGGATCTCCCTTCACTTTTCACGTTGTAGGCAACTTGATTAAGATTCCCCCCAACCCTCACCTCAACCTAAAAGATTTTTTTGAGGGGTTAGGTATCAATGTTTCACTCTTCCCAGAACATTCCTACAATTGAGCTGCATATAAGTATGAAATTTAGTGAGCAGTTATTGTGTCTATAAACACACAAGGATCATTTTTATAGTATAGATATGATCATAAGATTTTTTTTTTAAATTAGAATTTTTAAGTCTTTATGATTTTCAAAAAACATCTAATTAGATACCTATATAAATTGCAGTCTAGGTGTTGGCTTTTATACTGGCTCATTGGCCAAGTGGGTAGAGTGTTCGCCAATGGTTCGGGAGACCTTGGTTCAATCCCAGGTCGCGTTATACCAAAGACGTTAAAATTGGTACTTGATACCTCCTTGCTTAACACTCACCAATATAAGGTACATATCAAGGGTAAAGTGGAGCAATCCAGCGAAAGGAGTAGCACCCTCCCCTACACCTCGGTGTAGTAGCTATTGAAAAGGAAGCCTTCTGGTCACCCTCGACTACAGTCGCTAACTTTACTTAGGTGTTGGCCTTGATCATCCATTTAAAGCTGACAATCATATTTTGTCTGTTGTATTGAAGACAAATGAAATGATAGGCTGGATGGTTAAAAATTTTATTTCAATAAATAAAACCTAATATAGAATATTGTACTCAGACCTGGGCTCCAGGGTTGCCATATTGAAATTGGATGAGCATACAAAGAAGAACGACGAAAATAAAAACAGTACAAGATTACTGAGAGATTAGAGAAATTATGATCAACTACTTTACTAGAAAGAAGAATAAAAGGTCATCTAATTGAAACTTAAAATAATGGAATTTCTAATTATGGTCGACATTTTTTCAATATTTCTCCTCAAACTAGAAATTTACTGTCAATACAAATTTCAAAAACTAAGTCTGCTCATCAATTTGCATGTTTTCTGCTAATAAAGTAATATATTCTTGGAACAAATTGCCTCATCAGATCAAGAACTGCAATAGTGTAAAAAGTTTTAATATTAAATTGGTTGATTTCAGAAAAAAATGGTAAGAAGCAGAATTTAGGAGGGCATTTTGGGAAACTATTGGATGAATTACAATATATATATATATATATATATATATATATATATATATTTCAAGCTTATGACAGGACCATATTTATACTATTCATTATTTCTAAATACCAAATTTTGGTTTTATGGCATATCAACCATTGTAGGCTTTTTAATGCCAAATCCATTTTTATACATACAAACAGTTCTATTTCAAACAATTCAGTTTAGTATAAGTACAGTTTTTTTTTTGTTTACACACAATCAAATTTAAAAACAGTTCTATTTAAAAAAAATACAATTTAGCATAAGTACACAGTTTAGTTCTATAGGACCCTATCAGATGCTACCACTCTGGGCCAGAGTGGACCTGGAAACGATGGCAATGAAGGAGTACTCTACATTCCCCAAAGCTCCAGCATTACTGGAACCTCACCATCAAATTGTTCAGTGTCATATCCAAGACACTCGTTGGGGGAAGTCTTACTCTTCTGCAGAGACGCAGTTGGTGTATTCTACAGCCCCAGATAACTGGGCCATCACTTCCACAGTTACTATTACATATTAGAAGCATAAAGAATATGCAATAAACAAAAATATAACCAAGAGAACGCAAACAAGTTTTGCGATTAATTCAATCTTTAGAACATCAAGACATTTAAATTGATTTTCTCTTTTGACAAATGATTGTTTTTAAAGGTATATCAACCTGTCTGAAGTTATTTTATGCTTAGGGGTTAGGGAATTACATTCATTCTATGTTCACATTTATATTTTTTTGTGTAATAGTTTAAGAGATTTTTTTTGCTTGTGGTTATATGATATCAAGTATTCCTATCTAATACAAATAATTTGCAAATATATCCATTTGACCCACAGATGGGACCCTAACAGGTACTACAGGTCAAAATGGACCTGAGAGTAAATGTAATGAAGAGGTACTCCACACTTCCCCGAGTTCCAGAAAATATCAGATATGTTTCCTCCCATCTTTGTTCAAGAGTGCACATCAGAAAACATGTGAAAGATGGAGTCGTATGCATCTATAATGATTATTAAAATCTGTGACTCCCCCTTTTCCCATTAAAAAAAAAAAAAAAAAAAAAAAAAAAAAAAACAAATAAATAAACAAACAAACAAAACATTTAAGCAAGCCGAGATGATTACTCCAAGAATTGATCTCTGGCAAAGACAAATCTCAATTTTAATTGATGGATCAATATTTGTTAAAATACAAATGAGTAGTATTTCTTTGGTTTGGTTTGTTGGGTTTTATGGCATATCAACCTTAGTAGGTTATTTAATGCCAAATCCATTTTTATGTAAATAATCTGTTCTATTTAAAACAATTCCATTTAGCATAAGTACACAGTTTAATTATCAAAAACATTTCCATTTCAAACTATTCAAGCAGTTATATGTAACAATTTAGTTAAGGGTAAATACAGTTTTAATGTCGAAAAACAGTTCTATTTCAAATAATTCAGTTAAGCATAAGCATGCAGTTTAAATGTAAGTATGGTTCAATTGTCAAAAACATTTCTATTTCAAGCTATTCAGTTTACTCAAACAGTTCTGATTCAAACAATTCATTTTAGCATAAGTATGCTGTTAGTTATTTTTATCTATTTAACCCATAGATAGGGCCCTATCAGGTGCTACCACTCCGGGGTAGAGTGGATCTGGGAGCGATGCCAATGAAGGGGTACTCCACATTCTCCAAAGCTCCAGCACTGCTGGAACCTCACCATCAGACTGTTTAGTGTCATATCCAGTACACTCGTTTTTTTTTGGGGGGGGTATTACCGCTCTGCAGAGGTGCAGTCAGTGTATTCTACAGCCCCAGCTGAGTAGGCAAGGTATTTCTTTAAGCTCTTACCTACCAACCAACCCTGACTATACTTGCTTTCATGCATTGCTGAAAGGCCTGTGGAAATGAGGCTGTACCTATCTTTAATGAAACTACTATTATTTATAATTTGAAGTATGAAAAATAAAATTAAAATTAAAACAAAAATGATAATTTTGATCTTGATCACTTGTTCGCAATGGAAAGGATATAATATTGCTTTTAGAAATAATTTTTTAATCTTTAGAACATCAAGACGTTTGAATTGATTCTCTCTTCTGACAAATGAGTGCATGAACTCTAAAGATTTTGTTTGCGATCATTTCACCATATCATGATTTTCTTCCTTTCAATAACAAGGTTCTTTCAGGTTTTGTCTTTCACTATGTACTACTTCTAACCATGGTCTTTAGTTAATTGAGATTTTTTTTTTTTTTTTTTTGGTGGGGAAAAGGTAGGCAGGGGCTGGTCAGATATTTTTTTCTTCTCATCTTTGTTCAAGTATGCATGTCGAGGAAACTATTATTAAAATCATTAAGTAAATCAAGATCATTACTCCAAGAATTGATCTCTGGCAAAGACAAATCTCATTTTTAATTGATGGATCAATTTTTTTAAAAATAAAAATGGGTGGTATTTTTTTTTTTTTTTTTTTTTTTTTTTTTAAGTGCTTACCTACCTACCAACCCTGACTATACTTGTTTTCATGAATTGATGAAAAACCTGTAGCAAAGAGGCCTGCTCTTCCTGTCTTTAATGTAACTGCTATTGTATTACCAATAATTTGAAGTATCATATTTCTTCTGTTTTATCATGTAAAGGATATGGAATGCAGGTTTTCAGCATGATTGTGGGGGGGGGATGTATTTGAAACTAATGTAACCAGTAGGTAGGGAGTTAAGGCAGGGATGGGTAACCTTTGACCTTAAGGCTGCATGCAGTCTCCTAAACTCACAAATTCAGCCTTTCACAGCCTTATTGAAAGACTAATCAAAATTGTGTACTTCCACTTTAGAATCTAGTATCCAAATGATTTCTCACAAAAAGCAAAGCCATGAAAGGGATTAAAGAGATTTTTATTTAAATGAAGCTATTAACTAAAAGGCTTTTAAATTTAAATTCATTGTGTTTGGCTTTATTAGTAGATCATCAATTTATGCTGACAGTATAGATTCTATAGTCTCTTGGCATTTACCCCAATTGGCTATTGCTCTCAATAGGTCTTTTAGATAGCATCCAGTGTCCAAACAGAGCTGGTGAATGTAACTTTTGCTGGTCAGCCAAAGTGTTGTGGAGCCTTACCCATCTCACTATAATGGACTCTTCTCTTCTTTTTGAGGTGCCTGTGGTGTCATGGTTATCGTCGTAGGAAATGGACACGGCGACATGAGTTCAAATCCTGGACGAGACTGATTGCATTTCACATAGCTCTAATACCCTTGGGAAAGGTATGAACCCAATTATTCTCCCTCCAGCTATGGGTAAATAGTAGGGCAGACTAGGTTCTTCAGCCTTGTTGAGGCAACTAGTCTAGGAGAAGGAAAACTCTGAATTCAAACCTGTTAAACTCTGCTTAAAAAATTGACCTTGTGTCATATCCTACCCGAGCGGAGGGGTTGGTAAATATGATAATGGACTCTTCTCACCATTATTAGTACTAGAGATTTCACTGCCAGAGGCAGATCAATATCGGTGTTATCCAAACAGTACGAGACTTCTTACCTTTTCTATGTAACGCTATCTTTCTTGTGTAATATAATTTGTTATCTAATATCCATGTTTGCGTTTTCATTAGTGACCGTTTCTGGGGCCATAACACAATGTTTGTGTGTCCATGAGTAAGGATTCATAGGAGAATGTCTCTTATAAGTGCCCAGCATGTCTTGTTCATTTTACTTGGATGGTTTGTGAGATAAGAAGTAAGTGACCATACAGCTGCAGTTTTGTAAGGTGTTGCTTCCAGGATGTTTTTCAAAACAGCACAGTATCTTTGTGTAGTTCTCATTCAGCCTTTTCTCCAAGCATTTTGTTAGAATCCAAATAGTGCAACCATACAGTAGTACTGAAATGGCTACAACTTTGAAAATAGCCTTTAAATATGATCTTGATAAAAATGATATTAAGCTAATCTTAAAAAAAAAAAAAGAAAAAAAAAAAAAAAGGTAATTTTTATAATGTCTTTCTTGAATCCAAAATTGTTATTTTTATTTACTAAAGAAGACTTATCCAATAACCTTGTTCGGTTTCTTTGTTTAATGGCATATCAACCTTCATTGCTTATTTGGGAGATGGTTTGCTCATGGGGGCACTACTCATGAAGGATATCTTGAATAAGAATAGCTTGGCACAAGTCATCCCTTTAAAGGTCTGGTTTGAATTCAGAGTTTTCTGTCCCCTAGACTGGTAGCCATACTATTGCAACTGAATTCATCAATAAATAACATTGAATCCAGAAAAGGTTAACAAATAGGTTTATAACCTTTAGCTACAAGGGAATATAATAAATAGAATCAAACATGCAGTTCTTCAACAAGAGTTATGAATACTCTGTAAGCAAGACTAGCTATGACTGCTAACCCCGTCTTTTATGTTTTTTCGTCAGACGAATCCAACTTTCTTGTAGGGGGAAATATCCTCCCTTACGACACATACCAAAGTTGAAGAGCCAGTCTGCCCTACTATTTACTTTGAGTGAGAGGCATACCTTTCAAAGAGGTATTAGCATTGTAAGAAATACAAACAGCCTCGTTCAGGATTTTGAACGAGGGTAGCCACTTCTTACAACAATAACTGTTATGTCATTTTGAACTTTTGGAAGTGCCCATGGTGTAATGGTTATCGTTGTAGGAAATGGACACGATGACACGGGTTCAAACCCTGGACGAGACTGATTGCATTTCACATAGCACTAATACCCTTGGGAAAGGTATGAACCCAATTATTCTCCCTCCAGCTATGGTTAAATAGTAGAGCAGACTAGGTTCTTCAGCCTTGGTGAGGCAACTAGTCTAGGAGAAGGAAAACTCTGAATTCAAACCTGTTAAACTCCACTTAAAAATTGACCTTGTGTCATATCCATCCTGAGCAGAGGGGTTGGGTAAATATGATAACTGTTATGTCATAAAATGAGATAAAAAAATATAAAATTATAATTTTGATCCTGATCACTTCTCAGCAATGGAAAGGATACAATATAGCTTTTAGAAAACATTGAAATGATACTGATTTTAATTCTTAAAAACTTAAAGGAAGACAGAGCGTATTAAAACTATGAGCAGGAGATTATTATTCTATGGGTATCTTTAAATTTTAGCATTAAACTATATTTTTGTAAGGATTTAGTAAATATCATTAAGAGGTTAATGCTGTTTATCCCCAATCCAACCTGGTGTCCACCATTGCCTGTATGACAAATGTGAACACGATACAAAATGTTTTTAAAGTTGGCATTTTTTTCTGGTCTACTAGAAAATGTAAAGAAATCCTTATGGAAAAAAAATCATTTTGGTTTCTAGCAAGGAAATTTTCAGCTAGATGACTACTTTATATGTTTAGCAAAAGGATGAAGATCCAGTTTAGGTAACTAGACAGACAAAAAAAATGATTATGATTGAAAAAGGTAATAACTTTGGTTTCTAGTTAGATGACTACTTTATATGATTACACAAAAAAGAAAGATTTGGTTTAGCTAACTCAACAGACAGAGACTAATGATCCAGTTTAGCATTATACTTACATTGTAAATCAAATCTCCAAATTTCCTTCAATTTTCAAAAACTAAATATTACCAACATACTCTGGAGTTCACATTAGTAATCATAGAAAATTTGGTTGGCATACTTGTAGCTATATGGATGAACTACTTGGACGCTAACTAAACAGCTGGAAAAGAAACTAGACGGCAATTACACAAGAATGTTGCAAGCAATATTGAACAAGTCCTGGCAGCAACACCCCACAAGGCACCAACTATACAGCCACCTGCCTCCCATCACAAAAACTATCCAAGCTAGACAAACCAGACATGCAGGACACTGCTGGAGAAGCAAGGACGAGCTCATAAGTGATGTACTCTTATGGACCCCTGCATACGACCAAGCAAAAGCAGGACGACCAGCTCGAACATACATACAGCAGCTGTGTGAGGATATGGGATGTAGCCCTGAAGACCTGCCTGAGGCGATGAACGATAGGGAGAAGTGGCGAGAGAGGGTCAGGGATATCCGAGCTAGCGGCACGACATGATGATGATGAGTTGTAGCTATCTTGAAGTTATGCAATAAGAGGGACAGACAAACAGACAGACAGACAGGCAAAAAAGATATTTGGAATATAATAAGATGAAGACTTGATAAGAACAATGATTTCCCATGTAGACTTATTTGCTGACCGTATTAAACTAGGTAGTTTAGCACAACAAACAACCAATTATCATTTCTCTTTTTCTTTCTTTCCTGGGATAATAGTTTAGTTTGGTACAGGATTCCAGCAAATATCACATGATAGAGGAAGAAGATTAGACATGACCCAGACATGTCTCTTTGTCAAAGAAATCTTCTATTAAGTGGTTAAGCTCCTCCTACTTACAGAAAGAGAGAGAAAGAAAAGAAGGGTAAGAATGAGACGGAGACAGAGAAAAAGAAAGTTTGTATTTTTTGTTCTTTTAAGAATATATACATTTCTATACAGCAATCAATGTGTATGTTCTTGAGTCTAATAAGATGCCTGGACAAATTTCAACCAAATCATATAAGATTTATAAACCTCCATCTACCTCTTTCCAAATAATGTCAACACTATTTTTCTTCAGAGAACAAATTCATTCATGTCAAAATTTTCAAAAAAAAAAAAAAAAAAAAAAAAAAAAAAAAAAAAAAAAAATATAAACATATAATTAAAATCTTGGTACTGCTTTCGTGAAATTAATCACTATACATTTTTTGGTAAACTTGGACAATCCAGTATTTTTCTCCATGGTTTGGATCCTCCTCATCCTCAACTGACTGCCAACTAAGGTTAGAAAACCCAATCAACCCTAAGTGAACATAAATAATAAGAGTTGGAATTTGAATTTGGCTCACAATTCCATGTCAATAATAATTATAGGTAGTACCTTAATTACAACAACCACCTAACAATAATATTGTTTACAGATCAGTATGCATCTCAAAGGCATGTAACAATATTTCTAAAATAATGAAAATCATAAGTGAGATAAAAAGTGACCTCACCACACACATACAATATATAACATATATATTTATTTATTATCATTATAATAGCTCTATCATAGATATTGAGCACTCTCCATATTATATTGCACTTGGTTTGACACATAACCACATAGTGATTTACTGATGACCAACACTCTCATAATATATATATATATATATATATATATATATATATATATATGAAAGTAAATGTGGATAAAATCCGACAGTATGAAGGTAGCAGGAAAAAATATAATCCAAATAGGCGAATATATCATGACGTAAAGTCGACGTTAACGTTTCGGTTTATTAACCATCATCAGGACTTGGATATGAAATAGTTCACATATCGATGGGTGCTTACTGAGATGACAGGAGCAAATGAGAAATATCCTGCTACCTTCATACTGTCGGATTTTATCCATATTTACTTTCATACTGTCTTTTCGGAAAAAACAAATACCAAATACATTCTTACATAACATTTAACATGGATGATTCCAAATGATCTATACATATGTAAACTTATTTGTTGCGTATTTCTCAATAAACGGGAGGTTTTGTCTCGTTTCTTTGAAAAATCCAACATTTTCAAATATTTTTCCACGTGCCAAACACATTCTGATGACTTTTGAACGCTATGTGCATGTTTATCTATCTTTTCATTGTATATTTCTCATTTGCTCCTGTCATCTCAGCAAGCACCCATCGATATGTGAACTATTTCATATCCAAGTCCTGATGATGGTTAATAAACCGAAACGTTAACGTCGACTTTACATCATGATATATTCCCCTATTTCGATTATATTTTTTCCTGCTACCTTTATATATATATATATATATATATATATATATATATATATATATATATATATATATATATATAAAAGCAGTTATTTAAAAATATCAAGTGTGATTCAATAAATTAAACCACTCTCCAAAAACACATCTTAATCTTCAAACACTTACATTCTTGTATGCTTAAAAAATGGACTTGAAGACCAGAGTTCAAATCCAGGATAAAGCTGTTTGCTTTTCACTTCACAATAATGCTCTTGCAAAAGGCATGAATCCATTCATTCTTCTCCCAAGTATAGGTAAATAGTAAGACTGACTTATTCAGCCTTTGTCAGGAAAACTGTCAAGGAGACCTTTACTTCGCATAAAAATTGACCTTGTGTTAAATCCTGCCAGTGGCAGAATGGTGGGTAAATATATTAACTTTTTCATTAACTTCCATATTGAAAATAGTCAAATTCCTTATTCAAGAGTTAATTATCTTTTATAGAGGTTTTGTTTGGTTTGGTTTCTTTGTTTAGTGAAATATCAACCTTCGTAGGTCATTTAATGCCAAAGCCATCCTTCTTGAAGAACAGGAGTGGTACAATTTAATCTATAGCTAAGAGGATAAGGGGGTTCATACTTTTCCGAAGGGTATTTGTCTGAAAGTGAACTTAATTAGGCGACTGGAATTAGAACTCACTCACTATGATCTCCCAGTTCAGCACTTCAATGATTATACCACGAGGACATTCCCCTCTTTTATACAGATATTGCATTGACTTTTTGATTAATACTCTTGGGAAAGATGTGAACCCCCTTATCCCTCCAGCTATGGGTTAAATAGTGACACTACTATTCTTCTACAAGGATAGTTTTGGCATTACATAACCCATGAAGGTTGATATGCTATTGAACAAAGAGATTAAACCTTTCATAGACTGATCATCCTACTTAATAATAAAATTTTTACTTCCACATTTGTAAATATTTGATGCTAAAGTCATTAAGCTAAAGTTAAAAAACTTTTCTTTTTTTTACTTCATAGAAAGCCAATCCTTAGGCATAAATTTTCAGTCTTGAAATAAATATTCTCTGATGATGGGTAGAAGCTGGACTGAAACCAATTGAGATTAAATTTATAAAGAAATGTTACCTATATTTATATGTCTCTTTCATTTTATATATATATATATATATATATATATATATATATATATATAAATAAATAAATAAATAAATAAATAAAAGGTTAGTCCACTTTTCTTCTCCCCTTGAGGTTTATAATAGCCCAAGCCTAAAACTATTCTGTAGGTTATGCAAGATAAGTAGGAAAGGTTCTATAAAGAAATTTAGTGTCCCCCACCTCTACTTCTACCTCTTTCCAAATAATGTCAACCCTATTTTCCTTGACAAGACAAATTCATTCATGTCAAAATTTTTTGTGTAAGTTACCCTGTTGAACTCTAAACTGATTATTTCAGGGCAGAGGCCAATTTGCCCAGAGAGCAGACAGCAGAGCATTACACACAAACAAATTCCATTTGTACATTTTTATTTGCGATGACTAACTCATTACAAGTAGAGAAAGAGAGACATGATTTTATAGAAAAGGAAAAAAAATTGTCTTTTCAGTTATAAAGGCTGAAACCATTAATAAAACAGTCTTAAAATAAAGTGTTCCTTCTTCTGGTTAAAAAAAAAAGCCCTTCCCCTCCAAGCATGCATGCTTACAGCAAATATTCCATATTTAGAACTCGTTATGTTCAGACTATAAAATATGAAAATTATAAAGTCATTAAACAATGGTCGTCTTGCAAGAGCAAAAAAAAAAAAAAAAAAAGAATTGCTTCAAGACAGGTTTAGTCATGTGATCATCTAAAAGAAAACTATTCCTTAGGAACATTTTCAATGCTTGAAGGTTTTGAAAATAGCATTCTTAAATAAACAGAAAACCATTGTGTTTTTGATAATCTATCAGTAAGAACGACTGCACTGCATAAATAATTTTGTTATAGCAACAACAAGAACAAAAGTGTGCTCGGAGTAAGTTATTGTTGCAGGAAATTAAATCAGCGACCAGAGCTCAAATCTTGGATGAAGCTGTAAGTGTTTCACTTTGTGCTAATACCCTTGGGAAAAGCACAAATCCATCTGTTCTCCCTTTCAGCTATGGGTAAATAGTAGGGCAGACTGTGTTTTGTATGTAAATAATGGAAATAAGTCCAACAGTATGGAGAAAATAGAAAAACAAAGAAATCCAAAAGCAAAGAATCTATCAAAAAGGAGAGTCAGTTCTAATGAAGGTTTACTAAAACTGAATCCTCTTAACATTGACTCTCATTCCAAATAAAGTCATCACTTTTGGATTACTTTCTCTATTTTCTCCAGTCTGTTCTTCAGCCTTGAGTCTACAAGAAGGAAAACTCTGATTTAAAACCAACTGTACTCCAAGTTAAATCAACCTTGCATCACATCCCGTATGTGAGGCCTCCCCCACCCAAAGGATATGCTGGGTATGGTAAGTAAAGTTGGTGACCGTTGTCGAGGGTGACCCGAAGGCTCCCGTTTCGATAGCTACAACACCAAGGTGTAGGTGAGGGTGCTACTCCTTTCCCAGGGTTACTCCACTTTACCTTTGATTCTTACCTTATAATGCTGAGTGTTAAGCAAGGTAGCATCAAGTACCATTTTTTTGAGTCTTTGGTATGACTCGACCTGGGATTGAACCCAGGTCTCCCATGCCAATGTCCGGTATATCTCTTAGTTGCCATTACTTTCAGATACACTGGGAGATGCACTTTGCATGATATCTATGATAGGAAACGAAATTATTGACAGGAGTTCAAATCTTGGAGGAGGCTGCATTTCACTTACCACTAACGTCTATTAGAAAACCATGAATCCATCAATTCTCCTGCCAGCTATGAGTAAATAATAATAAAGTAGATTGGGTTCTTTAGTCTTGGTATGGCAACCAGTCTAGAAGGAAAACTTAATGCAAACCAACTGTACTCCAATTAAAAATTGATGTTGTGTCACATCCTGCCTGTGGTGGAGGGGTTGGGTAAATAAGATACTAGAGTAGTAGTGCTTGTGAGGTTCCCATCTACGAGTCGATCCATTACAGATGGTGTTTAAAATTATTTTGAACTACATTGGTTCTTAAGACATTGATATTGAAACTAAGTATGAAGTGTTTCTCTGATTAAAATTATAGTGAAGAAATATTTTGGTACCATGTATAATTGGAGACCAGTATAGTTAAACTGATTTTGATATTAAAAAAATCTGAAGAATTGACATGGTAGAAAAATAACCAACCATTTTGTCAGTAATGCTTGCTTTATTCCTCATCACTGACCATCTTTTTTTTTACAGTAAAACCATTAACTGTGAATTTAAGATATACAGATAATAGTCTTATTCTATCAGTAATGCTTGCTTTATATTTGCTTTATTTTTTTTTTATTTATTTTTTTCTAAGTAAAATCATTAGCAACAAATTTACATGATATGTATAATAGCATTATTCTGTCAGTATGCCATATATTTTTCTATAGTAAAATCACCAGCAACAAATTTACATCATAGATATAATACCCTTATTCTGTCAGTAATCCTTGTTTCAATTCCTGACAACTAACTATCCTTTCATGCTGATTTTTAATGCATTTCTATAGTAAAATCATAAGCCATGCATTTACATTGTACATAATAGTCCTATTCAATCAGTTATACTGATTCCAACAAAGATTAGGCAAAGAAATAAAATTCAATATCTACATATTGTATAAACAAAATATATTACATATATGAATAACTATAACATTCAATATCTAATCATCGGAATTCTTTTCCTATTGCCAGAAATAGTTTATTAGAGCTGAAAATGAATAAAACTAAGACAGAGTGGCTGGTTGATTGGTTGTGCTGCATATCACGTATTGTTGGCCTATTTACTGCTTAAGTTTGTTTGATAATTATGGTTACAAATTATATACATTAAAAAAAAAAAAAAAAAAAAATGTATCTTCACAATCATTTTAAACAAATAAACACTTCATACTTCCTTGAAATATCAATGTTTTGAGAGCAAATGTAGTTTTAAAATCATTCTAAACATTATCTAAAACAGATATATTTGATCTATAGATAGAGACCTAACAGGTGCTACCACTTCAGATCAGAGTAGACCTGAGAGTAATAGCAAGGAGTTCTTGAGTCCACACTCCCCAAGGACTAACAAAGGAATGCAGTTTAGGGTCATAACAAGGTCACAGTGTGTGTGTGTGTGTGTGTGTAGTGATTGAGCTGTGGTAAAATTAGGGGGTCAGTGAATAAGAAAAAATTTAGGTCATTCTCTTATATACTGGGTTACTAAAATACATCAGGAATTGTATGTGTTTTTCTTAAGTATTTTTAGAGTGCTCTATATGGAGTAAAGTTGTTCTATATATTGTTAATATATAGGCACCAATCTGACTTATGATAGTACATTTCCTGGTTATTTTCAATATATACGGATGAGTGTGTGCTCCATACTAAACTAAGTAACAGATTCAACAAGAACATAATTTTGATCTTTAAGGTTTTAGACCAGCTGCTCTGATATAGTAGTAGTATGGAGCAGTTTTGGAGCAACTTTTCTTACATGCATTTTATCTCCATAATTTCCAGTACAGTGTGACTCGGATATAAGAGAGATTTTCTCTGGTCCCGACAACTCTCTTATATCCAGGTTACACTGTATATAATAAGTTAATAAAACAGGATAAAAATTCACAAGTCAGGGTGATACCTTATTTAATATTTGAAATATGATATTGCTCTGCATTTTCATGCATTTTAATCATTATATTAGTTGTTAGTTGGGCAACCTGAATGCTCCCTTTTCAGTAGTTACTACATTAAGATGTAGGGGAGGGTGCTACTCCTTTCCCTGGATTGCTCCATTTACCCTTAATTCATACCTTATAATGCTGAGTGTTAAGCAAGGCGGCATCAAGTACCATTTTTTTTTAGTCTTTGGTATGACCCGACCTGAGATTGAACTCTAGTCTCCTGGACCATTGGTGAACACTAACCATTATGCCAATTGGCCGATATATATATCTCACACACGCAATATTTTCAACTAAGAAATAAAATAAAACAGAAATAACTTATGACCGAGTTTCACAAGATTTATCTTCAGAGGGAACTAGTATTGATACATTTCAATTGTATTTAACAATTTAAAAAGCCTTTAGTAGTAAATTTGAATTTATATATATATATATATATATATATATATATATAAAAACACTATTATGTCACCAGGATTTTCCATAACAAAAAGATGGGCAAATTGGTTTGGTTTGGTTTCTTTGTTTAATGGCATATCAACTCTTTTTAGGTTATTTAATGCCAAAGCCATTCTCCTAGAAGAACAGTAGTGGTACTATTTAACTCATAGCTGAGAGGATAAGGGGGTTTCATAACTTTCTCAGGGTATTTGCCCGAAAGTGAACATAATAGTGCGACTGGAGTACGAACTCGCGTACTACAATTCTGCAGTCTATCGCTTTAACCATTACACCATGAGGACACCCCCATGGGCGAATTGAAAACTAACAAAATCATTTGTTATGCCAACACAAAGCCAATATATAAAGATATTATTTAGTTTCTTATCTATTTAAAAAAAAAAAAAAAAAAAAAAAAATGATAAAATTTAGACAGTCATTAATTTGCATCTTTCATCTTAAGCAGAGAATCATTTTTGATCATAATCTCAGTTCATTTATCTGAGAATTCATTTTTTTTTAAAATTTATTTATTGCGGACTTTTTGTCCTCATCTTGGTAGTTTTTGTGTTGTTTCTTCTTTCGCTACGTTTCGGCCAAATTTCACCTCTGGCCTTCTTCAGGTGATTTACCACGACCTCGGATAGGAATGCTGAGTCTTGTAACCGTATCCCCAGTAATTACTGCCTTCCATAGTTGTTGTCTATCGCACCACGAGGTCGCGGTAAATCACCTGAAGAAGGCCAGAGGTGAAATTTGGCCGAAACGTAGTGAAAGAAGAAGAAACAACACTAAAACTACCAAGATGAGGACAAAAAGTCCGCAATAAATAAATTAAAAAATTAATTCTCAGATTAAGCTTCATCTCAAAATGATTCCAATTAAAGTCAGTTCATTTAGTTTTACATTTGAAGAGTATTGAACGTAAACTAGAAATGCAGGGCAGTATAATGTTTCTGATAGGAGTTCAATGCAATTGCAAAATTGTTTCAGTCTTTCTGTCATTTTTTTTTCTTCTTTTTGTCAATGATACAGATAAACAAGTAGAATATTCATGCAGACTCGACTCAATTCAGTCAAATGTCAAATGCGAAATTTGCAGAGAAGTGGATTCTATTGATTGAAATCTACTTTGTTTTGAATAATAATCACAATTTCAAGTTTATAATCAATGAAAAATTCTTTGAAACCTGAAAAAGACAATATTTTCCATAAATCTAAAATAGAATTTACAATGTAATGCATGTTAAAAAAAAAAATTTAAATCTATTTTTGTAACAAATTCTGGAGAAAACCAGCAAAGAAAATGTTCATTTCAATCACTTAGTGTTCAAATCATTTAAAAAACATTAAAAATTTAACCCACACAACAGCTCACAAAAATATTAAGCAGACAGATTTAGTTTCTTTGTTTAATGGCATATAAATCTTTGTGGGTTATTCAATGTCAAAACCATGCTCGTAGAAGAACAGTAGTGAAACTATATAACCCATAGCAAGGGGGATAAGGGGGTTCATGCCTTTTCCCCAGGGTAATAGTCTGAAAGTGAATGTATTTGAACTCTCTCACAACAATGTCACAGTCCAGTACATGTCATGAGGACTTCCCTATTACGCACACAGTATCATCCACATATAAGAACACCTATTTGTTTTATAAAAAGTTAATTTTCCTTCTAGACCAAATATACAAGAATTTTATTTCCAGTGGGATATAATCTGTTTTGATTATATAACTAGTTCTGTGGAGGTGCCCGTGGTGTAATGGTTATTCATAGGAAATGGACATGGTGACACAAGTTCATATCCTGGACCAGGCTAATTGCATTTCCCATGGCACTAATACCCTTGGGAAAAGTATGAATCCAATTATTCTCCCTCCAGCTATGGGTAAATAGTAGGACAGACTAGGTTCTTCAGCCTTGGTGAGGCAACTAGTCTAGGAGAAGGAAAACTCTGAATTCAAACCTGTTAAACTCCACTTAAAAATTGACCTTGTGTCATATCCTGCCCGAGTGGAGGGGTTGGGTAAATATGTATAACTAGTTATTTACAATATCACCCATAAATAAGTACACACCAACAATTTTTTTAACAAAATTGATTTTCTTCTAAACCAAAAGATACCATAATTATATTAATTTTAGTAGAACATTATACAATTTAAAAGAATATTATTAGGTATTATCTATTACCAAACTCTAAAGCATTGAAATAGTCACCAAAAATATGAATAGATAGCAGTCCCAAAATAAATATAAATTAATTGTAACTTGGTTCTTGAGTTTTAAGAAACCAGAAGTAGTAGTTGCGCTATTGTGTAAGGGAATCAAGAGGACTGGTTCTGCCATGGTTATTTGTTAATAAAAAAAAAATAAAATAAAATAAAAAAATGTGGTTGAAATCTCTCTTGGGGAGATAACTAATAAATTCAACCCAAGACTTATCAGACGTTAGTTCCCAAAAGAGTTCTACCACCAATAATAATGGTACAACCTTATACAATGGCAGGATTAGTAATTCTGATTTCTTAAAACTCAAGAACCAGATTACAATTATATATATATATATATATAAGTACCTAATGCTTCAGAAGAAATCTCCGAAGGTTTCACCTTTCCAGATCATCAGGATAAAACAGACTGAAGAGAGTAGAGCAAACTAAACTTTATTGATTTTGCAGACGATACGTATGTTTTTAGTCTTTTCTTTTTTTTTTTATAGAATTTTTTTCCCCAAATATCAATTTATGTATTTGTTTATCCACAAGTTGGATCATTTGGGTTTTTTCACTCCGTCAGAGTTAAAGTTAGGGATTAACCTAAAATATATATATATATATATATATATATATATATATATATATATAAATGTGTGTGTACATATATATATATATATGCCAGGAATGGCAGTACCGCCTTGAGCTTCCGAAACTGTGTTATCACCCTGGTTGGCGGCTGATGAGGACAGAGTATCGCACGTGCTTTCACACGTTGTATGATGAAAAAATAAATAAATAAATAAAAAATATATGTGTGTGTGTGTGTGTAATTTGATTTTTGGTTAAAGAAATATTGTTCCTTTACTTTCAGTTACAGAGTTTCAAAGCAGTAGAATTTAACAATAGATAATAACCTAATGATATCTGTTTAGATTGTATAATGTTCCACAAGAAAAGATTAAGTTTGGTTTTGAAACAAATGAACTTTTTTATTAAAAATTATTAAGGGTGTACTTATGAGCAATACTTTGTTTTCCAAAATCAAGAGGATTAAAGAGTGTGTGTGTATTTGGGTGGAGGGTGGGGTATCTGTCCAAGGATCAAAAAACAACACTCATTTTTTTTTTTAATTGGTTGTGTTTTATTGCATATCAACTATTGTGGGTTATGTGACGGGGAAATTATCTAAAATCCCTAAACGGGACTTTATTTTCGCACGTGTGAAGACGGGGCAGGTTGGCACTTGATCCCCTACAGAAATAAGTCCTGTTCAGAGTTCTTTTCTCAGGCAGATAAGAACTGGCATATTACGTGAGGGAATAATTTAGGGCCAGACTGGCCACCGCTGGCAAAGGGGTCCAAAATTTCACACTATCACACACCCACCAGGCCGCTAAACTTCTTCCCCTTAGATAATAGAAGAATACGGGCCTATAGGTCTTAGTTGTAATAATATTAATATTGCTACAGTCGGCAACTCCGGTTTCCCGTGTGATATTTTAGGAATTAATAGGACAGTTCTAAGCAAGATAATGTAAGGCGAATAGAAGCTGAAAGGAAAGCATGGAATAATAACATAGACCACATGGTAAAATGAAAATACATAGGTTCTTTACTACGGTTATATACATATATATGTTCAAAGTGTCAAAAATATATAATAGGATAGTCCATGAATATAAATGTCTTTTCTTGGCTTTTATCCTTTTTCAAAGAGAGAGAGAGAGTGGTAACAAAATTTGGGTGTAACGGAAAAATGTCCCAAAGTTACTTATCTTATTTTTTTGACGGGGTTCCACTGGAGAATTTCTCTTCTTTCACGGGCTAATAGACTTTGTACTGTTTTTAATGCTGGCTTGAAGGATTTTGGAGTCCCTCGTGTCTCAGTCTTTTTGTCTTTAGCCCGGAGTAAAATGGCTATCGTCCGTCTGCCACGAGACTTGCCCAAAAACTACCTTTTTTTGTATTTACTTCCGTTGAGGGGAAGGGAACCCCACTTCCGTTTGGGGTCCCCCCACCAATCATTTGGCTTCATTTTCTCCTTCCCCTTCCGATGTCCGGCGACCCAAGGTCACTTAGGTGCGAACATCTGTGTGACCCACATTCTCTCATAACAGTCACTTTTTGACTGCTATTTAATTTTAGTTCAACGGGGGGGAGAGTATCATTCCCACCTCCTCGTCTCCGTGAGCCATCACGTGACAGTTACTTAATGTCAAATCTTGTTTACACATGATTTTTTAGTGAATAGTTTGTAGGTAACATTTTTTAAACAAGCCAAAGCTCATTTATTGTTTGCACACAGTTAAATGGTTTCAAGTATAGTGAATGGTTAAAGAATGTTCGTCAATGATCTAGGAGACCTGGGTTCAATCCCAGGTTGCATCATACCAAAGACTTTAAAAATGGTACTTGATACCTCCTTGCTTAACACTCAGCAATATAAGGTACGTATCAAGGAGCAATCCAGAGAAAGGAGTAGCGCCCTCCCCTACACCTCGGTGTAGTAGCTATTGAAAAGAGATCCTTCTAGTCGCCCTCGACTATGGTCACCAACTTTACTTTACTCTGGGTCAGAGGGGACCTAGGAGTCATCGCAATAAAGGGATACTCTATATTCCCCAAAACTCCAGAACTGGAGCCACACCATTAGATAGTTTAATGTTATATCTAGGACACTTGTTATGGGGATGGGATCAGAGATGCAGTTGCCTCAGCCAACAGGGCTAAAAAGACAACAATAGGATGAGGGATCATCTCATTCAGTCCAAAGCCCAGGTAAAAGCCAGAATTTCAAATGTCACTTTCCAAGCCAAACAGACCCTCCTCACTTGACATTTTGCCAACTACTTGTTTCTTCCCAACTGTCCTAGTGTCAGGCTTTAAATAGGCCAAGCTTAGTAAATATCAGGACACAGTATAATAATAAAAAAAAATAAAATAAAAAAAAAACACATACACACACATTTAGTACATATCTTTAATACAAGTTTTGAAAATTATTTACATATTTGCTTTCCTAATATCAGTTATCAGTAACCCCATTTTTTTCATCCATGATTGTTAAAACCAATCAGATAGCGTAAGTATTTACACAACACTTCTACTACTGGCATATTTGACAAGTTCAATTTTTAATTGGAGTACAGCTGGTGTGAATTCAGAATTTTCCTTCTTCTAGACTGGTTGTCATACCATAGCTAAAGAGCAAAGTCTGTCCTATTATTTATCTATGCTGGAGGGAAGAACAAGAGGATTTGTGTATTTCCAAGAATATTATCAAAATGCAAAAAAACCCTGTCCAGGATTTGAACTTGGTTTGTTCAAGTCCATTTGCCATGTGAACTGCCACTTTCTGATTTTTTTTTCCCCAAAGTCAGGATGTAACACAAAATCAAGTTTTAAGAAGAGTACAGCTGGTTTGATTTTAAAATTTTCCTTCTTGATTAGTTGCAAAACCCAAATCTAAAGATCACAGTCTGCTCTACACATAATTGGGGTTGAGGTTAGATTTGGTTAGATTAAGTTTTTATGGCATATCAACCATTATAGGTTATTTAATGCCAAATCCTGTTCATACATTTATATTAAAATGGGAGTAAACAATGGAAATGAATTCAACAATATAGAGAAAAATTGAAGACCAAAGTAATCCAAAAAGAAGAATAATTCTTTTTGGATTACTATGATCTTCAATTTTATATATATATAATATATATATATATATATATATATTATATATATATATATATAAAATATATTTGGTTTGGTTGGGTTTTATGGCGTATCAACCATTGTAGGTTATTTGATGCCAAATCCTTTTAATACATATATATTAGATAAATGATTTCTAAACATTTTGTTGATAACATTTTTCAATGAGCCTGAGCTCATTTTTTTTTTAAACATAGTTAAATGGATTCACTTATTTCTTTCTAATAATTCTACTTTGCACACAGATGTTTTCAATTATTGGTATTAAACACTAACAATTCAATCAAATATTAGTCATTTGTTTACACTCAGTTAAATGATCAAACAGTTCTATTTCTAACAATTCAATCAAATATTAGTCATTGACATTACACAATTTGTCAAAAACATTTCTATTTCAAACTATTCAAGCAGTTATATGTAACCATTCCGTTAATTGTAAATACAGTTTTAATGTCAAAAAACAGTTCTATTTCAAATAATTCAGTTAAGCATAATCACGTAGTTTAAATGTACGGTTTAATTGTCAAAAACATTTCTATTTCAAGCTATTCAGTTTACTCAAACAATTCAGTTTAGCATAAATATGCTGTTAGTTCTATTTAACCCATAGATAGGGGCCCTGTCAGGTGCTACCACTCCAGGCCAGAGTGGACCTGGGAGTGATGGCAATGAAGGGGTACTCCGCATTCCCCAAAGCTCCAGCACTGCTGGAACCTCACCATCAGATTGTTTATCCAGAACACTCATTGGGGGGGGTCTTACTCCTCTGCAGAGGTGCAGTCGGTGTATTCTACAGCCCCAGCCAACTGGGCAATTACCTTACAAAGAAGAATTCTAAGAATATTGTTTTAAATAGGGACATATATATTCTATACTCCCTTATGTATAAGTAAAGGGGGTGTGGAATGTCCTTCAAATTGGAAGGAAACTTTTTTTTCTAACTAGAAGATAAAAAGCTGATAGTTTTTGTAAGCAAAAGATATTTGGGATAGGAAATAACTGTTACCCACCCCATATATACACACTCTTTTTTTCCCAACCCAACAATGAACTACTAGTAGTTCAAAAAGGTTAAAGTTCAAGAATCTAGCCTTCCTGAAGTTCAAGCCAATAACATGTTGAGAAGGTCAGGAGGAGAGCAGAACAAACCCAAAAAGAGTTGAGAAAGTTTATTGCTGAGGATTGAGGAGTCTTGTACTAGGATTGTCAAATAAACACACACACACACACACACACACACACAAAATAGGCATTTGTCATACCATCAATTCTACACAAAAAAAGGTTAATGTATGTAGTGAGTATATCCTAAAGAGACTGAACAAAGTAATGGAACACCTAGAGAAATTTAAACTCATCAGTAACACTGACAAGCTGAATGTTCTCATCTTGGTTAGGAATTATTATTCACTGAAGTACTTTGGTTAGTTCTCATTGAGTGAGATCACTTGTCTGAGTACATTGTGTACACAACAAAAAGCCCACGCAAAAATAAATAAAAAAATAAGCAAATCAATAATCCTGTATGGAATGTGGTCTTCTCGAAAATTCAGTTGGCAGTGTTCTTTTCAAAATTATTCATTTCTTTTTTATATGAATATCTTAACACATAATACAGAACTTTTTAAAATAAAGAGAGAAAAAAAAAATGATTGTAATAATAATTCAATTAAGCTTATTTGCTGTTTGGTAAAGCTATAGTTTAGTTTCTTTGTTTACTGGTACATCAACCTTTGTGGGTTATTTAATACCAAAGCCATCCTTGTAGAAAGACAGTAAAAGCTGGCGACCTCAGTCAAGGGTAAACCGAAGGCTCCCTTTTCAATAGCTACTACACTGAGATGTAGGGGAGGGCACTACTCCATTCCCTGGATTGCTCCACCTTACCCTTGATCCAAACCTTATAATGCCGAGTGTTAAGCAAGGAAGCATCAAGTACCATGTTTTGAGTCTTTGGTATGACTCGACCTGGGATTGAACCCCGGTCTCCTGGACCATTGGTAAACATTCTACTCATTAAGCCAATGGCCATCCTTGTAGAAGGACAGTAAGTGGTACTATCTATCCCATAGCTGTATAGGTGGGGAGATAAGGGGTTCATTCCTTTCCCATGATTAGCCTGAGAGTTAACTTAATACCTGTCTTGCACCTTAACCACTATGCCACGGGTCTCCCACCCTCTTGTAAGTTTCAATTATATTCAAGAAAACATTCAAAGAAACAAGTATAAATATTGCTTTGAATTTAATGAAATTGTTTTGCCACAATTCTTAAATTCGTATATTTCTTATACCGATCATTATATGATCAAATTTAAATAGCAAACATGAATCTAGTTGTTGGATTTATGAACAAATTTAAAAAACAAAACAAAACAAAAAAAACCAACACACACACACACACACACACACACACACACACACACACACACACACACACAAAACCCCATTCCCATGGGAACTACACCAAATTTATTAAATGTGAAGTTTATTCTTTTTTAATTCTCCAAAAAGTAAAATATCAAATTTATTATATAACAAGACTGAAACAATTATTAGATTTCCACAAAACTTACAAAAAAAAAAAAAAATTATGGAAATATAGTTTTTAACTCGATCAACTGCTTCTTTATATAATCTGATAGAACCTTTTTTCTTTTAAGAAATCAAAATAAGACATTTAAATTTTCTTAAAAGAAAAAGAAAAAAAAGGAGAAAAGAAAAAGTCTTTTTAAACTAAACTGGATAGCAACAATAGTTCTGTGAAAAGAAGATTTTTTTTCCCTGCTAATCTTGTTTTTCTAGATGGCCCAGCGCTACTCACTCAAAACATTTTTTGAGATTATATATATATATATATATATATATATATATATATATATATATATATATATATATATATATATATATTTATATATATATATATATATATATATATATATATTATTCATTCAACTAAATGTGTTTTTAAATACCTTTTCTAATTAATAACAGAAAATACTAAATGCTTGAGTAAAAATATTTACTTTTTCGTAAAAATGTAAATAAACAGATGTAAGGGCGATAATTACTACTTAATATTGCTACTAATTTAGTTTCTTTATCTTTAATGGCGTTTAAACCTCCGTGGGTTATCTAATGCCAAATCTATCCTTAGAGAAGATTAGCAGTGATTCTATTTAATAACTGTGGGGTGGGGGATAAGAAAGTTCATATCTTCCCCAAAGGTATTAATTCAAAAGTGAACATAATAGCGCGACTGGAATTCGAACTCGCATCCTACAATGTAGAAGTCCAGGACATCAGCCATTTCACCATAGGAACTCCCCCTGTTGGTATTTCATTTTTTTTCTTTTATATGCATGTCTTATAGCATATCAACTCCATCAAAAAAAATTTCTCCAGACGATAATCTAAGGTCGAAACTTGTTGAGAACAATCATAAAAATAAAGAAATATTCATATTGTCTTATCACAAGATATATATATAAACGAACAAAAGTGATAAAACTTTGCCAGAACATTTTTTATCGGAGTGGGGACTTTTTAGAAAGGTTTTTAAAAAAATTTATTAGTTGATATGCTATAAGATAAAAATGATAAAAAAAAAAAAAAAAAAAAAAAAAAACACACACACACTTCTACATTTTAAAATTAACCTGGGTTTTTTTGTTTTTTTTTTTAAATATCTTTACAGTAATCTAATCTAGTCATATCAATTGCATACAATATAAACTATTACACACCCATTACAACAAATACTTTTGTTGCTATTTTTCAGAATTAATCGACTTTTTTTTTCTTCTTAAAAGTATTTACAAAACAAATGTAATCTTAACATTTTTGTTAGTATGATTACGTGTATGTAATTCTATATTACAATATGCTCAGGTATATCAAAGCACATACACTTTTATTCGACCATAAGAGATATAAAGTCTATAATAGTTTGTTGTTTTTTTTTAAGTGTAGTGGTGCAGTCAATACTTTCTTGGAATGCAACAAGTTGTAAAAGCTATTGTGAAATAGTTACTATAACAAATCATTTTACCGTTACTAAATCAAACGGTTTTGTAACTATCTACATAAAAGTAATATAAACATTTTGTTTACTTGAGGGCATATCAAAGAACAAAAAAAATGAATCACATGACTTAAAATGAATAAAGTAAATTTAAAAAAAAAAAAAAAAAAAATCAATTTTTATATTTTAACTAAGCGTCTGTACATGTTGACTTACAGTCACGTCACACTGTCAGATCACAAAGTTAAGCATCTATGAGGGGCAAGATCCCCTACACATAGCACAAAAATAAATAAATGAATAGGTGATCTAGGTATGACACCAAACTATATCTAGTTTTGGAGCTCTGGGGGAGTGTGGAGTAAACTTTCATTGCTATTACTTTCAAGTCGACACTGAGCAAAAGAGATAGTACCTGTTAGGGTCCTATCTATGAGTCAAATAGATCTGTTTTGAAAAAGTATTAGCATTAAAAAAAAGAGTTCTTCAAACCCTGTAACCATATGCAAACTAGAAATAGTTACTTGCAACTAAAACCGGCTCATTGGCCTGGTGGGTAGAGTGTTCGCCAATGGTCCGGGAGACCTGGGTTTAATCCCAGGTCGCGTCATACCAAAGATTTTAAAAATGGTACTTGATACCTCCTTGCTTAACACTCAGCAATATAAAGTACATATCAAGGGTAAAGTGGAGCAATCCTAGGAAAGGAGTAGCGCTCTTCTCTACACCTCGGTGTAGTAGCTATTGAAAAGGGGGCCTTCTGGTCGTCCTCGACTACGGCCGCCAACTTTACTTTCTTATATTTGTGTATAAATCATTAGTATTGAATAGAAATACTTGAAACTGTACTAATTATTAGTATCAAATAAGATCACTGAATATCATAACTGGTTTGGTTTGGTTTCTTAATGGCTTATCAACTTTCATGGATTATTTAATGCCAAATCCATCTTTGTAGGAGGACAGCAGTGATACTATGTAACCCATAGCTAGCAGTTCATATCTTTTCCAAGGGTATTAATCTAAGTGAACACAGAGAAACTGGAGTTTGACCTTGCTTACCATGAATTTGCAATTCAGAATGTCAACCACTAAGCCACCCCCATCACAACCGTGGTATAAACAATTGATTATAGATTAAATGCAATTGTAAATTTTATATAATACAATGGAACATAGTTATGCTTATTAAATATTTACAAAGCAACCAATTTTGGCTTTAAAGAACCCATGAGGAGTTTATATGCCATCAAATAAACCAAACTAAATTAAATTATATCTATATGCCAAACTAAGCTAAACTTAGGAAATAACAAGGAATTGTGTGTTCAACAATATACTTTTTGGTGTTGTATCTTGTAATACAAGTCTACAGTAAAATGTTGGTTGATTTTATTGCAAGCAAACCTTTATTGAATTATTTGATAACAAAGTTTTCTTTTTTTTTTCAAGCAACTATATGATTTCAGCTCATTTTCCTATCTAATAATTTGCTAACAATTATATATCTTCAGTTAATTATTCCTATTACTAAATTTTGTGGTTTCAAATATCCCTATCTAATACATTTAATTGCTTACAAATTATCAATAACTCACAACTGTTTTGAACAGGAAAATACAAAGTATGAATGCAGTTCAGGATTATTTTAGACATTATTTCAAATTGGTTGGTTGGTTGGTTTTTATGGCATATCAACCTTTGTAGGTTATTTAACACCAAATCTATTTTTATACAAATAATCAGTTCCATTTTAAACAATTCAGTTTAGCATGAGTATAGAATTTGATCATCAAAAACATTTCTATTTTCAAGCTATTCAGTTTATTCCAACAGTTCTAATTCAGTTTAGTATAAGCACATATTTTGTTTATACACAGTTAAATGTCAAAACAGTTCTATATATAACAATTCAGTTGAGTGTAAGTACAGTTTCAATGTCAAAAACAGTTCCATTTCAAACAATTCAGTTTAGCATAAGTACAGTTTGTCAAAAACATTTCTATTTCAAGCTATTCAGTTTAATCAAATGGTTCTAATTCAAACAATTCAGTGTAACATAAGTATGCAGTTTAGTTCTATTTAATCTATAGATAGGGCCCTATTAGGTGCTACCATTCCAGGCCTGAGTGGATCTGGGAGCAATGGTAATGAAGGGGTACTCCGCATTCCCGAAAGCTCCAGCATCACTGGAACCTCACCATCCGATTGTTTTGTGTCATATCCAGGACACTAATTGGGGGGGGGTCTTACCCCTCTGCAAAGGTGCAGTCTGTGTATTCTACTGCCTCAGCCAACTGGGAAAATCTCAAATTGATCTTCTTTATAAATAGATAAGGCCCTAACAAGTACTACAACTCCAGATTAAATGGAGACAATTTCTGTAAATTGAGGCATATAAGTTGACCTTAATATTTTTAGTTTAAAATTTTGAGTTAGACCTATACCTGCTATAAAAGTTGACCCCCAAATATACAGTAGCCTTCTGTGACATTCCAATTAGTGTTTACAGTCAGTGCATCAGCTGTTGGAAACAGTGTGTGATATAGTGTTAATATAATTCATAATTTACTATTACAGTTTTATTATTTTATATTGATCTTTTAATTTAAACTCATGTTGAAAGTCTGCTGGAGTTACAGTAAGTGGTGTATGTCAATTGTTGGGAGTAGTGTTCCACTGGTTGGTCATACTGGGGTGCCCGTGGTGTAATGGTTATCGTCGTAGGAAATGGACACGGCGACATGAGTTCAAATCCTGGATGAGACTGATTGCATTTCACATAGCACTATTACCCTTGGGAAAGGTATGAATCCTATTATTCTCCCTCCAGCTATGGGTAAATAGTAGGACAGACTGGGTTCTTCAGCTTTGGTTAGGCAACTAGTCTAGGAGAAGGAAAACTGAATTGAAACCTGTTAAACTCCACTTAAAAATTGACCTTGGGTCATATCCTGCCTGAGTGGAGGGGTTGGTAAATATGGTTGGTCATACTGGGGTTAAGGTTTACATTTCAGCCTTGATGTATAAGTCCACCCCTAGTTTGGTAAAGATTTTTTTTCAGGCTTAAAAAGTTGACTTGTATGCCACAATTTTTGATATATAGTTTCTAGTAATTAACGATAACAATCCTTTATAAACAATTATATCTTCAAGTAACTATTCTTGATACAAATAATTTGTACACAGTTATTTTTTTTAACTATTAACAGATCTATTTCATCTGTAGATGGGACCCTAATTGCTGCTACCACTCCAAGTAAAAGTTGAACTGGGAGTAATGGCAGTGAAGAGGTCAAGAACTGGAGCCTCACCACAGGATGTATACGAGTGTCATGATGAAGAGAATAGTTCTCTTGACCGTCTCCAGAACATTGCTGTAAAACAAGCACTATAACAGCAATATATGTATATATATATAGAGAGAGAGATATATAGATAGATTGAGAGAGAGAGAGAGAGATTCATAGGAGGTATTTAGACTATCTACCCCTGAGCAGACCTTTTGCCATTAGAAGTTTTTGAATATAAAAACCAAATCAGCAGGAGCTTCAGTGGAAATTAAAATGACCCAGATATCATAACTTGGTAGCATTGGACCATATTGACACAGAAAGGACTGTCTTGATAGCGATGTTAGATACTATCAGTAGACCATTTGTTTAAAATTACATCATGAAGAGTCTCCGTGGTGCAGTGGTTATCATGTTGGACTGCAACCTCATAGTGAGTGAGTTTGAACTCCAGATAAGCTATTACATTCACTTTTGGACTAATGCCCTTGGTAAAGGTATGAACCTCCTAATTCACCCCGATATGGGTTAAATAGTACCACTACTTGGTTTGGTTGGTTGGATTTTATAGCATATCAAACTTTGTAGGTTATTTAATGCCAAATCCATTTTTAAACAAATAAGTTCTATTTCAAACAATTCAGTTTAGCATGAGTACACAGTTTGTCAAAAACATTTCTATTTCAAGCTATTCATTTTAATCAAACAGTTCTAACTCAGTTTAGTATAAGTATAGATTTTCTTGACACACAGTTAAATGTCAAAACAGTTCTATATTAAACAATTCAGCTTAGCATAAGTACAGGTTTACTGTCAAAAACAGTTCCATTTCAAACAATTCAGTTTAGCATAAGTATGCAGTTTAGTTCTATTTAATCCATAGATAGGGCCCTATCGGGTGCTACCATTCCGGGCCAGAGTAGACCTGGGAGCAATGGTAATGAAGGGGTGCTCCACATTCCCCAAAGCCCCAGCATCACTGGAACCTCACCATCAAATTGTTTAGTGTCATTTCCAGGACACTTGGTGGGAGGGAGATCTTACCCCTCTGAAGAGAAGCAGTCGGTGTATTCTACAGCCCCAGTTGACTGGGCAATACACAGAGTAATGTCAAAAGTTCTATATCAGATAATTCAGTTTAGCATAAGTACACAGTTTAGAGGTAAAACAGCTCTATTTTAAGCAATTCTGTTCAGCGTAAGTAGGCAGTTTAAATGTCAAACAGTTATATTTTAAACAATCCAATTTAGCATAAATATGCAGTTTAAATGCCAAAAACAGTAAACTCAAACCACAATTTAATTCTATTTAACCCATAGATAGGACCTTAATTAGGTACTATATGGACCAGAGAGTGAGGGCAATGAAGGGGTACCCTGCATTCCCCAAAGCTCCAGCATTACTGGGTTTGGTTTGATTTTATGGCATATCAAAATGCCAAATCCTGTTTATACTTATATATTAAAAAGATTTGTAAACACATTTAGTTAATCTAATACAAATAATTCTATTCATTATTAATCATTTGTTTGCACAAAGTTAAGTTTCAAACAAGTATTGCTATTTAACACAAATAATTCTTTTCAACATTACTCATTCATTTGCACACAGTTAAATGGATCCAAGTATTGCTATGTATCACTAACAATTCAATTAGATAGTCATTTGTTTACACACAGTTAAATGGTCAAACAGTTCTATTTCTAACTATTCAATTTAACATAAGTCATTTGTTTGCAAACAGTTTGAATGTTAAACAGTTCTATTTGACCCATAGATAGGACTCTATCAGGTGCTACTCCTCTGAGCCAGAGTGGACCTGGGAGTGATGGCAATGAAGGAGTACTTTGCATTTCCCAAAGCTCCAGTACTACTGAAGCCTCACCATCAGATTGTTTAGTGTCATATCTAGGACACTTATTGGGTGGGGTCTAATTCCTCTGTAGAGATGCAGTCAGTGTATTCTACAACCCCAGTTGAGTGAGTGAAGTACCACTACTGTCCTTCAAGGATGGCTTTGTCAAAAGCTGATATTTCATTAGACAAAGAAACCAAACTAAAAATTATATCAATTTAAAGCTGGTTAGTTTTATGATACGTCATGCCTAGTTATGTTATTTAAAGTCAGTTTTACTTGCTGCATTCAATACGTTTCCAGACTTTTTTGTACAGACATTTAAAATTGCCGTAGACTCTTGAAAATTCAGCATGTTATTGCTATACATCTTATGAGATGACTGACAAACTTTTATGATTTCAGGTTCAAATCAACAGCTACAGCAGGAATTGGAATACACCCTACTAAAGCCCAATTGTCACAGCTGGTGAATTTCAAAAATGCAATCTGGACGTGAAGACACTTTAGAAGAACGATATGCAATAAAATTCTGTTTTAAACTTGGAAAAAATGCCACAGACACATATGGAATGCTTCAGACTGCTTTTTGACCATCTTGCATGAATCGAGCACCGGTTTTTGAGTGGCATAAGAGATTCAAGAAATGCAGGGAGTCTGTGAGGGATGATTAGAGGTGTGGGAGGAGTAAGGAAGTCAATACACCAGAGTTGGTTGGCCAAACAGTTAGGGTTATGGTTACTATGTTGAGGTTTTAAGGGAGTTCAGGAAGAGATTCCATCAGAAGAGACCAGCACTCTTCAAATCAGGTCAGCAGCATTTCCAGCAGGACAATGCACCAGTCCACAACTCCATCCTTGCCACAGACTATTTGACCAAGATGGGCATCAAGACAGTTTCTCACCGTCCCTATAGGCCAGATGTTGCTCCTTGTGACTTTTTGGTTGTTCCCTAAGCTGTCATTATGAGACAATTGAGGAGATGAAAGAGGCTGTGACGAAGGTCATAGACACGCTCACTCAAGAAGACTTCCATGGGGCCTTTCAGAAGTTGTTGGGACGGTACATCAAGTGCATTGCAGCCGGAGATTACTTTGAAGGGGACTAGAGTTTCATGTGTGCACTATCAATAAAAGTGCCCATACGAAAAAAGTCTGGAAAATTATTTAATGATCCTCGTATTTTTCAAAACAAGCGTATGTGTTCAAATTTGTAAACAATCATGACTTAAAGTAAACATTCTTAATACAAATAATTTGCACTCATATGGTTTCAAGTATTTCCACCAAATGCCAATAATTTGTATACCATGGATAGAACTCTAACAGGTACAACCACTTCAGGTGTGAGTGGACCTGGGAATAATGGCAACTGGATAGATGACTCCACTCTCCTCTGATCTCCAGAATTGGAGCCTCACCACTGGATGCCATTTTGTATTATATCCAGGACACCCAAGAAAATAAGCTGTTCAAATTTCCAATCCTCTAATATAAGTGTTGGAATTCATGGCCACCAAACAACCAGGCTTAAAGAGTTTAACATAAATCAACTTCCCCACCAGGCAGCATCTGTCCTCTCATTTAAAAGGGTAACGACTAGGTTCATTGCCCACTGCTTGAGATGTTCCTTAAGAGTAATACTAATGGAACTGGAACTATTTTTGGACTCCCCCACCATTTGTTTTCTGAGAGACTTCCCACACTGAATTGACCTCATATCATATTCCAGTGCTGGCTAAGTGGCCTAAATGCTAAAAGATTAAAGTGATTTTATACTTCAAAGTGTGTAGCTTTTATATACCTATGGTTTTAATCACAGATCAGCCATGGTTTATCAATGGCCAAGAACCACAATTGTTATACAAATTAGTCGAAAATATTTTTGTTCTACAAAATCTAGTTACTCAAGGATACACACACTTTTTCAATTTGTGAGCTACTTTTTAAAAAGGACTGGATCAAAATTATCTACTTGTATTAAAAAATGCTAAATGTATTTATATATGTACTGAGTATACTTTATAAATACAATATATATGTGTGTGTGTGTGTGTGTGTGTTGTGTACCTTGCCTCACTGTAGAACCTTTACAGCTGAATACAGTTGTATGCATCAATAGTCAACATGGAGGATAGATGCTAAGCTAACATTCAAAGAAAACATTTTACTTGCACTACCATTGTTATATTGAGCGCTTGTGTTGTACCTGAATTTGTAAAAAGCATAGATCATTTAAATTCTGCTTCTAAAGCAGACATTTTTTTTTAAAGCTATCCCATCATTCTATTAAAAGAAAAGCTGTAAATGGTCACAATATTAATCCTTTTATTGTTAATCTGACATGATCTCCCAAAGCCTAAAATATTAGGATTTTGATATCTAGTAAAAATAGCACTCAAGCCAAAATGAGATTATGAATTCAAAGGGTTAATAAATAAATACAAATTTTCCCTTTGTGGTAGTATATTAATCTCATTTACAGTGTATAGAGACGTTGGGATCAAGGTAAATTTAATAAAGACTGTCATTATCATAAAATGATCTCTTATTGTAGTTTGAATTAAAGAGTAACCCCTTTTTTCTGTCCCAATCTCCTTCCTTCGACTTCTTTATCTTCTCTTTTCCACTTTATAACAATCTGCTTGACTTTCTCAGTAACTGCCAAAAAATTCTGAGGGTAGAGTGGTAGGGGCAAAAGCTGAAGAGGGAAAGGTTCTCCAAGCAACAGAAAAAAAAAAGTAGTCCCTGGAGAAAAACTGCCTTGGCTTTGATATCCCTTAACTGGCTGATCTATACTAATTAACAGTGGGTGACAGATCTACATAAAAAAATTTTAAAAAATTAAAAAATATATATTACTCATAACCTGGAAGTCATGAGTTCAATCTCTGTGCTAGCCAGTACGTTTCATTTTTACTTTTTCCTCAAAGCAACAATTATTTCTAAGAGTAACCTAGATTCTTAGTAAATGTGAGGATGAAAGTTGGATCATATGTCAATTATTAATTTTTTTTTTTTTTTAAATGCTATAAAACACATTCTTCTTTATCATGTACCTTTTCCTCTTCCCCCCCACAAAGCAGTATATTGCCCAGTCAGCTGGGGCTGTAGAATACACTGACTGCACCTCTGCAGAGGGGGTAAGACCCCCCCCCCAACGAGTGTCCTGGATATGACACTAAACAATCTGATTGTGAGGTTCCAGCAGTGCTGGAGCTTGGGGGAATGCGAAGTACCCCTTCATTGCCATCGCTCCACTCTGGCCCGGAGTGGTAGCACCTGATAGGGCCCTATCTATGGGTTAAATAGAACTAACAGCATACTATGCTAAAATGAATTGAGTAAACTGAATAGCTTGAAAGAGAAACGTTTTTGACAATTAAACCGTACTTACACTTAAACTGCGTGTTTATGCTTAACTGAATTATTTTAAATTGAACTGTTTTTCGACATTGAAACTGTATTTACACTTAACTGAATTGTTACATATAACTGCTTGAATAGTTTGAAATGGAAATGTTTTTGACAATTAAACTGTGTACTTATGCTAAACTGAACTGTTTTCAATAGAAGAGATTATTTCCATAAAAATGGATTTGGCGTTAAATAACCTCCAAAGGTTGATATGCCATAAAACCAACCAACCAAACAAACAAAGCAGTATAAATTTTGATTTCCTTAATGATAGTAATCAGTAGAATCTAGAATAAATCAGTTCAGCTGACACTTAATACATTCTAAAAATGAAGGTATTATTATGGGATTGCCATTAATTAAGCAACTGAGGTCAGATTTTGGTGAGTGGGGGGGAAGGGAGTTTGCTTCACATGCAAATTGCTTCAACTGTTCAGACAAAATAACTAGTTTGGTATGCAATATAACCATGGTATTGTATGCTCTAATTACATTCTGAGCTTTTTAAGATATATGTATTTAAGGCTGGAGTTTCTCTTTAGTAGTCAAAAGTGTACATATAGGGAAAGAATAATTTTTTAAGCTGTGCAGTTAATGGTTTAATCCAAGTGGGAAGTGGGGGGGATATCTGAAAAGAGCAGAAGTTAGATATGAATTTTTTTTTTTTTTTAAATGAGGATTCCCAGACACTGTTGAGCCTGATTCAGGGTTGTATAAATGTTACGCTTATGAACAAAGAAAATAATGTAAACAAAACTGAAAAGAGATGGACTCATATGTGCGCCACAAAACAATCGGGTTTAGACATGCATCTATTGACCAAGAAAAGAACTGTTTTAATTTTATGTACACCAGTCAAAATGTTCGTCCATGTGCCATGGTTGGATTCAAAGTCTGTCTTTCTCATCTAATATGCCTGCATTCTTCCAAACCCTACAAATTCCACAATGCACTGTCCGCAGGAGGCAACACCCTTTCTATCCCTTAGGAGGAATAACTTTGATATTTTTTTTATTAGGTCTGCTCCCTAACAGTAAAAATGTTTCTACTCTACAAAGATGAATATCCTTCAATATAATGGGGCAGTCTCCGTGGTGTAATGGCTAGAGTGCTGAACTTGGGGGAAGGCATGAACCCTTCAGCTATGGGTTAAATAGTATCACTGCTGTTCTTCGGCAGGAAAGGTTTTGACATTAAATAACCCACAAAGGTTGATAAGCCATTAAATAAAGAAACAAACTTTCAATGTAATTTTAAATACATTTCTAAAGACAAAAATATATCTTCATGTCATGTTGAGAACATAAATTCCTTTATCTTTATCGTCCATCTCTTTTAGTAGATCCTCAAGACAGCATCCAGTATCAACATAGAGCTAATGAATATAAGTCTTTGCTGGTCAACTAACACTAGTGTCTGTATGCATGGGAGCCCATAAGAGGACCCCACTTATGAGTCCATGCCTGCTTCTCTAGTAGTGCCTAGCATATTTGGTTCATTTCACTAGGACAATTTGTGAGATGAGAGGTAAGTGGCCGTACAACTGCTGCTTTGTGAGGATGCTGCTTCTAGGATTTGTTCAAAACAGCATACAGAATCCTCTTGTAGTTCCCATCCAACTATTTTTTTTTTAAATTCCTTTGTTAAAAATCAGATGGTGCAGCAATATAATAGTACTGACACAGCTACATTTTTAAAGAATTCCTATTTTATCAGAGAGATTAGATTTTCTGATAGATGTTAAGCTCTTGATAGCAGTCTATGCCTTTTCTCTATGTATGTTGACATTGCTTTCAGTAGATGAGATATTGCTACAGTTCACAAATTTCAGAAGCTTGTCATTTAATGTGGAGATAGCACTATTTTGTTTAAAACAAACATCAACACTGTTTTATTTGAGTTCCTATACAGGCCTAAACCCTCCCTCTCATATAACTAACACACACACACACACACAGGTCCATTTGCCTAGTGGGTAGAGTGTTCGCTAATGGCCCAGGAGACCAGGGTTCATTTCCAGGTTGAGTCATACTGAAGACTCGAAAAAAAAAAAAAAAATTTACTTGATGTCCCTTTGCCTAACATTATAAGGTAGGGATCAAGGGTAAAGTGGAGGAATCCAAGGAAAGGAATAGTGCCCTCCCCTACACCTCCCCTACACCTACAACTAAGAAAAGGGCAACTGCGGTCTCTAACTTTACCTTCACTTTTACACTCACACACACACACACACACACACACACACACACACACACACACACACTATATGGATTTATTCAACTCCCCACCAAGTCAGATTTGATGAGAAGTCATTTTATGGTGGTGATGGTGGGGGAGGGCAGATACAAATCAGGACCTGTATGTGACCATTTACAAGAAATACTTGGTTCCCTTGGCATTCTCGTTTAGGAGCACTTCCCACACTGAGCAATAAATTCAGCCCTGCCCCTTTTAGACACATATTGTAATGCAGTGATTCTCAAACTATCTGATATGGCATACTGGCAGGATATTTTTTCAATATGCCACTGACATACATATATAAGAAAAAAGTGTGTGTATACGTAACTGTTTTATTTACAATGTATTTCTTAGCTAGGCATCAAGTTTGAATGTAATATTCTCTTAAATTGCAACCTTTTCTCAGCAAGACCAGATATACAATGTTTGCATTCCCTGTAAAAAAGGTAATAGACCCTACTCCCATTCAGGAAGGAGGGAAGGATTCATAGGTTTGGTTTGATTTCTTTGTTTAATAGCATATCAACTTTCATGGGTTATCTAATACCAAAACTATCCTTGTAGGTACTATTTAACCCATAGCTGGAGAGAATAAGATGGTTCATACTTTTTCCCCTGAGAGTATTATTTCAAGAGTGAACATAATAGCATGACTGAAGTTCAAACTTGCTATGTCATCATACAGGCCAGCATGTTAGCCACCATGCCAAGAGGACTGGATTCAGAGTTAAAATTTCATAATTATCTCTGTTACATGAAGAATTTGGATATTAAAAATCACGTTCAGTGCAAATGCAGACCTCACAAAATTATGATTCATATTAAGAGGGATTAATATAGTTTGGTGCCCGTGGTGTAATGCTTATCGTCATAGGAAATGGACACGGCGACACGAGTTCAAATCCTGGACGAGACTGATTGCATTTCACGTAGCACTGATACCCTTGGGAAAGGTATGAATCCAATTATTCTCCCTCCAGCTATGGGTAAATAGGAGGACAGACTGGGTTCTTTAGCCTTGGTGAGGCAACTAGTCTAGGAGAAGGAAAACTCTGAATTCAAACCTGTTAAACTCCGCTTAAAAATTGACCTTGTCATATCCTGCCCAAGCGGAGGGGTTGATAAATATGATATATACGGCCATGTGTGTTCTGGGTATGATATGAAACTGCATCCTGGATTTCCAGTGAGCATAATCGTCTCTTTGTGTCCATTACTCCAAGGCTTAGGAGAAATGACTGACACACTCCAGACTTCCAAAACTGGTTTGGTTTGTCTGTTTAATGGCATATCCCCCTCCATTGGTTATTTAATGCCAAACCATCCTTGTAGAAGGAAAGTAGTGGTACTATTTAACCCATACCTGGGGAGTTCATGCCTTTTCCAAGGGTAATGATCTGAAAGTGAATGTAATATTGTGACTGGAGTTTGAACTTGCTTACTATGATGTCACAGGCCAGGATGTTAGCTACTATGTCATGGAGACTCCCCCATCCACATTGATTTTAATGGTATGTCAACTCATCTAGGGTTATTTTATGTCTAGAGGTAAAGGAATCATGTTCATTGTACAACCCTATATATATATATTGTGTAATTGTTTAAGAGTTTGGTTGGATTTTTTGGGGGCACTCAGTCCTATAGAATACAAACAATTTTTAAATAGATCTATTTGACTGATAGATTGAAAACTAACAAGTACTACCACTTCAGGTCAGAATAAACCTGGGATGACTCCACACTCTCCAGAGCTCCAGAACTGAAGCCTCACCACCAAATACAGTTTAGTGTCATACTTGGGATATCTGCACTAAATGGCATAGACAGCAGCGTAAGAAGAGAGAAAAAAGAAAAAAAGGGAAAGGATTTTCTCAATTTTTTTTTCTCTTCTTCCAATTGCCTGCTTACACAGCTTTCCTAAATCCGCTGGGAAAGAGAGAGAGAGAAAGAGATTATTAAATTTGCCAACAACATACAGAGACAGCATTGATACTGACAATTCTCAATATATTTTAGACATAAGCCATTTACCATAATGCAAATTGAGCATGGTATGCCATTTTTAATGACCTAACAGTTACTAACATGTAAAACAGGATCACTGAATCAAGTTCAAACGTTGGCTGAATTCTGCTCATTTTGTACTAATAACCTCATGAAAGACACAAATTCAACTCCTTCCTGCAGCTTAATTCCATTCTTGGATATCGTGACAAAAAGAACTGAACAAGCACTTGGATTCTCCTATAATTACCTTACCTGCACAAAAGGGGAAATTTTTTTTTCTTAAATTCACTTTCATAGCCAACCTTGACAGGTGCCAATATATAATCTTTTTGAGTTAACCATAAGTAAGTTGGCCGACCGTAATCGAGAGTGATCTGAAGGCTCCTTTTTCAATAGCTACTACACTGAGGTGTAAGGGAGGTCGCTACTCTTTTCCCTGGATTGATCCACACCTTATAATGCTGTGTTAAGCAAGGAGGCATCAAGTACCATTTTTTGAGTCTTTGATATGACTACCGAGGATTGAACCCCAGTCTCAGTTTATTTTGATTTGAATATGAAATGCCTGTTTTGTGGGGAATTTGTTAAGTGATGATGATTAAAATTTAAACCTTTACCTACCATAAAGTTAGAAAAAAAAAAAAGAAATTCTGATTGCAACAATCCATTTCCAACTCCCTCACTCACTCTTCTCTTCTCACATTCTCTCCCTTTGTCCCACTCCTTCCCACCAACAGACAGTGGAAATATGTAAAGATGCATGCCAGTAGATATACATACATATCTATCTAGGCATGAGCAACAGCACATACACGAACATAATAACATTCAATAACACACAAACTTAGGCATACATACACATAAATAACCCCCATTTTTTGAACAAAAAATTAACCATATTAATCATATTTACCAACCCCTCCACTCGGGCAGGATATGACACAAGGTCAATTTTTAAGCGGAGTTTAACAGGTTTGAATTCAGAGTATTCCTTCTCCTAGACTAGTTGCCTAACCCAGGCTGAAGAACCCAGTCTGTCCTACTATTTACCCATAGCTGGAGGGAGAATAATTGGATTCATACCTTTCCTAAGGGTATTAGTGCTATGTGAAATGCAATCAGTATCGTTCAGGATTGAACTTGTGTCGCCATGTCCATTTCCTACTACGATAACCATTACACCATTAATCAGTTTCTTTTTTAAAGATCTTTACTCTGTCTAATGATTACTGATTGCATGAAACCCAGGGTCACAGACTGTACCATGTTTTATATATATATATATATATATATATATATATATATATATGCAAATTTCATTAAACATAATAGACATTTTATGTCTACATATTTTCTTTTGGATCCGTTCGAATTCCCGTATTACTTTTATTGTATTCTGGGGGAATTGATTTATGTATTGTCCATAGTTGCATGTATCCCTAGTACTTTCTGCCCGACTTTGGGCCATCATCAGGGGAGGATCTACTACAAAAGTGATGTAACTTTTGTTTTAGCATATTACAACTGTGTAAGGGCGTCTTTGCCGTTGAAGGTTGTGGCGTTTGTTTTTGAATGTGATTCTATATTTAGTGCCAGTAGCTAAAGACATTTAAGTACATTAGCACTGGTTTGAAAATTAATTCTATTAAGTGTTGGCTGTAAGTAAAGTAAAAGTAAAGTTAGCGACCATAGTCGAGGGTGACCCGAAGGCTCCCTTTTCGATAGCTACTACACCAAGGTGTAGGGGAGGGCGCTACTCCATTCCCTGGATTGCTTCACTTTACCCTTGAACCGTACCTTATAATGCTGAGTGTTAAGCAAGGTGGTATCAAGTTCCATTTTTAAAGTCTTTGGTATGACTCGACCTGGGATTGAACCCAGATCTCCCGGGCCATTGGCGAACACTCTAACCGCTGGGCCAGGTTTCTGATATGTAATGCTTCGAGAATCTGAAGTTTTTGTTTATTATTTTGATGTTCTAATATTGTTGTGTTGTCGGTGAGAATTTTCCGTAGCTGTGCCGTTGGGCATGAATGTTTTTTTAAATGTTGAGCTATTGAACTTGTGTCTGAAAGGTGCATTGTCAGTCTCCTCGACAGGGTAGTTGAGGTTAAACCAACATATATATTATTATTATCAGAGATACAATCTCCTAAAGGACATTTAAATTTATATATAACGTTGGTTTTTTGCAAAACTCCAATCGAGGGAGAGGAATTATTTCTAATGACTAGATTCGAGGTTTTAAACTTATTATAATATATAACGAGTTTTATTTTTTTATTAGGATCAGTGGGGAGTATGTTTTTGTGAATCAATGTTTTCAAGATTTTTTCATCGGATTTGTAATTGTAGTGCATTTGGTTACGATAAAAAAGTTTGATATATGTTTGTTGGCTGGATGGAGTAGTACACTGTTCATTTTGTTGGTTAACATTTTTGATCATACGTTTAATTTGTTCATCAACAATATAGTTAGGAAACCCATTGTTGATGAGAGCCTGTTTTATGTTTTCTACCTCTTTATAAAATATTGTTTTGGAGGAGGAGATTAGTTTGGCACGGGATATTAGATTATGAATAATTGCTTTTTTATATCTGAAGGGGCATTCACTTTTAAAGTGGAGGGTACAGGAGTTGTTACTAGAGGGTTTTTTGTAAGTGGAGGTAGTGAAGTTATTATTGTTGTTAGCATCAATAAGAACATCTAAAAAGGAAATTTTATTGTTTTTGTTTATTTCATGAGTAAAGTTAAGGACTGAATTGTTTTGGAAGGTGTCTTGTAGTATGTTGATTTCGTTAATATTATTAGTAAGAATAAGGATGTCATCAACATATCTTAGGTATATTGGAGGTTTTTTTGTGCTATTAAAAATTCTATTTTCGAGATCGGACATGTAGAAATTACTGAAAATTGGGCCTAGGACAGACCCCATAGATACGCCATCAGTCTGAACGTAAATATTTCCAAGATGGTCATAAAATGGAACTTCAGTAGTACATGTTAAGAGTAGTTTTCGAAGTATATTAGAGTTGATTTTAAGAGGAGGAAGAGATGGGTTATTATAAATATTATTTATAATAATATCAATTGTTTCATTAACAGGTACATTAGTAAATAAATTTTCTACATCGAGTGAGGCTAATATACCATTATTGGGTTTAATTGTATGAAGAACTTGAATTAATGTATATTGGTATATTAGCCTCACTCGATGTAGAAAATTTATTTACTAATGTACCTGTTAATGAAACAATTGATATTATTATAAATAATATTTATAATAACCCATCTCTTCCTCCTCTTAAAATCAACTCTAATATACTTCGAAAACTACTCTTAACATGTACTACTGAAGTTCCATTTTATGACCATCTTGGAAATATTTACGTTCAGACTGATGGCGTATCTATGGGGTCTGTCCTAGGCCCAATTTTCAGTAATTTCTACATGTCCGATCTCGAAAATAGAATTTTTAATAGCACAAAAAAACCTCCAATATACCTAAGATATGTTGATGACATCCTTATTCTTACTAATAATATTAACGAAATCAACATACTACAAGACACCTTCCAAAACAATTCAGTCCTTAACTTTACTCATGAAATAAACAAAAACAATAAAATTTCCTTTTTAGATGTTCTTATTGATGCTAACAACAATAATAACTTCACTACCTCCACTTACAAAAAACCCTCTAGTAACAACTCCTGTACCCTCCACTTTAAAAGTGAATGCCCCTTCAGATATAAAAAAGCAATTATTCATAATCTAATATCCCGTGCCAAACTAATCTCCTCCTCCAAAACAATATTTTATAAAGAGGTAGAAAACATAAAACAGGCTCTCATCAACAATGGGTTTCCTAACTATATTGTTGATGAACAAATTAAACGTATGATCAAAAATGTTAACCAACAAAATGAACAGTGTACTACTCCATCCAGCCAACAAACATATATCAAACTTTTTTATCGTAACCAAATGCACTACAATTACAAATCCGATGAAAAAATCTTGAAAACATTGATTCACAAAAACATACTCCCCACTGATCCTAATAAAAAAATAAAACTCGTTATATATTATAATAAGTTTAAAACCTCGAATCTAGTCATTAGAAATAATTCCTCTCCCTCGATTGGAGTTTTGCAAAAAACCAACGTTATATATAAATTTAAATGTCCTTTAGGAGATTGTATCTCTGATAATAATAATATATATGTTGGTTTAACCTCAACTACCCTGTCGAGGAGACTGACAATGCACCTTTCAGACACAAGTTCAATAGCTCAACATTTAAAAAAACATTCATGCCCAACGGCACAGCTACGGAAAATTCTCACCGACAACACAACAATATTAGAACATCAAAATAATAAACAAAAACTTCAGATTCTCGAAGCATTACATATCAGAAACCTACAGCCAACACTTAATAGAATTAATTTTCAAACCAGTGCTAATGTACTTAAATGTCTTTAGCTACTGGCACTAAATATAGAATCACATTCAAAAACAAACGCCACAACCTTCAACGGCAAAGACGCCCTTACACAGTTGTAATATGCTAAAACAAAAGTTACATCACTTTTGTAGTAGATCCTCCCCTGATGATGGCCCAAAGTCGGGCAGAAAGTACTAGGGATACATGCAACTATGGACAATACATAAATCAATTCCCCCAGAATACAATAAAAGTAATACGGGAATTCGAACGGATCCAAAAGAAAATATGTAGACATAAAAATGTCTATTATGTTTAATGAAATTTGCATTAACGAAGAAATGCTGCCTAAATATACATATATATATATATGCATGTGTGTGTGTGTGTGTTACATGACGTTAATATCTGCTTTGCCTCTAGGGTAGCAACAGATTTCTTGTATAAGTCAACCAGTGGACTGACCTTCATTGAAAGTAGGTCATTGTGTTGAGACAAAATTCGTCGTCTTAACCTGGATTGGTTTCTTGGAAAACAGTAACTGAAATTACAGTTTGAACATGGAAACTGATCATCAGATGAAAGGTCTTCCATGGCAAATTCAGATTTTCGAGTGCCAGAAAGGCGAACTGAAAATAAGTCAGTTGGCTGACAAACTCCAAACGAAATTGACACCTAAACTGCCCTCATAATGAGAAATAACGCAGTTAACGCATTCAAAATTGAACAATGATCTTTATTTCAAGACTGAAGAAATCAGAAGGAAGAGACAAGGAAAGAAAATCTTAGATTCATCCTGAACCAATCAATAATCATACTGATGATAATCAAAGAACAAAAGAACTTTGAAAAGAGAAAATTTATAAAACTTTCTGCCAAATGAAGAAAGTAAAAGAGAAAAGAAAAGAAAAACATTTATGAAATTTCCAAACTCAAATGGAAGTCTCATTTTGAGATAAGTAAAGATTATGAATAACTCCTCTGTTCTAATATTATTATTGCATACACTTTGAAGCTGATATTCATTTTGCATACACCATTACATTCAAACAAATATTTGAATTGCTCGTATATTCATGTTAGATCCTCTTTATCCTTTAATTATCATTCACATGCGGGCAAATAAAACTTGTTACCTAATTTTGTTAAATTGTTTCAGCTTGTCATCTTTGTGGATTTCTGATTTCATTTTTATTTTTAATGTGTTATGAATGATATCACAGTTTGTTGAAAGAATATCCATGTGAAAGATATCTATGCTTAATACATATTTGTAAACTTATCTGAATAATATTCCTAAATTGTGGGCTTGGTCAAGGATTAAATATCATATATATATATATATATATATATATATATATATATATTTGGGGACCTCATCTAAGAACTAAATTTTCATGTTCCGGCTGTATAGAATATTAGGAAGCTCATATTTGAAAGAATTTAGATACCAGAGTCTTGATATTGTGGACTTATCCTCAGATCTGCATTAAATATCTGGTTCACACATTCTGACAGCATTCCAATTTGTAACAAATATATATATATATATATATATATATATATATATATATATATATCAGGGGTGGAGATGCGACTAGTGCTACTCGTGCCCCGCACGACCAATAACTCAATGTTATTCAAAATGGATATAAAATCATCCATTAATTTCAAGCAAACATATTTAGTCTGATCTCAATTAAATTACGTATGTATTCAAGTTTTGATAACTAAGTAGCCAAAAGTTCATAAATATATCTGGGAATAATACGATGCTGTTTTGAACGGATGGTCTTTGTCCGGCCACCATCAGATTCATTGAACATCCCATAAAATCGGCTATAATGTTGAACACGCGTAATCCGTGCCAGGCATTAGACCCTTATAATAACAGTAATGCTAGCGAAATCTCGCTTTTGGCTGTAGCCAATAGAAAAAGCAAGCCAGAATACAGTGCTCAAAAAAATTAGCACAATGTGACTGCTGACAACTGTCTTGGGGAGAGGGAGAGGAACCGAGAGAGAGAGAGAGAGAGAGTGGAGATAGCAGATTATAGCCGTCGCCGACGTCATCATCATTGCTATGGTAAATGTTGGTTAAACGGCGTGTTTTAATTCGTTTTTTCACTAAGAGATCTCTATTTCTTTAATGATTGTTGCATATATTACATTCTGTAACTAAAATTTGTTTATTTGAATACATTTTCAACAAATAATCTTTATTTTAAGCAAAATTGAAACTACTAGCTGTGTCTGTGTATATTTTCATCAGTTTCTTTATTCTAATAAATATATTTTTCTTGTCATAGTAATGAACATCTTCTCTTTTCTTCTATACTTTTGAAAGGAAAAAAAATTATCTTATCTACTGTATTAACAAGACTACAAATTATATAGTATCTTGATTGTTTACAAAAAAACATACCATGCAAGGTACGTTTGTCAATCTGTGCTATACAATGGAGAATCACGCAATAGCAACTATGATGACTTACTTTGGGTCTACGGACCACGGGTTGGGAACTGAAGTTGACAGAGGGCGGGGGGGGGCACGAGTAGTAAAAATAGGCTAGAGTCGCCACTGATATTTATATATATATATATATATATATATATATATTAAATAGCCCTTACAGTAAAAAAAATCCAGCGATTTGAAGATGAAAATATACAACGAATCACTGTCAAGGGGAAAAAATATATATTTGGGAAAAAAAAAAAAAAAAAAAAAAAGGCCAACCCTGTCATACCAATTGAAAAAAAAAATCAAAAGACACGCAATTGGTTGGTCAAAAGAAAAAAACCACCATTCAGACTGCTAATCTACAATGCAAAAAGTGCTCAATACTGAGTAGAGCAAAATAGTAACGATAATTACTTAGTGAGTTAGGAACTAACCTACTATAGTTTGGTCCAAGCGGCTCATCAGGGTACCTAATCCCAACTAGGATTAGGTACCCTGATGAGCCGCTTAGGTGAAACTATAGTAGGTTAGTTCCTGACTCACTAAGTAATTATCGATCCTATACACACACACATACATATATATATATATATCTCTTCAAGTCATGTAGTTTGGGGAATGCAAGTTTTCTATGTCATCTACATCTGATAAATGGTGTGTAAAATACAATAACTAAAAGAACACAAGCAGAACTACAATAGATTAATATTTTAAAGGCAGTTGGTATAGTAAATGTGGAGGCAACTTTAATTTTGGGGACATTTAGTGACTTTTTTAAAAATCTACAAAGCACCAAAATTTTTTTTGGGGGGGGGACAACAAAAGGCTTTTGGAAAATTTTGGTTAACTCATCTTCCAGCTGCACCTTGTTCATTTCAATAGGTTTAATTTGATTTATTTATTTAACAGCATATCAACTCTTTTTGGCTTATCTAATGCTAAAATTTTATTCCTTTCTAAATGTTACAATCATAACTATATTTTCAATGTTCCATTGCATTCAAAAAAATCCCCCTAGACTTAATATTTGATAATATTTTGTTTGCAATTGTTTCAAGTATTCCTATCTAATACTAATAATTTTCAAACAGATCTACTCGACTCATATACAGGACCCTAAAAAAAATGAACCTGGGAGTAATAGTAATGAAGAAGTGATTCTACAGTTTCTAAAGATCCAGAACTGAAACCTCACCATCAGATGCAGTTTAGTGTTATATCCAGGACACTTCTTTTGGAAGAAGGTCTTATCTCTCTACAGGGATGCATGTTGGCATATTCTGACAGGGTAGGGTAATAAAGGTGGGACTCCACGCTCACTCAAGGTCCAGCTACTGGAACTTACCCACCAGATGTAGTCCAGTATCATACTCAAAAAGTTCTACTCAACTATTAGTCGTCTAAATTTCTGAGACAAAGCTTGTTGATTTTTATCATTAAGGTTTTTTGGACTATTGTCTTCATCTTTATTGTTATTTCCACAATGTTTCGGCCGATATGTCCTCCGGCCTTTGTCAGGTGTTTGTTGAACTCTGGAACCATCACGGAACTTCGAACTACGTCCTTTATTGAAAACACGGGGGTCGCCTGTTCTGATTCCGTTAGCCATAACCAGGTACAACTGTTAAGTATTCCTGTATTGTTACTCACCTGTAGTGAGAATTGAACCTGCAACCTTCAGATGATTGTCTCCTTAGAAGCTCAGGGAACCAACGCCTATAACTGTTACGCCATGTGTCCTGCTGGAATACTTAACACTTGTACCTGGTTATGGCTAACGGAATCAGAACAGGCGACCCCCGTGGTTTCAATAAAGGACGTAGTTCGAAGTTCCGTGAAGGTTCCAGAATTCGACAAACACCTGAAGAAGGCCAGAAGACATATCGGCCGAAACGTTGTGGAAATAACAATAAAGATGTAGACAATAGTCCGAAAAAACTTAATGATAAAAATTCTACTCAACTATTTTGTAAACAGTAGTATACACCACGAATAAAGTGCTGTAGCTTTCATTGCTCAAAGTTCATAATTCATGGTCAGTAGGCAAAAATAGCGGGACTTTAATATTCTAGCTGGCTTCAATACTGCAAATTACTTTCAGGATGAGGACAGGAAATCAACATTAAGGATATCTGAAGTAATTACTTGCAAATGGTGATCATCATGGAGTCATCAGGTCAGTAGCAATGGTTATCATTCAAATTACAGAAAATTACAAGAACATTTTAATCTTGGGACCTTAATTAATGGAATACTTCATATGAAATATAATTTTAATATTTCTTTTTATAAATATAATTAAGAACATCCTTAGACTGCTGACAAGGTCTGAGTATATATGTAAAAATATGATAAAATATATTTAAAGGATGTACTTATTTATATATGGATAACATACCAATGTTAGCCATTAAGTTTTTTTAATAATCATCTTCAAGGTAATTATTTAAAAAAAAAAAAGTTTAATGTTGGTATATTATCTATATATAAATACACCCTTTGAATATACTGTTTTTTTTCATACCACCATATATATATATATATATATATATATATATATATATTATATGCATACCTTTGCAAATAAATATCATGTACACAATAGTTGTGTGAGTTTGATTATTCCTATCTAATATTTCATACATAATTATATGGTTTCAAGTAACTATTTTTATTTGATAATAATGTTAACACACATTTATATGGTTTCAAGTAATTAATGATAAGTCTTAGTCAACAATTACAACTTCAAGTAACTATTCTTAATACAAAGAATTTATACAGTTATATGGTATCACATATATAATACATATGGCATCACATATAATAATACATATGGCATCACATATAATAATACATATGGCATCACATATAATAATACATATGGCATCACATATAATAATACATATGGCATCACATATAATAATACATATGGCATCACATATATAATACATATGGCATCACATATATGATATATATAATAATACATATGGTATCACATATCTAATACAAATAATTTTCAAATAGATCTATTTGATCCATAAATGGGACCTTAAAAGAGAGTAATACTCCAGGTCGAAATGGACCTGAGGGTAAGAGCAATGAAGAGTAAACTACACATTCCCCAGAGATCCAAAAGTGTAGCCGCACCACCAAATGTAGTTTAGTCTCATACCCAGGATAAACCTCTTTTTAGAGGGATGGTTTTATCCCCCCCCCCGTCCTCCACAGGGAATAGAATAAGTGTATTCTAAGTACTGCCAACAAGGCAGGATATCATTGGAGGATACAATGTCATAAAGAGCCAATCAATGCAGATTGGTCTAAATTGCATAGAACTAAGACAACAAAGGTAAAGAGAAAATAAAATCAGATTGAATGTCACAAAGGACTCAAGGTCATTACAAAATTTAAAAAGAGAGGAAAAAAAAAAGAAAAGAAAAACATTATCTTTTAATAGGTAATTTTGAATTGACATTTACTTACTGTCTCAGGATAATTGCCAACGTTTTATATGGGAGGGTGGTAAAAACAGTGAATCATATTCAAGGAAAATTATTTGATACTTCCAGAAAAAAAAAAAAAAAAAAAATTAAAAACATTCTATAACAGTATGCAAAAAAAAAAAAAAAAAAAAAAATACTCAAGATATTCTTTATTCAAATCATCAAAATTTTTTTTAACATGTTATCTAATAAATATCTACATAAATAATTGTGAAGGTTTTGTTTAATTTATTTCATGTTATATCACTTCTGAAATTTGATTTAGGTTTGCTTTCTTTGTTTATAGGCATATCAACCTCCATGGGTTATTTGATGCCAAAGCCATCTTTGTAGAAGGTCAGTAGCAATACTATAGCTGGAGAAACTTGAGTTTTTTGTATTTGATAGAATCATGTGCAAATAAAAAATTTTTAAAAAGTCTTAAATAATTACACAAAAAATGTAAATTTAAATATACAAAGAATGTAATACCTCAGGACATACAGTAACTCTAGATGTATTGACATGCTATTAAAAATCAATCAATCTTATCTTTGATTCCTTTATAAATGTTTGATTATAATCATAACTATATTTTCAATGTTCATTGTGTCCTTTTTAAAATTACACTTTCCATTTGTCCATTTGTTTGCACAGTTATATGATATCATGTATTCCGATCTAACAAAAATAATTTATACACAATTATATGATTTCAAATTATTTTTATTTAATAATGATTTGTTTGCACACAGTAATATGTTTTCAAATATTTCTATGTAATACTAATAATTTGTAAACAGCTCTATTCAACCCATAAATGGAACCCTAACAGGTACTACCACTCTGAATTCAAGTGGACCTGGGAGTAATTGTAATGAAGGGAGTACTCCACACTTTCCTGAGCTCCAAAACTGGATTTTTATTTTTCTAAAGGGGTGTCTTACCCCTCTTCAGTGAAGAGTCAGCATATTATAACCATTGCAAGTTGGGTAATAACTGGGAAAAGTTTCTCTTTTCTCTATAAATGCCCAAATGGTTTCATATAGACCTTTTTCAAATTCAGTATGCATACACAAGTTTTAACAGAAATAAATGAATAAAAACATTTCTCATAAAGAAGAAGAGCTCTTATCAAGTGGGAAGCTAGAACACCTTAGCTGGTATAATGATTAGCAAGCTAGACTTGCAAACCTTTTTGAGTGAGTTTGAGCCTCATTGGTTGCTCCATTCATATGGCCTTGTACCACATCTAAGCAAAAAACTTAGTAAAATACTAACATGTGGGAAACAAACAATACAGAATTTTATCTTCAATAAAGAATTGTCTTACCAAACTAATTATTCACATTCAATTAAATATTAATAAATAGCATGCTTTAGACTATGTATTTCACCCCTAAGTTTGATAATTTTTAGGGCATGTACTTGGTTCTCATTGTACCAGCACTTGAAATATATAAATATCCTATGGTACATAGAAAATTTTAGAATTGCTTTAAGGAGAGCATATATTATAATATACATACTTTGAGGAATGCATTCTACAATGGGTCATCCAGAACCTATGATGTATGTTGTTCTTAAAGCTATTCTAGATATTAATAATCAAGTTTATAGGTACTTTTTCAAGCTGGAGATGTTAAGAAAAAAAAAAGGAAAAAAAAAGAGACTTGATAGAGTAATTTTGACAGCATGTCAACCAACCTAGGGTCATTTTTATACCCAGAGGCTTGGGAATCCTGTTATTCATATATTCCTATTTACATTTTTTGTGTAGTTGTTTAAGAGTCTTTTTGTTAACAGATCTACTTGACTCACAGATGGGACCCTAACAGGTACTACCACAGTGTCAGAGTGGACCTGAGAGTAATGGTAATGAAGAGGAACTCTATACTCCCCAGATCTTCAAAACTGGAACCTAAGATTCATTTTAGTGTCATGCACAGGATTTTTTTTTTTTTTTTTAGGGAGAAAGGGTCTTACCCTTCAGCAGGGGATAAAGCCAATATATCCTAAGCCTAAACGATTATTTGAACTATAACAACATTCAAGATGCCTAAAGAATTTTATGAGAGAAATCTTGTCAAAATAATTCTTTTAAGAATTCCCAACAGAATGAACTGGTTGTGATCCTATATATATATATATATATATTCATCAATTGATAATAACCATTTCTTTGCACACAGTTAAATGGTTTCACATATTGCTACATGATAAGGATAATTAAATTTAATATTAATCGTTTGTTAACTCACAGTTAAATGGTTTCAATTAGAGAAAATTGATATTTCTATTTGACCCATAGGTGGCAAAGGAAAATTTATCGCTAAAAGAAAATCTATTTTGATTGCATATCAAACCATCTGGGGTTATCTTATGTCTAGATGTTAAATATTTAATTTTTTTTTTTTTTTTTTTACATAGTTGTTTCTTAAGAGGACATTTTGCACACAACGTCCTATAAAATAGGAATAATTTGCAAACTGATTTATTTGACCCATAGATGGGACCCTAATAGGTATTACTACTCTGGGTTAGTATGAACCTGAACCGGAGAGTAATGATAATGAAGGAGTACTCCATATTCTCCAAAGTTGGAACTGAAAATTTGCCATCAGATACAATTTAATGTTATGAGGGAAATCTTTTTGGAAGGACTTAAGCCTCAGCAGGGAATACAGTCACCATATTTGAAATCCTACCAACAGGGCAAAAATAAAGTTGAGTTCTAAAATCATTAGAAACTTGTTCAGTGTTTGTACATGTAATAGATTACAAATATACGAAGGTCGTTCAAAAAGTTCTAAGCTTCGCCCAAAAAGAAGAGCCATAAATGACTATTCTTGCTTGGGTTATAAGGCTTTAATAGCACATCACCCCTGGATGGTTATTTAATGCCAAATCCTGTTTATATACATATTTTTTTTAAATAAATAGTTTGCATGTGACATTATTTTTAAATAAGTCGGAACTTATTTGTTTGCACACAGTTAAATGGTTTCAAGTATAGAAAATGATTGAATATTTCCATTTGACCCACAGATGGGATCCTATCAGTTACTACCACTCTGGGTTAGAGTGGACCTGGGAGTAATAGCAATGAAAGGGTACTCTACATTCCCAAAAGCTCCAGGACAGGAATCTCATCATCAGATGGTTTAGTGTCATATCCAAGGCACTCATTGAGTGGGTGGTAGGTCTTACTCCTCGGTAGAAATACAGTCAGCATATTCTATAGCCCCAGCCAACTAAGCTGCTAACGATTTTCTTTGTGGCAATACATTACCTTCTAATAAAACTAGAAAAACTAATTCAGATTTCTGTTTTCATTTCTGTGCAGGTGAGGCCCCTAACAAAGGTGAAGTGAGTGACTAATTTAAAATCCGTGTGAGGCTTGGAAATTTTTGAACAACCCTCATACATATGATTGATCAGCTTTGTTTAACAGCATATCAACTTTTGTGACTTATTTAATGCCATAACCATTCTTGTAGAAGGACAGTAGTAGTGCTATTTAACCCATATCTGGGTTGATAAAGGATATACAATAGAATGCACATATAAAGACATGCACTCTTATATACAGTTGTATGCATGTCTTTTTTCATAGTACACATTCATGCCAACCAAAAGTTGCATTTTTCCTGGAGAAAAAGCCATAACAGGACCAATAAGAAAACAAATGTACTATGAAAAATAGAAATTCAATTGATTTATCATCATGGATGAAGAGTTTAAAAAGGGAATTATGGGAAGGGTGGAGGAGCTTAGCAGCTACAAAAAGAACATCTATTTTATCTGCTTATTCTTGGATTTAAAAAAAAAATTTTCTTTAAATGAAGTTCAGCTTCAGCAAAATCAAAAAGAAAAGCTGATTATTTCAAAAAGGCTAAAACTGGCTGTGTGGGTGTATATATATATATATATATATATATATATATATATATATATATACACACACACACACACATATGTGTGAAGCAGTCTTTGTGCTTATTGAGAAAGACTCATTTACTAATAATAAAATTTCCTTAAAAAAAACAAAAAAAACACACACACACTTAAATACAAATATAGGAAGAAATAATACCAGTAGGGAAAAATCTTGTAAGTAAAGAAAATTTTAATATCACTGTGTTAATTGGTAAAGAAGTATTTTAGTATTGCTTTTTATCCTCAATAAACACTGAGACAAGTAATGTCTGTCTTGGCTTCTTTTTTTTTTATATATATTGAGAAAACTTAGAGAAAAAAAATTACATTTTAAGTATTATTTTATTGCTAATATTAGAATCTAGATTATGTGGAAAAATGCTTTTAAAATTTCCTAACTTAAATTGTATGATATATTAGTAAAGTTGGTGACCATAGTCAAGGGCGACCTGAAGGCTCCTTTTTCAATAGGAAGTTAAAAATGTGGTTTCTTTATAACTGTGTATAATGGTATTTTATTATAATATTTGCCCTAGTCCCGTATGGATTTTGATGAGGTAAAAAATGGGTAGTATATATATATATATATATTTTCATCATACAACGTGTGAAAGCACGTGCGATACCCTAGCCTCATCAGCCGCCAACCAGGGTGATAACACAGTTTCGGTAGCTCAAGGCGGTACTGCCACTCCTGGCGCTACCGAGCAGCTTTTGCCACCGGATAGGGTATTTAAAAGAAATATACATCTAAATATATTTCTTTTAAATACCCTATCCGGTGGCAAAAATGGGTAATATATATATATATATATATATTTACTAATCTAATATCTACCAGCATTCACAGTACCAGAAAAAAAAAGAGTCGGAGTTAGACTTCCTGATAATCTGTTAAGATGAAACTTTAGTAGGAGATTTCTGACTCACAATTTAAGTTAATTTTTTATATATATAAAAATAACAAACACACACACACATATATATAAAATTAACTCACACACACACACACACACACATACTTTTGGACTAATACGCTTGGGAAAGGCATGAACCTCTGATTTCTCCAACTATGGATTAAATAATACCATTTTTATTCTTCAACAAGAATGTCTTTGGTATTAGATAATCCACAAAGGTTAATATACACTTAAAGAAACTAAACCACATATACATATTAATAGGAAGAGTTTCAGATTTCATTACTGCCTGATGCACACAAAAACAAGTTTAGAGTTGTGATTGGTATGTTTACATTTTTAAATTACATATAACTTTAAAATAAGTAATATTACTGTTCATTTAAAATGGTAGTGCTAGCAGCAGCAAATAAGTCAATGTTCAACGCAAAAGATAGATATATCTGAGCCAACAAAAAAAAAAAAAAAAATCCCCAATTTACAACTTCAAGTTTCACAATCTTTTGATCAAGTAAATATTGCTTCATATATATATATATATAAATTTGTTAATATGTGGTAATAGGGTTTGGTTTGTATGATAGAAGTGCATGTATACAGGCAGAGAGAGAGAGAATGCGTTTGAATAACAGAAAGCAGCAGGGGATGACACAAGATGAACCTTCACAGGGAAATGAGGGGTGGTGGGAAGAGGTCTGCTGCAACAAAGGAACAAGTATATCCATTACAAAATCAATTGCTGCACGGTAGATGATGATTATGATGATGATAATGATCCAGGGCGATGGAAGCAGAAAAGCCGTTCGACTTCATTAAGCTGTTGATGGCATGCCAATAAGAAAGGCTGTGAAAGTAAGCCACGGTCAGTCCATTGAAGCAGCGTAGAAAACAAAGAAAATTTTTTTAAATAAAAATAGAAAAAATAAATATGCATCAATGTTAACATGGATTCTTTACATTTTTGTAGTGATAAAAAAAAAAATTCTTGAAGTTTGCCAAATGACAGGAACAATCACCGGATCATTTTTCTTTTTATTGATTACATACCAGACGTTGAATAAGGAAAGTATCATGAACAAGGTCATCTTTTTTGTCAAATCTTCAAAGAATATATAACAAAGCCAAGATCAAATCGCCTACTATACTTGATTACTGGATTTAAGTAAGGTTCTTGCAAGACAGTCCTGTATGGGTAATAATTTAATTCAATTAAGTGAATGAGAAAATCGACTTTAAATTCGGACAGGTATTTTCTTTATTTGTTTTGCTTCAAAGTATTTGTGTACCATTAGAATAAGAGGAAAAATTAAATAAATATAAACTAAAAAGAAACCTGGAATTATAGATAATATTCTTATAGTGACCACAGTTATCCATCAGTATGAAACAATCAAATTTACTTATTTTTATTCTTTTATACATACACACATATTGAAAAAAAGAGCCTTTTAGTAGCCCTTGACTATGGTAGCTAACTTTTTCACTTATATATATATATATATATATATATATATATAAGCATGTTTGATTAAATAATAAAGACACATTTTGTCGATATAATTTTATTAAGATCTTTTGAAGTTCCCTGGTAAGTGTCGATGGAATATTAAAAAAAAAAAAAAAAAAAAAAAAATTAAAGGCATTTCAAAACATTGCTGCTATTTCTAAAATTAATTCTATATTTTAGGTTTTTTCTTTTTATATGTAGGGCTTCTAGGATTTGTAGTCATAGCTTATCAATTTTGTGCGCTATTATAGTGGTGTTTTCAACTAGAATTTTTCAAAATTTGGAAATAGAATGGGTTTTAGTTGAAAACACCACTATAATAGTGCACGATATTAATAAGCTACAACTACAAATCCTACATAAAAAAAAAAAAAAAAAAATCCTAAAATCAATAGAATTAATTTTGAAAATAACGACAATGTTTTGAAATGCCTTTAGTTTTTTTTTTTTTTTTTAGAATTTCCATAGATACTTATCAGGAAACTTGAAAGGATCTAAATAAAGTTATATAGACAAAATGTGTTTTTATTATTTAATCAATCATGCTCAAATGAAAGACTGCTGCACAACTACATACACACACACATTATATATATCTAGGATAACAGACACAGAGTCAATAGTGCTTGGTGACTTTCCTATATAATCATCGGACCAAGCTACACTATTTCAACTTGAAAATATAAGCTCAATTACAGATATTGAGCACTCTTTATTTGTAAATATAACACACAGACACGTGTGCGTGTGTGTGTGTGTGTGTGCGCGTAAAGCATATACCAAAAAAGGCAGCTGTGAAAGTAATGAAAGGTATGCAACAACATTGTGTTTTTTGTTGTTGTTTTTTTTACTTCTAATATAGATAGCTTAATTCTCAAGTGTGTGTAGTAATTTTCTAAGCTTTTTGCATAGATGTGGCACAAGGCCATATGAATGAGGCAGCAAATGAGACTTTAACTCACCCATGAAGGTTTGCTCATCTAGTTTGGGAACCATTACACCACTCAAAGTGCCCGTCTGTAAGAGTGTGTGTGTATGATATAACTATAATACAGCAAAATAGACAGGTGGTCAAATCTTTATAAGATTCTTGTTATAAAAAGCAACCAAAATTAAGATGAAAAAAAAAAAAAAAAAAAAAAAAATCACTCATAAAAACAATAATAATCTGTTTATGTACGATTAAAATTCTCAATGTGTATGTATGTATGTATGTATGTATGTATGTATTATATAACAGTAAAAAATTTCACATCATAATGAGATTTAATATACAGCAATATACTTAAAATACTTTCAGAGAATAAAGTAATTTCCAGTCCAAACTACAATGGAATGATAATTTTGTGGGAGTCTACATCTATACTGAATGTCCTTTTTGTAATCATCCGAAGTATAAATATAATAGAGATACCCATGAAATGCTAATTAGTATCACTCCTTCCTAAATAGAAACATCAATATCATTATAGACTGATGTTATAACAGGAAACCACTGGATTCATAGTTAAATAATATAAGATTTAATCTCAAAATCAAGAACCAGTTGCTCCCATACACATTGCATACAAGATAAAAGTTACATTTGTCTTGTTTAATAGCATTTCAACCTTTGTGGATTATTTAATGCCAAAGCCATCCTTATAGTGGGATAGTAGTGGTACTGTTTAACTCATAGCTGGAGGGAAATCATATTTACCGACCCCTCCGCTTGGGCAGGATATGACACAAGGTCAATTTTTAAGCGGAGTTTTACAGGTTTGGATTCAGAGTTTTCCTTCTCCTAGACTAGTTGCCTTACCAAGGCTGAAGAACCTAGTCTGTCCTACTATTTACCCATAGCTGGAGGGAGAATAATTAGATTCATACCTTTCCCAAGGGTATTAGTGCCATGTGAAATGCAATTAGCCTGGTCCAGGATTTGAACTCGTGTTGTCGTGTCCACATCCTACGACGATAACCATTACACCACGGGCACCTCATAGCTGGAAGGAAATAGAGAGTTCATACCCTCTCCCCCAAAAAAGTATTAGTCTGAGAGTGAACGTAATAGTGCTGTGACTGGAGTTTGAACTTGCTTGCTATGATATCAAAGTCAAACACATTAGCCACTATGTTACTGGAACTCCCCACTCTACAAAAGAAAGTAAATACATGCAGATGTAGGTATATTTTAAAAACTCATTAGCAGTAGCATTTAATTTTTTCTCTTGTGTGTACTGTGTGTTTTTGCATGCTGGGCGTATTTTTACTGCAGGATCGCCGGCTGGAACAAAAGTTTCGGTAGGGTCACTCTGGAGAGCAAGTATGAGTTTGGAAGACCCGAAACTTGTAAGGACCCCAAGACCATCACTGACGAGGCAATTCTGTGCACTTTTTTAAGTGTTTGACTACAATTTAGTAAGGAAAAAAAATGCATATACTGTATACACACACATGTACATAAATAGAGAAAGAAAGAAAGATGTACATCTTCACTTAAAAAAAATTTACTGTTTACACACACACACACAAATAAGATATATATATATATATATATATATATATATATATATATATATATATATATATATAGGCTCACTGCAAATTTAAAAAAAAATGTATTTACTGCGTACACATATTTATAAGATAGGGAGATATGCAAACATGCTCACTCCCCACCAAAATGCATTTACTGCACACACACACACACACACACACAAATAGGATTGGTTTCTTTGTTTCAAGGCATATCAACCATCAAGGGTTATTTAATGCCAAAGCCATCCTTATAGAAAAATTGTACTATTTAAATGTAAATGTACTATTTAACTTACAACTGGAAGATAAAGGGGTTCATACCTTTCCCAAGGGCATTAGTCCAAAAGTAAACAAGACAGGGGTGGGGGAGAAAAAGAGACAAGGAAATGTATACATGCTCACTAAAAAAAAAAAAAAAAAAAAAAAAATTTTTTTACTGTGTACACATATACACAGACAAATAAGACAGATTGAGAGAGATATGTGTATACGTGCTCATGACAAAACATGCGTACAAAGAGAGAGCTTCCCGACAACTACAAAAAAAGATGTGTGTGTGTGTGTGTGTGTGTGTATACACATATGTGTGTGCGTGTGTGTGAGTGCATGTTATAAAAAGAATGTTTGGATGCACCATATGTCCTTATTGAATGTCTGAATATGAACCTTTGACTAAAAATAAGTTTTATCTGAAGTACAGATGTTCCTGCAATTGCAGCTCATATGATCTTTAAATTCTGGTGTTTCTTTCAGTCATTGTTGACTAGACTACAGATTGCTTATACAGTCAGCAGTCATATCATTCTCAAAAAAAAAATAAATAAATAAAATAAGTCATAAAAAAATAAAATAAAAAAAGATGAATATGATTTATTATGTATGCCTCCTTCCTATTTCAGAAGATGAGGAATATTAGGAATTCAAAAAGAGTGAATATCTGCCTGTTTTGTTATACAAGATTGTAGTCTTCCTGTTTAGCAAGAATTAATCTTCATGTTAAGGTTGGTCGGTTGTTTGGTTTTTATGGCATATTAACCTTTTTATGTTAAGGATGAGATTTACACTAATCTTCAGTTTCAAGCCTTCTTCAATTGGCTTTAGAACACAAACACAAACTACAGCAAATCTTTATTAAATAATTTAGAAATAAAAAATAAAAAAAAATGTAAGGAATTTGGCTTTTCTTTTTTTTTTTTAAATAGCTAACAAAACGGCTCGAGAAAAAGCTTGACACCAACTACATAAGAATGCTGCGAGCAATACTGAACAGGTCCTAGAGGCAACACCCATCACGAAAACTATCCAAGTTAGATGAACCAGATATGCAGGACACTGGAGAAGTAGGGACGAACTCATAAGTGATGTACTCCTATGGACCCGTATACATGGTCGAGCAAAAGCAGGGCAACCAGCTTGAACCTACATACAGCAGCTCTGTGAGGACCTGCCAGAAACGATGAACAATAGGGAGAGATGGCGAGAGAAGGTCAGGGATATCCGTGCTGATGGCATGATGAGATGATGATTTTAATACAACTAAAAGCAACTAGTACAGTTGTCTAACATTGGTTAAAATTAATAATTGTTGGTTATTTAAGAAAAAAATAGACTTATTCCATAACGGGTTTTCGGACTATTGTCTTCATCTTTATTGTTATTTCACAATGTTTCGGCCGATATGTCTTCCGGCCTTCTTCAGATGTTTGTCAAACTTGGGAACCTTCATGGAGCTTCAAACTATGTCCTTTATTGAATATGAGCACAGGTAAAAAAATCATACATAATAGTAGTAATTCTAGTCAAGTAAGTTTATAAGTCCCAAAAATTCACTGAATTGTCCAGCAGGACACATGGCGTAACGTTATAGGCATTGGTTCCCTTGAGCTTCTAAGGAGACAATCATCTGGAGGTTGCAGGTTCAATCCTCACTACAGGCGGGTAACAATACAGGAATACTTAACACTTGTAACCGGTTATGGCTAACAGGTGACCCCGTGGTTTCAATAAAGGACGTAGTTCGAAGTTCCATGAAGGTTCCCAAGTTCGACAAACACCTGAAGAAGGCCGGAGGACATATCAGCCAAAACGTTGTGGAAATAACAATAAAGATGAAGACAATAGTCCGAAAACCCTTAATGATAAAAATCAACAAGCTTCGTCTCAGAAATTTAGACAACTATTATTCCATAACCTAGTGCATGGTTGTAAGGATGCAATTCATGTAGTATGTTCTGGGCAGAAATAACCTGATAGAGACCATTCCTCTCCAGATCAACAATGGGTTTGAATTCAAAGTTTCCCTGGACCAATTGCAATAAGGTTAAAGAGCTCAGTCTGACCTACAATTTACCCAGAGCTGTAAGGAGAATAGTTGGATTTATACCTTCCTCAAGGGCATTAGCACAATATGAAATGCAAACAGCCTTGCTCAGGATATGAATTCAAGTTTGGTTTGGTTTCTTTGTTTAATGGCATATCAACCTTTGTAGGTTATTTAATGCCAAAGCTATTCTCCTAGAAGAACAGTAGTGGTACTATTTAACCCATAGCTGGGAGGATAAGGGGGTTCATACCTTTCCCAAGGGTATTTGCCCGAAAGTGAACATAATAGCGCGACTGGAATACAAACTCGCGTACTACGATTCCGCAGTCCATCGCTTTAACCATTACACTACGAGGACACCCCCGATGAATTCAAGTGATGATAACCCTTAGGCAACATCTTGTAAAATAAGAATAAAAAAATATTTAAAAAAATAAAAAATAAAAATAAAAATAAAAAAAAGAGAGAAAGGGAACTTGTCACATCCATTAGAATAGCCAAACACAATTTTGGCAAAAATCTGTATATTGTTTGGCAATAAACTGTACTCAAAAACTTTAATCCTTATTTAAGACTACATACTTATATATAAAATTTTACTGCAGAAAATTAAATTGAGATGTTTCGCCATTAGGATACCTTTGTCAGAAATGAAATTTTATTTCAGAAAAATAAGGTGTACACCTGAAAAGAGAGAAATTACACCTTTTGTATATACAGGGTTATCTGGAAAAAAAAAACATGTCACCACCCTTTTGTGATTAATTTTATGGTATAATTCCAAACAATGTCCAAACAGTCACCATTCCTGTCAACCAAGTCTTGGAATCTCCCACTGATGATTAGAAACAATGTTAATATTTCCATAGGGATATCTTTATTAGAAAAGCAGAACTGATATTCCAGAGACCGCCTGGGGAAGATTCCTCTAATGCGTTGACTGGGTTGGTGGAGCCTTTAAAATCATTATATTATAAAGGAACTCCCATAGAAATGTCAACATTTATTTTAAAGACCATATATATGTATACATTTATCACACACACGCGCGCGCGCATACACACACATACGTTGGCAGACTAACTCCAATGGAATATTAATTTTAAAATGAATGGAGATATGATTTTAATAAGTAATAAATTCAAAACAAATCTCAAGGTGTATTTTTAACCGACCCGTTTCAAATTAAAAATAATTGTTGGTAATTAATAAAATGAATGATTCAAACAATGAAAGGTATGATCCCAAAAGTGAGGAGGAGGAGGAGGAGAAAAAAAAATTACAAGAAGTCAAAAATGATAAATCCATAAGTCAAATCTACCTACATAAGGACAGACATTGCATCGTGAATAAAACAGCTTCAACAATGTTGAAATGATTTTTATGTCTGTGTCTTATGTAAGACAGAGAAAGCTTTATTTTAGATATAATTTTATTATTTAAATCATACCTCCATTTGTTTTTTTTTTTTTAAATGAATATATATCCTGTATCAGTTAAGTTGTGGACTTTAATCTATAAGTCGTTTTGTTTTATCATATTTACCCAACCTCTCCGCTCGGTCAATTTTTTAAGCGGAGTTTAACAGGTTTGAATTCAGAGTTTTCCTTCTCCTAGACTAGTTGCCTCACCAAGGCTGAAGAACCTAGTCTGCCCTACTATTTACCCATACCTGTAAGGAGAATAAATGGATTTATACCTTTCCCAAGGGTATTAGTGCTATGTGAAATGCAATCAGTCTCGTCCAGGATTTGAACTCGTGTTGCCGTGTCCATTTCCTGCGACGTTAACCATTACACCACGGGCACCTCCTGTGTTTTGTTTTATTGTTTATGTCATTTAGTATTCCGCAATTTGTGGGATATGCTTGAGAAACCTAGCCATAAATTGATGGGAGTAATCTCACGAACCAATGCACTTTCTATGCAATGACTAATTTTGTCCTCACTTTTTTTTTTTTTTTTCCTTTTTAAAGACATCTTAATTCATAGATATTCCTATGGTATACAATAGCATTATGATATAACTACAAATCAAATCAAAAATTTTTCATTTGTTCACTTTGAAAAAAAAAAAAAAAAAATTTTGTTTAAATTTTGTTTATAAATATTCAAAGTATCTTTTTTTTTTTTTTTTTTTTTTCTTTTTAAAATTTCTTTAAAAACTTATTCAATTGAAACAGGAAATTATTGGGAAAAAAAGTAATGAGATTGAAAATTTCCATCGCTCCCCTTAAATCTTAAAAATGTCCTATTTTCATTTGATAAACTTTCAAATCAAAAAAGAATTTAATTGGAAATATAAATAAATAAAATAAGATAAAATATATAATGTGACTCATTAAAATAATTATATCCCAATATTTACCATAAAATTGTAACATACCAATCGATTTGGTACATAAGTCAAACTAGAGATTTTTAGCTAAAACTTCTTGGATAAACCTATACTAACTGTAAAAGTTGCCCCCCCCCCAAAAAAAAATACAGTATGCTACTGGTAGAATCAAGGTTTTAATTGTCAATAAAACAACCTTCAAGTGACCTTTATTTAAAATATTATGCCATATACATACAGTAATAATGTCAAGGTGTGTATATTCAATAAACCACAATTATGTCTCATTAAACTGTTGTTACTCCAACAGTGTATGGTGCAGATAATTTTTCTCTGAAATTAGAATTACTTCAGCAATATATAAAATATGCAAATCTTACACATCACAGCTTATATTCAAAATGAATTCACAATCTTCTGTGCTATCATAAAATTGTGCAGATAAACAACAAACTGACTGGCCGCCTGGATGTTCCAGTTAGTGTTTACAAGCAGTGCATCAGCTGTTGGAAACTGCGTGTATATGGTTTGGTTTGGTGGCATATAAACTATTGTAGGTTATTTAATGCCAAATTCATTTTTATACATATAAACAGATCTATTTAAAAAAATTCAGTTTAGCATAAGTACACAGTTTAGTTCTATTTGACCCATAGATAGGACCCTATCAGATGCTACCACTCCAGGCCAGAGTGGACCTGGGAGTGATGGCTATAAAGAAGTACTCCGCATTCCCCAAAGCTCAACATTACTGGAACCTCACCATCAGATTGTTTAGTGTCATATCCAGGACACTCATTGGGGGAGTTATACTCTTTTCTCTTCAGTATGTTACACATAGATTTAAAACTATCTTTATAAAGAATATGTCTAATATAAAAAAATTACCCATTCAACATAGAAATGGCCATTAACTAAGTACATAGAGAAGATATATATATATATATATATATATATATATAGTATGCAGAGATGCAGTCGCTGTATTCTAAAGCCCCAGCTGACTCGGCCAGCGTGGGATATGGTGTTAATATAATACTTAATTTCTATTACAGAATTGTTATTTTAATCTGTTAAACTTGTGTCTGGTGAACATATTTAAGTTGGATATGTTTATGGTAGTCTTCTGTGTTAGAAGAAGTAGTTGTTAGTAGGACTGTCCCGCTGGTTGACCGCTCTGTGGTAAAAAGGCTCAGAAAGTTGACTTATACACTGCAATTTATGGTAACTAAAATTTTTTAAAATACAGAAATTTTAATCTTTTTTTGCATACATGCTTGAAAGTGTTTAAAAGGCTTGGTGGTTAATGACACTAGTTTTTCACACCATCAGTGCCATTTCAAATCCTGCCAGTTCTAAATTGTTAATTTTATATTATGCAGTTAATTTCAGGACACATTTAGATAAACAAATAATAAATTTAGTCATAATGGATTTACGGGAGGTGCCTGTAGTGTAATGGTTATCGTCGTAGGAAATGGACATGGCAACAAGAGTTCAAATCCTGGACGAGACTGATTGCATTTCACATAGCACTAATACCCTTGGGAAAGGTATAAATCCATTTATTCTCCCTACAGGTATGGGTAAATAGTAGGGTAGACTAGGTTCTTCAGCCTTGGTGAGGCAACTAGTCGAGGAGAAGGAAAACTCTGAATTCAAACCTGTTAAACTCCGCTTAAAAATTGACCTTGTGTCATATCCTGCCCGAGCGGAGGGGCTGGTAAATATGGTTAACTTGGGATAATATCAGTGTTATATATTTATCAGTATGATGAATATATCTTAAAATAATAATCTTGGTATTGTGTGCTTCAGAGAGGTATATATAAAATTTTTGAGAGAGACAAATAATTGCCAAGGAATATACTTAACAATGCTTAGCTGTAAACGTAGGCAACTGGCAATATGGATGTTTCTGCCTGTGCTTGAGGTATTTCTTGTTTTAGGATAAGTAGATGAAGTTATGATAGACAAAAGAACAGTATTTCGCACTAAAGTTCTCCAAAGCAGGATAGAGTTAAACTCCGCTTAAAAAATAACCTTGTGTAATATCCTGCCCGAGCAGAGGGGTTGGTAAATATGATAATTGATTTACAATCAGAGGCATTGAGCTGGGCACCTTACTAAAATGAAGAAGGTCAGGTTACCTAACCAATTAGTTTTACAGAGAGTTATAACATAGAAAACATCTGAACCATCAACCAAAGAAATGTTTTAAGGATGTAATCAAAAACTACCTCAAGTTGTTTAGTATAAATCTTGGAAACTAGGAGCAGATGAAGGTAAATTGATCAATATGGAAAAGTTATCAATGATGTCTGTGTTGCCTTCAAAGCTTGAAGAATCAAGCCCTTCAGAAACAGGATTTGACCTTAGTCTTGGACAATTTTTAGCTTGAACATGTCTGTAACATTTGTGCTAGAATAAGTTTGTCCACAGCAGGACTTTCTAGTCCTATGAGACAGCAAGCAATCACTGGCTCATTTTATACCAGTCCTTCTGCAGCAACCTATAAGGAACTTGTCTTATGCAACAAAGTATGTGGGCCTACAGCAGGTTTGAGAAGGCATACAATGGTGCACAAGGGCAATGTCAAATACAGTTATATTGTTTGCCACATATGCAATAGAGCTTGCAAGCATGAGCTGGGGATTACTTTTAACAGAATTGAGATGGCGTTCTTCTATACAGAAGTGGCAGCCACTTTATATAGTGACTGCCACTTCTACACAGAAGAGGACCAAGCAAATCTGAATAAAATCATTCAAGATCAATGACACTTCCTTTTTAAACCAACGCAGCTATTTTTCAGCAAAGGCAATATCAAATGACCTTGCTGATATATGTGAATAATAAAACCAATGAATAGATGGAAATGAATAAAACACATGCACACAAGAGAATCTGGAATGCCTACATCAAGTTAACCTTTACAAGAAGTGCATTTCATATATTTGGTTTACAGGCTATAATTACTTTTTGAGAGGTTTCTTGAAGAGAATCAGCTTTAGAAGAGATTACTCCTCAATTCTTTTTTTTTCTTTTTTTTTTTTAATTTCAATTCTGGCTGAAAACCTAGATTAGTAACAACATAATCCTGTAAAATAGACTTCAGCATATGATTTGAATTAAATTCAGTTTGAAAAAAAAAAAAAAAAAAAAAAGGAAAAGAATCAAAATTTAAGAAAAAAAAAAAATTGTGAGTCAATGAATCAAAAACGTGGTGCGATAGACAACAACTATGGAAGGCATTAATTACTGGGGATACGGTTACAAGACTCAGCATTTCTATCCGAGGTCGCGGTAAAAATCACCTGAAGAAGGCCAGAGGTGAAATTTGGCCGAAACGTAGTGAAAGAAGAAACAACACAAAAAACTACCAAAAAGTCCGCAATAAATAAAAATTAATTCTCAGATTAAGAAGCCTCATCTCAAAATGATTCCAATTAAAAGACAATTTCAATGAATCATTTTCATGTTTATATAAAAATCTCAACAGGTGAACCAAAAGATAAAAAATTTGTTTGTAGGGATGCTACTCACGTCTTGGGCAGAAATAAGCTGGCAGAGCTGATCACCCTTCAGGTCAACTATGGGTTTGAATTCAGAGTTTTTCTTCTTCCAGACCAGTTGCCATACCAAGGTTAAAGAGCTCAATCTGTCCTACTATTTACCCATTGCTGGAGGGAGAATATTTGGATGCATATATTTTCCAAATATATTAACACTATGGAAAAGGTGAACAACCTCACTCAGGACTTGAATTCACTTAGCCGAGTTCATTATAATGATAATTATTACTCCACTTGAATCTTATATATTAGAAACCCTTTTCTCTCCCCCCTGTCAAACATAGATTTAAAACAATCTTTATAGAGAATATGTCTAATATAAAAAAGAAAAAAAAATTACCCATTCAATGGCCATTAACTAAATACATAGTAGAGAATATATATCTCAAAAAATGCTCATGTTAAAATTATTTAATAGTCTCAATACAATAAATCTATCAACAGATTATTCACCACATTCCACATGTAAAAGTCTTTCTTGCTGTTCAATTTGTATTGATGTTTGTAATTTGTAATCAATTCCAAAAAGATAAATACTGTAATAAAATGTTCACATGTTGAACAGTTATCGTATATAAGGTTTTAGAACGATTTATAGTACAAGAGGCATTGGACAGTTTTCATATGCAAGGCTTACAAAATGTTTACTTTAATTCTGAATAAATTTCCACACTTAGAACAAAAGAACACAAAATACTATATTTGTCCCACAGCAGTTGTTACATTTAGTGCAGAGGTTCACAGCTTTCCTGGCCCATCCATATGTAATATAATGGCTGAGGGATTTCATTTTATATATCTTGCCTTTAGCTGAGAACCTTTCGGCTCAGCACATGGGTTAGTTAGGTGCAAAATAGAGCGCAGGTGTTAACGCGCGCACGGGGAGGATGTGTCATTCGCAGATGTCAAAATAAAACTCTCAAATAGAAAATTGTGACTTGGGGATGTGAATGACGTCATGCACCGAAAACACGTGCTGGGGATTTTGAAGAAAGTTAGTTGAGAACTAGACTCCAAATGGGAAGGGTCGACTTTCGGGCATCGCTGAGGCCAGATGAATTTGTACGCTACAGGCGCCGCACGTGATGGGGGGCAGATGGAAAAGTCATCATAGAAAGATTGTGCATCTCTCTTCCTTATGTCGAAACCTTTAACTCAAAGGTAATAAAAGGTTCTGTACCTGAACTAAGTCATTATGTGTTTTATTTCCTATGTTCTATGTATATATGTTATGAACATTCTATGTACGTTTCACATATCCATATCATGGGTATGGTACACATACAGGCCTATACAAAATGTTCAAAATTTTCTCTCTGCCTTTTGATGTTGACTGGGAAGAAATACCATTACAACTGCTGATGAATTTCATTGATCTTCAGTGTTTCAGAAGTTTCTTGCTTGCCACATCCTTGATTTCTATAAGAACCACATTCTTCCATCTGTATGATTCCCCAACCTTATCACCCATACCCAGCAAATAAGGAGCATATTTGGCACAACATACCAACCACTGTGACTTGTTTTTCTCTAAAATAAAGCATGACAAGTGTACATTACAACTACCAAATCATCACTTATCTAATTGGCTCTTGTCAACTTCTTCGTTTAACTCTTATATTACACTTTTTTTTTGTTATTGCAAACAATATCAGATGTTTCATCAATAAATTATGATTGTTACCTTATAAATTTAGTTTTTTTCTTTTTCAGTTCTTTTTTAAAATCATGGTCCCTGGCCTTGCCAAGTTAAGCTTTGTGGCCCTTAGGCCAAAAAAAGCAGGAGATCCTCAATGTAGTTTGATTTGGTTGGGTTGGGTTGGGTTTTATAGCATATCAACCATTGTAGGTTATTCAATGCCAAATCCTCTTTTCACACACACACAATTTTTAAAAATCTTAATGTGATCAATTATATTGAATAGTATAGAAATATTGGTATGACAATTTACTTTATTTTTTCGAGAAAATAGTATTAATATACAATATGATATTCTAAAATATAATCTAATTTTGTTAAGGTTATTAATACCATGTAAGTTGTTTATGGGAGGCAATTTTCTCTCCCCAAATCCATTTATTCCTTTATTCTATATTTTTTTTACTTATTTCCTTCATTTGGGTTTAAAAGTTTCTTTGCCATTAGATAAACAAAAAAAAAGATGAAAAGGAAAGAAGTCAAAAATTGATACATCTTTATACAGGAATTGAATGTCATTTGTCAACCAGACAGGAAAACAAATGGTCTGGTCTTTACATAATATATATATATCAAAAAAAAAAAGTTTGGTTAGGAGGATAGGGTGGTTGAAATTTTGTGGGTTTTTCTAAATTTTCATAAGAAATTTCTCATTATTTCTTTGTCTGAAGATGCAGATCTAATATTTTAAGAATATTGGGTCAGCTGAAATAAGTATTATTACAAAAAAATATGACTAATTTTAAAGGTTTTTTTATGGTGCATATATATGTATACTATATATATGATTTTTAAGCACATTTTGTAGATGACATTTTTAAACGAGCCTGGGCTCTTTTTTTGCACACAGTTAAATGCTTTCAAGCATTGCGATATAACAGTTACAATTTAACATCAGTCATTTATTTGCACACAGTTTGTTCTATTTGACTCATAGATAGGATCCTATCAGGTGCTATTACTCCAGGTCAGAGTGGACCTGGAAGCAATAGCAATGAAAGGGTACTCCACATTCTCCAAATCATCAAGGCTGGAGCCTCACCATCAGATGGTTTAATGTCATTTCCAGGACACTCGTTGGGGGGAGTGTCTTACCCCTCTGTAGAGATGAAGTCGGTGTATCCAGTCAACCGTATGTAGTGTATAAAATATACATGTAAACCTAACAGCTATTACAAGACAGTGATAGCAATATTTAAACACTACTATCCACACCATAACTTAGAATTTATTTTTAGAAAAAAAACTTAGTTTTTTGCAGACCTGGGAATCCAGCTGTTTTTCCCTAAATTGATACACTTGTTTGTAAATACATCAATAAGAGAAAGACATATGTAGACCAAATATATTTTTTCTCACATCTTATGGGAAATTTATTTGCATGTTGACTGACTTGAATATATTACAAGATTCTATTTTTACTTTTATTGACTTATTGAGTGAAAAATTTGTTCTTCATTTTTAGATTATAGCCTTCAGTTTGTATCTCATGAACAAAGTATCTAGAATTTTGAGATTTTTCACATTCCTGAACATCTTTATGTACTTGTAAAATTTACAATATCTTATTAGATGGGCAGACAACATTTTAGAGTTTTTTTGAAAGATTTTTTTCTCAGTCTTGTTAAAAATATTCAGATTTAGAAATAGATAATTTAAAAAATTGATTTTACACATCGTTAAAAACAAGAAAGTAAAGAATTAATGGAAGGCAGTAATTACTGAGGATATGGTTACAAGACTCAACATTCCTATCCGAGGTCGCGGTTAATCACCTGAAGAAGGCCAGAGGTGAAATTTGGCTGAAACATAGTGAAGAAAAAACTACCAAGATGAGGACAGAAAGTCCACAATAAATAAAAAAATTAATTCTCAGATTAAGAAGCCTCATCTCAAAATGATTCCAATTAAAAGACAAGAAAGTAAAGATATTTTATAGCAACTGAAATGTACTTGTATATAAAATGCATCATCGTAGTAAGACTAGGTTATGTGACACATTGATTCATTTTATATGTCTAATGAAATATCAACTCTTTATGGGTTATTTAATGCCAAAATTTGATTAATTTCTAAAATGTTTGATTACACTCATAACGATTTTCAATGTTCCATTGCATTTTTTTGTCTATATTCATTTGTTTTCAGTTATATATCAAGTATTCCTATCTAATACAAATAATTTGCATGGTTTAAAGAACAGCAAATTTTGGTCAACAACCCTGTATGGGTATATATGTTATATAATTACAGAATGATTTTTTTTTTTTAATTTAATCTTTTCGTTAATTATATTTTATCATTTGGTTTGGTTGGGCTTAGAACTATTCGGCTTAGTGCACATGCAGGTGCACACATTGAGTACAGTTCACGCTCACACGCGGAGGATGTGACAATCACAAATGTCATAATAAAAACCCCAGATAGGAAATGTGACTGGGGTGTAAATGACATCATGCCCGGAAGCGAGGGGCTGGGAATTTTGGTGATTTTTGAAAAAAGCTGTTAGTTGAGATTTGAACCTGGAAGAAGCGAGTAGAGATTCGGACCTGGGCAAACCCAGTCCAGTTGTCTACAGGATGCGCTGCGCGTTTGTTGAGTCAGTGAGTTGAAAATCTGATTCTGGGCCGAGAGTTCAGCTGGGGAGTTGACTGAAGGGCGATGTAGGAACAGTCGACATAGTAAAAATTGTGTCTCTCTCTCCTCGTGTCAAAAAACTAAAAGTCAAAAAAAAGTTAATAAACATTTCCTACCTGAACTAAAGAAAGTCGTCAGTGTTTTGTGTATTTCGGGATTCCTATGCATATGAACATTTTACATATTCGTATCATGGCTATATTATGTATATTTGACTTAACAGACATAGGAAATAAGAAGCAAGTGCGAAATAATGATAATAAGTGAAGAGAGTTCAATTCAATCTTAGCACACATTTTGATGGCAGAAATGCAGTTATTTAGGGATCATATTTTGACCAATGTTGTTTAAATTCATTAATTTAGAAATAAGTCTATTCTGAAATCAGATATTTTTTTGAACAACCAAATAATGATAATAATGCAATTTGCTATATTTATAAACAAAAAGTGTTCAATATCTATGAGAGATACAGAGTCAACAGCACTTGGTGATTGTCACTTTCTCACCTGTGAGATTACCGGACCAAGATTTGGTGTCTATGTTATCCTATACGTACATATATAGTCATCAAGTCACGTTGACAATATGGAGTCAACCCACTACTTCTGGTAAGTCCTCTAAGCTGTATCAAATGTCCACACAAAGTTGTTATATACAAGTCTTTGCCAGTCAGCCAACACTGGCATCTCCATGTTATGAGTTCATCCTTAATCTTTTATAGCAGTGCTCCACATATCTTATTCATCTTACATGGATGGTTTGTGAGATGGGAGGTAGGTGGCCGTATAATTGCTGTTTTGTGGGATTTTGCTTCCAGGATTCATTTAAAACTACACATAGCATTCTCGTATAGTTTCTATCTAGCTTTTTATCTGTTTTGTTATACAGTAGTATGAACACAGCCATAGCTTAGAAATCCTGTTTCATTTTATCAGATAGATCAGATTTCCATATGTCTAATAACCAGTCAATAGCATTCCATGCCTTCACTAGGCATATGTTGATATCACTTTCAGTAGATGAGATATTGCTACTGAGGTATGTGAACTGGTCTGCTAATTTTAGAGGCTCTCCACTTGGAGTGGAGAGGGCTCCTCCTTGTTTAAACCACATGAACACTGTTTTATTTGCATTTATATAGGAGCCAATGCCTCCTGCTTGGGCTGGTGTATTCATGAGAAGTACTAGGTCATCTGCATAGTCTGCATCTGTAATAATTTCTGTTTCTTGCCTTTTTTTTTTCAATGTGAAACCATTTCCTTTTTGTTAGATCTATTGATGTTTGAATGAAAAATATAAAATCAATAAGATTGATAATTTTATGATGAAGAATATAAGAAGAAACCAGTAAAAAAGATGTTTTTAAATATCACACAAAAAAACTAATATATATATATATATATATATATATATATATATATATATATATATATATGTGTGTGTGTGTGAGGGAGTGGAATTGCTATAATAATGTCAATTATTTCAAACCAGGAAGTGATTTTTTATCAGTGTTTTGATGTTGTCATTCTATTTAAACAGCTCTCCAACCACCACTAAATAAAATACAACTTAAAAAGAAAAAAAATGTAATCAAGACAATGAAGAAACAAGTTTTTAAAACTTTAGAAAAATTTACAATAATGTCATTCACTGATATTTTGGTTGTGCCCTTACTGAAAATATAGAAAGAAAGAAAAAAATTCATGTAGTTTGTACCAATGAAAGTAAAAAGATTTTATCTTCACGGGGGTGGGGGTGGGGTCAAACTTTATTCATTTTATAAATCAACATTATTTTAAAAAATGGTAACAAAATTGGAGCAACAACATACACAAATTCTTTTGAATAAAACCCAACATAGGAAAATGGAAATCAAACTTCAGAAAGTCCAGAAAAGAACAAGTCACTATATCCTAATTATATATCAGTCACATGACTAACACAGTCCTTTTTACATAAAGAAAGCCAATCAAAACACATAGAATGTCAAACATCCTATTTCATTAAACACATTCTAATAGAATATAATGATTTGGGATTAGTTTGGTTTTATGGCATATCAACCATTGTAGGTTATTTAAGGCCAAATCCCCTGTATATACATATTAAATATATAGGATTTGTAAACATTTTGTTGATAACATTTTCAAAACAGACCTGAGCAAATTTTTTTCTATGCACTGTAAAATTGTTTCAAGTATTTCTATCTAACACGAATAATTCTATTTACTATTAATCATTAGTTAAATGGTTTCAAGTATTGCTACATACCACTACCAATCAGTCATTTGTTTACATACAGTTCAATGGTCAAAGTTCTAAGAATTAGATTTAGCATAAGTCATTTGTTTGCATAGTTTAAATATCAAGCAGTTCTATTTGACCAACAGATGGGACCCTACCATGTGCTACTAATCAAGGTCAGAGTGGACCTGGGAGTAATGGCAATAAAGGGGTACTTCACATTTCTCAAAGCTCCAGGGCTAGAGCTTCACCATCAGATGGTTTACTGTCATATCCAGGATACTTGTTGGAGGGGTCTTACCCGTCTGCAAAGATGCAGTCAGTGTATTCTACAGCTCCAGTCGACTGGGCTTCAGTGATTTTGTTGTTATCAGAAAATCCTTCTCTAACACGAGATACATTTAAAAATAGCATTATAGATGACATTTTATCCTTCCTGAAAGAAATAAAATTTATAAAAAAATCTAATAGTAAACTTTAACTTTACATTGTAAGTAAAGTTGGCAACCATAGTCAAGGGCAACCAGAAGGCTCTTTTTTCAATAGCTACTACACTGAGGTGTAGGGGAGGGTGCTACTCCTTTCCCTGGATTGCTCCACTTTACCCTTGATACGTACCTTGTGTCACTGAGTTTTAAGCAAGAGGTATCAAGTACCATTTTTAAAGTCTTTGGTATGATGTGACCTGGGATTGAACCCATTGGTGAATACTAAGGCTAATCTACCCCTAAAACCAACAACAAATACACTTAGCAACAATTTACAATCAAAAAAGATCCTTGAAAAAAAAAACAAAAAAAAAAAACACACACACATTCAAATAAATCAAACTATCCCTACAATTTACCTCTTGGCAGGAAATATCCCTAAACTGGTCGACACTTAAGTCGACCAATCATCTTATGAATATGCAAATTAATCCTTTTACAGGTAGATAATTTTTTTTTTCATCTTTATAGAGTGAATAAATTATTTTCTATACATTAACAATGACTTAGTCAATGAGCAGTCAATAAGAAGATGCCTTACATTGAGCAATTGTGAAAAAAATTTCGCTCTGCCCACAAACAGGTTAAGAATACAAGGAAATCTGAATAAATTCTTGATCATTATTCTCAAAATCAATTTTATTGTCAAAAATAAAATCCAATTACAGTCAATGTAAACCCACATATTTTGACCTTATTACAGAAAAATTACAACAGGTGTTTAGAGGAATCATATCAAATTGACAAGTACTTTAGTCTTTAATTTCTTGTATACAAGACAACAATAGAACCATGACTTGGGAAAAATAGATTACTATAAGAAAATGCTCACAAACAAAAAAAATATCCTGAATGTTCCATTTTATTTTATGAATTTTAATAACATCTATTGCCTGCCTTCCTTCCTATATATATATATGTTACTGGCTTACTAGCAATGTGAAACTCAGTCATGAGTTTTTATTGTTGAAATTGAAAGTGTGTGTGTGTGATATATAGAGAGAGATTGGTTATCTATTATTTCCTATGTAATAACTTCAGATTTTCAATGATTAAACTTAAAAAAGCATATCAACCCATCGAGGCTTATTTTATGCCCAAAGGTTAGGAAATCATGAATACAATGCATTTATATTTGTTTTGTGTAGTTGTTTTTTCTTTTAAGAATTCTCATTTCACTTTAACAATATATCAAAATCCTCGTGAATTGTTTTTTGATAATTACTTTGTATGATATTGATCCTATTTACATTTATAATTTTTGGTACAATTTTATTTCTCTCAAGAAGGATAAAATGTCAACCATGTTGACATTTTCAAATAGGTCCTTCATATTATTTGTGTGGAAAAACATCTAATGAGCTAAAGTTCTGCATTCTATAAGAAAATGTTTAACAGTGTATGGTGTTTGATATGCTATACACTGTGGTTGTTCTTTTTATTTAAGTCTAAAAGATTGCATAAGTCTTGTGTGACCCATGTACAATTTAAACTTTCTGAAAACTGGATTCTATTCTCCTAGTGTAGATTTTATCAGGAAGAGTTTGTGTCAGTTATTATCCCAATGGTGTCGCCAGGTTTTTAAGTCCTATTTCTTAACACTTTGTCAGATATGATATCTAACGAAAGACTTATTCCACAGCCTAGTTTGGTCATAGGGGCACTACTCAGATAGTGTACCTTAGTTCGGAATAGCCTAGCAGAGCCCATCACTCTTCTGGTCTAGTTTGAGTTCAGTTTTCCTTCAAAACCAGTTGCCATACTGAAGTAATAGAACCCAATCTCACTAATTATTTACCCACAACTGGAAGAAGGTTAGTGGGATTTATACCTTTCTTACCGTGATGTGAAATGCAAACAGCCTAAGGGGGATTTGAACCTGGATAGACAAGTCCACTTTCTACTATGATAACTATTATGCTCAAGTATCTCTCCCTCTTTCTGTATATAGTATTCTTTGGTCCAGTTAAACCGGAGTTGGGAGTAATTCCATCAGGATAAGAAATCATTCATGAATGAATATTTAAATTTTCCTGGTAAAGAGCTCAATGTAACAATAATACAGAGCAATAAATTCTTTAAGAGTTTTTTTTATCAAAAAGATCTGAAGAAGTCCTGTTAATTTTTTTTCGTGTTTTTGGAAATTTCAAAAATGCGTAACAGGATGGAAATAAATTTATAATCCTATGTGACCGGTTTCGTTGTTTTTCTTAAAGTATATATATATATATATATTATATATATATATATATAGTATTATTCGGTCCAGTTAAACCAGAGTTGAGAGTAATTCCTTCAGGACAAGAAAAATTCAAAAACTGAACATTTAAATTTTCCTGGTAGATCTGAAGAAGTCCTGTTATATTTTTCTTTGTGTTTTTGGTTTACATCAGAAACACAAAACAGGATGGAAATAAATTTATAATCCTAAAGTAACCAGTCTTTGGTTTTTTTAAAAGTGTGTGTATATATATATATATTTTTATTACACATCTTCCTAATACATACAGTCACACACTATCTTGCTCTTTTACACAGTCATCATTGTCTGAAGATCACTATCAGTGTTTGTATTTTTATACACACATACATGAATTCACTGATGAGGTGAAAACATGATGAGCAACCTGTGGCAAAAATGACAGCTATTGTCTTGTAACAAGTGCACATTTCAGGGTCAAATGTATATAAGTAGGTAAGCCATACTCAAGTACTTCGTTTCGATGTATTAAATGTTACAGTTATAGACAAGAAGAATTGATTGATTTTGATAAAAGGTCAAATTGTTATGACCAAAAGAATAAGTCTAAAACAACACAGCTAATGGGCTGCTAAAGTGTGTACACAAAATAAAAAATGCCCCACACCCTTGTGGAGTATAGCACTGCAGTGCCCGTGGTGTAATTGTGATCGTCGTAGGAAATGGACATGGCGACACGAGTTCAAATCCTGGACGAGACTGATTGCATTTCACATAGCACTAATACCCTTGGGAAAGGTATGAATCCAATTATTCTCCCTCCAACTATGGGTAAATAGTAGGGCAGACTAGGTTCTTCAACCTTGGTCAGGCAACTAGTCTAGGAGAAGGAAAACTGAATTAAAACCTGTTAAACTCCGCTTAAAAATTGACCTTGTGTCATATCCTGCTCGAGCGGAGGGGTTGGTAAATAGGATAGCACTGCAGTCATCCCACATCTAGGACAGTGCTGCAGTTTTTATTGGGTGGAGCTGCTCATCCTACAACCCCCAGTTTTGAATTCAATGTTTGGTTCGGTTCAATAGGTTATCCTTGTAGAAGAATAGTCATCATCATCATCATCATCATGTCGCGCCGCTAGCACAGATATCCCTGACCCTCTCTCGCCACTTCTCCCTATCATTCATTGCCTCAGGCAGGTCTTCAAGGCTACATCACGTATCCTCACATAGCTGCTGAATGTATGTTCGAGCTGGTCGTCCTGTTTTGCCTGGCCATATGTGGGGGTCCATAGGAGTACATCACTTATGAGCTCATCCCTGTTTCACCAGCAGTGTCTTGCATGTCCGGTTTGTCTAACTTGGATAGTTTTCGTGATGGGAGGCAGGTGGCCGTATAGTTGGTGCCTTGTGGGGTGTTGCCGCCAGGACTTGTTCAATATTGCTTGCAGCAGGGTTCATACCTTTCCCAAGGGCATTAATCCGAAAGTAAAGATAATAGTGCAACTGGAGTTTCAACTTGCTTACTATGATGTGGCAGTCCAGCTCATTAACCACTATGCCATGGGAACTCCCCACTCAAAGTTTTTTTTTTCCTTCCTCCTAGACCAGTTGCCTTACCAAGTCTGCCCTGCTATTTGACTCACATTTGGATGGAGGGGAGAAGAGATGGATTCATGCCTTTCCCAGAGTCATTAGTATGAAAGTGAAATGCAAAAAGTCTCGTCCAGGATTTGAACTTGGAAGTCTTTTTTTTTTTTTTTTTTTTTTTTTTTAAATCAATGATAAAATATTCTGCTCTTTGACACCAGGAAGAAATGAGGATTGGACAATATTTAGATATCACTTATTTTTTGTTCTTTTATCAGAATTCCGGTCATATTATGAACTTCCATTTTCAAGAAGCAGGTCACATGAAACGTGGCTCATCATTGGGTGAGCTACACTACTAAAAGAAATTCAAGGTACCCCAAGCATTTTTCATGACAGAAGACCATACATATAAGAGTGTCTTAGAAGTTGATTTTTTTTTTTTTTTTTCAGAAAAAGATCTTTTCTAAAAAATTTGAAATCTTAGGTAGGCCATTCAGAAAGCACTGTAGGCCACATGACTGGTTAGGTTTTATGGCAAATCAACCCATGTAAGTTATTTAATGCCAAATCCTGTTACACGATTTGTAAATGAATGGTTTATAGGTAGCATTTTTAAACAAGCCAGAGCTCATTCATTTGCACACAGTTACGTGGTGCATTCAATACGTTTCCAGATTTTTTTGTACAGGCATTTAAAATTGCCGTAGACTCTTGAAAATTCACTATGTTATTGCTATACATCTTATGAGATGACTGACCAATTTTTATGATTTCAGGTTCAAATCAACAGCTACAGCAGCAATTGGAATACACCCTACTAAAGCCTGATTGTCACAGCTGGTCAATTTCAAAAATGCAATCTGGGTATTAGGACACTTTAGAAGAACGATATGCAATAAAATTCTGTTTTAAATTTGGAAAAAATGCCACAGAAACATATGGAATGCCTCAGACTGCTTTTGGAGCATCTTGCATGAATCGAGCATCAGTTTTTGAGTGGCATAAGAGATTCAAGTAAGGCAGGGAGTCTGTGAGGGATGATGAGAGGTGTGGGAGGAGTAAGGAAGTCAGAATACCAGAGTTAATTGGCCAAAGGGTTAAGCTTAGGGTTACTATGTTGAGGTTTTAAAGGAGTTCAGCAAGAGATTCTGTCGGAAGAGGCCAGCACTCTTCAAGTCAGGTCAGTGGCATTTCCACCAGGACAATGCACCAGTCCACAATTCCATCCTTGTCACAGACTATTTGACCAAGATGGGCATCAAGACAGTTTCTCACCGTCCCTATAGGCCAGACCTTGCTCCCAGTGACTTTTGGTTATTCCCTAAGCTCAGAAGCTGCTGTTAAAAGACAATTGAGGAGATGAAAGAGGCTGTGAAGAAGGTCATTGACACACTCACACAAGAGGACTTCCATGGGGCCTTCCAGAAGTTGTTGGAATGGTACAACAAGTGCATTGCAGCCGGAGGAGATTACTTGGAAGGGGACTAGAGTTTCATGTGTGTACTATCAATAAAAGAGCCCATACGAAAAAAGTCTGGAAACTTATTTAATGATCCTCGTAAATGATTTCAAACATTGCTATCTAATACTGATAATTTAATATTCATCATTTGGTTCCACGCAGTTAAATCATTTCCAATATAGAAAATGATTAAACAGTTCAATTTGACCCATAGATGAGACCCAAACAGGTACTACCACTCTGGGTCAGATTGGACCTGGGAGTAATGGCAATGATGGGGTACTCAACATTCCCCAAAGCTCCAGGACTGGAACCTCACTATCAGATAGTTTAGTGTTATATCCAGGATACTAATTGTGGAGGGAGTCTTACCCCTCCTGTAGAAATGCAGTCAGTATATTCTACAGCCCAAACTGACTGGGCTATGACTGGTCTAAGTGAATAAATTTTCAGTATTAATAACCTCCAAATAATGTACTAATTTTGTGGTACATGTAATATGATTTCTTGAAAACTACCAAATATACCATTTTTATTATACTTACTGTAGAATAATAATAACACAGACCTCCATAAAGCGTCCAGCTGGCAGACAAAATAAAGCAGGTCGTAGCTCAGCGCCGTCCTCCTTACAACGCTAAACTGAAGCTGGTTTATATAATAAAATACTTACACTTATTTCCAAATAGCCAATGACGATCTATGCAATGGAATAGTCCACTTGTGCACAATGGGATGCCCCGAGGCACCATAAATAGTTCCCGTTCCTCAATCGGGAGGAGAGTTTCCCGTCTTCACGACTGATCGCTCTTTGCTACCGCAATTAATTACTCTTGGCTATCGCAACTAATTGCCCTACGCAACCTGACCAATTCTACATGGCGCTGAAGACAGGAAACTCTCCTCTCGATTGAGGAACGGGAACTATTTATGGTGCCTTGGGGCATCCCATTGCATAGATCATCATTGGCTATTTGGAAGTAAGTGTAAGTATTTTATTATATAAACCAGCTTCAGTTTAGCATTGTAAGGAGGACGGCAATGAGCTACGACCTGCTTTATTTTGTCTGCCAGCTGGACGCTTTACGGAGGTATGTGTTATTGTTACTCTACAGACTGGATTTCTGACACCTTAGCCAGAGTGCATGCCAAAGCAGTATCACTTACTATTTTACATTTTCCTTATTACTGATTTTCATAGAACCACCTAACATAAATTTTATTTCTTTGGAAGTTGCCAGTAAGTTGCTCAAAAAAAAAAAAAAAAAAAAAAAAAAAGAGTAAGGCTTATAATTAATGGTGTCCAGGGAGCATTGAGCACCCTCACTGAGGACACCCTACAAGACAGTCAATTTTCTTTCTAAATTAAATATGTAGAAGCAGTAGTTGAGAGCAACCTGAAGGCTCCCTTTTCAATAGCTACTACACCATGGTGTAGGGGAGGGCACTACTTCTTCCCTTGGGTTGCTCCACTTTACCCTTGATATGTACCTTATAATGTTGAGTGTTAAGCAAGGAGGTATCAAGTACCATTTTTTAAAGTCTTTGATATGACTCGACCTGGGATTGAACCCCGGTCTCCCAAGCCATTGGCAAACATTCTACCCACTAGGTCAATGAACCCATATAATATAATTGACTATTAAAGAATGAAAAATTTTGCAGATTTTTACATCATGGGTTAATTTGTTTTTTTTTTCATAATTTGTCCAAATCTGTGAAATTTTCCTATTTTTTTTTCTTTTTAAATAGAGGCCACATTGTTTTTTTGTATTTTTATTTTGGTTTAGACTATTAAGCTTTGACATGAACTAGTATAAAACCATAATAAACAGGTTTCAGTTAATTTCTTATGCTTTGTACTTTTTGTCTCATCAATTAAGAAAATTGTTTTGGCCTTTCTTTAATGATATGAAAATTTGTCTTTCTCCCTTTTTAAAATAAAACCTGCCTCATTTAACCGATGTTTCATTGTTTCTTAAAAAACAAAACCACACACACAGAGGAACCACAATAAATATTTATTTCCTAAAAGTTTTAATAGCGTTTTTATTCTTTTACTAAAAAGCTATATATGATAAAGTAAAAACAAAAATGGATTTTGTTTTTGAAACCGTTCGAATTTTTTTTTTTTCAGGACAATTGTGAAAAAAAAAGTTAGTCTGGTGTCTTGATCAAGATAAGCATTAATCAACCCACCTCCAAATACATATATTGAGATAAGTACTGACAGTGGTCTAGAGAGAGGAGAGTAAAAAAAAAAAAAAAAAAAAAAAACGAAGAGAAAGAAAAGAAAGAAAAAGAGAAGTAAAAAAAAAAAAATAAAAACAGGAGAAGAAAAACAGAAGAAGAAAAGAAAACATGACAAAGACTTATCAATGTGTGTTTTCCACACGAAAAATACAGAACCATAAACAGGTTGCCATGGTAACAAGATAAAGAAAGAAATGTGTTGTCACAACTTAATGTACATTGATCTTTGCAAAGTACTCATGCTAACCAATATCCATCACATGTAAAGCATTGAAAATAGACCTTTTATAACTGGAAGGGAAAGCACACTTAGTATAATGGTTACCATTATAGGAAATGGAACCAGTGACCAGAGTTCAAATCCAGGATGAAGCAATTTGCATTTCACTTTACACTAATGCCCAAGAAAAAAGCATGACTCAATCACTTCTCCCCCAAGCTATGTATAAATAGTAGAACAAGTAGTTCTTTAGTCTTGGTTAGTCTAAAAAAAAAAAAAAAAAAAAAAAAAAAAAAAAAAAAAAAAAATCGACCTTGTGTCACATCCTGTCCATAACAGAGGGGTTGGGTAAATACATACTGAAAAAGGTCATCTAGTCTAATGAATCTTAGTTTTTCCTAAATAAGTTGGACTGTCGTATAGCCATGATACGACTATAAGTATACATATACATGCGGAAACATAATCAACAATAATGACCAACGAAAAATATACCTCTCACACTATATTCTCGAAAGGGTTAATATTGGTTATGTGTGAGAGGTGAGTTGGAGACGGAGAGAGACTGACACATATTGACCCCAAGTTCCTCTGGCAGCACTTCTTCCTCATTCTGCTGGGCTGCTCAACCGGGGTCCTGAGGGCCCAAGACTGCAACTCGAACTGAACTCTGCCTGCCTCGAACTCCAACTGACTCAAACAGTCTGTGGCACCTGGTTATATAATTGTTTGACTCCACCTGCTTCCTATGGGCGTCGCATCTGCACCAAATTCAACCCGTCCACAGGTCAAGGTGATATTCCGATATCTTCGACCGGGTGCACCTGTTTCTTGATTGATGGCTCGGTCATGGTCAATATGTAACAGGATCACAGGGTGTGTGTGTGTGTTATCTTGGGGAAACAATGGCAACAGGATATACTGAGGAAAAACAATCTAGTGGAAGTAGTGTAATGTTTTGGGCAATATTCTGATTGAAAACACTGGGTCCTATCATTCACATGGAAGATACTTTGTTTTGTACCACTTACCTCTTCATGACAACACACTTATATAAAGGCAGTGGCATCTTTTAGTGGGAAACTAACACACAGCACAAGAAAATGACTTGTGTCTTGCTCTAGTGACTAAACTCTCAGATCTTAATTCATTTATGGTATGTATTGGACCAAGAGAATAAAGTAATTCCCAGTCCAATTTGCAACAGAATAATTTGTGGGGTCAGAGTTCACCCTGGACACCAATTTTTAATCATCAAAATTCTTGATGTATGTATTTATCCAACCTTTCCACCACACAAGGTCAATTTTCAAGAATTGTAAATCTGGTTTGATTAGTTTTATTCTATGGCAAATCAACCCTTCTAGGTTATCTAAAGCTGAATCATATTTATACATATATATATATATATATATGATATGATTTCTAAGTAAATAGTTTGTAGCTAACATTTTTTTTAAATGAGCCAGATCTTGTTAGTTTGTACACAGTTAAATGGTTTCAAGTTTTATTATCCAATACAAATAAAGTAAAAGTAAAGTTGTCTCCCTTAGTCAAGGGTGACCTGAAGGCTCCCTTTTCAATAGCTACTACACCAAGGTGTAGGGGAAGGCGCTATTCTATTCCCTGGATTGCTCCACTTTACCCTTGATCCTTACCTTATAATGCTGAGTGTTAAGCAGGGCGGCATTAAATACCATTTTTTGAGTCTTTGGTATGACCTGAGATTGAACCCTGGTCTCCCTGACCATTGGCTAACACTCTAAATGAATAATTTAATATAAATCATTTGTTTATACACAGTTAAATGGTTTCAGGTATAATAAGTGACTGAATGGAGGTGCCCGTGGTGTAATGGTTATCCTCGTAGGAAATGGACACGGCGGCATGAGTTCAAAACCTGAACGAAATTGATTGCATTTCACATAGCACTAACACCCTTGGGAAAGGTATGAATCCAATTATTCTCCCTACAGGTATGGGTAAATAGTAAGGCAGACTAGGTTCTTCAGCCTTGGTGAGGCAACTGGTCTAGGAGAAGGAAAACTCTGAATTCAAACCTGTTAAACTCCGCTTAAAAATTGACCTTGTGTCATATCCTGCCCAAGCGGAGGGGTTGGTAAATATAATAAATGACTGAATATTTCTATTTGACCCATAGATAAGACCTTAACAGGTACCAGCACTCTGGATTAGAATGAACCTGGGAGTAATGACAATCAAGAGCTACTTCATATTGCCCAAAACTACAGAAGCCTTATCATCATAGGCAGTTTAGTGTCTTATCCGAGACAATCATTGGGAAATCTGGTTTGAATTAGTTTTCCTTCTCCTAGATGAGTTGGCTAACCAAGCTAAAGAATCCAATTTGCCCTATTTATTCATAGCTGGAGGGAGAACAAATGGATTCATGCCTTTCTTGCAAAAATCTTGTTTAATATTTGAACTCAGGTCAGTGATTCCATTATATTACCCATACATTTTCATATAATAATTATAAAGTGCTAATTAGAATCATTCACTCCTTAACTAAACAGAAGTACCAATATCATGATGGACTGCTGTTACAGTGGGAAACCAACAAGTATATATATGTAATATAATTCGAAGAAAAATTCAGTGGACCATCATTTTGCTCTTATAAATTTATTTCAGTGGGCTACTTTGGCCTAATGAATAGAATGTTCACCAATGGTCCAGGAGACCAGGATTCAATCCCGGGTCGAGTCATACCAAAGACTAAAAAAAATGGTACCTGTTGCTGCCTTGCATAACACTCAACATTATAAGGTAAGGATCAAAGGTAAAGTGGAGCAATCCAGGGAATGGAGTAGCACCCTCCCTACACCTCGGTGTAGTAGCTATGGAAAAGGGAGCCTTCAGGTCACCCTCGACTAAGGTCCCCAACTTTACTTTACTTACCTATCAGGTAGCCTGGCTCTTCAGATAGTTGTAACAAAATGGATAGGGAAATACAAACATTACTCTTAAAAAAAAAAAAAAATTGATAAATAAAATTTAAAAAAAAAAAAAAAAAAAAAAAAAAACCTTTGAGGAGGAGGGGGAAGATCAAAAGGAACCAGGTTAGATATTGTAGCCAATCCAATGTCTTGGATTCATATTTTTCCTTTTTTATTTCTTTGAATTATGGGTTATTGGGTTAGCTGCTAGTATCATTTTACCTTTTTTCTATTTTAAGAAAATATCTATTTATTCTTTCCTTTATATCTTTATTATTAAAAGGGTTAATTTAAGGGTTATTGATCCTTTCTAGATAATGTTTGAAGTATATATGAGAGAGAGAGAGAGAGAGGTAATACGTTGTTTATAATAAGTTATCACCCCTGGATGATGGCTGATGAGGACATGGATATATATTGGTAATAAGTTATTGATAAAAGTTGAATTAAAGGCCATGAAACTTTGTCTTTATGATCCTATATTTTTTCTCAAGCTTTCTTGTTAGTTTCTGGTTAATTGTCTGAAATTCTCAAAGCCATCAGTAGTAAAGATAAACAACCAAATATAAATAAAATAACATTCAACCCTAGCACTAATACATTAAACATCTTTACTAACAAAAGCATCCCCACCAAAATAAATATTACATCCCAATTATTTAAAAAATTCCCCCACCACCACCAAAGACAATTGATATGTTTGAAAGCACTTGGGAACAAAACTTAGGGCAACTTCTCAATCAATCAGAACATGATACAAAAAAAAAAAAAAACTAACAAGAAAGCCAGAAAGAATATAAAAATCATAAAAAAGTTCCAAACACACACACTTTTTTTTTTTTTTTTTTTTAATATATAAGAAGTTTACTGTATGGAAAAGAAAAAGTTATCATTCTCATTGAAAGATTTCCAAATCATTCTCCCCACAGAGTTTTAGACTAACAATTTGATAAGATTGACTTGGCCTAAATATATATCACGAGACAGAACCAACTTACTAGTTTTTATCTAGTCACTTTCTAAAAGAAAATAAATATTGCAATAATCAGTCAGCAGTCAACAAAGCCATTAACTCAGTTAGTAAGACATCTTCAATACTTTGTTTGCACCCTCCAGATCTTCTAGAGGGAAAAAAAAAAAAAGAGAAAAGTCAAATCGACTGTTCTTTATTCTGTTGCTTTCATACAATCATTGGACTAGATGAACTGCTCGCTTTGCGAACTGTCAAATCTTAATTTCATTTAAAAGTTATGATTTAATAATATACAGGAGATATTTTATATACTAGAAAATATTTACCCAACCCCTCCACCACAGTCAGAAGGTCAATTTTGAAGTGGAGTACAGCTAGTTTGAATTCAAATTTTTTTTTTCTAGATCAGTTGCACTGAAGCTAAAGAACTCTCTCTGTTCTACTGTTTACCCATAGTTGAAGGGGGAGGAGAAAAGAGACGAGTTCAAAAGCTAAGGTGGTTTTTTTTTGTGGGGGGGGTTGTAAAGTGTTTTATAAAGACAAAAATGTGTTTAAAAAAAAAAAAAAAAAAGTTATAGAGAAAAAAAATGATATTGTGTGTGTGTATATATATATATAGTATTATTCAGTCCAGTTAAACCAGAGTTGGGAGAAAATCATTCAGGAGCTGAACATTTAAATTTCTTCGTATTTTTGGTTTACACCAGAAACTGAAAACAGGATGGAAATAAATTTATAATCCTAAATTAACTGGTCTTTGGTTTTTTTCTTAAAGAAAGATAGATATACATATATATATATATATATATATATACACACACACAAATTTCGTTGAGCATAATAGACATTTTCTGTCTACATATTTTCTTCTGGATCCATTCATATTGCCTTTATCGTATTCGGCGGGAATTGATTTATGTATTTTCCATATATATCCCTTGTACTTTCTGCCCGACTATTATCAGATACAATCTCCTAAAGGACATTTAGATTGATATATAATAATATATATGTTGGTTTAACCTCAACTACCTGGTCGAGGAGACTTACAATGCCCCTTTCTGATACAAGTTCAATAGCTCAGCACTTTAGAATTATTAGTGTTAGTAATACTTGAAACTATTTAACTGTATGCAAACAAATATTTTTATTAGAATTATTAGTGTTAGTAATTCTTGAAACTATTTAACTGAGTACAAACAAATGATTTTATTAGAATTATTAGTGTTAGTAATTCTTGAAACTATTTAACTGAGTACAAACAAATGATTTTATTAGAATTATTAGTGTTAGTAATACATGAAACTATTTAACTGTATGCAAACAAATGATTACATTAGAATTATTAGTGTTAGTAATTCTTGAAACTATTTAACTGAGTACAAACAAATGATTATATTAGAATTATTAGTGTTAAAAAAAAAAAAAAAAAAAAAAAAAAAACATTCATGCCCAACAACAGAATTACGAAAAATTCTCACCGACAACACAATAATAGAACATCAAAATAATAAACAAAAACAACAGATTCTCGAAGCACTACATATTAGAAACATGCAACCAACACTTAACAGAATTAATTTTCAAACCAGTGCTAATGTACTTAAATGTCTTTAGCTACTGACACTATTTATAGAAACCTTTTTAAAAGCAAACGCTATATACTCCAAGGGTAAAGACGCTCTTACATAGCAGTAATATGCAAAAACAAAAGTTACATCACTTTTGTAATAGATCCTCCCCTGATGATGACCCAAAGTCGGGCAGAAAGTACTAGGGATATATATGGAAAATACATAAATCAATTCCCGCCAAATATGATAAAAGCAATACGGCAATATGAATGGATCCAAAAAATGTCTTATGCTCAACGAAATTTGTATTAATGAAGAAATGCTGCCAAAATATACAGACACACACATATATATATATATATATATATATATGTGTGTGTGTGTCTGTATATTTTGTCGTAAAACATTGTTATATTATGAAGATAGTGTATGGATAAAAAAAGGGGAGGGTGGAAATTTTGACGTTTCGATCGGAGCATATGATGGTGCGGAAATTTGTGAACTCGTCGGATGTGTATTACTATATAACATTAATAAGATTATGGACCCTAATAATCATGGATTGTATAGGGATGACGGGCTGATTATAGTGGATAAAAGTACGCCGAGGAAGTGTGATGGGATTAGAAAAAAATTGTATAAGCTGTTTGATGACTTTGGATTTAGGCTGGATGTAACAACAGATTTAAAAATAACTGAGTATCTTGATATTACTTTAAACTTATATAGTGGAACAGTATCTCCATTTAGAAAAAGGAACCAGGATCTGCGTTATGTAAACATGTACCTAAAGGAATAGAGCATAGATTATCTAATAACTCCTCCAACAGGGAAATTTTTGAACGAACTAAGCAGGAACATGAGGAGGCTCTAAAAAAATGACGGATATAGGGTCAATTTAGAATATAAGAATAGGGATAGAATTGGAACACAAGGTAGGAGAAATAGACCTAGAAAAATCTTATGGTTTAATCCCCCTTACAACATGGAAGTAGTTAATAACTTGGGAAAAGAGTTCTTCAAGATATTAAAAAGAAACTTCCCTAGTGGGAGCCAATTATATAAGATATTTAATAAGAATTGTATTAAATTAAGTTATAGTTGCATGCCAAACATTAATGGAATAATAAATAGGAGTAATATAGCCAAATTAGGTACAAAGAAACATAAGGTGATTGACAAATGCAACTGTAGGGATAAGGTTAGGTGTCCTCTCGAGGGCAAGTGTAAGCAGGAGTGTGTAGTGTATAAAGTAGAGGTATACACGGATTCGAATAATAAGAGAGATAAAAAGATATATTTTGGGTCAACCCAAGGGGATTTTAAAACTAGGTACTATAACCATAGAACAAGTTTCTCGCACGAAAGATATAGGTATAGCACTGCTTTATCTAGTTATGTGTGGGAGATTAAAGAAAAAATTGGAGTAGATCCGATAATGAAATGGGAAGTAATAAAGAAATGCCGCAAATATAGGGCAGGTAATAGAACCTGTAATCTTTGTATGGAGGAAAAATTGATAATAGCAGATTGTAAAAGTAAGAATATGCTAAACAAAAGATCGGAGGTGTTGAATAGTTGTAAACACAAAAGAGCGTGGTTACTATATAATTAGGAAATGTTATAGGGTTTTTTTTTTGTTTTTTTTTAATATGCAAATTTTAGGATAGGTGGAGGTTTTTGGTGAATAAAGGCAAAGCAATTTCTCCTTAGAATGGTTTAGGCGAAACTTCCTGACGATCCGTTAAGGTGAAACTTTAGTAGAAGATTTTCGACTAGCGATTTAAGTTAATTATATATATATATATATATATATATATATATATATATATATATATATATATATATATATATATATATATATATATATATAAAATAAAAGAGTGGGGGAATCCCTGTGGTGTAGTGGCTGAAGTGTTGAACTACTGCCTTCAAGTAAGCGAGTTCAAACACCAGTCAAGCTATTAAGTTCACTTTCAGCCTAATACCCTTAGGAATGCTATGAACTCCCATGTCCCTCCAGCTATGGGTTAAATAGTACAACTACTGTTCTTCTATAAGGAGGACTTTAGCATCAAATAACCCCACTAAGACTGATATCCCATTAAACAAAGAAACCAAACCAAAATATAACAGTTTAAAAAATAAAGAGATCGTAATAAAAAACAGGTTATCATAAACTGTTCCTTTGCTTTTAATCAACTTGTCATATATATATATACCTGGACAGAATTTAACATTAATCAGACATAATCAGTACACTCCTAATCATTAGCTGAAATAGCTCAGCTGATAGACTGGAAGTGTGAAGGTATTCCAATTTGATCTCATTTATCAAGATAGACATAAAAGGAAAATATTGTGGGAATATTTTAGCAAATAGTTGAACAAGGAACCTCTTCTAAGTAACACAAACATACTTCTGCTACATACATTCACAGAATTTGCCATTCAATATACAGACACTTTATATATATATATATATATATATATGAGAGAGAGAGACAGAGAGAACGATAGGCACCATAGGCACAGAGAGAGAGAGAGAGAGAGAACGATAGGCACCATAGAGAGAGAGAAAACGATAGGCAGGCATAGACAGAGAGAGAGAGAGAGAGAGAGAACGATGGGCAGGCATAGACAGAGAGAGAGAGAGAAAAAAACGATAGGCAGGCATAGACAGAGAGAGAGAGAGAGAGAGAGAGAGAGAAAACGATAGGCAGGCATAGACACAGAGAGAGAGAGAGAAAACGATAGGCAGGCATAGACACAGAGAGAGAGAGAGAGAGAGAAAACGATAGGCAGGCATAGACACAGAGAGAGAGAGAGAGAAAACGATAGGCAGGCATAGACAGAGAGAGAGAGAGGGAGAGAGAAAACGATAGGCAGGCATAGAGAGAGAGAGAGAGAGAAAACGATAGGCAGGCATAGAGAGAGAGAGAGAGAGAGAGAGAGGAGAGAGAGAGAGAGAGAGAGAGAAAACGATAGGCAGGCATAGACAGAGAGAGAGAGAGAGAGAGAGAGAGAGAGAAACGATAGGCAGGCATAGACAGAGAGAGAAACGATAGGCAGGCAGAGAGAGAGAGAGAGAAACGATAGACAGGCAGAGAGACAGAAAAAGAGAGAGAGAAACGATAGGCAGGCATAGACAGAGAGAGAGAGAGAGAAACAATAGGCAGAGAGAGAGAGAAAACGATACGCAGAGAGAGAGAGAGAAAAAAACGATAGGCAGGCATAGACAGAGAGAGAGAGAGAGAGAGAGAGAAAAAACAATAGGCAGGCATAGACAGAGAAAGAGAGAGAGAAACGATAGGCAGGCATAGACAGAGAGAGAGAGAGAGAAACGATAGGCAGGCATAGACAGAGAGAAAGAAACGATAGGCAGGCATAGACAGAGAGAGAGAAACGATAGGCAGGCATAGAGAGAGAGAGAGAGAGAAACAATAGGCAGGCATAGAGAGAGAGACGAAGAGAGAGAGACAAAGAGAGAGAAACAATAGGCAGGCATAGAGACAAAGAGAGAGAGAGAAAACGATAGGCAGACATAGACAGAGAGAAACGATAGGCAGGCATAAAACGATAGGCAGGCATAGACAGAGAGAGAGAGAGAAACGATAGGCAGGCATAGACAGAGAGAGAGAGAGAGAGAGAGAGAAAACGATAGGCAGACATAGACAGAGAGAGAGAGAAACGATAGGTAGGCATAGACAGAGAGAGAGAGAAACGATAGGAAGGCAGAGAGAGAGAGAGAGAGAAACGATAGGCAGGCAGAGAGAGAGAGAGAGAGAGAAAGAAAACGATAGGTAGGCATAGAGAGTGAGAGAGAGAAAACGATAGGCAGGCATAGAGAGTGAGAGAGAGAGAGAGAAAAAGATAGGCAGGCATAGAGAAAGAGAGAGAAAACGATAGGCAGACATAGAGAGAGAGAGAGAAAACGATAGGTACGCATAGAGAGAGAGAGAGAGAAACGATAGGCAGGCATAGACAGAGAGAGAGAGAGAAAACGATAGGCAGGCATAGACAGAGAGAGAGAGAGAGAGAGAGAGAGAGAGAGAAAACGATAGGCAGGCATAGACAGAGAGAGAGAGAGAGAGAGAGAAACGATAGGCAGGCATAGACAGAGAGAGAAACGATAGGCAGGCAGAGAGAGAGAGAGAAACGATAGACAGGCAGAGAGACAGAGAAAGAGAGAGAGAAACGATAGGCAGGCATAGACAGAGAGAGAGAGAGAGAGAGAAACAATAGGCAGAGAGAGAGAGAAAACGATACGCAGAGAGAGAGAGAAAGAGAAAAAAACGATAGGCAGGCATAGACAGAGAGAGAGAGAGAGAGAGAGAAAACGATAGGCAGGCATAGACAGAGAAAGAGAGAGAGAAACGATAGGCAGGCATAGACAGAGAGAGGGAGAAACGATAGGCAGGCAGAGAGAGAGAGAGAGAGAGAGAGAGAGAGAGAGAGAGAGAGAGAGAAACAATAGGCAGAGAGAGAGAGAAAACGATACGCAGAGAGAGAGAGAGAGAGAAAAAAAACGATAGGCAGGCATAGACAGAGAGAGAGAGAGAGAGAGAAAACGATAGGCAGACATAGACAGAGAGAAACGATAGGCAGGCATAGACAGAGAGAGAGAGAAACGATAGGCAGGCATAGACAGAGAGAGAGAGAAACGATAGGCAGGCAGAGAGAGAGAGAGAGAGAGAGAGAGAGAGAAACGATAGGCAGGCAGAGAGAGAGAGAGAAACGATAGGCAGACATAGACAGAGAGAGAGAGAAACGATAGGTAGGCATAGACAGAGAGAGAGAGAAACGATAGGTAGGCATAGACAGAGAGAGAGAGAAACGATAGGAAGGCAGAGAGAGAGAGAGAGAGAGAAACGATAGGAAGGCAGAGAGAGAGAGAGAGAAACGATAGGCAGGCAGAGAGAGAGAGAAAACGATAGGCAGGCATAGAGAGAGAGAGAGAGAGAAAACGATAGGCAGACATAGAGAGAGAGAGAGAGAGAAAGACGATAGGCAGGCAGAGAGAGAGAGAGAGAGAGAGAGAAACGATAGGCAGGTAGAGAGAGAGAGAGAGAGAAACGATAGGCAGGCAGAGAGAGAGAGAGAAACGATAGGCAGGCAGAGAGGCAGAGAAAGAGAGAGAGAAACGATAGGCAGGCATAGACAGAGAGAGTGGGAGAAACAATAGGCAGGCATAGAGAGAGAGAGAGAAAGCGATAGGCAGAGAGAAAGAGAGAGAAAGAGAGAGAAAAAAACGATAGGCAGGCATAGACAGAGAGAGAGAGAGAGAGAGAGAGAGAGAGAAAAAACGATAGGCAGGCATAGACAGAGAGAGAAACGATAGGCAGGCATAGACAGAGAAAGAGAGAGAGAAACGATAGGCAGGCATAGACAGAGAAAGAGAGAGAGAAACGATAGGCAGGCATAGACAGAGAGAGAGAGAAACGATAGGCAGGCATAGACAGAGAGAGAGAGAGAGAGAGAGAAACGATAGGCAGGCATAGACAGAGAGAAAGAGAGAGAAAACGATAGGCAGACATAGACAGAGAGAGAGAGAGAAAACGATAGGCAGGCATAGACAGAGAGAGAGAGAGAAACGATAGGCAGGCATAGACAGAGAGAGAGAGAAACGATAGGTAGGCATAGACAGAGAGAGAGAGAAACGATAAGCAGGCAGAGAGAGAGAGAGAGAGAGAGAATCGATAGGCAGGCAGAGAGAGAGAGAGAGAGAGAAACGATAGGCAGGCAGAGAGAGAGAGAGAGAGAGAAACGATAGGCAGGCAGAGAGAGAGAGAGAGAAACGATAGGCAGGCAGAGAGAGAGAGAGAGAGAGAAAACGATAGGCAGGCATAGAGAGTGAGAGAGAGAAAAAGATAGGCAGGCATAGAGAGTGAGAGAGAGAGAGAGAAAAAGATAGGCAGGCATAGAGAGAGAGAGAAAACGATAGGCAGACATAGACAGAGAGAGAGAAAACGATAGGTACGCATAGAGAGAGAGAGAGAAACGATAGGCAGGCAGAGAGAGAAATGATAGGCAGGCATAGACAGAGAAAGAGAGAGAGAAACGATAGGGAGACAGAGAGAGAGAGAAACGATAGGCAGGCGGAGAGAGAGAGAAAGAGAGAGAGAGAGAAACGATAGGCAGGCAGAGAGACAGAGAGAGAGAAACGATAGGCAGGCAGAGAGACAGAGAAAGAGAGAGAGAAACGATAGGCAGGCATAGACAGAGAGAGAGAGAGAGAGAGAGAAACAATAGGCAGAGAGAGAGAGAGAGAAAACGATACGCAGACATAGAAAGAGAGAGAGAGAGAAAAAAACGATAGGCAGGCATAGACAGAGAGAGAGAGAGAGAAAACGAAAGGCAGGCAGAGACAGAGAAAGAGAGAGAGAGAAACGATAGGCAGGCAGGCAGAGAGAGAGAGAGAGAAACGATAGGCAGGCAGAGAGAGAGAGTGAGAGAAACGATAGGCAGGCAGAGAGAGAGAGAGAGTGAGAGAGAGAGAAACGATAGGCAGGCATCGAGAGAGAGAGAGAGAGAAAACGATAGGTAGGCATAGAGAGTGAGAGAGAGAAACCGATAGGCAGGCATAGAGAGTGAGAGAGAGAGAGAAAAAGATAGGCAGGCATAGAGAGAGAGAGAGAAAACGATAGGCAGACATAGACAGAGAGAGAGAAAACGATAGGTACGCATAGAGAGAGAGAGAGAGAGAGAGAGAGAGAGAAACGATAGGCAGGCATAGACAGAGAAAGAGAGAGAGAAACGATAGGTAGGCATAGAGAGAGAGAGAGAGAGGGAAACGATAGGCAGGCAGAGAGAGAGACGATAGGCAGGCAGAGAGAGAGAGAGAGAGAAACGATAGGCAGGCATAGACAGAGAGAGAGAGAGAAACAATAGGCAGAGAGAGAGAGAGAGAAAACGATAGGCAGGCATAGACAGAGAGAGAGAAAAAAACGATAGGCAGGCATAGACAGAGAGAGAGAGAGAGAGAGAGAGAGAGAGAGAAAACGATAGGCAGGCATAGACAGAGAGAGAGAGAAACGATAGGCAGGCAGAGAGAGAGAGAGAAACGATAGGCAGGCAGAGAGAGAGAGAGAAAGAGAGAGAGAAAACGATAGGCAGACATAGACAGAGAGAGAGAGAAACGATAGGCAGGCATAGACAGAGAGAGAGAGAAACGATAGGCAGGCATAGACAGAGAGAGAGAGAGAGAGAGAGAGAGAGAGAGAACGATAGGCAGGCATGGACAGAGAGAGAGAGAGAAAAAAACGATAGGCAAGCAGAGAGATAGAGAAAACGATAGGCAGGCATAGACAGAGAGAGAGAGAGAGAAAACGATAGGCAGGCATAGAGAGAGAGAGAGAGAGAGAGAGAAACGATAGGTAGGCATAGACAGAGAGAGAGAGAAACGATAGGCAGGCAGAGAGAGAGAGAAACGATAGGCAGGCAGAGAGAGAGAGAAACGATAGGCAGGCAGAGAGAGAGAGAGAGAGAGAGAGAAATGATAGGCAGGCATAGAGAGTGAGAGAGAGAAAACGATAATCAGGCATAGAGAGTGAGAGAGAGAAAACGATAGGCAGGCATAGAGAGTGAGAGAGAGAAAAAGATAGGCAGGCATAGAGAGTGAGAGAGAGAGAGAAAAAAATAGGCAGGCATAGAGAGTGAGAGAGAGAGAGAGAAAATGATAGGCAGGCATAGACAGAGAGAGCGAGAGAGAAAACGATAGGCAGGCATAGACAGAGGTAGTTCAAAGAATGAACTTTATTTAAAAAAAAAAAAAAAACGAAAAATAAAACACATTCATGAATCATTTTATTCAAATTGTCAGCAGATCATCCGGCAAAAATTTAGGTCATTCAATCAAACCTTTTCCCTATTTATTGTTTTTACCGCTAACAACAAGATCTAGTCAACAGTATCCTTTTAAGAGTTTGGATTGATTTGGTTCCTTTCTTTCAACCTTCATGGATAACTTAATGTCAAAGCCATCCTTGTAGAAGAATAGCAGTGGTACTATTTAACCGATAGCTGAAGAGATAAGGAGGATTCATAGCTTCCCCAAGGGCATTAGTCCAAAAGTTAATAGCATTGTGACTAGAGTTTGAACTCGCTATGATATTGCAGTCCAGCACGTCAGTCACTATACCACAGGGCTTAGCTTTTAAGAGTTTAGTGATCATGGCTCGTCACACTAAAATGTTAGTTACTACGTACGACTTCCTGGGAGAAATAGTGGAATCGCTTCCCATAGCCCTATGTATGGTTTAAATTCTGTGTTATACTTTTCTCGGATTTGTTACTTAACACCAAGGCCAGAGAGCCCAATATACTTTGCTATTTTAGCTATAGCTTAGAAGAGGTGAAATGAATCCATACCTTTTCTACATGCATTAGAGTGAAGTGAACATAAATAACCTTGGCTAGAATTTCAACTTAGTATGCTGATTTCTATACCAATAGCCATGATATCACTCATACATAACACTCCCATTGGAGGGTAAGAAGAAATATTCAAGATTCATTAAGATAAAAAAAAAAAAAGGAAAAGAAAAGAAAACGAAAAAAAACGAAAACGAAAATGAAAAAAAACGAAAACAAAAAAAACAAAGAAAAGAAAAGAAAAAAGAAAAAGAAAGAAAAAGAAAAGAGGAAAAGAAAGAAAAATAAGAGGGAAAAGGAAAAAGAGGGAAAAGGAAAAAGAGGGAAAAGGAAAAAGAGGGAAAAGGAAAAAGAGGGAAAAGAGGAAAAAGGAAAAAGAGGAAAAAAGAAAAAAGAGGAAAGAGGAAAAAGAGGAAAGAGGAAAAAGAGGAAAGAGGAAAAAGAGGAAAGAGGAAAGAGAGAAAAGAAAAAAAGAAGAAAAAGGAGAAAAAGGAAAAAGCGGAAAAAGGAAAAAGCGGAAAAAGGAAAAAGAGGAAAAAGGAAAAAGAGGAAAAAGGAAAAAGAGGAAAAAGGAAAAAGAGGAAAAAGGAAAAAGAGGAAAAAGGAAAGAGGAAAAAGAGAAAAGAGGAAAAAGGAAAAAGAAAAAAAAGGAAAAAGAGAAAAAAGGAAAAAGGAAAAAGAGAAAAGAGGAAAAAGGAAAAGAAAAAAAGAAGAAAAAGGAAAAGAAAAAAAGAAGAAAAAAGGTTATTGTCATAGGAAATGGAATTGGTGACCGGAGAAAAACATCCCGAATGAGGCTGTTTGTGTTTAACTTTACATTAAAATTCTTACAAAAGGCATGAATCGATCTGTTCTCTTCAGCAATGGGTAAATAGTAGAGCAGACCAGGCTCTTCAGCTTTGGTTAGGCAACCAATCGAGAGGGAAAAATTTAAATTCAAACCAGCTGTACTCCACTTAAAAAGTGACCTGGGGTCACATCCTAACCATGACAGAGAGGTTGAGTAAATACATACTTAGTGTCAGCAGTTAAACATTGAGAGAAAACACTACAAATTGTTCAAGAAAAGGCTGGAACTCATTTTATATATCAGTATTTATTTACCATGCGCAGGATGCAATGTAAGATCAATTTTTAAGTGGAGTACAGCTGGTTTGAATTCAGAAGTTTCCTTGTTCAAGACCAGTTGGTATACTAAGACTAAATATTTCAGTCTGTTCTATTTACCCATAGGTGATGGAGAGAACAGGTTTCATGCCTTTCCCAAGAGCATTACTGCAATGTAAAACTCAAACAACCTCACCAAGAATTTGAGCTTGAGTCATCAAGTCTATTTAATATAATGATAAACATTACATCACACATCCTGTTATATAAATATATACAGGATGTGTTTTATAAGTTTATAGAGAAACATAAGTATATCTGTAGAAACCATATATTGTTGATATCAGACCAATTTTTCATCCGAGCAGATGCAGAAGAAAAGAGTGAAAAAAAATTTAGTAATCTGTTCTTCGTTCCTTTGCTTCAAGATATAATGATTGGACTAGATGAACTGCTCACTTCGCCAATTGTCATATCTTAATTTAAAAGTGACGATGATAATAATCACTAATTCAAGCAAATTAATTGAGCAGTCAATGTGGTTAGGGGTTTCCTCAACCAGTACATGGGCAGGGTACTATATTCTGTCAACTTACCTACAAAGAGAAAAGTCATACTCACTCTGTCCCATAATAGTTGTGCATTATAAATTTTATACACTAAATAAAACAGTTATACAACAGGGGTAGCATTACTTGTCCTATGATACTTGATACATTTACATGTAAAGTTCACACTAAATGTAATGATTATTACAGGACAGGAATAGTATTTTGTCCCATAATAGTTGTTACCTTTGCATCTAAATTTCAAACACTAAATATAACAACTATAATGGAACAGACTCTTACACATGGACACATCAGCAAGAAATTACATTCATCAGCTTTGTAGAGAAACTAGATACTGTCGAGGGGCCCAACCAAGAGCAATGGCCAATAAAGATGGATGGTGGGAGAGTCAAGGAAATTCATGTTATCAGCATGACTCAGATGAGGATTAGTATCAATAGTATAACTTCTGTCTCATGATTGTTGTTACAATTACATATAAATTTAATGCACTAAATGTAACAATTATTATGGGACTGGGATAGTATTCTGTCCCATAATAGTTGTTACATTTGTATGTAAATTTCATACACTAAATGTAACAATTATTATGGGACTGGGATAGTATTCTGTCCCATAATAGTTGTTACATTTGTATGTAAATTTTATACACTAAATGTAACAGTTATTATGAGACAGAGGTAGCAGTATGAAGCACAGAATATTTACTTTGAGCTTAAAAGTACAATTGTCTTTCTATGCTTTTGGCCAAATCAAAAGGACATTCTCATTTGTTTACAATTTTCAACTTCAATTGAAGTGACTTGAAAAGAAACTTAATCATAATCAAAAACAAAACATGTAAACAATATTAACCCAAAACTATGCTAAATTATTTCTTTAAAAACCTTTGTTAATACTTTATATAAAAATAGGAGCGGGGGGGGGGCTCATCTTTCACAAATAATGCCTTTCAACTCTTAACTTCCTCAACAGCAAGGCACAGCACTTCATTTCTTGGGGTTAACTTTTGAGACCTACACACTATCCTGAAAATGACTTCCAGGATGTTGTCTAAAACTGTAGAAAAAAAAAAAACAAAAACAAAAAAAAACTGGGAATGAAGGAGGAGGAGGCGAGAAGTCTCAATCCTTCATTTTCTGTAGAGTCTAATATAACATTTCATTCTTCGTACGGTTATTGTGCAGCTACCACCACCACCCCAAAAAAATAGTATTCAAGGTATTTTATAGAGTTTTAGATAAACCATCTATTTGTATCTTAATCCTCAAAACCCTTATTTAATTTTTTTTATGGGAAGTTAAGAATTAAGCAACAAAAGGTTCCATGCTTAGACAGGATTTTATCTTTTATTTCTGATTCTGCCACACCACACTGTTTACTCTCTATGGAAGCATGGGTGTGACATAATTGTTATTCTTAGAGAAAATGAACTTGGTGAGTCAAGTTCAAGTTCTGAACATATTAATACTAAAAAGGCATAAATCCATTACCCCCACCTCACCAATAGGTATATTGAGCTCTCTAGCCTTGCTAAGAGGAATCCTTCTAGAAGGAAAAATGGAATTGAAAAGCCTTTGACCAACTTAGCAGGAAAAATTACAATGGCAAAGCAGTAAAAATTGGGAGCTCAAGTCTCTAAGATAGTCAGAGATTCTTGCAACTCCTATAGCAACACTAAAACTAAGTTATATAGCACCTTACATGGAAAACATTGGCATCTGCCAGTCTCCCATACAACCTTATTTGTACCAAGATCAAGGTATAGATCCATGGGGTCTCTTGATACTGATCAATATCTAAATTAGTTATGATGATTATACTTTTAAATTGTTTAAATTTCCCAAATATCTTCATTACTATATATTTCTTCATTTTATCTGTCAGGTCTGATTTCCATATGATCGATAGCCTATCGATAGCTGTCCATGCTTTTGTTAGCCGTGTGTCAATGTCTTTTTGGGTTGATGACCCACTGCTTCCCAGATGCAGTTTCTTCCAGACAGCGGTCGCATCGATACTGCTGTATGGATGCACTACTTGGACGCTAACAAAACGGCTGGAGAAGAAGCTAGATGGCAATTACACAAGAATACTACGAGCAATATTGAATAAGTCCTGGCGACAACACCCCACGAGGCACCAACTATACGGCCACCTGCCTCTCATCATGAAAACTATCCAAGCTAGACGAACCAGACATGCAGGACACTGCTGGAGAAGCAGGGATGAGCTCATAAGTGATGTACTCCGATGGACCCCCACATATGGCCGAGCAAGAGCAGGACGACCAGCTTGTACATACATACAGCAACTATATGAGGATATGGGATGTAGCCCTGAAGACGTGCCAGAGGTGATGAACGATAGGGAGAAGTGGCGAGAGAGGGTTAGGGATATCTGTGCTAGCGGCACGACATCATGATGATGATACATTTCTGCTTGTCCCTTATCACAACATTTGACTGGATCAATCCATTTGATTTAATTTTATTAACAAAAGACTTTTTAATCAGCATTTGATCATCCTTTACATTTCATGGTCAATTGGTTTGTTTATGGCAGGTCAACCCTGGCTGGGTTATAAAATACCAATCAGTCATTTGAAAAACAAAAAAAAAATTTTTATAAGCAATATTATTTTAGATAACTAATTTCCACAATTGTTTTGGAAGGTAACTATAATAAATTCAACATAAGACTCCAGTCAGATGTTAGTTGCCTAGGGAGAGACTCCTACCACCTTTTTATTGACAAATAACAATGGCATTTTTCTTATACAAACTTAATACTAAAAGAACCAAATTACAATTACAAATGAATCTATTTGACTCAGAGATGGAACCCTAACAGGTATTAACACTTCAAGTCAGAGTGGATTTGGGAGCAATGATAATCAAGGAATAATCCACACTCCCCAGAATTGGACCCTTGCCATCAGATGCAGTTTAGCATCATAATTTGGACTTCCATTTCTGGGTGTGTCTTTAACTTCTCTGCAAGGGATGCAGTCTGTGTATTCTAAGCTCTACTGACAGCAATACATCTTATTGTAGACAGCAAAATATTATATCAGCTTTGGCTACTCAGGTCCAAGATTTGCATTATTCAGAGACTCACAGTTTAATAATATACAAGTGAAATATTCTGTGCCTAAAGGTATGAATATTTAAGGTCTAAAAATACTTTCATAAGAGATAAAAACCAAATTGCTTTGATGAATAATTCAAAACAGTAAAATTTTAAACTTGGTAACAAACAGAACGAGACTTTTAAACAAAAAAACAAAAAACAACAAGAACATAACATCAATAAAATGGACTTGGTAATAAAAAGATAATTATTACAGATTATCAATAAGAAACAGAATTAGATTTCATAGTAAAAACGTACTAACTACTCAGGAAAAAAAAAACCTTATAGTTTTATAAGCAAGTTAAAAACAAAAGGGAATCCATAGCAAAATATACACAATAAATGTCCTAAAACTAAATTTTCCTTTTTGTTCCAATAAATATCAACACTGAGTCTTTGTGATAGTTTCTTTATTTGATAGTATACCAACCTTCATGGGTTATTTAATGCCAAAGCCAACCTTGTAGAAGATCATCAGTGATACTATTTAACCCATAGCTGGGAGGATGAGGGTTTTCATACCTTTGGCTTAGATTCTTTGTTTAAAGCCATATCAACCTTCATGGGTTATTTAATGTCTAAGCCAACCTTGTAGAAGAACAGTAATGATACTATTTAACAAATAATTGAGGGAATAAGGGGGTTCCATACCTTTCCCAAGGGTATTAATCCTAAAGTGAACGCAATAATGTGACTAGAGTTCATACTTTGAAACCGCAGTCAAGTACTTTAGCCATTATGCCATGCGGGTTCCCTCCCCCATTGCTAAATGAATAATCAAGAAAGCAGATTTAATAAGTTACAATTATTTCTTTTTGTGCTTACACCTCAATATAACTTTACAAGTTATCCACAATTTTTTTTTGCCTCTCTCTCATACACACAAAGAAAAACGAAATTAAATTAAAAATGAATAACACAGCACAATTATTTGTTAAAACCTTCTTGTAAAAATCCATATGCAAAATACATAACACTATTACTCTGATAAATGCTGTTTGTTAGTAAATATTATACATGTTGAAATGTCGTTTCTTCCAGGCAGCGGTCGTATCGATACTACTGTATGGATACAATACTTAGACGCTAACTAAACGGCTGGAGAAGAAGCTAGACAGCAATTACAGCAATTACACAAGAATGTTGCAAGCAATATTGAACAAGTCCTGGTGGCAACACCCCACAAGGCACCAACTATACGGCCACCTGCCTCCCATCATAAAAACTATCCAAGCTAGACGAACCAGACATGCAGGACACTGCTGGAGAAGCAGGGACGAGCTCATAAAAGTAGGACGACATGATGATGATACATGTTGAAAAGTTTCGAGTACAGAAGTATCATTACATATTAAAACAGACCATTTTGTTCTAGAAGATGGAATGTGAGGGATGTATCATCATCATCATGTTGTGCGGCTAGCACGGATATCCCTGACCCTCTCTCTCTCTATGTCTCCCTATCATTCATCGCCTCTGGCAAGTCTTCAGGGTTACATCCCGTATCATCACATAGCTGCTGTATGTATGTTCGAGCTGGCCATCCTGCTTTTGATTGGCCATATGCGGGGGTCCACAGGAGTATATCCAAACTTATAATAGATAAAATGAGTTAGGTTGGTTGGTTGGTTTTAAGACATGTCAACTCTTGGGTTATTTAAAGCTGAAGTCACTTATTACAGCTTTACAGGCTGTTAAATAACAGGTTGAGCACCTCGGGTAGTGTAATGGTTAGCAAGCTTGACTAGCCAACCTGCAAGAGTGAGTGTGAGTCTCATTGGTTGCCCCATTCATTCAGCCTTGTGCCACATCTAAGCAAAAAGCTTAGTAAATAGAGGTGCCCATGGTGTAATGGTTATCGTTGTAGGAAATAAACATGGCAATACAAGTTCAAATCCAGGACGAGACCGATTGCATTTCACATAGCACTAATGCCCTTGGGAAAGGTATGAATCCAATTATTCTCCCTCCAGCTATGGGTAAATAGTAGGGCAGACTAGGTTCTTCAGCCTTGGTGAGGCAACTATTCTAGAAGGAAAACTCTAAATTCAAACCTCCACTTAAAAATTGACCTTGTGTCATATCCTGCCCGAGCGGAGGGGTTGGTAAATATGGTTAAATAACAGATTACAACATTTTAAATAGTCATTTATTTGTCAGTGAGGCAAGGGACCTTGGGTGGTGTAATGGTTAGCAAACTAGAGTGGCAAACCTATATGAGTGAGTTCGAGTCTCATTGGGTGCCCCATTTATCCTCGTGACACATCTAAGCTAAAAGCTTACGTTGCTGACTAAAACAACCAAAACATTGCAACTATAACAATCAAGATGAGACAGCAAGTCCAAAACAACAATTTATAATAATAAGTCGTCACCTTAAAAATTCAAATTGATTTATTTCAACAGCATATCAACCCCTCTAGGATTATTTGATGCCCAATGGTTAGGTAATTGCATTCATATTTACATGTTTTCTTAATTTTTTTGTTTTTTGCTCAGTCCTATCGAATATGAGTAATTTTTAAACTGATCTATTTGACCCATTGATGGGACCCTAACAGGTACTACCACTCCAGGTCAGAGTGGAACTGAGAGTAATGGCAATGAAAGGATTCTTCACACTCCCCAGATCTCCAGAACTGGAGCCTCACTATCAATTTAGTATCATACCTAGGACACCTCATGATGAGGGGAGGTACTATCTGGCAGGGGATACAGCCAGTTTATTCTAAGCCCCCACTGACAGGGCTGTCAAAAATTCAGCGTAGAAATTCTTTTCCTTTATCATTGTGAATATTCTGGTGATGAGGAGAATATTGTTCTTATCGTCAATCAAGTGGATTAAAGTAATTAGGCTAGCATTAATAATATTACTGGAGTAACCAGTTTGAAAATATGTTTTTTAGCCAAGAAATGCCAGTTTCAAATAAAAAATCATATCCATCTTCTCTACTTCACATAGGATCAAAAAACAGAAACTAAATCTTTTTCTCTTGAATTTTAAAACTTAAATAGGAGATCTGTGCACTGTTGGGCACCTTATATACTGCAATTTTCTGTGTGTATAAGACTATTTTTCAGCCCCAAAATTAGGGGTGCATATGATACACGAGAACTAAATATTAATTTTTTTTTTCTGCTATATGTGTCACCCCTTTTGAGACAGTATGACTAAAAGTAAGTTATATCTATGATCCAAACAAACAAATATATAAACTTCTGTTTTTATACCACTGCAGAGAAATAGCTACTGGAAAGCATGTTCGTTTATAATTTGCTTATATAAATTTTTATTCTTAATCAATACAAACTGGATAAAAAGTTGAACAAGTGTTAAATTTAGTTTAAATCTAACAGTTACAAATTGGTTGGGTTTTATGGCATATCAACCTTTGTATTTTATTTAACACCAAATCCATTTTTATGCAAACAGTCAGTTCTATTTCAAACAATTCAGTTTAGCATGAGTACACAGTTTAATTGTCAAAAACATTTCTATTTCAAACTATTTAGTTTATTCAAACAGTTCTAATTCACTGAATTCAGTTTAGTAAAAGTATAGATTTTGTTTACACAGTTAAATGTCAAAACTGTTCCATATCAAACAATTCAGTTTAGCATAAGTGCACAGTTTATCAAAAACATTTCTATTTCAATCTATTCAGTTTAATCAAAGAGTCCTAATTCAAAAAATCCAGTTTTAGCATAAGTATGCAGTTAGTTCTATTTAACCCTTAGATAGGACCCTCTCAGGTGCTACCACTCTGGGCCAGAGTGGACCAGGGAGCAATGATAATGAAGGCGTATTTCACATTCCTTAAAGCTCCAGCATCACTGGAACCTCACCATCAGATTGTTTAGTGTCATATCCAGGACACTCACTGGGGGGGTCTTATCTCTCAGCAGAGGTGCAGTCAGTGTATTTTACAGCTCCAGCTGACTGGGCAATACACAGAGTTAATGTCAAAACAGTTCTATTTCAAGCAATTCAGTTTAGCATAAGTACACAGTTTAAATGCCAAAACAGTTCTATTTTAAACAATTCAGTTTAGCATGCATATGCAGTTTAAATGCAAAAAAAAAACCCCAGTAAACTCAAGAAACCACAGTTTAATTCTATTTAACCCGTAAATAGGACCCTTATCAGTTGCTACCACTCCAGGCCAGAGTGGACCGGAGTGCGATGCCAATAAAGGAGTACTCTGCATTCCCCAAAGCTCCAGCATTACTGGAACCTCGCCATCAGATTGTTTAGTGTCATATCCAGAACACTCATTGGGTGGGGGGTGGGAGTCTTACTCCTATGCAGAGAAGCAGTCAGTGTATTCTACAGCCAACTGGGTAATGAAAGTTAAAGGTGCATTTACACATGAATGTGTGTTGTACACAACTAATTGTGCTAATAAAGTGATGGTGTCTAGACATTAGTGCAAATTTGAAGAAAAAGAAAAAATTACAAAGTCAGTCAACACTTTTTGAATAAAATGTTTATGGCAAAACGAAGAATTATGCAAGTGCAGCACACTTAACTAGATCCATCTACGTATTTTTTCTTTTCTGAAGTTAAAAAATCCACCTCAAGGATAAGATTTGAGGATGTTGAGGCCATTAAAAGAAATATGATGGTGCAGTTTTACATGACATTAAGGAGGTGCTTCTACTCATGAAAAACTCTATGGAATAACCTTGTTGCATGTCAAGGTCACTATCTTCAAGAAAAGTAATGTTTACTTCAGCATTCGTTTCTGTCTTGGTAAATACAGCTTCAGTTTAGGTAATTTTTAAACATCTTGTATGAATTTACCAACCCTCAACACAGGTAGGATGCGATACAAGGTCAATCATGGAGTTTAGTTGTTGGCGACTGTAGTTGAGGGCGACCAGAAGGCTCCCTTTTCAATAGCTACTACACCAAGGTGTAGAGGAGGGTGCTACTCCTTTCCCTTGATACTTTACCCTTGATACGTACCTTATAATGTTGAGTGTTAAGCAAGGAGGTATCAAGTACCATTTTTTTTTTAAGTCTTTGGTATGACTCAACTTGGGATAAGTGGAGTTTAACAGGCTTTAATTGAGAGTTTTCCTACATCTAGACAGGTTGCCTAACCAAAGCTAAAGAACCAGTCTGCCCTACTATTTACCCATAATTGGAAGGAGAATAATTGGATTCATATCTTTCTAAAGTTCATTAGCACTATGTGAAATTCAAATAGTCCTGTCAAGTATTTGAATTCATGTTGCCATGTCCATTTCCGACCACAATAACCATTACACCATCGGACATCCAAACCATATCTTGTAGATAAGCAAAATCATTCATAGAAGATATCCGACTTCATCTAGTTAATCATTGAATCAATGCAGAGTTGAACCTTGGTTTTTGTGAATTTGATTATTCTTGAATTGGATATCAATAATTATATAGGAAGTGAGTTGGAGCTTTGCCATCTACTGTGGAAAAGTCACAGACAAATGTAGACTAGAAAACACAACATTGGTTTGGTTTCTTTTTTTAATGGCATATCAACCTTTGTAGGTTATTTAATACCAAAGCTATTCCCCAAGAAGAACAGTAGTGGTACTATTTAACCCATAGCTGGGGGGATAAGAGGGTTCATACCTTTCCCAAGGGTATTTGCCCAAAAGTGAACGTAATAGTGTGACTGGAGTACGAACATACTACAATTCTACAGTCCATCGCTTTAACCATTACACCATGAGGACACCCCCTACAACAACATTTGAATAACCTTCACAGAGTCTATATATCCCCAATGCTTCTGCCATGGGCATGATCCAACACAAGGTTATTTTTTTTTTTTTTTTTTTTAAAGCAGAGTATAGTGAGATTGAATTCAGAGTTTTGCTTTTGCTACAGGTTACTGCACAATGATTAAAAGGGACCAGTCTTTCTGGCAAACCCGAAACACATCACTGGAGAAAGAAGAGGAGGACTCATACTTTCCTAAAGAATATTGGCATAATGTGAAATGCCAAGAGCTTTGCCCAAGTCAATAGCATTTTAACTACCTATTTCTGGATTTAGCTAGAGTCATTATCAGATGAGAAGTTTAGAAAACTCATTGGTCTAATAGGTAGAGTGTTCACCAATGAGGTGCCCGTGGTGTAATGGTTATCGTCGTAGGAAATGAACACGGCAACAAGAGTTCAAATCCTGGACGAGACAGATTGCATTTCACATATACCATTGGGAAAGGTATGAACCCAATTATTCTCCCTCCAGCTATGGGTAAATAGTAGGGCAGACTAGGTTCTTCAGCCTTGGTGAGGCAACTAGTCTAGGAGAAGGAAAACTGAATTCAAACCTGTGAAACTCCACTTAAGAATTGACCTTGTGTCATATCCTGCCCGAGCAAAGGGGTTGGTAAATATGGAGTGTTCACCAATGGTCCGGGAGACCGGGGTTCAATCCCATGTCGAGTCATACCAAAGACTTAAAAAAATGGTACTTGATACCTCCTTGCTCAACACTCAGCATTACAAGGTACGCATCAAGGGTAAACTGGAGCAATCCAGAGAAAGGAGTAGCGTCCTCCCCTACACCTCTGTGTAGTAGCTATTGAAAAGGGAGCCTTCGGGTCACCCTCAACTAAGGTCGCTACAATTGAAAATAGAGTAATTTTAAAAATATGCATATTTGAATAACCTTAACAGAGTGTATATCCCAAACGTGTTTGCTATGCACAGGATGCAACATAGGGACATTTTTTTTTTTTAATTATCTAAGTATACAGTTAGTTTGAATTCAGAGTTTACCTTCTGTTAGACAAGTCACCATACCAAGGCTAAAGTTTGGGAAGAGCAAAATGAAATACAAAGTCTAACACTAACGGTTTCATCCAGGATTTGAACTTGGTTTCCTGAATTCATTTCACATGACAATCATGTAATATCCTTTGTGCCTTCCTAAGTCAAATTTTATCCTTTGTAGATTTAACATTTACAAAGGATTATTCATGAGTTTGCCATCATTAATTAAATGGAAATTTCTTTTAATTTTGTGACTAACTGCATAAAAAAAATTAAAAACATTTTTTTTAAAGTTTACACTGTCATGAATGTATAGCGTACATGTATCATAATCTATTTCAATCATATACATATATATATATATATATATATATATATAACAAATTATAAAAAAGTTTCTGTATGCTAAAAAACTACACACTCTCACTTTCTTTGTTAGCTTATTTTGTCAATGCTTTAATTTTAAACAGATGAAATATCCTGTTGCAGTACAGTGTACGGTTTTAATTTGTGTGTTAGTGAAGAGAACAGCTACAAATATGTGGTTTTTCCACTTTTGTGGAGGTCCACTGAAAATGTGGAGACTCAATTATACAGTATTTTTAGTCAATAATTTTTCCTAGTGTGTGCTGTGTAAGTATATATATATATATATATATATATATACACACACACACACACACAGAAGGTTGGTAGGCTAGCTGGTTTTATGGCATGTCAATCGCTATTCCTATTTAATAATAATCATTTGTTTACACACAGTAATATAATTTCAAGTATTCCTACCTAATACTAATAATTTGCACAGTTATGTTTTTCAAGTATTCTGACCTATACTAAAAATTTCTGATATATATATATATATATATATATATATTATATATATATATATATATATATATATATATATATATATATATATATATAATAATATATACATACATACATACATGGGACTCTCTGTAGAGGAGCCAGTTTGCATATTCTAGGCTCTACTGACAGGGCATGTATACATGCACACATATATATATAAGTAGCAAGATGAAATTTGAATATAATTTCTTGTTACACCACTTAATGTATATCCAGAAAAACAAAATTTTCACAGTAATTAGAAATTCACATTAAACGTTATTCTTGAAGTGCATTAGCTTAGTCTTCAAATTTTACCATATACAAAATACCCCACTTAAAATATTTTTTCTTAATATCTACCAAAGAATAAAACTAGTTTAAATCCAACAACATAAAGAGAAACAATAGCTTACTTAAAATTTATAAATGTAAAAAAAAATATGTCTGACTTATTAGTTTTTGGATTTGCAATACAAAGTTCTTACTTCTTTCCCACTCCCACACCAAGATGCTAAACTTTTCCCCTTCATCCACAACAGATGCTAACTTAGTCTTTCACCCTACCAACTAGGTGTTAATTTATTTCTCCCCACCCCATGTGGAACTAGATGCTAACTTACTACTTTGTTCCCCCCAACTAGATGCTAACTCACTCCTTTGCCCCTCCACTCAATGCTAACTTACTCCTGCCCCCCCACTAGATGCTAACTTACTCCTTGCCCCCCACTAGATGCTAACTTACTCCTTGCCCCCCACTAGATGCTAACTTATTCCCCCCTTTCCACGAGATGCTAACTTACTCCTTTGCCTCTCCCAGATGCTAACTTCAATCTGAAAGTTCGTAGTTATTTGATATTTGTCTCAAAACTAAGGCCACTTCCTCACATAGATGAAGTGACCTTAATTTAAAAGTCCATTTTTATTTCTTTAAATCATCAAATTTCAAATATCTTTTTAACTAGTACATATAACAAACAAAAAAAAACTCATTAAAAAATAAAAATAAAAGTATATGAATCTATTTTATTCAACATGGTGGTGGTGGGGGCACATCACTTGATAGGGGTCGGGGTTCCCCTAATCAATCAATGACTCAAACAGACTTAATAAGCTGATTAGAATTACATTTCTAATTGAATAGCCAGTATATTAACAACAGGAAATATTGATTTGAAATGACCATCAAAATGCTCTACCCTTCCCTGCCCTTTTATTAGACCAGAGAAAAAGTAATTATATGAAGTAGGGGAGGGGGTAGTCTATGCTTTGACTATATTTACAAACAAATCAGCTAAATAATAAAGTATGGAAAGCTCTATTAATCTCTAATATAGACACTGAGAAATTGAATAAGGATTAAGGATTTAATTCAGGGATTATTATGATTATTTTTTTTCTTTTTTAGCTTCAATATTCCTACAATCTCATATCATATGGCCAAATACAAGGAGGCCTGTGATTTTATGCGTTTCATATGGGGAAAGCAGTCCTTTCTTGATAAGCCTTAACGATGTGCCTCATATCAGATAACTTTGCCTAAATGTATCCTTCTTCACAACACAGACTTGAGATTGGCTAGGCTTTCTCTCTATCTGAACATGCCTCTGCTACTTAAGTTGTTGGCAGTTTACTCAACCAGACACCAATCTTTTTCTTATGGTTTAGGAATCTACATAAAGTTAAAATCTATAGTCTTAAAGCCAATGGTACAAATCTGTAGACTTAAAATAAAGTTAAATTCTCTTGCCCAAAACTAAGTCAGATTCAAAATGAATATGAAACATTAAGTTTAACAGTTACTTGTAAATAACCGATCAAGTTTTAGCAAATTTCAAATCCTGATGTTATTACATAAACTCTGATTTCATAATGATCTGCAAAATAAGATCTTTAAAGTTGTATGTAAGGGTTTAAAACTTCTAAATCTAATCATATCAAGAAACTGAAAGTTGTCATATAACATAAATGTGTCTTGAAATAGTCAATGTCAAGATGGTTGACCAATGACTCAGAGAAAGGTATTCATCCCTTCTCCGCCTAGTTATGGGTCAAATAGGACAGACTAAGGTTTCTAGCCTTGGATGGCAACCAGTCTAGAAGGATAGCTGAATTGAAATCCAGACACTTGGAACTGTATAAACCAAAAGGAACCATTATTTTATACCATATTTACTATATGTTAAAAATAAAATGTGCTAAGAAAAGGGTAAACTAGCATATCCACCCTGACAGGCCCTAAATGCAATGGTCTGAGGGCAAAGCCAGTTTTTATTTATTTGATTCTATTAACATGACTGGGTGCAACTTGGGATCTTTGCTTTTGAAATAGGGCTACAAAAGAGAGGTTGGTATTTTATATATATTTTTCTTAATAATTATACTCATTTGTTTGAACAGTTATGTGGTTTCAAGTATTCTTAGCTAAACACAACTACAAAAACAGTCCCTAAAGGTTTGGTAAAGGGACTGGAAAACTTAGAAATCAGAAGACAAGTGAAAAGATCATCTAGACTCCAGCATTAAGTTCAGGACTCTTTGTATTCTGGCTGAAGATTTGAGGAGATTTGCTGTCACTCAAACTCTAGTAAAAAATCATCAGGTAATGCTGGTATGAAAAACTCTCAAAGAGTAAAATGATGTTTGAACATAGTTATATCGTTTCTGGTATTCCTATCTAATACTATTCATTTTCAAACATATAATTTAACATATAGAAAGTATATTAACTACCACTCAAAATGGATCTAAAGAACTAGACCCACACCGCAAGATACAGTTTAGTATCTTGGACAGTTGGTGTAATGGTTGTTGTTGTTGTAGGAAATAGAATTGGCAACCAGAGTTTAAATCCTGGATGAGGTTGTGTTTTACTTCATGTTAATGGCCTTGGAAAAGGTATGAAATCCATCAGTTCTCCCCCACAGCTATGGGTAGATAGAAAGACAGACTAGGCTCTTTACTCTTAGTAGGAGAAGAAAAACTCAGAATTTAAACCAGCAATTGTACTCCACTTAAAAATTGACTGTATCACTTGTAGTGGATGGTTTGAGTAAATATGCTTATAAATTTTTAAAAATTCACTACAAGTCCCCTGTAGTTTTAACCATGAATTATGCTGTAAGCAGTGGTTCCTGTCAAATCACTGGAGTTAAGCAGTGATCAACCTGCTCAATATCTTGATGGGCGACTACTTAAAGTGCCATAAACAACCAGAGACTTTTACACTAGAATAAGCAATGTCTATTATATAGATCGCGTCATACCAAAGACTTTAAAAATGGTACATGATACCTTCTTGCTTAACACTCAGCTTTATAAGGTATGTATCAAGGGTAAAGTGGAGCAATCCAGGAAAAGGAGTAGCGCTCTCTCCTACACCTTGGTGTAGTAGCTATTGAAAAGGGAGCCTTCTGGTCGCCCTCGACTGCGGTCACCAACTATACTTACTTATTATATAGATACATCGTCACTAATTGGCTGGGTTCTTACGTCTTGATCAGGTAACTAGTTTAGAAGGAAAACTCTGAATTCAAATACTCCGCTTAAAAACCGACCTTGGGTCACATCCTTTCTGGGATAGAGGTGTTGGGTAAATACATACAAAGAAAATTGTTGTAAGAAAAAAAAAAATAAATAAATAAATAAAAACATCGGTACAAACCATTACTAACCTTAAATTAAACCTTGCTCTTAAAAGAAAAAGAAATTTAGGAAATTATATCTTACAACATTAAAAGAGTACATCTCATGCATATTCTAGAAAAAAAAAAAAAAAAAAAAAAAAAAAAAGGCCTAAAGAGGACCACAACAATATTTTTTAATAAAATATAAGAAATTCTTTTTTTTAAGCATACAAAATTAAAGAATTTTAATTGCTGGAGAGAAAAATGTACGGAGGGGATTACATTCAGAATAAATATCAAATATGAAAATAGAAAAAAAAAATGTTCCTGCTACTAAAGTTTCACAAATGTCGATCCTCGAGTAAGCATATATATATATATATATAAACAGAGTCGTATGTTTCATCTAAAGATTGTATGTTTTTTTTACTAAAACATGAAACAGTCATGAGAAGGTAAAAAAAAAAAAAAAAAAAAACATTTATTTTAGGTTTTATCCTACTTTAGTGAACAGTATTTTAGTACTTATCTGATTAAAAAAAAAGAAAAAAAAAGAAAACGTTCTTTAATTTGGTCTAGTGGGTAGAGTGCTCACCAATGGTCCGGGAGACCTGGGTTCTATCCCAGGTCGCGTCATGCCAAAGACTTTAAAAATGGTACTTGATACCTCCTTGCTTAACACTCAGCAATATAGGGTAAAGTGGAGCAATCCAAGGAAAGGAGTAGCGCCTTCCCTTACACTTCGGTGTAGTAGCTATTGAAAAGGGAGCCTTCTGGTGGCCCTCGACTATGGTCGCCAACTTTACTTATATATTACACACATAATGAGTACATATGATATTTCGAAAGAGGAGTAATATTCTAACACATTTTCACAATAACTTTACAAGAAACAAAAACATAACCAAAATTAATATTTTGATATATTCATTTATGGAAACAATTTCAGTTTTAAAATCTTTGCAATCGGAAAATTCAAAATATCATTATCAACAGTTTAGGATTGAATAGAGACAAAATAAATAAATAAATAAATACACCGTTTAACATCTTGTCCATTTTAAGTTCGGGTTTGGTTAACTTTTTTTCTTTTCTCTTTTTTTTTTTTAAGTAAAATAAAAACTTTCTTTAGCAAGCATTGGTTCAGTTTATCACTAACAGTGAAAAATAAAACAAAAGAAAAAAAAAATTACCTGGTAAATTAGTTATTATTTACTTAACTTTTAGCATAATTATGATTTTGACAAGACATCCAGAGAGAATCGAACTAATAGTCTGATAGTCTTGCAAGGTACCCTACTTACTCAAAATAAGGTGTCCGTACAAAATAGCATCCCTGACATAGAAATTTAGATTACTTTTATTTTACTCGTGCACAATCCAGATAAGACTAATTTTCAGACATTCATTTCATTTCTTTAATGTTCCAAAATTTCGTCTTCAACTAGCAATAATTCGGTCATGTTTCCAATTTCTTCTCCTCTCACAACCACTAAGTATCGGTATATCATCTAGGCACCGTACGTGGTGTAGTCGTTAGTAAACTAAATCAGCAGACCAATATTACCAAGTTCGTTTCTCACCGAGTGCACTACTATACTGCTAAGCTTAGTAAATCGCTATGCCACCAGCTAGTTTTGGGACTTAAAGTGAGGCAAATAAAATTAATTTTACCTTGATTGTAGCTGTAAATATTACGTGTTTATATACTTTTTAGGTAAACTTGGATTTAAAATTTAAAAAAAAAAGAAGTAAATTTCAATTAGATGGGGTTATTCTGTACAAGAACCCTACATAAATATAGAAATATTGGTCAATCTTGTTTTCATGCCATAAATTACCCACATTATGTTTCGTTTTTCGTTCACTTATATAGTTTAGAGAATGGCAATATTATCAATATAATCCTATTCATAAATTGTTTTTAAAATTGAATTGATATGTTTTAAAGAAAAAAAAGAAAAAAAAAAACTTGTGTCGGTGTCATTACTCAACGTAACAATAAATAACCCAAATGAATCTGATCAATACTGTTATCTTTATTTTTAAACAATTTCTAAATATGATCGACTCCGAGAAGGAGCCGTTTACTATTTTTACAACTACAAATGTGTGGGAGATAATAATAGTGGCATCAATTGAGCAATGTGTTGTAGGCAGTAATCCCTCTTTCTTCTTTGATCATCTGTTTTTTCATAAAATCCAATTTTTTTTTTTTTGCTTTTTTTTTTACCCCCCCCTTTTAACAAGGCTAAAAACGAAAAGGAATTTGGATTTATTATTATTATTATTATTACTACTACTACTACAAAATTATTTCTATTAATGTCAATTTTTCTCTTGAATGTAATGATTTTTTCCATGTAAAAAAAAAATAAAAAAATAAAAAATAAAAAAATAATAGAATTAGATTTCAACTTAAATGGAATGGAAAAAAATCAACAGCAATAAATAAATAAAATAAAAATAAAATAAATACATATATAGAATGAAAAACAAAAAAATTAAAATAAAACAAATAAAAAGAAAACGACGTAAGTATTGGGGGTCTTCGTGTCTAGTAATTGAAAATCTCAAAGAGAAACATAGGGAACATTACAAGAAGGGCTTAGATTTTAATCTTTTTATCTATTATAATAAAAAAAAAAACTGTCAATATTTTTACTTAACATAGAGGGTGAGATTTGAGAAAATAAATGAAAAATAAGCATTTATGAATCAAATGTTTTCTAAAATAAATTTTTGTAGATTTATTTATTTATTGTGTGAGTGTGTTGAGAGAGCATCAACAGGCACATATGGAGACTAAATAAAAAAAAATTTAAATCATTGTGTGCACGCGGGGGTTTTTTTTTTTGTATAATGTTCTTTAGTCACTTTTAAAAACTGGACAAAAAGTGACTCTACTAACAAAAAAAAAAACAAAACAAAACAAAAAACAAGGTCCAACCCAAATTTTCCGGGTGGCTATGATTAGATGAGGAAACTCTCATTCAATGCAGCAGCCTCAGTTTTACAATAAGGGGGTCACGTTACTAAAAGATAGATTCCTTCTTGTTCCTGATTTTAAAAGACATTAATATTATTTCGTATTTTCCGCTTTCATTATCGAATTTTTCCTTTTTATTTTTTTTTCTCTCTCTCTCTCTCTAGTTTTTCAACTAGAAAACTCCTACAACTTCAAAAACTGAATTAAAATAAATAAAAATAATACTGTCAAGAATGTTAAAGTAGGCATAATTCTAATATGAGACCTAGCAAAAAGAGGTGGGGGAACCAAAAAACTAGCATCAGCCAATAATGAACTTACTACTAAAACCCACACAGTAGTAGAAGTAAATATAGCAAAAAGAAAGTCAGACAGAATGTAGGATGGAATGTTGTTCAGTTCGATTTTAAATTCAGGATTTCCCCCACTTCTTATTTTAAGAAATAATCTTTATTTTTAAAATTAAAATTCTGAAACGGAAATATTTATGAGTGGACACACCTGTAATTGGGGAAAATCTACTAGTTAGTGCCCTCTTTTTTTTTTTTTTTTTTTCCTTTTCTTTTTTCCGCATATAGTGAGGACATACATCTCTCACGATCCTAAACAAGTTTAAACAAGGGCACAGCCTTTTCCAGCGACATGGGGTGGACACAATGCGTGAGGCTGTTGCATTCCATCGTCCAGAGATATAACCCCTACCCTTTTATCTAAAAGGTCTATGGATAGCAGTTTCGTTCCAGATTTCATTTGAAAATCGGTAAACTGATATTAAGAGAAAGATTTTTTCAAATTTTATTTGGCTTTAGAATAAAACGGTGATATTTCAAACATTTTCTATATCTTTGAACACATGTGCCTGGATATGCCTAACTGATAACTATTTGGAATTATGGAAATAATTGTTTTGGTGTAAGATGGGGAACTAAAAACCGAAAGTTTAGATTTACTCCCCACCCTCCAAAAGATCCTTCACATTGTAATCAATGGGATTATTACGACTGCTACTAGTAGTACTTGTATGAAGAAATTTAAATTACAATACACTTTAGTTAAAGAGAATATTATTAATAATTCTTATGGAGGGGGTATTCAATTTTAGGAATTCCAAATTTAGAAAATATGGAAACTTTAAGAACATTTTCTTAAAAAAAAAAAAAAAAAAAAAAAGCACAAGAAAAACAATCAAAATTTAACACAAGAGGAATCACGAAAAAAATCTTCAAGACAAGAAACAAACTGTGATTGACATATTTCTGTCCTCTTATCTTCTCCATACTCCAAGATTGTAAACATTTCAATTGCGATTTGATTATAATTAGAATTTCCGAAGATTACAGCTCCAGCCAAAAAAAATCATGCTTATATTATTAAAGAAATATTTTATTATTTTAGACAATATCTGACGAAGTTCGAAATCTTGATTTTCAACGTGTTTATATATATATATATCTTTAAATGATGGCAATTAAAAAGAGTAGATAAAAAGGTCCAAGGTTTTAAAAGTTCAAGTAAACACCAATTATTGATAAATTTTAGTTTTTTGTTGTTTTTTTTTTTTCTTTTCAACATGTGCGTATGTTGAACCATTTCTTGGGATCTTCGCTTCAAAAGAAGTTTCCTATTTTAAACAGTTATTTATACCTGAATTTAAAAGATAATTTTTTTTTTAATTAGCACTTATTAACAGACGGGGTAATTTATAATCTAAATAATTGTGATTCGATTTTCGGTATCCTTGTAAAGAAGAAAGACATTTAGAACGACTAAAAAGACGTCATTATATGAAAATGAAATTAAGGCCAATTTGCTTGAAGACGGTGTAGAAAATTACAAGAATGGAAAAAGAAAAAAAAAATTAATTCTTGATAAATTTGAGCAATGAATAAGATAAACAAAAACTAGATCAATAAAATGATCGCCGTTATTTTGAATGTTTTGTCAAACAAAAAAAACATGAAGTATCTTTTAATTTCATGCCTAACAAAATTGTAATTAAACAGAAACATTACAGTAGTATGTATGATTTTTTTAAAAATCTTTAAACAAGACATTTTAAAAGTAAAACTAATTAATGGATTGATGGCGAGATTAAGAAGTTCGTTTACATTTGATTAATTCAATTGCGTATTTGCGAGACGAGGAGAGACATTTTAACTTTTATTTACCAAAATTCTGCAAATGATTTGAAGCAACACAAGATTTTCTCTAATACGATTTTAGAAAGTAGGAAAAAAAAAAAAAAAGGTATAAATTTACTAAATAAGGCTAATAATAAATATGGAAATTCTAATGCTTTAAATATCTAAAAAGTACTTTTAAAAAAAAAAAATCAGTGTAAATCAATAACATTTGTAATAATAGTCAATTTTATTATTACATTTCAAAAACATTAGAATTCCTTGTTAATTGTATTTTATTAGATAAATTTTCAAAAAAAGGATTTTTTTTTAAAATTCGAATATGTGAATTTTGACAATATTCAATATAAGTTTATTTCAAAAGGGATGTGGGTTTTTGTTTTTTTTTGAATTGTTAAAAGCCCTTAAGGATTCGTCATGACAATGACATCATTATTGTAAGAGAACCTTTAAAAGAAAGGTCTTTTAATTTCAAAAGAGAAGTAAAATAAACAGAAATTACAGTAAATATATATATTCACTTATAAAACTTACGTTAAATTCTACTGAAAACTAAAAGAAACCCTTTTTGCAATCTTAATAGGTGGGATGAAAATATTGTAACAATCGATGACAATTGACATGGATTGATTTATGATTTCAATATTCAAAATGTTTAAAAAGAAAACGTTATGTATGTTTTAATATTATTTGATGAAATAAAGATAAAATTTCGTTTATATAAAACGGAATTAAATATAAAAATAGGAGAAAATAAAATTGATTCTAACAGTAAAGTAAGAAAAAAGTTTAATATTTAGATAAAAAGAATTTAAAAAAAAAAAAAAAAAAAGGTAAGGTTACTTTTTTTTTTAAAAGTGTATAAATGTTAGATTCATTAAATAACATCACTTTTGGATTATTCTGAACGATGCCAAATATTAATTTTGAATTTGTCCATCACAAATAAGACTTAAATGTTTCTTTAACTTCAAAAAAAAAAAAAAAAAGGCAACAGTCTATGTTCATTCCTTACTTAGAAGAAAAAAAATATATACCCAGGTAGGCAACTGTTTTATATACAAAATATCTATAATAAACATACAAATGTATTATATTATTAATCAAATTTCTATTCTGGTATTCAATAATTTTACATCTTTTTTACTATATATATATATATATATATATATATATATATATATATATATATATATTATATTACACACACACATTATCGTTTGCCACGCAACAGACCCAAAAGCTAGAAGAAAAATGTCCCTAATATTATAAAAGAAAGAACCAAAAAAGAAAAAAAAAAAAAGGATCTACAATCCAAAAATGCTTGTATCTAAGAAGAAGAAGAAGAAAAAAACCCAGCGACATTGATATAATCTAAGAAACAAGTTAATCCATCGACTTTCTCTGTTCAATACAATATTATTATAATGTAAAAATCAGAATGGCTGCCTGTAGGGAGAAAAAAAAAGCCAAAGAAAAATTAAACTCGGTCACAAACTGGGGGATCAATTCTTAATAATTCACAAATACAAAAACAATCCCCGACTTTATGATCACTGTAAAAAGAAGAAAAAGAAACAAACAAAACATGGAAGATAAGAAGAAAAAAAAATTGGGGGGGGGAGATGTAGTATGGAATTTCCAACTCTCCGATTTTTTTTTTTTTTCGATGGTTTTAATTTACTTACCGAATGCAAGAGAGAATACGAATAGAAGCATGGAAATAAACCAGTGGCCACGGTACATCCAGAGGACTTGTAGATGTAAGCAGTGAGAGAGATAGGAGCTGATTTTTTACTCCTTCTCTCCCACAAGCTGTCTTTTCCAACAACGTTCCTGCAACAGAGCTCAGCGAGCAACTGTCATTCTGGTCGGGGAGCAGACAATGTTCAACTCTGACCTTTCCACTCGGGGAGAAATCATTATTTCGTTTAGGAATCGACACAGAAGTGCATGAGCGGTACGGTGCGTGGATGTAAGAACGGTTATTTACTAAGCTTTTGGAGTTATAATTAGCAAGCTGAACAAGCAGACCGTTGTTAGTGAAATCGATTCTCACTGCGTGCCCTATTCTTCCGGCCTTGTGCCATAACTAAGCTAAACTAAGTGAATAAGAATTTATTGAGCTTTGCTGCGTTATGACACGATTATGGGTCACTCAGTGAGAATCAAATGTTTTCTTAGCCTAACTAGCTAATTATCACATGAGGTGCCTTTGCAAAAAAAAAAACAAAAAAAAAAACAGCTTGGATTTGACACAAGGACACAAGTGTGAGTCATCAAGTGAGAATCGAGCTCACAACTGAAATTGATCAGCGAGACTAGTTGGTTAACCATTAGTTATTTACCAAGTTTTGCTTAGTTGTGGCACAAGGCCAGAAGTATGGGACACCAAGTGAGAATCGAACTCACTACAAAATTAATCTATGAGACTAGCTTGTTAATCATTAGTTATTTACTGAGCTTAGTTCAGCTGTGGCACCCAATGAGAATCAGCTGATCTGATAGCCTAACGAGCTAAATAAGGTGTCTTTAAAAAAACAAGTCAAAGAACCACAGCTTGGATTTGGCACAAATATGGGTCGTCTAGTGAGAATCGAACTCACTACTCAAATTGATTTGCGAGACAAGTGGTTTAACCATTAGTTATTTACTAAATTTTGCTTAGTTGTGGCACAAGACCAAAAGTATCGGGCACCCAGGGAGAACCAAACTCATGGTCTGTTAATCTAGCTTGTTAACCATAATACCTTGAGGCAGTACTCCAATGTTGACGTGTAACTTAACTTACATTGTAGAGAAAAAAAGTACCCAAGTATGTTTATATAAAAAAAAAAGCTTAAGCATGAAACGACTTGCTAATCAATAAATGAAACACATTCATTGCCTGTCCCATCGACCATTGCCAATGGTCCACCTTAGCTAAGAACCATGACACCTAGTGTCTCACTACTGACCATATTGTCTCCTCCTTTAAAAACACCCACAAGGCTGCTCACAAAGGTAAAAGATACTGGAAGAGAAACCACAATACTATGTTATCAAACCCTGACCAGACTTTCAGCTGCAGCCACTGCAACCATGCCTGCCAGTCCTGCATTTGGCATGGACTGGCCCCTTCTTGATTTTTATTTCATGAAACGGAGCCATGATACAGACCACAATTTGGAGCTACTGTATACACACAGGATGAGTCAGAAGTAACAAGGAAGTCAATAAAGATTTTGTGAGGTTTTGGTGCTTTTTTAAAAAATTATTTTTGTGTATTTATATATGTAGTTTGATACTTGTTTGGTTTGGCTTGGATTCTTTGCTTAATGGCGTATCAATCTTTATGGGCTATTTAATGCCAAAGCTATCCAAATAGAAGAACAGTAATAGGATTATTCAACCCATAGCTTGGACAGGATAAGGTGTTTCATATTTTTCCCAAGAGTATTAGTTTTTAGTGTTTATGGTTAGTTTCCAAATCACTATAAGTTAATTTGTAGTACAAAATAAATATAAAAACTTCTTTGAAACACAGCAACAAAACTTTTATTCTTATAGCATAAGTAAACTTGAGTTAGAGTGAGAAAAGGTTCTTTTTGGTGTCGTAGGTAGTACGTTGCTTCTGGAGTTTGTAGGAGGTGTGTCACTGTAGCAGGTAGCTTGTGTGGCAGGCCGCAGGGTTGGTTCTTTTCTGTATGTAGCGGGTAGCAGCTTTATCTTCAGTGAAGATATTCCATGCTGGGGAGGACAAGAGAGAGGTCTTTTATCGCTGCTTGCTGGGTGCTCTCTTAATGTGTTGACTTCCAGAAAGGGCTAGAAGAAAAAGTTCTTGAAAGGTATATGGAATCAATGTACTCTGCCAGCTGATTGGTCAGTGCATGGCCGAATCGCTTGGCGGGAGCATTGATTCGCGAGAGAAAATAGATCTGCGACTGCTAAAAGTTCAAAAGGGAACATGATAATGCAACTGAAATTCGAACTTGCTTCCTATGATGTCATAATCCGTGTTAGCTACAATGCCTCGTGGACTATCCTCATTGATGATAGTATATAAGCAGTAAGTTGGCCGAGTAGAGTTGTGGGTGACCTGAAGGCTCAATTTTCAATAGCTACAACACTGAGTCATATGGAAGGGTGCTACTATTTTCCCTGTTCTCCACTTACGCTTGATTCGTAATTTATAATGCTGAGTAGGAAGCAAAGTGGCATCAAGTACCATTTTTTGAGTCTTTGTTATGACTCAATTTGATATTGCCCCAGGTCTCCTGGGCCATTGGTGAATACTCTAACATGTCAATGGGCTGGTTTGATAGTTTGTAGCATGGCTATATATGATTTTCTCAGTGTTAACAATCCAAAACACAATTTTTGAAAATAATAGATGTTTACTTACTTCCTATTGTTATGAGTGACTCTTTAGTTCCATTACATTATATAAATAAACAGGGCGGGGCAAAAAGTTCATATGATGATGTCATATCTGCTTATGAAGACTTTTTTGACCAATGGAATCCTAAGCACTGTTATACCAATGGAAGAAGTTTGTGAACAATATTGAAAAATAAACCTCATTTGGTTACATTCTGTGAGTGTATCCTGGTCAGCCTATGAACTTTTCAGCCGACCCTTGGTCAGCTAAAAAGCATCTCTCCTGGAATTTAACCAAATTAGGTTTATTTTATATATATATATATATATAGATACTCCAGGATCCTTTCAGTTAATTTACCATCTCATTTACCCAGTCAGCTGGGGCTGTAGAATATACTGATTGCTTCTCTGCAGAGAAGTAAGACCCCCTTCCTTAACAAGTGTCCAGGATATGACACTAAACAATCTCATGGTGAGGTTCTAGAAATGCTGGAACTTTGGGAAATGCAAAGTACCCCTTCGCTCTGGCCCAGCGTGGTAGCACCTGATAGGGTTCTATCAATGGGTCAAATAGAACTAAACTGTGAACTTATGCTAAACTGAATTGTTTGAAATAGAACAGTTTTTTGACATTGAAACTGAGTACTTATGCTAAACTGAATTGCTAGAAATAGAACTGTTTTGACATTAAACTGTGTGTAAACAAAAAAAACTGTACTTATACTAAACTGAATTGTTTGAAATAGAACTGTTTATATGTATAAAAATGGATTCGGCATTAATAACCTACTATGGTTGATGTGCAACCAAACCAAACCAAATCAAACCAAACCAAAACCATCTCGATACAAGATTTATACCATTATTGACACAGGAGATCAATTTTATTTAGATGGCTCAGTGATGTGATGATGTTATTCTACCCCCACATCACATTGCTATCGTCTCACAAAGAAGTGGGATACACACTATACCATTTCTCCAAGAGATAGTAACAATTACATATACTACCCACAAGTCTTTCTTCGTGTCATTGAACTTTCCCTGAAATTTTTAGTCTAGTTCAGTTTGGTTTCTTTGTTTAAAAGCAGATCAACCTTCTTGGGTTGTTCAATGCCAAAGCCATCTTTGTTGAAGAACAGCAGTGATACTATTTAAACCATTGCTGGGAGAATGAGGGTTTTCATACCTTTGGCTTGGATTCTTTGTTTAAAGTCATATCAACCTTCATGGGTTATTTAATGCCAAAGCCAACCTTGTTGAAGAACAGCAGTGATACTATTTAACCCATATCTTGGGTGATGAGGTGGGCGTGGTTCATACCTTTCTAAAGGAAATTCGTGTGAAAGTAAAGATAACAGTGAGACAAGAGTTCAAACTCATTCGCTACAACGTCACAGCCCACCATGTTAACCATTACGCCATGGAGACTCTCCCCACACCCTACTAAAGAGGCGTTTGGGAAATAATGTTATACACACATGCTGCTGTAAGAAACAAACAACAGCTCAAAATTTTGTGCTATTTTAGCAATAATTTCACAAAAAGTTTCTATTTTACAAATTATAATAAATCATCATCATCATCATCATGTCATGCCGCTAGCACGGATATCCCTGACCCTCACTCGCCACTTCTCCCTATCATTCATCGCCTTTTGGGAGGTGCCCGTGGTGTAATGGTTATCGTCGTAGGAATTGGACACGGCGATACAAGTTCAAATCCTGGACGAAACTGATTGCATTTCACATAGCACTAATACACTTGGGAAAGGTATGAATCCAATTATTCTCCCTCCAGCTATGTGTAAATAGTAGGACAGACTAGATTCTTCAGCCTTGGTGTGGCAACTAGTCTAAGAGAAGGAAAACTCTGAATTCAAACCTGTTAAACTCCGCTTAAAAATTGACCTTGTGTCATATCCTGCCCGAGCGGAGGGGTTGGGTAAATAGGATCATTCACCACCTCTAGCAGGTCTTCAGGGCTACATTCCGTATCCTCACATAGCTGCTGTATGTATGTTCAAGCTAGTCGTCCTGCTTTTGCTCAGCCATATGTGGGGGTCCATAGGAGTACATCACTTATGAGCTCGTTCCTGTTTCTCCAGCAGTGTCCTGCATGTCTGGTTCGTCTAACTTGGATAGTTTTCGTGATGGGAGGCAGGTGGCCGTATAGTTGGTGCCTTGTGGGGTGTTGCTGCCAGGACTAAAGTGTCAGATTGCATTTTTGGAAATTCACCAGCTGTGATAATCAGGCTTTAGTAGGGTGTATTCCAATTGCTGCTGTAGCTGTTCATTTGAAGCTGAAATCATAAAAACTGGTCAGTCATCTTATAAGATGTATAGCAATAACATGGTGAATTTTCAAGAGTCTATGACAATTTTAAATGCCCATACGAAAAAAGTCTGGAAATTTATCGTATGCACCTCATACATAGCTACATAACTTGTAATGAACATGAACATGAACTAAGAATAAACAATTTAAGTGCAAACATAATCTCTTTTAGACACTACTTTGGTGAGTCAATGTCAAAAGAAGTAAAAAGGTCTGATATATGTTAGTTGGTAAATGTATCTATCTGTGGGAACTAAAAAGAAAGAAAAAAACTGGTGAATAATATATAGGGTGTCTCAATATACATAGGACCCCATGTGACTGCTAATAACTCAACTAATAATTATGTTGTGTCCTTTTTTGTTTCAGATTTGAAAATAGTATACTATAACAACTATTAATCCTTGATCACAATGCTTTGGACAAGAGAGGAAAAAATATTTTGCATCACTACTTATTTGGAGACAAAATCATTTAAAGTTATCTCAAAATAAATGCAACCCATTGATATGATCTATTACTGAAACCGGAAACTCAAAAAAAAAAGATTGCATGTCCTGGAAGCTGATATAATAACAATAAAAGATGATATTGTTTTGATGTGTTTAGTCCAAAGGATGTATTTTTCACAGGACGTGTTCCAAATGACTGCCATTGTACTTGTCTCAGTAATAAATCATTATCATACTAAAGGGTTACATCTATTTTGAAATACCCTGTATATATATATATATATATATATATATATATATAGAATTAACTTAAATCGCTAGTCGAAAATCTTCTTTTTATGCAAATTTTAGGATAGGTGGAGGTTTTTGGTGAATAAAGGCAATTTCTCCTTAGAATGGTTTAGGCGAAACTTCCTGATGATCCGTTAAGGTGAAACTTTAGTAGAAGATTTTCGACTAGCGATTTAAGTTAATTCTATAATTGGCTCCATTGGTTAATGTTGAGCACTTTAGTAATTATAGCATTGCAGTATTCGCGGAGGGTTTTTTGGTTTTCTTTTGGCCACTGACTTAGTACCACTTGATTTTTTTCAAGGAGTAGGACGAGGTTGGTCTTTTCTTTCTTTTTTACCCAAAAACTTTTTCTTTTTCCTCTGGACCGTGATTCGAGATATTTTTTTCTCTTGTTCCTGGCCAGGGGTTTTTTGTTTTTTTCTGGTACCGTGAATACTGGTAGATAATTGATTAGTAAATATATATATATATATATATATAATTGTAAAGGTTGGTGAGTTTATCTTCAGTTAAGTTTCTTTGTTTAATGGCATATCAACTTTCAGGTGGAGGAAAAATCAATGACAAATATACCACTAGGCTATCAGGTCTTGTTGAACCTATGAACAGCAAGTTCACCTGGCTACATGCTGGGAGACTTAGCATAGGATAGCATAGTTTACATTGCACCCAGTGATTCTAGGACTTGCATAGTCCACCAGAGGACAAGTTTCGGCTTGCGCCCAACCTCCCCTGCCCCTTAATTTCCACAATAAAGAAGATCTTGTGTCAAATCTTGCCTGGTGGGAGGTATGGATAAATCAAACCTTCATTAAGTTTTTTTGTTCAATAATAAAACAATGACACAGTTTATAAAATCCCCATTTCTGGCTGAAAGAATCTGAGACACATTGTTCAGAAGACTGGTTGGGGGAAACTCTTTAAAACAGCTGAAGAAGTTGTTGTTGTCTGACAGCTCAGTACGTAAAATACAAACCCTTCAACGGAATAAAAGAGATACATTATTTAAGAAAAACAGAGAATGCACATATCCTTACACTATATTTAATACATGTCACAACATATTAAACATTTACTATGAGTCATACCAACAGTTCTTTCTTCCTCACACAAGGAGTTCCCAGAACAGTCCAAAGAATATTACACCCCCTCATTGGGTAAATATGTTCTGCCTTTTGGCAGTCAACGTCAGGAGCAGAGAATTCTATATCTTGATGGTTTGAGACTGCATTTCGAAGAAGAGCAAATTCTCAGGCCCAAACTTCCTGTGTCCCCTAATACAGGAGAGTTCATATTTAGGAATCCTACACAGCTATTCAAACCCCACTTCCCCCACAAAAGTAAAAAGGTTTGATGAGTGTTTGTTGGTACATCTATGTGTCTGTTGGAACAGAATATATTAGTAACTTTCACTTTGTGCAGGCTTTTGAAGTTTTCATGTGTTGACAGCTGATGGTATCCCATAAAAAAAAGGAGTGGACAGAAAGAAAGATGTTGACCTTGAGGTTGGGTGTAGCCATGGCCATCGGCTAATGGTAATATATATCGCAGAGGCCACTGTGTAGCTCCTTTCTGTCTCTACTAACCTCACGTTGTATTTATTGCTTGGGGTCAGTTCAATTCGGTTCTAAAACAAAGAAAGAACTGGTGAATAATTTATAACTATTAAGGTTAATAAGTTTATTTTATTTGATTATAAAATAATGGTATTATTTATAGGGGGGGCCAGTCATTTACATTTCAAAATTCGGGCTGAAAAAATCTAAAATACACTGATTAGAAGAATGCTGAGGAAAACTCTTTGAAATAGCCATTCAGGCCGCACCTTCACTAGGGAAATAAAAAGGTTTGGTTTGGTTTCTTTGTTTAATGGCATATCAACCTCTGTTGGTTATTTAATGCCAAAGCCATTCTCATAGAAGAGCAGTAGTGGTACTATTTAACCCATAGCTGGGAGGATGAGGGGGTTCATACCTTTCCCAAGGGTATTTGCCCGAAAGTGAACGTAATAGCGTGACTAGAGTACGAACTCGTGTACTACGATTCCGCAGTCCATCGCTTTAACCATTACACCACAAGGACACTCCCTTGGAAATAAAAAGGTTCAATGTGTTTGTTGGTACATATATGTATCTGCTGGAAGGAAGTAAAAACTATTATGGTTGATAAGTTTATTTTATTGAATTATAAAATAGCAGTGAAGTTTATAAAAATAAAGAGAAGTGGGGCAGTCATTTTAAATCCACATTCTCATTTGAAAGAATTGAAAATGCATTGCCCTGAAGAATTGTAAGGAATGCCAGTTAGAATCCCACCTATCAGTGAAGATAGTTTGGATTGAAAGTTATTCATATCATATAGGAATACTTGAAAACATGACTGCATGCAAATTATTTATATTAAGAATAGTCACTTGAAGCTATAAAGGGTGTCCTCGTGGTGTAATGGTTAAAGCGATGGACTGCGGAATCGTAGTAAGTGAGTTCGTACTCCAGTCGCCCTATTACTTTCACTTTCGGGCAAATACCCTTGGGAAAGGTATGAACCCCCTTATCCTCCCAGCTATGGGTTAAATAGTACCACTACTGTTCTTCTATGAGAATGGCTTTGACATTTAATAACTTACAAAGGTTGATATGCCATTAAACAAAGAAACCAAACCAACCAAACTTGAAGCTATAATTTTTTACTCAGAATTATTATCATGAATTAATTGAAACCATATAATTACTTGCAATTTTTTGGTATTGGGTAGGAATACCTGAAAGCATATAACTGTGTTCAAATTAATTAGTTTAGTTTCCTTGTTTAAGGGCCTATCAACCTTTGTGCCAAAGCCATCCTTGTAAGACATTAGTGGCACTGTTATATTCTCATTTGCTGATTCATGCAGAAATATACATACATATGCTGGATACATACTGACACAATAAATAAGGACACAGTGACAAACGACGCATGAAGGAAGACGCAGGAAGACTTCTTTAACAATATTTACCTCTCACTTTATTGCAAGGGTTCGAAAGGGTTGTTCAAGGGTTGCATGTGAGAGGGAGCTGGAGACCGAACATAAACTGTAATATCTTGACCCCACTGTTATGACCCTCACGTTGTGTCTTTCTTGTTCTCTAGGGCTGCTCAACCGGAGGCCTAGGGCCCACTGCTGGATGCTGGCTTTCTTTATTGCATCTTATCAGCATCTTCCCTGGACCCCAAACTCCATCGGGGTATCCGAGGGCCCCCTCGGTTGGGTGTGGCTTTCCCTACCACACCTCATCTCCAACTGTCTGGAACTCTCCTGGCAACTGCTGGCTCGTCGAACTCAACTGAATTATATAATCGTTCGACGCCCACTCGATCTTTGAAATCGAATGTTTAATTGTCATCAAGCGGAAATAACTGTCATACAGTTCAGAGGTCACTCTCTTCCGGTGCATCAGTCTATGAGTGTATCATGGGCTTTACCTTGTCCCATTTCATCAGCCAATTTCTGCCTACGCAATTTCCTCTCATAAGTGCCATTAGAATGTATCACTTCCTTCCGGTGCATCACCTTGAATGGCATTTTTGGCCGGGTCAAAAGGTCAAAACATAACAGTACTACTTAACCCATAGCTGGAGGGATAAGGGGGTTCATGCCTTTTCACAGAGTATTATTGATCCAAAAGTGAACATAATTGCATGAATATTAGTCATACCTGTTTATAATGCCAACTGTTAATTTCAGTAAAAAATGCTTATACACTGATGAGCTGTATCTCGTGTATAATACTAAACTGCATCAGGTGGTAAGGCTCAAGTTCTGGGAGTGTTGAGTCACTCTTATATTGTCATTACTCTCAGATCCCCTCCAACTTACACTTATAGTAGTTCATCTTAGGATCCTATCTATAGGTCAAATTGATATAATGTTTCAAATGGTTGAGAAATACATTAATATATTGAATCTTAAAACATTGATATTGCAACTAAATACAAAGTGTTTACCAGTTTAAAATGACTGTGAAATACTCTAAATAACAACTTTTATAGTTTTGTATTATTTTCATGCATTAAAATGTTTAGATAAATTTTGCTGACACTTTATAATAATTTTATACAAAGAAAAAAAATAGCATGTCAAATTATTTTGGGTCCATGAAAATTGACTTCAAAAAACAAGCAAAATTATTCTAACATTAAGACTCAGACAAATAATTTTCAGGCTGAAATAATAAAAACAATTTTTTTCAAATCTCAAATGTGTTTTATTTCTCATTTTTTAAAGAATATATTTTTGTTTCAACTTAACAATTAGATTTTGAGAGTAAATAATTTTTCCTGTTTTTTATAATATCATATGAAGGAAATTTAATAATACAACACTAAGTCTAAAAAAATCAAGCCCCATTTAAGTTCAGTGCTGGTGTAGTCTATGATCTGTTCCACTGACTCAGACATGGAGCAGTTAACATCAAAAATTCTAGTAGTAACTGAGACTGACGCTTAATCTGGTTCAAAGACATTTGTTTTGCAAAATACAACAGATAAAGAGAAAATATTGATTTGTTTTTTGTAGAATGGTCAGTTGTCAAATATCATCCGTACAAAATTGCAACTAAGTATGAAGTTAGGTTAGGTTAGGTTAGTTTTCTATGTTTAATGGCATATCAACCTTCGTGGGTTATTTAATGCTAAGGCCATCCTGTCCAGAAGAACAGCAGTGATGCTATTTAACTCATAGCTGGAAGCATCAGGGGGTTCATACCTTTCCGAAGAGTATTTGTCTGAAAGTGAACATAATAGCATGACTGGAGTTTGAACTCACTATCATTCTGCAGTCCAGCACTTTAACCATTATGCCACGAGGACACCCCTTTGAGTATGAAGTGTTTACCAGTTTTAAAAGATTGTTAATTGCATTAATACATTGGCTCTTGAAACATTGATATTGCAACTAAGTTTAAAATGTTTACCAGTTAAAAATGATTGTAAACTATATTAATATATTTGAAGCCCAGTCAGCTGGGGCTGTAGAATACACCGACTACAACTCTACTGAAGGGTACCCGACCCCCAAAGAGTGTCCTAGATAATGACACTAAGCAATCTGATGGCAAGGCTGCTGTAATGCTGGAGCTCTGGGGAATACAGAATACCTCTTCATTGCCTTTGCTTCCAGGTCCACTCTGGCCTGGAGTGGTAGTATTTAATTGGGTCCTATCTATGAGTCAAATAGAACTAAAATGTGTACTTATGCTAAACATTAAATGTTTGACATTTAAACAGAGTGCAAACAAATGACTAATGCTAAATTGAATTGTTAGAAATAGAACTGTTTGATCATTTAACTGTGTATAAACAAATGACTGATGTTTAATTGAATTGTTAGTGATACACAGCAATACTTGGAATTATTTAACTTGGTTGACTTATGTCAAATGGAATTGTTAGAAATAGAACTGTTTGATCATTTAACTGCGTGTAAACAAATGACTGATGTTTAATTGAATTGTTAGTGATACACAGCAATACTTGGAATTATTTAACTTGGTTGACTTATGTCAAATGGAATTGTTAGAAATAGAACTGTTTGATCATTTAACTGCGTGTAAACAAATGACTGATGTTTAATTGAATTGTTAGTGATACACAGCAATACTTGGAATTATTTAACTTGGTTGACTTATGTCAAATGGAATTGTTAGAAATAGAACTGTTTGATCATTTAACTGTGTATAAACAAATGACTGATGTTTAATTGAATTGTTAGTGATACACAGCAATACTTGGAATTATTTAACTTGGTTGACTTATGTCAAATGGAATTGTTAGAAATAGAACTGTTTGATCATTTAACTGTGTATAAACAAATGACTGATGTTTAATTGAATTGTTAGTGATACACAGCAATACTTGGAATTATTTAACTTGGTTGACTTATGTCAAATGGAATTGTTAGAAATAGAACTGTTTGATCATTTAACTGCGTGTAAACAAATGACTGATGTTTAATTGAATTGTTAGTGATACACAGCAATACTTGGAATTATTTAACTTGGTTGACTTATGTCAAATGGAATTGTTAGAAATAGAACTGTTTGATCATTTAACTGTGTATAAACAAATGACTGATGTTTAATTGAATTGTTAGTGATACACAGCAATACTTGGAATTATTTAACTTGGTTGACTTATGTCAAATGGAATTGTTAGAAATAGAACTGTTTGATCATTTAACTGCGTGTAAACAAATGACTGATGTTTAATTGAATTGTTAGTGATACACAGCAATACTTGGAATTATTTAACTTGGTTGACTTATGTCAAATGGAATTGTTAGAAATAGAACTGTTTGATCATTTAACTGTGTATAAACAAATGACTGATGTTTAATTGAATTGTTAGTGATACACAGCAATACTTGGAATTATTTAACTTGGTTGACTTATGTCAAATGGAATTGTTAGAAATAGAACTGTTTGATCATTTAACTGTGTATAAACAAATGACTGATGTTTAATTGAATTGTTAGTGATATACTGCAATACTTGGAATTATTTAACTTGGTTGACTTATGTCAAATGGAATTGTTAGAAATAGAACTGTTTGATCATTTAACTGTGTATAAACAAATGACTAATGTTTAATTGAATTGTTAGTGATACACAGCAATACTTGGAATTATTTAACTTGGTTGACTTATGTCAAATGGAATTGTTAGAAATAGAACTGTTTGATCATTTAACTGTGTATAAACAAATGACTGATGTTTAATTGAATTGTTAGTGATACACTGCAATACTTGGAACTATTTAACTTTATTGACTAATGCTAAATTGAATTGTTAGAAACAGAATTGTTGAATCATTTAGCTGTGTGTAAACAAATGACTGATGTTTAATTGAATTGTTAGTGATACACAGCAATACTGGGAACTATTTAACTGTGTGCCAAAATACTGAGCAATGTTGAATAGAATAGTTAGTGTTAGATAAGAATGATTAAAACCATTTAACTGTGTAAAACAATATCAAAATTTTCTGTGTAAACAAATTAGTTCTAACTCATTTAAGAATTAATTTACTGACGAACTAATTTCCAAAATGCAATCTGGACGTGAGGACATTTTAGAAGAACGATATACAATAAAATTCTGTTTTAAACTTGGAAAAAATGCCACAGAAATGTATGGAATGCTTCAGACTGCTTTTGGAGCATCTTGCATGAATTGAGCATCAGTTTTTAAGTGGCATAAGAGATTCAAGTAAGGCAGGGAGTCTGTGAGGGATGATGAGAGGTGTGGGAGGAGTAAGGAAGTCAGAATACCAGAGTTGATTGGCCAAAGGGTTAGGGTTACTATGTTGAGGTTTTAAGGGAGTTCAGGAAGAGGCCAGCACTCTTCAAATCGGGTCAGTGGCATTTCCTCCAGGACAATGCACCAGTCCACAACTCCATCCTTGTCACAGACTATTTGATCAAGATGGGCATCAAGACAGTTCCTCACCCTCCCTATTTTCCAGACCTTGCTCCCAGTGACTTTTGGTTATTCCTTAAGCTCAGAGGGTGTTGTTATGAAACAATTGAGGAGATGAAAGAGGCTGTGACGAAGGTCGTTGACACACTCACACAAGAGGACTTCCATGGGGCCTTCCAGAAGTTGTTGGAATGGTACAACAAGTTCATTGCAGCCAGAGGAGATTACTTCGAAGGGGACTAGAGTTTCATGTGTGTACTGTCAATAAAAGTGCCCATATGAAAAAAGTCTAGAAACTTATCGTATGCACCTTGTATATGTATAAAGAGGATTTGGCATTAAATAACCTACAATGGTTGATATGTCATAAAACCCAATACAACCAAATCATAAACATTCAATTTATATGTATAAAGAGGATTTGGCATTAAATAACCTACAATGATTGATGTGTCATAAAACCCAATCCAACCAAATCCTATATATTTAAAATATATGTATAAAGAGGATTTGGCATTAAATAACCTACAATGGTTGATATGTCATAAAACCCAATCCAACAAAATCATAAACATTTAATATATATGTATAAAGAGGATTTGGCATCAAATAACCTACAATGGTTGGACGAGTAAGTCATAAAAATACAACTAAACCATTAATACCCTGGCTCTTCAAACATTGATATTGCAGCTAAGAACAAAGTGTTTATCTGTTTAAAATAATTGTGAAGATATATTTTTATACAATATACAAACAGTGATCAAAATTGTTTAACTGACTTTGGCATGAAATACCCCAACAAGGGTTGACATATCAAAAAACCAACAAACTCCTTCCTACAAAAAAGCAATATGATATATAGTTGGTCGGCAACCGTAGTTGAAGGCAACCAGAAGGCTCCCTTTTCAATAGCTACTACACCGAAGTGTAAGGGAGGGTGCTACTCCTTTCCCTAGATTGCTTCACTTTACCCTTGATACATACCTTATATTGCTGAGTGTTAAGCAAAGAGGTATCAAGTACCATTTTTAAAATCTTTGGTATGACGTGACCAAGGATTGAACCCAGGTCTCCCGAACCATTGGCAAACACTCTACCCACTAGACCAATGAGCCGGTACTACTACTTTCCCAGGATTGCTCCACTTTACCCTTGATATGTACCTTATATTGCTGAGTGTTAAGCAAGGAGGTATCAAGTACCATCTTTAAAGTCTTTGGTATGACGCGACCTGGGATTGAACCCAGGTCTCCCGGACCATTGGCGAACACTCTACCCACTAGCCCAGTGAGCTGGTATATGAAAGTATTCATTAACTAAGTATTCATCAACTGTTGTAAAAATATAATGGCTGTCTGTGGAACATGATCAGCTATGACAGTGTTAGCTGAGAGCTGTCACAGACTTGGTAGGTGCTCTGTGAAGTGACAGGCTGGGAGGTAAATAGCAGGGTGCTCCTTCAAAGGAGTGACCAAAGGGAATGTGACCTTGGAAACATCAGGGAGTGAAAGGATGGTGGAACTTTAGTAGCCAGACAGAATGTAGTTACTGGTATTTATTTTATCAATTTTATTGTTCCTATTTACCAACCCCTCCGCTCGGGCAGGATGTGACACAAGGTCATTTTTTAAGCGGAGTTTTAACAGGTTTGAATTCAGAGTTTTCATTCTCCTAGACTAGTTGCCTCACCAAGGCTGAAGAACCTAGTCTGACTTACTATTTTCCCATAGCTGGAGGGAGAATAATTGGATTCATACTTTTCCCAAGGGTATTAGTGTAACACTACGTAGGTGGTCCGCCAAGCAGACGATCCTTTTGTCTGTTTTGGCGCGAAACCAAACAAAGGCCTGAGCCTGTGATCTTGACATAACCGGAAGTGGGTAAGGGAATGCGAGAGGAGTTGGGCAAGGGAACTCAGAGAAGGAGTTGGTGAAGGGTGACGCGAGTGGCCAGTCAACACCGGACAGCAGAAGTGACCAGTCGGCATGAGAGAGAGTCCAGAGCAGTGAGGGAAGACTGATCAAGATGGGTTGGCATTCCAAGTAGCTTTGTAGAAATTTCGCTAGAAATCCATGCTAGCATTAGTCTACATAATTGGATTCATACCTTTCCCAAGGGTACTAGTGCTATGTGAAATGCAATCAACCTCGTCCAGGATTTGAACTCGTGTCACCATGTCCATTTCCTATGACGATAACCATTACACCACAGCCACCACAATTTTATTGATGGTAGTACAGGATGTTAGAAAAATTTGCTATCATTTGGGATGTAGTGGGTGTTTCAGAAAACTCAATGTTATTTTCTAATCTAAAGACTTAGGTAAGTTATTTCATCACAAAATGATATCAGTTTTTCTGAAATACCTTGTAATTTATAGTCATTGATTTTGTTGTGTAGCTGGGGAGACAGGTAACTGTTACACGTTATCACTTATACTTAATATCACTAATATCATCCCTCATAGACCTGATGATGGTTCATTAGAACTGAAACGCTATAGTGTCAACTTTGCTTCTCAATAAATCTCTCCTTCTACTTGGATTACTTTGTTATCAATTTCTCTCTCTCTCTATCTATCTATCTATATATATATATATATTGTCATCCACAGACAGACCTGTTTCATTCTATCAGAACTTTTCAGTGTGGCTAGACAGGCTAGATTCCTGAAGCTGGGATTGAAACCTGGCTAACATATATATATATATATATATATTAAGTGCTTCAGAAAAATTAGTTTCGTTTGGTTTTGTTTGGTTTCTTTGTTTAAAGGCATATCAACCTTTATGGGTTATTTAAAGCCAAAGCCATTCTTATAGAAAAAAAAGTATTGGTACTATTTTACTCATAGTTGTAGGGGATAAGCGGGCTCATACTTTTCCTAAGAGGATTAGTCTGAATGTGAACATAATAGCATGACTGGAGTTTGAACTCGCTTACTACAATCCCGCAGTCGACTATGTTTGTCATTTTGCCACAGGGACTTGGCCTTCAGAAAAATTGAAATGGCCACCACATTTGTCTGACCTGACACCTTGGGATTTTTTCTCTGAGGCTATATGACGGAACGGTTCTATGTTACCTCTCTCTCAACAAACTAAGAGAGACTGTTATCATATTTACCAACCCCTCCACTCAGGCAGGATATGACACAAGGTCAATTTTTAAGCGGAGTTTAACAGGTTTGAATTCAGAGTTGTCCTTCTCTTAGACTAGTTGCCTTACCAAGGCTGAAGAATGCCAGATGTAATATAATGGCCGAGAGATTTCCTTTTATATATCCCGCCTTTGGGTTTAGTTAGGCTGATAACCTTCCGCTTAGAGAATGGGTTAGTTAGGAGCAAACTTGAGCGCAGGTGTTGATGCGTGTGTGGGGAGGGTGTGTCGTTCTCAGATGTCAAAATGAAAATCCCAGATAGAAGGTGTAACCAGGGGATGTGAATGACGTCATGCACCGGAAGCGTGCGTGGAGGGTTTTGGGAGATTTGAGAAAAGTCAGTTAGTGGAGTCTTGCTGTCCGAAGAAGAAGGGTGACTTTCGCTTGCTCGCCGAGGCCTTGTGGCGGGTGCGACACGCGGTTTGGGGCAGATGGAAAAGTCAGCAAAGAAAGATGGTATCTCTCTCTTTATGTCGAAAAACCTTTTTAACTCAAAGGTAATAAAAAGTTTCGTACCTGAACTAAGAAGTCGTAAGTGTTTTTTTTTTTTTTTGTGTTTCGGGATTCCTACGTTATCTATATATGTGCGTTATGGACATTATGAACGTTTTGCGTACCGGTATGGGTATGTCTATTTCACGTATTCATGTATGGCTATGTATGGGTATGTCTATTTCACATATTCATATCTGGATATGTAACATGGAGACTGTTATGAAAGACATGTGGCAGCATGTTTGGCAAGAGTTGAACTCTTAATTTGACATGTGCTGTTTCATAGGGGGTGCAGGTATAGAAAACTTGTGAAAACTTATGAAATCATTCATGAAATCCACAGACTTTGAATTTCTCCTTCAAATTTTGTATTTCCTATTGAAGTCGGATGCAGAGGTTTTATTACCGTTTTCTTAACTAATCTTGGACTTCCTCCATCGGACAAGAGGAAATACATGGAAAAGATCCAAGATAAGGCTCTAACTGCATCAGCGTGGATCTGGCAATCCCACAGAGCGACAACAATCTGACAAAGTCTGATGGTGTCGTGAGATACTGCGGGGCGCCCTGGGCTAGTGGTAATGATGCTTCAGCCCCGAAACCATGCCTGATCCCAGAGTCATCATCTGATGAAGGCTTTGTTAGAAGCAATGCTGTTGTATAAACATCAGTTATTCTATGATACCTATATATATATATATCAGAGGTGATTTTGAGTGCAGAGTTTTTCAGGCTCAGCTTTGAGAGTTATTCTCTCAACAATATTTTGAAGCAATAAAAATTCTCTCAGAACAAGTCATTTGTCTTTGGTTTTAGTTAAACTCAAAAACCATCATGAATGATTATTTTAACTCACTAACTTTTATACCTTGAAGCAACAATGAGGCCATACACTACTTAGATAGGTTGTCACTTAAGCAACAGCCAGTATTGTAAGCAATCACATCAAAGCAAAGCTGAGTAAATAATGACTTTAAAAGCTTTCATGACTTGAAATATTGATTGAGAAATATTTTGCTGATAGCAATCAAAATGATGTGACACCCAGAAAACAATTTTATTTATTTAAGACCCATTAAAATTGACTTAAAAAAACAAGCAAAATCCTCAAATGACTCAAATAGATTTCTTGCTAAAAGAAAAAAATAATCTTTAAAAATCTCAAAGAATATATTTTTGTTTCGACACAACTAAATTTTGAGAATAAATAAGTTTTTTCTGTTTATTATAATACTTTAATATTATCTGCGGAAAATTCAGTAATACAGCATTATGCCCTAAAGATTTGAGTGTTATCAAAGGTCTGAGTGATTTTTGTGTTTGTTGGGGGTGCTTTTGTAGAGAAGAGGAAAATCTCATATTTTGTTTTGGTGCGCTATCTAATTCAACACTGAATTTCACCCAATCAGGATGACATATCCTATTCAGCCCGGACCTTCATTTCCGGCTAGCAAAACGGGTGAGCGGCCAAATTCTCTCTCTTCAACTTGAGACAGCGACCGGAGCAGTCGTGTCTCTGGTCGCCCCTGCTTAGCGATGCTTTTTAGCTAAACAAGCCACCCAGTGGGACATCTCACTGTGGCTTTAACCCTAGCAGCTGCAACATGGACACTCAACGAGGGAACCATCTAATTTATGGATTCTTTGCGTCTAATCTATTTTAGACCAAGGAATCCCAGTTGAATATGAATTAGATACGTTCAGCATGCCTTCCACAAGCACCACAAAAATTTACTATGTCGATCCGAGCGCCACTTCGCTCGCGACACACCTAGCTCTCATTTCACCTCTGGTCCACATTAATGGAGATAACGCCTACTCTCCCCAATTACCAGACACACAAAACTACACGGTGACCTTGAATACTTCCCTCACACGTCCAACAACACGCTGCCATCTCAACATCCCACTAAGCTATCGCGTCTCCAAAACCAACAAGCCTAAATACCACGAGTCTTGCAGCACCAAGAACAAACCGCCTCAAAGCTGCAAATAAAGAATTTTCGTTATTGTGTGTTGTATAAAGAATAGTTTCGCAATTCATTTGTGTGCCCAAAAGCAATAGTGTTATCCTCAAAACCGCTATACTTTTATATATATATATATATGTGTGTGTGTGTGTGTATATGTGTGCTTGGTTGTATGTATGCTTGTGTGCATGTGTGTACTTGTGTGTGTGTGTGTGTGTATGTGTTCTTCTGTGTGTACATGCTTGTGTATGTCTGTGTGTGAGTTTACTTGTGTATGTTTGTGTATACACACACACACACACACACACATATATATATATATATATTTCTTAAACATTGATCATATATATATATATTTCTTAAACGTTGATCAAAAAACATTTGACTGATATATATCTATATGTATTAAAAGGAATAAGTAAAGTTGGCGACCATAGTTGAGGGTGACCCGAAGGCTCCCCTTTCAATAGCTACAACTCTGAGGTTTAAGGAAGGGTGCTACTCCATTCCCTGGATTGCTCCACTTTACCCTTGATCCTTACCTTAAAATTCTGAGTGTTAAGCAACGAGGTATCAAGTACCATTTTGTGAGTCTTTCGTATGACTCTGTAAAGAATAAGTAAATAAAATTCAACCATGTCATGCATGATTTTCAGTACTAAGAATGTATTCCCTTCTTTGCATAAAAATGTTATCCCTACCTTACAAAAATTTAGTCTTACACTGTTGAAATGTCAGTACAAGACTGACAATGTCGGTTAAAATATCCCAAGATTAGAGGAGGTGTCCTCATGGTGTAATGGTTAAAGCAAAGGACTGCAGAATTGTAGTAAGCAAATTCATACCCCAGTCACACTATTACGTTCACTTTCGGGCAAATACTCTTGGGAAAGGCATGAACCCTATTATCCTCCCAGCTATGGGGTTAAATAGTACCACTACTGTTCTTCAAGGAGAATAGATTTGGCATTAAATAACCTACTAAGGTTGATATGCCATTAAACAAAGAAACCAAACCAAACCAAAAAATAAGTGTATTTAAAAAGGAAAAATGCAACCCTGCTCTCAAACCATGCTTGTTTATTGCTTTTGTGATGTCTCCTGATCTTTATTTATTCTGTCTTCTATGAGGAAAAAGCCAATTTCATTCATTTTTTTTTATTTTGTATGTTTAAATTAAATTCTTATTCTTAAGGTTGATATGCCATTAAACAAAGAAACCAAACCAAACCAAACCAAAGATTAGATGTGAGAATCTCTCAATATGTGCCTACTTCCATAGGAAAACACACACAAATACACCCAACTGGGTATTAACAGGTTCATGTGTTTGCTATTGGCAAGTATCTGACAAGTCTAAGTTCTTATTCTAAGCATTATCCCAATGAAAGTTTCTACGTCTTACTTAAGGTCTAAACAAAAAAAAAATCATCTCAACATTGTTGAAGCTGTTGTAGTCATGTTGCAGCGTTCCTCCTTTGGTAGGCAAAAGGAGCTCACACAAATTGGACTTATTTAAGGATTTTTCACTATAACCTTGTGGAATTTTTTCCCTGTCTCCGTCCATCCTTCCTTTCTCCTCCTCTTCCTCCTTCTTCTCCCTTTTGAGATCATGTCCTTGATTGTTTTAATTGTTCAATCTATTAATTATTGATGATTATTTTTTTTACTTTGAAAAGTGTCAGTCAAAGTCAGGATCCTCGTTAGTTGATTTAATTTCATTACTTATAAAAATCATGTCTCCATTTGTTTTTAACTTGATATTCCATTTGGAACTATACCACCAACATCTCCTTTTCTCTCTCTCTCTCTCTCTCTCTCTCTCTTTCTCTCTACATACACACACACACACACACACACACACATATATATATATATATATATATATAGTATTCTTTGGTCCAGTTAAACCGAGTTATCCTATGTGACCGGTTTTGTTGTTTTTCTTAAAGTATATATATATATATGCATGCTTACAAAGATTATGAAGTTTTTAGTAATATATAGATACATAGAATAAAGTCTTGATGTTGTCCTTGGGACGAAGAGTTGAAGGTCTTTAATGTGCTTTCAAAGTCATTGAAAATAGACAAAATATCTCAAGGTCAGAGGAGGCATAAGATATTGGTACATTCAATTATTTCATACCTCAGTTTGTGAATGTTATGAGGGATTTTTCTTCCGTTGTGTATTTATGCATATTCATTTGCAAATGACTCACTGCAGTTGAATTTTTAATTCACTTTGATTGGCTTCTGGCCAATGACTTCATAAATCATTTAGAATAAACAATCATCACAGTCATGGTCACATAATCACTCATTTTCTCTCTCTTTATTTAGTTTGTTAAAATCTATCAATCTATCGATTTTAGTCTGCTCATATATACACTTTCTCAATCTGTTCATCTCTCTCTCTCTCTCTCTCTCTCTCTCTCTCTCTCTCTCTTCATCTCACACTATTTCTCTCTTCATCTCACACTATTTCTCTCTCTCTCTCTCTCTCTCTCTCTCTCTCTCTCTCTTCATCTCACACTATTTCTCTCTCTCTCTCACTCAGTTCATATGTATGTATGTATCTATCTATTTTAATCTGCCCATAACTCTCTTCCTCAATCTGTTCATCTCTCTCTCTCTCTCTCTCTTCATCTCACTATTTCTCTCTCTCTCTCTCTCTTCATCTCACACTATTTCTCTCTCTCTCTCTCTCTCTCTCTCTTCATATCTATCTATCTATCTGGTCTGCTCATATCTGTCTTTCTCAATCTGTTCATCTCTCTCTCTCTCTCTCTCTCTCTCTCTCTCTCTCTCTCTCTCTCTCTCTCAATATGTTCATATCTATGCATGTATGTATTCATGCCTCTATCTATCTCTCTATTTATCTATTTTGATCAGCTCATATCTATCTTTCTCAATCTGTTCATCCTTCTCTTTTCCCCCCCCTCTCTCTCTTCCTCTCTCTCTATTTCTCTCTGTCTCACTACCAATGTTTATATCTATGCATATACATATTTTTGTATCTATCTCTCCAATTATATATTTTACTCTTCTCATATCTTTCTCAGTCTGTTCATATCTCCCCCTCCTTTCTCTCTCTCTCTCTCTCTCTCTCTCTCTCTCTCTTTCTTTCTCAATCTGTTCGTATCTATCTATCTTAGACTACTTATATATATCTATTCCTTCATCTGTTTAAATCTCTTTTTCTCTTACTATTTCTATCTAGATTAGTATGCTTCTATCTATCTATCTATCTATCTATCTATTTCATTCCTTTTATATATCTCTCAATATTTTCAACTCTCTCTCTCTCTCTCTATCTCACTTCGTTAATATTTCTATTATTCTGTCCATATATCTCAATAAATTTGTTGATATCTATCTATCTATCTATCTATCTATCTATCTATCTATCTATCTCATTTTGTGCATACCCCTCTCTCTCTCTCTTGTCTCACTCACTATATTGATATCTCTCTATCGTTATCATTCTGTCCATATCTATCTATCTATCTATCTATCTATCTCATTTTGTTCATATATCTCTCTCAATCTGTTCATCTCTCCCCCACTCTCTCTCACTTTGTCAATATCTCTCTATTTTTAATATTCTATCTATCTCTCTATCTCTCTATATATCTATCTATTTCATTCCTTTCATATCTCTCTAATATGTTCATCTCTCTCTCTCTCTCTCTCTCTCTCTCTCTCTCTCTTTCTCTCTCTCTCTCTCTCTTTCCCTCTATCTCACTTCATTAATATGTCTATCATTCTGTCCATATATCTCAATAAATTTGTTGATATCTATCTATCTATCTATCTGATTTTGTTCATACCCCCTCTCTATCTCTTGTCTCACTCACTTTATTGACATCTCTCTATCTTTATCATTCTGTCCATATCTATCTATCTATCTATCTATCTCATTTTGTTCATATATCTCTCTCAATCTGTTTCTCTCTCAATCTGTTCATCTCTCTCTCTCTCTCTCTCTTACTCTCTCTCTCTCTGCTCGTATTTGTCTACCTATTTCAGATTGCCCATATCTATCTTTTTCAAACTGTTCATATCTATCTATCTATCTATCTATCTCATTTTGTTCATATATCTCTCTCAATCTGTTCATCTCTCTCTCTCTCTCTCTCTCTCTCTCTCTCTCTATCTGCTCGTATTTGTCTACCTATTTCAGACTGCCCATATCTATCTTTTTCAAACTGTTCATATCTATCTATCTATCTATCGATCTGATTATGTTATCTATTCATTTTTCTCTGTTCAAATCTATATTCATCGATCAACAAAGAGCTGTGTATATGTGTTCATAAGTTTTTCATAGATATTCATAATTATCTATAATCAATAACAGATGACAGTTATAGCAAATTCAAAGTTATGCTGAAAAGTTCTCGGCTCAACCAATTACTTTTTCCAAAAATCCTATTAAATTACATTTTTTTGTTTTCAATGAAGGTATACTTAGCATAAAGGCGATCATCGTAGGAAATGGAAGAGGCAACTCAAGTTCATTTCCTGTACAAGGCTGTTTGCATTTCACTTCCTGCCAATGCCCTTGGCAAAAGCATGAATCCTTCTGTTCTCTTTCCCCCACCAGCTATGGGTAAATAGCAGGGCAGACTGATTTCTTTTTTTGTCTTGGTCAGGCAATCAATCTAGGAGAAGGAAAACTTTGAATTAAAACCATATTTACTTTGCCTTAAAAAAATTGACCTTGTGTCACACCCTTCCTGTAGCGGAGGTGTTGGGTAAATACATCTTTTTTTTGGAAGAGTTAATAATTAAGAAATGATAAGCAAAGTATGTTGAACTGTCGTATGAATAAATGTAGAAATTTTGTTAAGGAACTGGTGATCTTGTTTCACCGAATATCAGCAGCCCCTTGGGGTCACGTGGCATCCATTATAAAAAGAGCTACAACTGTAGATTCCACCTCTTTTTGTTCCACTCCCACCGCTGTTAGCAACAGGTCCATTCGTAGCAGCCCTTGACGGCAAATGTATTTGGTACCTTCCACCAGCCAGTAACCAAGAGCGACGAACGCACGTGCTGAGTTAAAAGGAACAGGACACACAGCTAAATTCCAGCAGGCATTTTATCAGCAAACCTAACCTAACCTTACCAAACCTTACCTTACCTTAAACCTTTACCTTATAACTTTACCTTATAACAACCTTACAACTGAACCTTACAAACCTTACAAAACCCTACCACCTATCTGAACCTTGAACTCATTTTTTGAACTCTTACATATCCGTTGTTTGTTCCAGTTGGTGTAAAACCCTGTTTATTGTTGTTGTTGTTGTATATAAATTTTGTTGCTCTAAAAGTCGTTCGTCTCCTCTCTTCAAAAGCTGTCAACCAACTCCATACTGCTGTTGAAGAACGGTTTATTCTTTTACAAAATGTAGGAATAAACAGGGCTTTTCAGGGCTTATAAAAATCCCCATATACATTAAATTGCATGTATTGCTCTCAGTCATTCTTTCTTGGTTGGGCTAAGAACTTTTCAACATTCTCTTATATGCATAAGGTGTGTTACAATCTAACAAAAGGTTACTGAATAAGAAATAAGCAAAACAGAAGCTGGAAATGAAAGAGAAATCTTTATAACATTAACAAAATACAATACTTACCAGCAGCATAAAGAATGTAACTGCTGCTAGTAGTGACTACTTAGTATATATTCACCTCCTCACAATAGTGTCGTGTGTATGCCTGAGGAATGGGACATACCCATTAATGTTTATAGGTAGAGTATATAACAGTGTGAGGAATGGGACATACCCATTAATGTTTATAGGTAGAGTATATAACAGTGTGAGGAATGGGACATACCCATTAATGTTTATAGGTAGAGTATATAACAGTATGAGGAATGGGACATACCCATTAATGTTTATAGGTAGAGTATATAACAGTATGAGGAATGGGACATACCCATTAATGTTTATAGGTAGGGTATATAACAGTATGAGGAATGGGACATACCCATTAATGTTTATAGGTAGAGTATATAACAGTATGAGGAATGGGACATACCCATTAATGTTTATAGGTAGGGTATATAACAGTATGAGGAATGGGACATACCTATTAATTTTTATAGGTAGGGTATATAACAGTATGAGGAATGGGACATACCTATTAATTTTTATAGGTAGGGTATATAACAGTATGAGGAATGGGACATACCCATTAATGTTTATAGGTAGAGTATATAACAGTGTGAGGAATGGGACATACCCATTAATGTTTATAGGTAGAGTATATAACAGTATGAGGAATGGGACATACCCATTAATGTTTATAGGTAGAGTATATAACAGTGTGAAGAATGGGACATACCCATTAATGTTTATAGGTAGGGTATATAACAGTATGAGGAATGGGACATACCTATTAATGTTTATAGGTAGGGTATATAACAGTATGAGGAATGGGACATACCCATTAATGTTTATAGGTAGAGTATATAACAGTATGAGGAATGGGACATACCTATTAATGTTTATAGGTAGAGTATATAACAGTATGAGGAATGGGACATACCCATTAATGTTTATAGGTAGGGTATATAACAGTATGAGGAATGGGACATACCCATTAATGTTTATAGGTAGAGTATATAACAGTATGAGGAATGGGACATACCCATTAATGTTTATAGGTAGGGTATATAACAGTATGAGGAATGGGACATACCTATTAATTTTTATAGGTAGGGTATATAACAGTATGAGGAATGGGACATACCTATTAATTTTTATAGGTAGGGTATATAACAGTATGAGGAATGGGACATACCCATTAATGTTTATAGGTAGAGTATATAACAGTGTGAGGAATGGGACATACCCATTAATGTTTATAGGTAGAGTATATAACAGTATGAGGAATGGGACATACCCATTAATGTTTATAGGTAGAGTATATAACAGTGTGAAGAATGGGACATACCCATTAATGTTTATAGGTAGGGTATATAACAGTATGAGGAATGGGACATACCTATTAATGTTTATAGGTAGGGTATATAACAGTATGAGGAATGGGACATACCCATTAATGTTTATAGGTAGAGTATATAACAGTATGAGGAATGGGACATACCTAGTAATGTTTATAGGTAGGGTATATAACAGTATGAGGAATGGGACATACCCATTAATGTTTATAGGTAGAGTATATAACAGTATGAGGAATAGGACATACCCATTAATGTTTATAGGTAGAGTATATAACAGTATGAGGAATGGGACATACCCATTAATGTTTATAGGTAGAGTATATAATACATTTCTAGACTGAAGTTGTAATTACCAAGACAATCTAGGGAGTTGGAATATCTCCTACAATATAGTAGCTATTTAAACTTGAGCATCAGCTTCTTCACTAAAATGCCAAGAATCTCTGCAGTCAATGAACTTTTTGTTATCTGGTCAAGTTTTTTTGATGAACAACACATTGGAGCTATTCTGTTCATTTTGCTGTTAACAGAAATGACAAAACTTTCCTATGAAAATCCATCTCTTAATCTAGTAAAAGTAAAGTTAGCGATCTTCGTCGAGGGCAACCCAAAGGCTTCCTTTTCAATAGCTACTACACCGAGGTGAAGGAGTGGCGCTACTTCATTCCCAGAATTGCTCCACTTTACCCTTGATCCTCATCTTATAGTGCTAAGCAAGGTGGCATGAAGTACCATTTTTTGAGTCTTTGGCATGACCTGACCTGAGATTAACCCCGGTCTACCGAATCATTGGTGAACACTCTACTCATAAGGCCAAAGTGCCATCAGAATTATATATATCCAGTTCTGAGGGTTCCCCAGCTTTAGAAAAGATATAAAATCTTTCCTAGATTTCAATTTTGAAAATGACTTCTTGGCCATAAAAAGCATCTTCATTTTAGGATGTTTCTAGTATTGTTCATTTTGTGGACATCAAATCATACATCTGGATAAAAAGATAGATACCCACATCATATGATGCTAAAGTCTTGACTCAACTCTTCATTTTTTCTTTACTTCTGTTGGTAATATGGATAATGTGTATCTATAATAATTCCATCTTTTGATTGTATTAGATACAATCCCCACCAAAAATTGAAAGTTCCTACCCTGAATATCTTTTTCAATTCTGAGATCACATTTTTCTTGAATGATTCATTTCCACAGAATATGAAATCATCCACATGCATTGCCAGGATGCCAATCAAATTGCCAGCTGCATCATGCCAATGAAATAGGGCATCTTCATAGGCTCTCACCATCCCTCTTAGTTGAGTTAAAACTTGATTAATTCTCTTATACCATAAGCGGTTTGAATCATCTAATCCATAGTTGCATCTCTTTAGCTTACACACCTGTGATTTGGAACATGCACTAGATTGTGGTTTAAGAAACACCTCTCTCTGCAGCTGATCAATCTGTTGAAATGCTTAGTTGAAATTAAGAGTTTCAACCTGCCAACTCATAACAGAGGCTATTAACATTACAAGATATATAGCTTCATGGCTGCATATTTGAGAGTTTGTTTTTAAAGTCCTCTTCATAATCTTGTGCAACAAGACAGGGCTTCATTATCTTATTATTATCTTTGAATTTCTCTGTTATCCCCAATCTTGTTAATATATATTTCTAAAGCACACATTCATAGACCTCATGTTTTTTTTTAGTTTCTATTTCTTTATTCTTTCCATTTATCGCATTTTTTCTTTGGTTTTGTTCAGATGTGAGCAAAACCAGATGTTCTTGAGGATTTTGGTGATTTACTACATCTGTCTCTTGGGGAAGTTCTCTCGTTCATCGACTGGATCCGAGTTAATGCGGACGGGACCTCCATTTTTTTTCTTCTGGTATTATATTTAGCCAGTGGTAAGTGAAAGTGACAATTTCTGTATCCAGGTTCAGAAATCCAAATTTGCAAGTCAAACATCACATGCATGAAGAAAAAGAGGATAAAGAAGTCTGGGGTGGGGGCGTCCACATCGTGTTGTGGCAAATGTGCTGGATTGTGATATCATAGTAAGCAAGTTAGAACTCCTGTTGCACTACAAATCATATCCATTTAAGAATGCTATGTGCTGTTTTGAAAGTACTACCTTACAAACTAGCACTTGTACAGCCACTTACCTCCTATCTCACAAACTATCCAAGTAAAATAAGCCAGACATATAGAGCACAGCTGGAGAAGTAAGTTGGTTGGTTGGTTTTGTTTTATAGCATATCAAGCATTGTAGGTTATTTAATGCCAAACCCATTTTTATAGATATAAACAGTTCTATTTTAATCAATTTAGTTTAGCCTAAGTACACAGTTTAAAGGTTAAAAACAGTTCTATTTCAAACAACTCAGTTTAGTCAACAAAGTTAAATGGTTCCAAGTATTACTATGTATTCCAAACAATTCAATTAAACATCAGTCATTTATTCAACACAGTTAAATGTAAAAACAGTTCAGTTTAGCCTAAGTACACATCGATACTGCTATATGGATGCACTACTTGGATGCTAACTAAACGGCTGGAGAAAAAGATAGACGGCAATTACACAAAAATGCTGCGAGCGATATTGAACCAGTCATGGAGGCAACGCCCCACAAAGCACCAACTATATGGCCACTTGCCTCTCATCACAAAAACTATCCAAGTTAAATGGACCAGACATGCAGGATACTGCTGGAGAAGCAGGGACGAGCTCATAAGTGATGTACTCCTATGGACCCCCTCATATGGCTGAACAAAAGCAGGACGGCCAGCTCGAACATACATACATCAGCACTGTGAGGATACAGGATGAAGCCCAGAAGACCTGCCAGAAGTGATGAACGATAGGGAGGAGTGGCGAGAGAGGGTCAAGGATATCCGTCCTGGTGGCATGACATGATGATAATGATGATGACACGGCTTAAATGTCAAAACAGTTCTATTTTAAACAATTCAGTTTAGCATAAGCATACAGTTTAGTTCAATTTTTTCCAATGATAGGACCCAATCAGACGCTACCACTCCAGGCCAGAGTGGACCTGGGAATGATGGCAATAAAGAGGTACTTCACATTCGTCAAAGTTCCAGTATTACTTAAGCCTCTCCATCAAATTGCTTAGTGTTATATCCAGGAAAATCATTGGAGGAATCTTACTCCTCTGCAGAGATGCACTCCGTATATTTTATTGCCCCAGCTGATGAGGACAAGTGAAGTAAGGATGAACTCATAAGCAACATACTCATATGAACTCTTACACATGGATGTGCCAGTGTTTGCTAACCAGCAAAAACTTATTTACATGAGCTCTGTGGACACTGGAGGCTGTCTAGAAGACCTGACAAAAGCAATCGATGAAAGTGACAGATGACGAGAGAGTCTGGGAACTGTACTTTCATTGTGATTTGATGATGACGATTGTCAGTAATAATCTTTAATAATTTTTAAACCATCCTCCATTACTGCTAAATGTCGACAAGTCTGTATATTGAGACCAAATCTGTATGTCTTGTTTCCATTCTGTGTACAATACCTCATTTTGACAAATTTACTGCTAGTTTCATGAAATCAGCCATCTTTCTTCTAATCATGTTTCAATATAAATTGAACAAAAGTATTTCTGTCACACAAGAGAAGGCGGCTCTGCAACCAATGTTAATCAGGTTCACACATAATAATGTAGATATAACTACGTGTGTTTAAGGTCAGACATATTTATTCAGACAGAAAACAATCTATAAAACAAGGGGCACAACCAAGTATCAGATTGATACAAAATTAGACAAATAAAACTTAACACAAATGTTTTGAGAAAAACAAACAAAAAACAACAACAAAAAAAAAAAGATTTTAAACTGTGTATTCAGTCTCTAGTTTTCCAACAAGAGCATTGGGAAATTTTAATATATCCTATATGCATATTTGTAGGCATGTAGACATGTGTATCCACTTGCAGGTGAGTGTTATCCAATATCAGCTATAAATAAATACTCCCTTAACAATGGGGGTGTTTTCGTGGTGTAATGTTAAAAGCGATGGACTACAGAATTGTAGTATGCGAGTTCGTATTCCTGTCACACTATTACGTTCACTTTCGGGCAAATGCCCTTAGGAAAGGTATGAACCCCCTTAATCTCCCAGCTATGGGTTAAATAGTACCACTACTGTTCTTCTAGGAGAATAGATTTGGCATTAAATAACCTACAAAGGTTGATATGCCATTAAACAAAGAAACCAAACCAAACAAATCCCTTAACAATTTTTTTATCCAAAGTTGATTTTCTTTTAAACCAAAGATAACAGGATTTTGTAATTTATAGTAAAAAAAATCTACTCTCAAAACTGGAATTATTAGGTATTATTTATTACCAAACTCTGCTGCATTAAAACTCTGTAATCAAAAATAAAATTGCATAAATTTATATATATATATATATATATATATATATATATATAGGTATTATTCGTCCAGTTAAACTGGAGTTGGGAGGAATTCCATCAGGACAAAAAAACATTCAACAGTGAACATTTAAATTTTCCTGGTAAAGAGCTCAATGTAACTGACATTACAGAGCAATAATTTCTTTAAGAAAAAATAAAACAGGTCACATTAGGATTATAAATTTATTTCCATCCTGTTATGTGTTTTTTTGATAAAATCCAAAAACACGAAAAAAAATTAACAGGACTTCTTCAGATAAATTTATAATCCTAATGTGACCGGTTTGTTTTATATATATATATATATATATATATATATATAAAGTAAATAAGGACTGTGAATATACCAAGAATGAGTGCTCAATGCACGGCTATTTAATACAAAATATACCTGCAAAGCAAAATATGTATTTTTCTTTAAAAGAACAAGAAATTTAGGAATACTATTTCTAAATTTCTTGTTTTTTAAACAAATATATCCATAGATAAGGGATGTATATATGCATATATATATATATGTATGCTTGTATGTATGTATGTATGTCTGCATATATGTATGTATGTTTGCATGTATGTATTTATGCAAGTATGTATACATGTATATATGTATGAATGTATGTATGTATGAAAGCATTCAAGTATGTATATGTGTATGTATGTATGAACGCATGCATATATGTATGCATGTATATATGTATGTAGATGTGCATGTCTGTATTTATGTATATATGTATGCATGTGTGCATCTATGCATATATATATGTATGCATGTATATATATATACATATATATATATATATGAATGTATATGTGTATAGATGTATGCATATATGTATGCATGTATATATGTATGCATATGTGCATGTGTGTATTCATGCATCTATGTATGCAATTGTATATGTATGCATATATATATGTATGCATGTATATATATATATATATATATATATACATCTATGTATGCATGTGTGTATATATGCATATATATATGTATGCATGTATATATATATATACATCTATGTATGCATGTGTGTATGTATGCATATATATATGTATGCATGTATATATATATATACATCTATGTATGCATGTGTGTATGTATGCATATATATATGTATGCATGTATATATATATATATGCATCTATGTATGCATGTGTGTATGTATGCATATATATATGTATGCATGTATATATACATATATATATATATATATATACATCTATATATGCAATTGTGTATGTATGCATATATATATGTAAGCATGTATATACATATATATATGTATATATATATATGCATCTATGTATGCATGTGTGTATATATGCATATATATATGTATGCATGTATATATATATGTATGCATCTATGTATGCATGTATATATGTATGCATGTATATATATATATATATGCATCTATGTATGCAATTGTGTATGTATGCATATATATATGTATGCATGTATATATATATATATATGAATGTATATATGTATAGATGTATGCATATATGTATGCATGCATGTACATATGTATGTATATATGCATGTATGCATGTATATATATATATATATATATATGTGTGTGTGTGTGTGTGAATGTATATATGTATAGATGTATGTATGTATGTATGTAGTAATTTACTAAGCTTTTTGCTTAGATGTAGCACAAGGCCATATGAAAGGAGCACCCAATGAGACTCGAACTCACTCGTGTAGGTTTGCTATTCGAGCTTGCTAACCATCACACCACCAGAGGTGCCTATGTATGTATGTGTCAGTCAGTTATACTTGGTGAACTAGTTTTAATACAAAAGAAACTGACAGCCTGAATTTTTTTTTTCTGCTAGATGAATAATCTTCCATTTCTTTCCGGTTGAAAATCATATAAGATAGTTATTATCATTAGCATCTGAGTCATCAAGTCATTGTTTTGAAACAAAACTGTTTTTCCAACACTGATAGCATAAGTCTATACAGAAATTTCATCTCTGAACAAAATAAACTTTTACTGATTGGTTAATTTTGTCGGCCATTTTTGATAACTCCTTTTCTCCACTTCAGTTTCTACAATGGATTGTTTTTCCATCTACTGTTAATCATGAAAACATCTTTCCAGTGTCAGAGATTGCATGTTAATAATGGCATGCACACTTAGCAATACACACATATTTTTTTTTTTTGTATGTGAGAGTCAGCAGAAAAGTTCATGGGCTGACCAAGATACTCTTAAAGAATGTGGCCAAATGAGGTTTATTTTTCAACAGAGTCTCTCTTGCAGCTGACACATTTTTTTCCATTAGTGTTGCTCTTTCTCGATCCCATTGGTCCAAAAAGTCATTAACAGCAGATATGATATTATCATTTATTATTTACATGGCAATACAAGTTCAAATCCTGGACAAGGCTGATTGAATTTCACATAGCACTAATACCCTTGGGAAAGGTATGAATCCAATTATTCTCCCTCCAGCTATGGGTAAATAGTAGGACAGACTAGGTTCTTCAGCCTTGGTGAGGCAACTAGTCTAGGAGAAGGAAAACTCTGAATTCAAACCTGTTAAACTCTGCTTAAAAATTGACCTTGTTTCATATCCTGCCCAAGCGGAGGGGTTGGTAAATATGGATATGATATTATCATGAGAACTCTTCAGCCAACATTCATATTTGCATGGTCTTATCCGCCGGAGCAATAGAATACACCAACTGCATCTCAGCAAAGGGATACATACCCCCCCACCCAACAAGTGTCCTAAATATGGTGAGGCTTCAGTCCAGGATCTTTGAGGAGTGTGGAGTACCTTTCCATAGTCATTACTCCCAGGTCCACTCTGACTTGGAGTAGTAGTACCTGTTGTGGTTCCATTCATAGGTCAAATAGAATTGTTAAATCATTTGATATGCTTGAACCCATTTAACTGTGTCCAAAGTAGAATTATTAGAAGTATGTAGTCATTTTCTAAATTTGAAACCATTCAACAGTGTGCAAATTGTGACGGCAAATTCTTTAAAATCCCAAAACGGAACTTTATTTTCGCACGTGTGAAGACGGGGCAGGTTGGCACTTGATCCCTTGTAGAATAAGTCCTCGTTCAGAGTTTTTTTCTCTGGCACATAAGAACTGGCATATTATTTGGGGGATTAATTTTTGGCCAGACTGACCGCCGCTGGCAAGGGGTTCCAAATTTCACACTATACACCCACCCACCAAGGCCACTAGTCTTCCTCCCCTAGAACAATGGAAGATATGGACCTCTGGGTTTATACGTAATAATATTAATTATAGTAGTCGGCAACTCCGGTTCCCCGTATAAGAATTTAAAGGAGTTTATAGGACAATTTTAAGCGAGCATATCATAAGGCGACATGAAGCTGGAAAAGAAACATGAAATAATAGCTTGGTAGCAAAAGACACAAAGAACGACTTGAGCACGTGGGAACATTAAAATATATCAATCTTTTACTACACGTAAATATACACCTTCAACGTGTCAAATATATCATAAATGAATAGTCCATGAACATAAATGTCTTTCTTCTTTTCTTTTCTTTCGTTTTCAGTCTTTCTTCAAATTGAGAGAGAGAGAGAGAGAGTATATAAAATTGGGTATAAGGAGAAACAGTCCCAAAGTTACTTATCTTATTTAGATGGATTCCTGTGGAGAATCTTTCTTCTTTTATGGGCTCTTCTTTTACCCGGAGTTCTTGGTTTTAGTTCCGTCCGCCACGAACCCTGTCCAACAACTGATTTTCTTGTTATCTATTTCCACTGACGGGAAGCCAATCATTTTGCTTCTCTCTTCTTCCCCTTGGTCAGGCGATTTCTTAGGGCTACTAGATGTCACCCAAGTCCGATTACTGAGTACAAACATCTGTTGGTCTTCACTCTGACCACATTCTTTCTTAACGGTCATTCTTTGACGGCTTGCTACTGTTAATTCGAACACGAGGATAGTAGTAATCTTATTTCTATCGTCTCAGTGGGACACCACGTGACAAAATGAATGATTAATATTAAGTAGAATTATTAGTGTTGGGTATCAATACCCCTTTATTGCTATTACTCCCAGGTCCACTTTGACACTTTTAGGATCCCATCTATGAGTCAAATAGAAGTATGTAATCATTTTCTAAATTTGAAACCATTCAACAGTGTGCAAATGAATGATTAATATTAAGTAGAATAATTATATAACATTTGAACAGGATGATATCTGATGGTCTGATATATGACATGATGAAATCAGAACTAAACTGTTGAAAGTGCAAAACAATTCAACAATCTAATTTAATCAAAACAGTAATACCTACTTTTAATTATTTCTCAATAAATAATTAGATAAAATACTTTCTTAATTACTGTTTATAGTTGCGCAATAAAGAACATTTTAAGACCAAATTTTCACCAAAAACAAGGAGTCATTCATTAAACTTTAACTTTGTTTTCTTAAAGACTATTGACTGCTAAAGAAATATGCTTTAGCAACTCTTTCGCACTTCTTATATAAACGTATTTAAACGTCATACCGCGTTGAATACTCTTTCTTATGAACCATATGGGGGTGTCTTTAAATTTTCCGTAACGTTACTTTATTATTTTCCGTAACGTTATTAATCCGTAAAGTTACTTTGCCATAACTTCAATCCAAAGTGTTCCTAAACATAGGTTATTAATTGAAATATTAAAGTTGACATTAATTATTATATTATCAATGCCATTGAGTATCAGGTTTGAGGATTTAGCATGTTTGGAATATTGAAGTAAACACAGTGAGCTACATCAAGGTATAGAGAACATTATCTACAGTATTGCATTGATTTTGATTGTATTACAGTTGTTTTGAAAGTATAAATATTTGTATGTTTTGTCATTATGCCATTGGATGTTGAAGAAATATTTTTGTAGGCTTGCATGGCCAAAAATGAGGATCGTTAATTACATCCAATATGTGATAAGCACCTTTCTCGGGCTAAAAATTAGGGGTTGTTAATTGCACAAAGCCGTTCATTACTCATGTGGGATTGGATTAAATGAGGTTAGTTTGTGGGAGGTTATATTGGGTTTTTATATTTAATTTCCATTTTTTAGTGGTATATTTAATTTGTTTTTAAATGTGGTTGTGTGTTCTCATAAGTTGGAAGGTCATCATTTATAGCGATGGGGATAACATGATTATTATTATTGGGGGTTTTAGGTTTAAGGTTTAAGTTGCTTTTACATTGGTTGCGTTGGTATTTCGTTGGTAGTTATCCCCTCGCTAAATGTTCATGGAAAATAAAGGTGGTGGAGAAGAACGAAGACGTTGTTAGGTTTTGTACCAAGGGCTTAATGGCAGCATGAAGTAAAGGTGTTTACGCTGGTATGCTGCGAGGTCTCATAGTAAGGAAAGAAGGTAGGAAGTATCATCTTATTTGTTTTTAACTAGAATCCCTTGGTCTTGAAGAAAAGACCCAAGTGATCTATAAACTAGATGGCTCTCCTCATAATGGTTGATGTGGCTACTCTATTCAGGAACAGACGTTAAGACATCCATTCCCTTTGGGGATTTCTGAGCAAGAGAGAGAGTCGCAGGCTTTCTTCAATTTTTAGTGCTGCTAGGAAATATGGTTCGGGCTGAATGGACAAGTCATCCTGATTGGGTGAAAATGTTCTGTGGCTCTAACGGTCAAAATTAAATTACGCTAAACAAAAATTCAAGTTTTCTTCTGCTACAAGTTATCGACGACTTAAAGGTTGGTCTTCGTATATTTTTCTTACTTGAGTACCAAAACTCTCTGCCACAATTATGAGAGAATGAGGAACACAATTCGGACTCTTGTAAGTAGTAAAGCAAAGTTGACAACCTTAGTCGAGGGTGACCCAAAGGCTCTCTTTTCATTAGCTACTACACTTATTTGGAAGGGAGGACACTACCCCATTCCCTGGATTGCTCCACTTTACCCTTGATCCTTACCTTATAATACTGAGTGTTAAGCAAGGTGGCATCAAGTACCGTTTTTTGAGTCTTTGGTATGACTCGACCAGGGATTGAACCCTGGTCTCCTGGATCATTGGTGAACACTCTACTCACAGGCCATTGGCCTACTGAGTAGAGTGTTTGCCAATGGTCCGGGAGAACAGGGTTCAATCCCAGCTCGAGTCATACCAAAGACTCAAAAAACGGTACTCGATGCTGCCTAGCTTAAAACTCAGCATTATAAGGTACGTATCAAGGGTAAAGTGGAGCAATCCAGGGAATGGAATAGCGCCCTTCTCTACACCTCCGAGTGGTAGCTATTGAAAAAGGAGCCTTCGGGTCACCCTCGACTAAGGTCAGACACCTGAAGCAGGAGAAATATATAATGGTTTAGCATTTCCTCGTGCCAAACAATATCAAACAATTCACAACGACTTGACCATAAAATATTTATTACATGAGCAAACTTAATAGAAAGGATACAAGAATTACATGAAATACCCAGAACACATTTTAGAGAGAAAGTCCTATTTAGCTGTTGAAGAGTCCTTTATAGAGTGAAAGTTGTTGTATGAAGACTTACGTCAAAGCATGGTACCGCATACGGTACGACACGAGGTTTTTCGAGCGTGATTTTTGTTGTCGTGGCTGGAACGAGAGAGAGAAAGGTGGGGAGAGGGAGAGAGGGGGAGAGGGAGAGAGGGGGAGAGAGGGGGACAGAAAGAGTTTTAACTTTGCCGTGCGTTTTATAATGTTACTTTAATCACGCCACCTAGCGACCATCAGAAGTGTGGGGATTAGATAAGAAATTAAAAAAAAACAAAAACAATGACATGAAAAAATGAAATAAACACGTCAGCCGACTGAACACAGACTCATTACGGAAAATTTAAAGACACCCCAATATGGTTTGTAAGAAAGAGTAAGCAACGCGGTATGACGTTTAAATACGTTTATAGAAGAAGTGCGAAAGAGTTGCAAAAGCATATTCCTTTAGCAGTCAATAGTCTTTAAGAAAACAAAGTTAAAATTATAATGTATTTATCTGTGGTTGTTGAATATCCTGTTGTCTTTCTGTATATTTTCTGGTTGTGTTTAAGATTGTTTTAAGAGGGCTGTGGACGTTTGGTTTCGTATGGCTCAAAATTGTCTTCTATGTTTTGTTTGTAGAGTTGGGTGGTCTGCTAACACCTTTTTCTTTCCAAGCTCTCTTTAGCCACGTCTCGCCTTGTGGGGACCCTAATCGTTTTGGCTCCATCGAGACCCTAGTCGCTTCCCCTGTGGAGACTCTATTCGCTTCTGTTCCTGTCTGTGCCCAAGTCACGAGCTCAAGTCCTTCCGTCCGGCTTTCTCCCTCTATCATCGGCCTCATCCGGGTGCACAGCCGTCTAGAGGATAACTCGTAATTTTCTTATAACGTATGGCAGACCCTCAAATTCACAGTTTGTCAAAAATGATTCTGGAGGCTCCTATAACGCCCTTGTTGCGGAGCCGATAAGCACGTCGACCCCGCAAATGATTTATAAGGTTAAGCGTGTGAGTAATGACAGCCAAAATACAATGAAGGAAACAAAGGCGAGGTAACAAATATAATAAAGGTGAAAATTTATTGTCGTTTTTACAAGGGCGTAAAGTTCGTGGTAGGTTGTGTCTTCGGTTAGTTGGTTGGTGTTGGTAGCTGGTATGGTTGAGGTCGAAGAGAAGCAGCTAGACGATCGTTGCGGGTAGCTGGTGTTGGTCGAGTCGTGGATGTGTGCAGCTGGACGATTGTTGCTGGTAGCTGATGCTGGTCGACGTCGAGGTTGGTGCAGCTGGACGTTTGGTTCGGGTAGCTGATGCTGGTCGACGTCGAGGTTGGTATGTACCAAAATGGTCATGCCTTTGCTGTGCTAAGGCACTCGAACGGACGAGTAAATCGGCAGCTAAAGCTAACCATATGCTTTAGTAATGCGCAGCCATGCAAACGGACGAGGGAACCGACGGCTAAAACTAACCCATGCTTTAGCGCTGCGCAGTCGTGCAAACGGACAGGGGAACCGACAGTTAAAGCTAACTCGTGCTTTAGCGCTGCGCAGCTAACCGGACGAACGGACAACGGAACCGACAGAATGGTTAAGAACGGATGGTCTTAGCGTCCTCTTCGTGTTTGCCGCCTGGTCGTCTGCTTCGACGAGTATGTAAGGACCGTCAGAAATACTCCAATCCGCAGAAGGGGATCTCTAGTTGCCCTTAAAAGGACTTTGTTTGCATATCTAAGTGGTGGAAAGGCGAATGCGACCACAAATGAGATTCAGCCTCGGAAGTAAGGCGAATGCGACCACGAGATGTGGCATTCAGCCTTGAACGAGCTTCGCTGAGAAAAGCACGCCGTCGACGGTGGAAAAAAAAAAGGCTTGTTGATATCCAGCAGTAGTAGCGACAGTCTAACAGGTCTGCCTAAGCGTAATGTTCATCTTTAAAAGAATAGGAGTGGAAGTACAGTTCTTCTTTAGCTAAGGATAGGTTTCGGAAGATAATCCACTTTATTTTGATGGAGTTACTATAGCCAGACGTATTCTGTAAATGTTTTTAGATGTAATTTATTCCCTTTTCTTAGCTGTAATCGCGGGTCAGAGTCGTAAAAAGGGCTTCGTCATTTTCGGCTGTACCCGGATGTAATTTTTCTAGGGAGTGCGAGTAATCCGATCTGTTTATGTTTGTGAGCTGGTCGCGACACCCTGACTAGAAATCACGGTTATTTCTACTGGTTCTGGAAAACATTCTCTGCCACAAAATAGTCATAAACCCCGAAAATGAAAAATGAGTTTAAAGAGATGAGGTGCCTTCAATAATTTTCCAGACTTTTTTCTACAGGCATTTAAAATTGCCGTAGACTCTTGAAAATTCACTATGTTATTGCTATACGTCTTATGAGATGACTGACCAATTTTTATGATTTCAGGTTCAAATCAACAGCTACAGCAGGAATTGGAATACACCCTACTAGAGCCTGATTGTTACAGCTGGTGAATTTCAAAAATGCAATCTGGACATGAAGACACTTTAGAAGAACGATTTGCAATAAAATTCTGTTTTAAACTTGGAAAAAATGCTGCCACAGAAACGTATGGAATGCTTCAGACTGCTTTTGGAGCATCTTGCATGAATCAAGCATCAGTTTTTGAGTGGTATATGAGATTCAAGGAAGGCAGGGAGTCTGTGAGGGATGATGAGAGGTGTGGGAGGAGTAAGGAAGTCAATACACCAGAGTTGATTGGCCAAAGGGTTAGGGTTAGAGTTACTATGTTGAGGTTTTAAGGGAGTTCAGGAAGGGATTCCGTTAGAAGAGGCCAGCACTCTTCAAATCGGGTCAGTCGCATTTCCAGCAGGACAATACACCAGTCCACAACTCCATCCTTGTCACCCACTATTTGACCATGATGGACATAAAGGCAGTTCCTCAGCCTCCCTATAGTCCAGACCTTGCTCCCAGTGAATTTTGGTTATTCCCTAGGCTCAGAAACTGTCGTTATGAGACAATTGAGGAGATGAAAGAGGCTATGACGAAGGTCATCGACACGCTCACACAAGAGGACTTCCATGGGGCCTTCCAGAAGTTGTTGGAACGGTACAACAAGTGCATTGCAGCCGGAGGAGATTACTTCGAAGAAGACTCGAGTTTCATGTGTGTACTATCAATAAAAGTGCCCCTACGAAAAAAAAAAAAAAAAAAATCTGGAAACTTATTGAATGCACCCTGTATCTCTGTCTTTTTTCCTTTCCGTCCTTAAATTCTTTGCAGCTTCAACAGACCAAAAGAGGACAACAAGTAAATGAATGAATGAGTCAGTTTCCAACACCATAATTTCCCAACAACGACATACAACTAAAACACCATTCTTATATCTCATAAAAGCACTATTTTAGAAAGCAAGGGATATAAGTTCCGTTGATTTACAATTGTTGGGTATGTTATTTTGCTCCCACAATTTATGTTGACTCATTATTGAAAATCAAACGATGTAAACGACGCGGACAAAAGAACATTCAAAAGAAAGCAATATAAACAAAAATAAATTTATGTAACAACGTGTACATAAAATGAAGCATTACAAAACATTACGAATATTCTAATATTTTTATTAGATATTTGTCTCGAGGTATCCCGCTGAGACGATAGAAATAAGATTTCTACTATACTCCGTGTTTGAATTGGCAAGCCATCAGAGAATGGCCGTTAAAACATGAAAGAATGTGGGTCAATCCCAAAGTAACAAATCCAAGTCAGAATGGAAAAACAGATGTTTGTACTTGGTGACCTGATGGATAAAGAATGGGATACGGGGTGGCATCTAGTAGCCCTAAGGGGTCGTCTGACACGGGAAGGAAGAAAGTTGAAGCCAAATGATTGGCTGGGACCCTAAAACGGAAGTGGCACCTTCTTCCCGTCAGCGAAAAAAGGTAAAGAGAAAAATTAGTTGTTGGACAGGGTTCGTACGGACGGAACTAAAACCAAGAACTCCGGGTAAAAGTCCGCCAGTCCGTAAAAGAAGGAAGATTCTCCACGGGAATCCATCTAAATAAGATAAGTAACTTTGGGACTGTTTCTCCTTATACCCAATTTTTATATACCCTCTCTCTCTCAAAATTTGAAGAAAAACGAAAGAAAAGAAAAGAAGGAAGACAGTTATGTTCATGGACTATTCATTTATGATATATTTGACAGGTTGAAGGTGTATATCTATGTGTAGTAAAAGATTGATATATTTTAATGTTCCCACGTTTTTGAAGTTGTTATTTGCAGCGTCTGCTACGAATTTGTTATGTCATGTTTCTTTTTCAGCTTTTATTCGCCTTATGATATGCTTGCTTAAAATTGTCCTATTAATTCCTTTAAAATATCTCACGGGAAACCGGAATTGCCAACTACTATAATTAATATTATTACGTCTAAACCTAGAGGTCCATATCTTCCATTGTTCTAGGGGAGGAAGACTAGTGGCCTTGGTGGGTGTGTGTATAGTGTGGAATTTAGAATCCCTTGCCAGCGGCGGTCAGTTTAGCCATAAATTAATCCCCCACATAATATGCCAGTTCTTATATGCCCGAGAAAAAAACTGAACGAGGACTTATTCTACAAGGGATCAAGTGTCAACCTGCCCCGTCTTCACACGTGCGAAAATAAAGTCCCGTTCTGGGATAAAAGTAAATTTTCGCGTCACATATTCCTCTAGGTGTGTGTATGCGTGTATGTAACTAATGTTACACCGCCATTTGCCCAGGGGGCTTGCAGGGTACCAAGTCCACCAGTTAAAGCCGGACAGAGACGTTGGCTGTGGTTTGCCGAATGTTATTTAATGTCACAGATATCACCAACTCCAAAACAGAACCACATTTTAAAGCTACTAGGCGAGTTCTAGGTGAATTATTGAAAGTCAACACAGCTAACTTGCCAGTTTTCCCCCTCAAATACAAGGTCTTCGACAAACACAATTCTTCCACTAGAAAATAAGGACTCTGAACTGCCGTGTTTGAGTTAACAGGATTAATAACAATGTCTTTTATTGTATAAAAGAAAGAAACAAAGAAAACAAAACAATTCAGGTATAAGTCAGGAGCGAGAAAGTCTTTCTGTATCCCAGAGGAGCCTCCTCTAAAATATCCGTTTTCTGGACTGTTAACGGCGGAAGGTGAGAAGGTAGTTCGACAACGGTCGACACGGTCTGCTTTCCTGTGGACTATGGGATTTAATGGCAGAGCTCGTGCTCCAAATCTCAAGTTTATCATTTCAGTGTGAATGCAGCAGGATAAAGTTGAATATACTTAAATTGTATGTTACTTACTTGGGATTTTGTGAAGTTTATTCTTCTCTCTTTTTTCTTTCATTATTGGGTTTCCATAACACAGTGGAAGGATACACGTCTTATTTCTGATAAGACCAGGATTAATTATTGTTCCTTTCCTCGTGGACAAGTCTTTCCTTTGGGTATTCGTTTAACGATACTTACCATGTCTCAGAGTGCTGGTTCATTCAAAAGATAAGTTCTTTCTTTTCTCTCGATGTTCTTTGCGCGGCATTTTTTTGGAATTTGGGTTTCTTCATGTCTCAAACTATGTTCTTGGTTTTTCGACGAACAAAGGCAACTCTTTATGCGTCTTCACCCCTCGAGGAATAAACGGCAACTAGCTTATCTTCTGTATCCCAAATTACGTCTTCACCCGGTGGTAAATGAACGGCAACTAACTTATTTTCCGTGGTTGGAGAATTCGCCATGTGTTGATTTTTTTTGGCGGGCTCTTCCTCAGTACCAAATATGGTCGAGAGTTTGCTTCTCCGCTGACGTACACATGGCTAATAGAGAGTGAGGCCCTTCCATGCCTATCTCCCCTTGTAATTATAGAGAAGGTGGGGGAGAGAGACAGTCTCTCTCCCTGCTACTATCCTGTAATTCTTGCTTACTACTATCGTCCGCTGACGGTCAAATGTATTAGGGTGTCATATTTCCTTGTCACACTAACACGAATATTATGGTGAAAGACTAGATATTAAAAGTGTCCTGTAAACTATAAATGTATTTTAGGAAGACGTGTTTTCTCCCATGTTGGTTGTTTGTCTCTTTCGGGATATGACGAAATGTTTGAGGCTATGCGTGAGACTGGAACAAGGCCAGCCGAAAAAGCAGAACAGGAAAGAAAAAAGTCGCAGCGTATATATATATATCATGCAGTACAGCATGCCATTTCCGAATTCCTGGAGGATTGAATAAGAAATAAAAACAAGAAAAAAAAAGATGTAAATTCAAAAAGTGTAGCAGTTCCTAGAAGCCCCTGACAGGAGGTAGGAACGTCGCATGCCTAAAGAAAGGGCCTTCCGGACGCTAAAAAGAAATTCTGCCTCACGTCAGCAGTACACTCCAGACTGACCGGACCTCTTCCTCTTAGTTGCTGGCTGGCAGCATACGTGTACGCCCAAGTCTTAGACTTGGCGGAAGATCGAGTCTAGCGCTAGAAAAACACCTACTGGACATTACCATAAGCCTCAATTTTATAAAACCACTGAAAATGACTCTTAATATACTTTAACACCTTTATTTTGGTTTCTGTAAGAATCTCCCTACCCACAGAATGGTCGTTGACTCTAGAAATAAAGTTTTGAGTTAAAGGGTATCCTCGTTTCTTTCCCTCCTTCTTTCCTTAAATTCTCTTGCAGCCATCTAAAGTGAAAAAAGATGCCAACAAGTTAAATGGGGTAATAAGAGAACAATGGAGTCAGATACTACAACAGACGACCACCAACAACAATAACCCACAACCTACGAAACTAAACTAATAACCCAACAATAAATCTCATACAACCCATATATCCCTAGAAAAGAGACGAACCTTCTTATTTCCCCAGCTGTGGGTTAAATAGTATCACTGCTGCTCTTCTACAAAGATGGCTTTGGCATTAATTAACCCATGAAGGTTGATATGCCATTAAAGAAAGAAACCAAACCATACTTTGAAACCATTTAACTGTATACTAAGAACTGACAATTATTAGATAAAAATAATTACTGAAAACTGTATAATTATTGATATTAGATAGAAATACTTGAAACCATACAACTGGGTGCAAATTATTAGTATTTGATAGGAGTACTAGATATTGTGGAGAATAAATAAGAAAAAACAACATAAAAAATAAAAATAATTGTGAAATAAAATAAATACAAAAATAACAATTTCCCAGGAAGCTTCTGACAAGAAGTGTTGTATAGCCACATAATAAATATGCATATATACACATATACATGCAGAATACATATTGACACAATAATAAAGACGAGCGAAGACTTCTTTAAAAAAAATATACCTCTCACTTTATTTGAAAGGTTGTGTGTGAGAGGGAGTTGGAGACCGAACAGAACTGCAATATATTGACCCTCACTCTATTGGCCATAACCGTGTTTCTTTCCCATTCTCTTAAACTGCTCAACCAGGGGCCTGAGCGCCCACTCTGCTGGATGCTGGCTTTCTCTACCATATCTTGTCACCAACGGGTCTGGTCTCCAAACTAACTTCCTGTCTTCACCGAGTTATATAATAGTTCAATCGCCCACTCAATATCTCCCCCTGACTGGCCATTGGAATGTGTCACTTCTGTCGTCTGTGGAATGGCATGTTTGATTGTCATCAAGCGGAAATAACTGTCATGCAGTTCACAGGTCACTCTCTTCTGGTGCATCAGTCTGTGAGTGTACCATGGGATTTTAACCCAGTCCCATATTGTCAGCCCAGCTCACCCACGCCAATGGAATATGAACTTCCGCCGTCTTTGGAATGGCATGTTTGGCAGGGTCAAAGGTCAATATACAACAGAAGCACAATCCGAGCATCCCTGAAAAGAGAGGCTTCCTAGTGCCAAAGAGAAACTCTTTATCAGTTCCCTTGATATACCTTGACTGAATGGATGTCCTTTTTCTCTGGAGGGAGTGCACATATTTGCTAAGGTTTCTGGTCGAGCAGCGCATTGTGACTCCTGTTTGTAGCAGTGTCAGCTGAACATACCAACTAAACACAGTCACACACAGTAAACCCTCGAATTCACAATTTGCCAAAATGACCCACAAACACCTTATATTCAATACTGATGATTCGCAATTTGGCAATAATGATTCCTGAGATTTCTCAAATGCCTTGACCGAGAAGAGCAGCTATTTCTACTGGTTCAGGGAAACATTCAACACCACAAAATATTTGTAAACCTCAAAAATAAAATTCAGTTTAAAAGCGTCCCTGTCCTTTTTGTCCTTAATTCCTTTGCAGCTTCAACAAACAAAAAGAAGAGAACAAGTGAATAGGGATGAGAAGAAAAGTCATCATAATTTCTAAACACAATCAAAAACCATCTTCAACCCCATAATATCATATCACTGTGTGCAAAAAAAAAAAAACTCTCATAAAAAAATTAGACAAAAAGCTGAAAATGTAAATGTAAATCAAATGCAATTCCCAACATCGACACACGACTAACGAAAGTATGGACAGCTATCGATAGGCTCTGGATCATATGGAAATCAGATCTGACCGATAAAATGAAACGCAGTTTCTTCCAGGCAGCAGTTGTATCAATACTGCTATATGGATGCACTACATGGACGCTAACTAAACGGCTGAAGAAGAAACTAGACGGCAATTACACAAAAATTTTGAGAGCAATATTGAACAAGTCCTGGCGACAACACCCCACAAGACACCAACTATATGGCCACTTGCCTCCCATCATGAAAACTATACAATTTAGACGAACCAGACACGCAGGACACTGCTGGAGAAGCAAAGACGAGCTCATAAGTGATGTACTCCTATGGACCCCCACATATGGCTAAGCAAAAGCAGGACGACCAGCTCGAACTTACATACAGCAATGTGAGGACACAGGATATAATCCTGAAGACCTGCCTGAGGCGATGAATAATTGGGAGAAGTAGCGAGAGAGGGTCAGGGATATCCGTGCTGGTGGCACGACATGATGATGATGATGGGCATAAAATAACTCCTGACAGGTTGACATGCCATTAGCATCAATCAATTAATCAATCATTTTAGATAAATCAATTTTGGCTTCACTGCATCTGGGTTAACCCTGCAAAATCTTACTAAGTAGAAAGACTAAACCTGCCGCCTTAAGGTTCTTTTTGCCAACAATGTATCCAACACACTTAGCTGACTTCATACCTAAAGACTTTAATTGAATTTAATTATTCAGACACTTTCTTCAGAGCCAATTTTTTAAAAAAGAGATCAAGTCAGTGATATCAGGATTATCTTAGAATAGAATAGATTTTTTTAAAATCCATTTTCAAACACTGCTATTGGAACAACTTAATATTGCATCATATTTCATTGGTCTAAATTTCTGAGATGATTTTAATTAAATTTAATCATTCAAACACTTTCTTCAGAGTTGATCCTTTTAAAAGAGATCAAGTCATTGATATCAGGATTATCTTAGAATAGATTTTTTTAAAATCCATTTCCAAACGCTGCTATTGGAACAACTTAATATTGCATTATTTTTCATTTGTCTAAATTTCTGAAATGAAGCTTGATAATCTTTATCATCTAGAATATTCTGACTATTGTCTTCATTTTTATTGTCATATTCACAACGTTTTGGCTGATGCATCCTTTGTCCTTCTCTAGTTGTCCTTTCCTTGGCAATTTTGGGGGCCTACATGGAACTACAGATAAAAATAACAAGGGATACTCAACACTTGTACCAGGTTATGGTTAACGAAATTAGAACAATCTACCCCTGCGGATTAAATAAAGAGTTTGGCAGGAAGTTTGGTGTAGGTTCCCAAGATCGACAAGAAATACCTGAAGAAGGACGAAGGATGCATCGAAACATTGTGGATAAAACAATAAAGATGAAGACAATAATCTAAATAATCTAAATGATACAAAAGAATAATTTTTTTTGTTTATTTATAATCCTTAGAACCACACTGGTGCCCCTCACCTGTTTACGCTTCGCTGCTGGAAACCTGTCCGAGATAAAAAAAAAAATATGCTATTTAACAGACTAACATTTCATAGGTAATTGCAAATGTAGTGAGATAATAAACAGTTATCTCCCTTAGAGAATAAGCATGTTCGTTGGGTAGATGTGTCACATGACTGTCCCAGAAACCCATTCTCAACCTCTTTTACCGCTGTTCTTTTTACAGGAGAGTTGTGTCTCAAACCCTGCAAGGGAATAATAAAACCACGTGGCTTTATTTCTTTCCTCTTCAAGTAAGCATTTTTCCATCTTTGTATTCTTTCCATATATTGTTTGTTTATTGGACAATATGTGCATATTTCTAACTGCTGGTATATGTTGGCATATTTTTCTTGATACTATTGGTATGTATATGAGGTAAATAAAAGGTTAAATGTTCTTGTACGTACAAATGTATTTATCTTGTTTTTTCTTCCATTGAGTTCAGAGTTAGTATTGTTGAATTGAGTGAGTCAGCATATTGTTGTGTTGAGCTTCTACAGCAGATTCCAGCCACAGCAGACACCTACTACAGTGAATACTTTCCTCAGTGGAAAACTTCCACAGCTAGTTCAGCTGTGGAAGTAATGGGATATACACCCTGCAAACTAGCATGTAGCAAACTATTGCAAAACTTTTGATTCACCCAAGTAGAATTAACCAATCCATATTTATCAACCCCTCCACTCGAGCAGGATATGACACAAGGTCAATTTTTAAGCGGAGTTTAACAGGCTTGAATTCAGAGGTTTCCTTCTCCTAGACTAGTTGCCTCACCAAGGCTGAAGAACCTAGTCTGTCCTACTATCTACCCATAGCTGGAGGGAGAATAATTGGATTCATACCTTTCCCAAGGGTATTAGTGTTATGTGAAATGCAATTAGCTTGGTCCTGGATTTGAACTCGTATCGCCGTGTCCATTTCCTACGACGATAACGATTACACCACGGGCACCTTCAAAATTAACGACTCAGTGCTCCAGCATGCTATGGCAAAGCCCATTCCTCTCCCACAGGTTTTAATCAGTTTTCCTTTTCCTAGATTAGTCACCAGACCATTGTCTGTCCTAATGTTTACTCATAGATGGAAAGAGAATAGTTGGATTCATGCCTTTCTTAGTATTAGAACTATTAGGTATTAGAACTATGTTAAATGCAAGCAGCCTTATCCAGGATTTGAACTCGAGCAGCCAAGTCCACTTCCTTCCATGGTAACTATAACACTGTAAATACCTCCCCTTCTCTCCGTTTACCTCTCCTAGCTATTCCTTTTCTTCATCCTCTTGTCATCCTCTTCATTTCTTAACTGTTACATAAAAAATACCTCTTTTATGAGAAGGAAAAGAAGTAAGTAGTGTGGTTGGTTTGGTTTTATGGCATATCAATCATTATTGGTTATTTAAAGTCAAATCCTATTTTTACTTATATATTAGATATATGATTTGTAAACACATTTTGTAGATACGAAGTTTAATGATCAAACAGTTCTATTTCTAACAGTTCAATTTAGCCTAAGTCAATATTGCTATCTATCACTAACAATTCAATTAAATATCAGTTATTTGTTTACACAAAATTAAATGCTAAAACAGTTCTATTTCTAACAATTCACTTTAGCATAAGACATTTGTTTGCACTCAGTTTAAATGTCAAAGAGTTCTACTTGACCCATAGATAGGACCCCTTTAGGTGTTACCACTCCGGGCCAGAGAAGACCTGGGAGCAATGGCAATAAAGGGGAACTCCACATTCCCCAAAGCTCAAGCATTACTGGAACCTCATCATCAGATTGTTTAATGTTGGATCCATGACACTCATTGGGCAAGGTGTCTTACCCCTCAGCAGTGATGCAGTCAGTCTATTCTATAACCCCGAAGGAAGTAGAGAAGGAGATTTTACAAACATAAGAACTATTTGTGTACAAAACCTTCTAACATGAATCTAGATCAGTCATAGGCAAACTATGGTTCACAGGCAACATCCAATCTACGGTGCTTTCTGAATGGCCTATCTAAGACTTTAATTTTCATAAAAAGATCTTCTTACTGAAAAGGAACCCCCACCAACTTTTCCCTATTTCTATGGCAGATGTTTATATGTACAACCTTCTGAAGTAAATAAAAATGGTTGAAGTATCTTCAGTATAAAACTATCTTGAAATTTTTTTTGTAGTGTGACCTGCCTGAAAATGAACAATGTCTTTTTATTGACCTGCATCAGAAGTTTTTTTTTTATAGTGTGACCTGCCTGATAATGAATTATGTCTTTTTATTGACCTGCATCAGAAGTTTTTTTTTTATAGTGTGACCTGCCTGATAATGAATTATGTCTTTTTATTGACCTGCATCAGAAGTTTTTTTTTTATAGTGTGACTTGCCTGATAATGAATTATGTCTTTTTATTGATCTGCATCAGAAGTTTTTTTTTTATAGTGTGACCTGCCTGATAATGAATTATGTCTTTTTATTGACCTGCATCAGAAGTTTTTTTTTTATAGTGTGACCTGCCTGATAATGAATTATGTCTTTTTATTGACCTGCATCAGAAGTTTTTTTTTTTATAGTGTGACCTGCCTGATAATGAATTATGTCTTTTTATTGACCTGCTTCAGAAGTTTTTTTTTTATAGTGTGACCTGCCTGATAATGAATTATGTCTTTTTATTGACCTGCATCAGAAGTTTTTTTTTTATAGTGTGACCTGCCTGATAATGAATTATGTCTTTTTATTGACCTGCATCAGAAGTTTTTTTTTTATAGTGTGACTTGCCTGATAATGAATTATGTCTTTTTATTGACCTGCATCAGAAGTTTTTTTTTTATAGTGTGACCTGCCTGATAATGAATTATGTCTTTTTATTGACCTGCATCAGAAGTTTTTTTTTTATAGTGTGACCTGCCTGATAATGAATTATGTCTTTTTATTGACCTGCATCAGAAGTTTTTTTTTTTATAGTGTGACCTGCCTGATAATGAATTATGTCTTTTTATTGACCTGCATCAGAAGTTTTTTTTTTATAGTGTGACCTGCCTGATAATGAATTATGTCTTTTTATTGACCTGCATCAGAAGTTTTTTTTTTATAGTGTGACCTGCCTGATAATGAATTATGTCTTTTTATTGACCTGCATCAGAAGTTTTTTTTTTATAGTGTGACCTGCCTGATAATGAATTATGTCTTTTTATTGACCTGCATCAGAAGTTTTTTTTTTATAGTGTGACCTGCCTGATAATGAATTATGTCTTTTTATTGACCTGCATCAGAAGTTTTTTTTTTATAGTGTGACCTGCCTGATAATGAATTATGTCTTTTTATTGACCTGCATCAGAAGTTTTTTTTTTTATAGTGTGACCTGCCTGATAATGAATTATGTCTTTTTATTGACCTGCATCAGAAGTTTTTTTTTTATAGTGTGACCTGCCTGATAATGAATTATGTCTTTTTATTGACCTGCATCAGAAGTTTTTTTTTTATAGTGTGACCTGCCTGATAATGAATTATGTCTTTTTATTGACCTGCATCAGAAGTTTTTTTTTTATAGTGTGACCTGCCTGATAATGAATTATGTCTTTTTATTGACCTGCATCAGAAGTTTTTTTTTTATAGTGTGACCTGCCTGATAATGAATTATGTCTTTTTATTGACCTGCATCAGAAGTTTTTTTTTTATAGTGTGACCTGCCTGATAATGAATTATGTCTTTTTATTGACCTGCATCAGAAGTTTTTTTTTTTATAGTGTGACCTGCCTGATAATGAATTATGTCTTTTTATTGACCTGCATCAGAAGTTTTTTTTTTATAGTGTGACCTGCCTGATAATGAATTATGTCTTTTTATTGACCTGCATCAGAAGTTTTTTTTTTATAGTGTGACCTGCCTGATAATGAATTATGTCTTTTTATTGACCTGCATCAGAAGTTTTTTTTTTATAGTGTGACCTGCCTGATAATGAATTATGTCTTTTTATTGACCTGCATCAGAAGTTTTTTTTTTATAGTGTGACCTGCCTGATAATGAATTATGTCTTTTTATTGACCTGCATCAGAAGTTTTTTTTTTATAGTGTGACCTGCCTGATAATGAATTATGTCTTTTTATTGACCTGCATCAGAAGTTTTTTTTTTATAGTGTGACCTGCCTGATAATGAATTATGTCTTTTTATTGACCTGCATCAGAAGTTTTTTTTTTTATAGTGTGACCTGCCTGATAATGAATTATGTCTTTTTATTGACCTGCATCAGAAGTTTTTTTTTTATAGTGTGACCTGCCTGATAATGAATTATGTCTTTTTATTGACCTGCATCAGAAGTTTTTTTTTTATAGTGTGACCTGCCTGATAATGAATTATGTCTTTTTATTGACCTGCATCAGAAGTTTTTTTTTTTATAGTGTGACCTGCCTGATAATGAATTATGTCTTTTTATTGACCTGCATCAGAAGTTTTTTTTTTATAGTGTGACCTGCCTGAAAATGAACAATGTCTTTTTATTGACCTGCATCAGAAGTTTTTTTTTATAGTGTGACCTGCCTGATAATGAATTATGTCTTTTTATTGACCTGCATCAGAAGTTTTTTTTTTGTAGTGTGACTTGCCTGATAATGAATTATGTCTTTTTATTGACCTGCATCAGAAGTTTTTTTTTTATAGTGTGACCTGCCTGATAATGAATTATGTCTTTTTATTGACCTGCATCAGAAGTTTTTTTTTTGTAGTGTGACTTGCCTGATAATGAATTATGTCTTTTTATTGACCTGCATCAGAAGTTTTTTTTTTGTAGTGTGACTTGCCTGATAATGAATTATGTCTTTTTATTGACCTGCATCAGAAGTTTTTTTTTTATAGTGTGACCTGCCTGATAATGAATTATGTCTTTTTATTGACCTGCATCAGAAGTTTTTTTTTTATAGTGTGACCTGCCTGAAAATGAACAATGTCTTTTTATTGACCTGCATCAGAAGTTTTTTTTTTATAGTGTGACCTGCCTGATAATGAATTATGTCTTTTTATTGACCTGCATCAGAAGTTTTTTTTTTGTAGTGTGACCTGCCTGAAAATGAACAATGTCTTTTTATTGACCTGCATCAGAAGTTTTTTTTTTATAGTGTGACCTGCCTGATAATGAATTATGTCTTTTTATTGACCTGCATCAGAAGTTTTTTTTTTATAGTGTGACCTGCCTGAAAATGAACAATGTCTTTTTATTGACCTGCATCAGAAGTTTTTTTTTTATAGTGTGACCTGCCTGATAATGAATTATGTCTTTTTATTGACCTGCATCAGAAGTTTTTTTTTTGTAGTGTGACTTGCCTGATAATGAATTATGTCTTTTTATTGACCTGCATCAGAAGTTTTTTTTTTATAGTGTGACCTGCCTGATAATGAATTATGTCTTTTTATTGACCTGCATCAGAAGTTTTTTTTTTATAGTGTGACCTGCCTGATAATGAATTATGTCTTTTTATTGACCTGCATCAGAAGTTTTTTTTTTATAGTGTGACCTGCCTGATAATGAATTATGTCTTTTTATTGACCTGCTTCAGAAGTTTTTTTTTTATAGTGTGACCTGCCTGATAATGAATTATGTCTTTTTATTGACCTGCATCAGAAGTTTTTTTTTTATAGTGTGACCAGCCTGATAATGAATTATGTCTTTTTATTGACCTGCATCAGAAGTTTTTTTTTTATAGTGTGACCTGCCTGATAATGAATTATGTCTTTTTATTGACCTGCATCAGAAGTTTTTTTTTTGTAGTGTGACTTGCCTGATAATGAATTATGTCTTTTTATTGACCTGCATCAGAAGTTTTTTTTTTGTAGTGTGACTTGCCTGATAATGAATTATGTCTTTTTATTGACCTGCATCAGAAGTTTTTTTTTTGTAGTGTGACTTGCCTGATAATGAATTATGTCTTTTTATTGACCTGCATCAGAAGTTTTTTTTTTATAGTGTGACCTGCCTGATAATGAATTATGTCTTTTTATTGACCTGCTTCAGAAGTTTTTTTTTTATAGTGTGACCTGCCTGATAATGAATTATGTCTTTTTATTGACCTGCATCAGAAGTTTTTTTTTTATAGTGTGACCTGCCTGATAATGAATTATGTCTTTTTATTGACCTGCTTCAGAAGTTTTTTTTTTATAGTGTGACCTGCCTGATAATGAATTATGTCTTTTTATTGACCTGCATCAGAAGTTTTTTTTTTGTAGTGTGACTTGCCTGATAATGAATTATGTCTTTTTATTGACCTGCATCAGAAGTTTTTTTTTTATAGTGTGACCTGCCTGATAATGAATTATGTCTTTTTATTGACCTGCTTCAGAAGTTTTTTTTTTATAGTGTGACCAGCCTGATAATGAATTATGTCTTTTTATTGACCTGCTTCAGAAGTTTTTTTTTGTAGTGTGACCTGCCTGATAATGAATTATGTCTTTTTATTGACCTGCATCAGAAGTTTTTTTTTTATAGTGTGACCTGCCTGATAATGAATTATGTCTTTTTATTGACCTGCATCAGAAGTTTTTTTTTTATAGTGTGACCTGCCTGATAATGAATTATGTCTTTTTATTGACCTGCATCAGAAGTTTTTTTTTTGTAGTGTGACTTGCCTGATAATGAATTATGTCTTTTTATTGACCTGCATCAGAAGTTTTTTTTTTTATAGTGTGACCTGCCTGATAATGAATTATGTCTTTTTATTGACCTGCATCAGAAGTTTTTTTTTTATAGTGTGACCTGCCTGATAATGAATTATGTCTTTTTATTGACCTGCATCAGAAGTTTTTTTTTTATAGTGTGACCTGCCTGATAATGAATTATGTCTTTTTATTGACCTGCATCAGAAGTTTTTTTTTTTATAGTGTGACCTGCCTGATAATGAATTATGTCTTTTTATTGACCTGCTTCAGAAGTTTTTTTTTTATAGTGTGACCAGCCTGATAATGAATTATGTCTTTTTATTGACCTGCATCAGAAGTTTTTTTTTTATAGTGTGACCTGCCTGATAATGAATTATGTCTTTTTATTGACCTGCTTCAGAAGTTTTTTTTTGTAGTGTGACCTGCCTGATAATGAATTATGTCTTTTTATTGACCTGCATCAGAAGTTTTTTTTTTATAGTGTGACCTGCCTGATAATGAATTATGTCTTTTTATTGACCTGCATCAGAAGTTTTTTTTTTGTAGTGTGACTTGCCTGATAATGAATTATGTCTTTTTATTGACCTGCATCAGAAGTTTTTTTTTTATAGTGTGACCTGCCTGATAATGAATTATGTCTTTTTATTGACCTGCATCAGAAGTTTTTTTTTTGTAGTGTGACTTGCCTGATAATGAATTATGTCTTTTTATTGACCTGCTTCAGAAGTTTTTTTTTGTAGTGTGACCTGCCTGATAATGAATTATGTCTTTTTATTGACCTGCATCAGAAGTTTTTTTTTTATAGTGTGACCTGCCTGATAATGAATTATGTCTTTTTATTGACCTGCATCAGAAGTTTTTTTTTTGTAGTGTGACTTGCCTGATAATGAATTATGTCTTTTTATTGACCTGCATCAGAAGTTTTTTTTTTATAGTGTGACCTGCCTGATAATGAATTATGTCTTTTTATTGACCTGCTTCAGAAGTTTTTTTTTTATAGTGTGACCAGCCTGATAATGAATTATGTCTTTTTATTGACCTGCTTCAGAAGTTTTTTTTTGTAGTGTGACCTGCCTGATAATGAATTATGTCTTTTTATTGACCTGCATCAGAAGTTTTTTTTTTATAGTGTGACCTGCCTGATAATGAATTATGTCTTTTTATTGACCTGCTTCAGAAGTTTTTTTTTTATAGTGTGACCAGCCTGATAATGAATTATGTCTTTTTATTGACCTGCTTCAGAAGTTTTTTTTTGTAGTGTGACCTGCCTGATAATGAATTATGTCTTTTTATTGACCTGCATCAGAAGTTTTTTTTTTATAGTGTGACCTGCCTGATAATGAATTATGTCTTTTTATTGACCTGCATCAGAAGTTTTTTTTTTATAGTGTGACCTGCCTGATAATGAATTATGTCTTTTTATTGACCTGCTTCAGAAGTTTGTTTTTGTAGTGTGACTTGCCTGATAATGAACTATGTTTTTTTTATTGACCTACTTCAGAAAAAAGATGAAAGCAATTTTTGAGGCAAATGACAACCCCATTTTGTTAATGTGTAATGAAACTCATTTTTTTTCTCAATGGTATGGTGAATCAATAGAACTGTTGTTATTGGGCTCCTGAAAATCTGAGAGAATTGCATGCAAAACCACTGCATAACGCAAAAGTTACAGTCTGGTATAGTTGCTGTCCTTACTTTTTCAAAGACGATAATGGAAATGCTGTGATTGTAAACTCCGAGCACAACACCAAAATGATCAACAAATTCTTTGTGCCTGAATTATGATGAAAACGTGTGCCTATCAGCAGGATGGAGCGATGACCCACACAGCCAGAGCATCAATAGATGTTTCACTCTCTCTTTGGTAACTGCCTCATTTCCAGGTTTGCTGACACTCCTTGGCCCCCTCAGTCCCCTGATTTGTCCATTTGTGATTATTTCTGGTGAGGATATGTTAAGGCATGTGTGTATGAGCATAAGCCCCATACACCTGAGGATTTGAAAGAAGCTATTCGCGTAGAAGTTACTTAAATTGACAGAGCAATACTGGAGAGAGTGGAGGCCAACTTCCAAGAACACCTTCAAAAGTGCATCAATGAAAATGGACACCACATGAAGGATATTGTTTTTCAAACTTAAATTTGTCAAATGCTAATTCAATGTGAACACAGTAATGTCAATTAAATTTGTTTGACACCAAAGTTAATGATTTTGTAAAATTTTCAAAATTGGTTGTCCTCTCTGCCCCATCCTGTACATTATAAAGATCTGGGCAATAGGTAAGCCAAGGGGGAAAAGTACAGCTGACAACAAACATATCACATTCACCAAAACATAAATACCAGAATAACATTTAAATGAAAAACCACCCAGAAGTATAGAGGTGTGGGATGTTTTTTTTTTTCCAATTATACTCTTATCCATTGTCAATGTTGATATTATTCTCCCATAAAATAATATTTGCACAGTCGGGGGAAATTTGAAAAAAGCCAGGGCGTTGTTTAATGGTGTGGTTGGAATGAGAAATTGTTGAAGATTCTAAAAGTTGGCGAAATTTTCAGCAATGGACTGATTTAATTAAAGTGGATCTGGTATTGATGTTTTGGTGAATGTGATATACTTGTTGTAGGCTGTGCCTTTCCCCCAGATGTTTATAATGTATAAATGTGTAGCCAACATTGACCTGCTGTCACTACACTTCATATTTCTATCTTTCTTTTTCTCCTTTCCTGTCACTCTTTTCTGCCCCTCCAACATTTTTTTTATCTCCTCCTCTTATACTGACTGCAATGAAATCACCAACATTCTGAAGAAGTCTTTGGGTAAATAAAGGCAAAATATTAATTGAATTCCTTGTCTGCATTTCGATTCATCCACTTTTCCACTTTTTTTTTTTTTACACATATATATATAATACATTGAGAGAGAAGGGAACAAAGACAACATATTGTCAACAAATTAAAATTTTTATTGATAAATTATCCCAAAACTCTAAAGTTAAGAAAAAGATTAATAAAATAGTTTTTTGGTTGTTGTTGTTGTTGTTATTGATGATATTGAAGACAATCAATCCAAAAAAGCAACATACAGTGACTTGTAATCAAAATTCTGACTACGTATTACTGGCCCAAATTGGAAGAGAATAAAATTAGAGAAAATACTTTTCCAACTGTTCGTTGAAACATAAAAGTAGCAAGGACAATTTAACAGTGAAGAACAGAGTTTTTTTCATTCTCCTGGTTTTTGGTATATATTATGTATTTACAAAAATATCTCAGCATAAGAATTTAATTTAAACATACAAGATAAAAAAAAAAATAAAAAAAAAAAATTAAAAAAAAAAGAATGAAATTGGCTTTTTCCTTGTAGAAGACAGAATAAATAAAGATCAGGAGACATCACAAAAGCAATAAACAAGCACGGTAGCATTTTTCCTTTTTAAATACAGGAGACACTTATTTTTTGGTTTGGTTTGGTTTCTTTGTTTAATGGCATATCAACCTTTGTAGGTTATTTAATGCCAAAGCTATTCTCCTAGAAGAACAGTAGTGGTACTATTTAACCCATAGCTGGGAGGATAAGGGGGTTCATACCTTTCCCAAGGGTATTTGCCCGAAAGTGAACATAATGGCGCGACTGGAGTATGAACTCGCTTACTACAATTCCGCAGTCCATCGCTTTAACCATTACACCACGAGGACACCCCCCACTTATTTTTTGTCACAATAGATAAATCTATCAACCAGAAACAAGATTCAACTATGGTAAATTTCTCGTATAAACTGTTCCTGACAACACTATAGATGAATTTGGGTGGAGAACAGATACGAGTAAAAATAAAGGAATCACAAATTTACCTTCATTTCAACAACGTTCACAACTTATCCTCCTGCACTTTCTAAAACATTATTCAAGTTAGATATTTAATGAAATTCAAACCTCTTTTTATATGGATAGGAATATCGATCGATTTTATTTCAGTTCCATATTTTATCACAATAGAAGAGACTGCAAGAAATCTATTTCATCTCTTTACTTTTTTTTTTTTTTTTTTTTTTTACTGAAGAGACTATCAAAGTCGCTTAAAAGAAAGTAGGAAAACTATGGATAGATGCGGAAGCATATGACACAGTCACAGCTAAGGATGTATTTGAAGTGTTGAAAGTGAGAAATTTGGAGAAAATATTAAGTGGCCATAAAAAACAATTATGCAATCATTGATAGAGAAAGAGAGAATTATTTAAAAAAAGAAAAAAAAAAAAAAAAAAAAAAAAAAAAAGAAAAAAGAAAGAAAGAAAAAAAAAAGGATAAATATATATTTGCTGGTAAAGGCATCTTATCATCCTGCTAAAAGGTTGAAACCTCTCCGAAAGAAAAACATCTCTAGGTAATTTGGTTGAAATGACAAGAAACAATCAGCAGACAATCAAAGTGAGTTTAATGAAGAAAAAAAAAAAAATTAAGGTTTAACTAAACTAGTATTTGGTAGATGATAGAGTTTTAAAAGGATAGTTAGAATTTGAAACAAAAACTGCTTCAACAAAGAAAACTGCCCAAATAAAATCAAGAAAATAAGTGATGATGTGAAGACACATATACAGGTAGCCGTTCTCTTTATATCAACTAATGTTGGTCTCTTGCTATAGCAATTACTGATTAAGAATTATTCCAAACGCAGAATTTAAGGATGAGCAAGTCCTAATATGGACATTTTAAAGTGACTGATACTTTGAAGTTAAATTCTTTAGCTATCAAAGAAGTAAAACTGGATTTATTCTCTTTGTCAAAAAACTAAAACCAAGATTGAATAAAAACAAAACCAGAACATTAGAGTAAAATTCTCCAGAGTGTACACTCATTTCAAAATTCAAGTTTAAAGTTTTGGTTGATAACTCTCCAATATTTGTTATACAATTAGAAAGCAATGAATAATACACCATTATACAGAGAAAGTTAAAAAGTTTGTTGTCAGTGTAAACTTTCAATAAGTTTCCATTTTGAATGATACTTTAATTTGATTATCTAAATGCTCTATTACAAGCATTTGGAAAAATCAAATTAGAGACCATGAGATATATGGGTCTAATTCCAGCCTTTGGATAAGTAAAATTTCTTAACTTTCAATAATTACCTTTCAACAAATGATATAAGATGATTTTATGTTATCTTGAAAAAAATCATAATATACTTGTTATTGTCCTAAACACTTCTAACTGGCTATGGCAAATTTTACAGTGAACAATACCCAATCAAACAAATAAAATGAGAAAGGCACCAAGATATAAAAAAAAGGTTCAAAATTTATTGATAATTTTACCTAAGACAGAAAATTTTTAAAAGTGGGCTGGTTTTCTGATTAGAATAGTGAAAACTGATGAAGTCATTGTTATAATTAATATCTTAAAAAGTAGCCCATGTCAAAATAAGGTCAATCTGAAATAAATAATTATTTTCCTTGACAGGATCCTTATATTCAATTTTAAATCTAAGAAATATATTAATCTAGCTAGTAAAAAATTATCTTAAAAAAAAAAAAGAAAAAAAAAAAAAAAAAAAAAAAGAATCATAGCTCACAAAATGGATTTTTAAACTGTCCAATTTATTTTAAGCTAGTGAATAATAATATTCATCAATTATGAATATAAATTTATGATACAAAATATCGATATGTTAAATTTTCTCTTTATTCAAAGAAATTGTGAAGAACAAACATTCCAACCACCCTGATTCACAATTAAAAAAACATACGTAGAAGGACAAGAAAATATGTTAGTTACATGTTTCTCATAATGTAGTTCACTGGACAGAATTTATAAGTTTTTAGGATCACTGTAAGTTTTAATTTGTTATTAACACATTTAAAATGAATACTTTACACTAAAGTTTAAGGTTAGTAGGATTCAACAATTAATGACTATCAGCAGGAAAAGGCAAACTTCTTCTGTATTATTCTGATGAATAAGATATAAAAAATCAACAAGTTTCAAGAAATTACAGGTATTTTTAGGTGGCAAACTATCTAAAACAATAAATGATCACCTAAAAAAATCATGACCCAGAGAATCTTTCCAAGATTGTAATAGTCAGATTTTTTTTCTATTATAAAATCATACAAATTATCTTCAACCAATCAATATCAGTAAGTTTTAAAACAAGAAATTCATTTCAAAGTTATAATAAATTAAGATATATCAATAAATAATAATCATAAAAATAATAACAGTCACGTTAAGCAAACAGTAGACATTTCAATTGTAATACTCAAATATTAAATAGAGTTTTTAACAAGATAATGTTCCAGAAGATTGACCAGTTATTACCTCCCTTAGTATAAAACTTGACAGAATTTCAAGTGACAAGTTTCACTTTTAATTTACAATTGAAAAAAAAAAAAGTAATGTAAAAATATCAAAACAAACACAATGTTATAGTTTGAATATTATAAATCAAATAAAAAATTTTTTTGTTAACTTGAATAAATTGAAATATTTAAAAATCGTTTTTGAATTGGAAAAGAATAAAAACAAATTTGTGAGAAAAATTAAGGAAGAAAGTCATGAAAAAGAAGAGATAGGAGAAATAGTAGACAGACAGACAGACAGATAGGGAAAGTAGAGAATATAGATAAAGGGAAATTGAGTGAAAGAACCATTTTTTAACCACTAAACAATTATTTCAATCACTGTCCATAAGTATATATATATATATATATATATATATATATATATATATATATATAAAATCACTCATTTTTTCCCCAAGCAATATGAATAATTTTATATAATAATAGTGTTAATAACAATTCATCAAGAACAATATATTTTTATGCATCTCAAGGAAAGGAAGGAAAAAAAAAAAAAAAAAAAAAAAAAAAAAAAAAACACACTAGGAAAAACAGTTGCTATATAAGCAGTAAGTACCACATCACACAATTCATTCTTTAAGCATCTTTCTTTTTAGATGCACCACCTTCCTTCGAAGAAAGTGCCAGGCCAAGTGCTTTAGTCTCCAATTCTTCTTGCTCTTCATCATGTCCATCATAATCCTCTTCGCCATCACTTGGGACTGGAGTTGTAGCACGAGATGAAGCAGGTGAAGGTGGCTCAGATGGAGGTCTGGGATACAAAAGCTTCTTACCCTGTACAAGTAAAGTAGATTAAAAAGTAAAATTCTGAAGTAAAAGATTAAAATGCAAATGGTTGGTTGGTTGGGCTTTAGATAACCTTTGTAGGTTATTTAATGCCAAATCCATTTTTATGCAAATAGTTCTATTTCAAACAATTCAGTTTAGCATGAGTACACAGTTTAATTGTCAAAAACATTTCTATTTCGAGCTATTCAGTTTAGTCAAGCAATTCAGCTAATTCAGTTTAGTAAAAGTACAGATTTTGTTTGCACAGTTAAATGTCAAAACAGTTCTATATTAAACAATTCAGTTTCGTGTAAGTACAGTTTCAATGTCAAAAACAGTTCCATTTTAAACAATTCAGTTTAGCATAAGCACGCAGTTAAAATGTAAGTACAGTTTAAACATTTCTATTTTAAAATATTCAGTTTAGTCAAACAATTCTAATTCAAACAATTCAGTTTAGCATAAGTATGCAGTTAGTTCTATTTAACCCATAGATGCTTATCAGATTCTACCACTCCAGGCCAGAGTGGACTTGAAAGCGATGGCAATGAAGGGGTACTCCGCATTCCCCAAAGTTCCAGCATCACTGGAACCTCACCATCAGATTGTTTAGTGACACTCATGGTAGTGGTGGTGGTGGGGGGAGGGGTCTTACCCCTCTTCAGAGATGCAGTCGGTGTATTCTACACAATACACAGAGTTAATGTCAAAACAGTTTTATTTCAGATAATTCAGTTTAGCATAAGTACACAGTTTAGATGTCAAAACAGTTCTATTTCAGGCAATTCAGTTTAGCATTAATACACAGTTTGAATGTCAAAACAGTTCTATTTTAAACAATTCAGTTCAGCATAAATATGCAATTTAAATGTATAAAAACAGTGAACTCCAACCACCATTTAGTTCTATATAAACCATAGATAGGACCTGTTCAGGTGCTACCACTCCGGAGCCAGAGTGGACCTGGGAGTAATGGCAATGAAGGGGTACTCCGCATTTCCCCAAAGCTCCAGAATTGCTGGAACCTCACCATCAGATTGTTTAGTGTCATATCTAGGACACTCATTGAAGGGGTCTTACCTCTCTGCAGAGTAGCAGTTGGTGTATTCTACAGCCCCAGCTGACAGCGCTATAAAATTTAAATGTTTATGACGGTGTGTGTGTGATGAAATATGCAATGCAATATAATTAAAATATTTTTCATAGTTGATTAAAATTTAAACATCTGAGTTATAGAGAAGTTTGAACACATACTGTGATACTGTCTTCATCAAATATTTCTGGGTGTGTTTTATGAAGAGCCATTCTGCGTGCTTTTACATAATACTGAAAGAAAAGAAAAATTCAGATTAAAAAAAAAAAAAAAAAAAAAAAAAAAATGCAGGCATTTTTAAGATAGAAGGATTAAAGCAATTTCTTTTCCTAACCGTCTTAATAAACAACCTCAAAACTAAAATGATTAAGAAAAAGAGTCTTGCTGGTAAGAAAAGAAATTATTCCCCTGGATTACGTCTGAAAAGATATCAGAATATTATTTTCCTGCTGGAAAACCTAAAATGTTTTTTTTTCACAGAACATTAACTAAGAAGTTACAAGTTTACAAACAAAACAGGTTTGTATAAATAAAACTATTGAAATAGATCTTAATGATACAATTCTGCATAAGGAAAGTATAAAAAGAAATCTGTTAAGGAAAGTCTTCATACAATTGTGTGTGTGTGTGTGTGTGTGTGTGTGTGTGTGTGTGTGTGTGTGTCTTGTAGATAGATAAGAGAAGTTGAAAATTAACAGATTCCCTAAATCCAACAAATGCTCAGGATTAGTGTCCCTTTGCCATCCTGCTACCAGACTAATTTAGGTTAGTTGTGAGCACATTTGTAACTCTGAAAGATGATAGTATCATATACTTATGGGAGCAGCAATTTCTCTTTTCATTCATTTTTTTTTTTTTCATTCAACTCTCCTGATGATTATTTTGTCTTGAAACAGAGTAGTCAAAGACATGTTTGTGGGTGAATTGTTTTAATATTGTTATATTTACTCAACTTACCAAGTAGGTATTGAGCTCTTTAGTTTTTATTACTGGTTAGTTGTAGTTTTTATATGACTGATGATGATCTAGCAACATTGTGTTGGCAGTAAATCATATTGCAATTAACTTTGAGATGAGGCTTGATAATCCATATTAGAGCATTTGGACTGTTGTCCTCATCTTTATTATCATATACACGTTTCGGTTGATGAACTGTTTGGCCTTCTTCAGATTTTCTTGTCAAACTCAGAAGCCATCATGTTAAATTTGAGAAGCTTTACAAAACTTTGAACAGATCCCTTTAATTGACAGGGGTAGATTTGTCTAACTCCTTTAACCATGACCAGGTACAAATGTTATTTTATTTTTTTTTATATTTATTTTTTGTTATTTTTACCTCTGTATGAGCAAAAGTAAAAAAAAAAAAAAAAAAAAAAAAAATCGTACATAATACTAATAAACAGTAATACAAAGTCTAGATAAAAAAATCAGGTTTGCAAGTCCTGAAAATTCACTCTGAATTGTTGAGCAGGAATCCATGGTGTAATGGATATAGGCGTTCAGTTTATACAGATCTAAGTAAAATCATCTGTAAGTTGCAGGTTCAATCCTGACAATAGGCAAAAATAATAAGGAATACCTAACATAGCTTAACATTTATAACAGGTCGTGGTTAATGGAATTAAAACAATCTACTCTTGTTCTGTGAAGGTTCCCAAATTCAACACGAAGGCTCCTGATTTTGACAAGAAACACCTGAAGAAGGCCAAAGGGCACATTAACCAAAACATTAAGTATATAACAATAAAGATGATAATCAAAATACTCTAATTAATATAAATTACTAATAGTTTCACAATTATTATTTTGAAGAATATATAAAATACATTTTATAACTAAGAGAGCACTCTCACACAAATTAGATCATGGAAAAAATTAACTTTAGCAACTCCCTCAAGAACATGCCTATCCTACCTCCATTATCCTACAAATTGAAATTAATCGAAAAATTTGAGAGCATCATGAGAAAAATGAGATGGAAGGCAGTTTTTTTCTTGAAGAATACTATAAGGTTCTCAAAGAAAAATCACAATGTATATTTTGATTTTGAACTAAAAAATCTTAATTACAAAATCAACCTTGAAGCAAAGGAAATAGCTGAAAAATCTCAACTGCTTTACACAAACCCCAAGCTTTACCGCTTTAAAAGTCCATAATGGTAACTTTTGGACTAATACAAAATGTAGATTGATAAACACTTCAAAAAGTGAATTAGCTAAAATAAGCAAAATTATATTAACCGGTTAGAGTGTTCGCCAATGGCCCGGGAGATCTGGGTTCAATCCCAGGTCGAGTCATACCAAAGACTTTAAAAATGGAACTTGATACCACCTTGCTTAACACTCAGCATTATAAGGTACGGTTCAAGGGTAAAGTGGAGCAATCCAGGGAATGGAGTAGCACCCTCCCCTACACCTTGGTGTAGTAGCTATCAAAAAGGGAGCCTTCGGGTCATCCTCGACTATGGTCGCTAACTTTACTTACTTATACTGGAAAAAATTAATTCAGAATTGAGAACAATTTTAGGTCTTAATGAAAAAAATACAAAATCTATAATTGACTGGTTTGCCAAGATTATGAATAAACAAAACTGCATATTCATTCAGTTTGACATTAAGGATTTTTACCTATCAACAATGAAAATTACATAAGACAATGCCATCTCTTTAGTCAAATACATTATCAGCAATGTGCATTTAAAACTCAGTAATTATTGCTGAAAATCTTAACTATTTCATAGAGAAATCTCATGGATAAAGGAAGACATAGAACATTTTAATATTACAATGAGGAACTATGACAGGGAAGGAATATGTGAGCTAAGTGGAATCTACATCAATGTCAACAAAAGAAAATAGACAAAAAATAAGATGGGCTTATACCAAGATGACATTCATAGTTCTAAATAAATAAAGTTGTAGAGTTTTTCAAACAGGATTTGAAATATCAAAATTAATTTGAAAATAATAGATCATTTTAGATGTAAAATTCAATATTGAAAAAAATTCTTGAATTTAAAAAAAAAAAAAAAAAAAAAAAGGGAATGTGCATACACATCTTCCGCTCTAGCAATAGATTATCTAATAATAATTCCCACCAAACCATCTTTGACAATACAAAAAGATGAATATGAAACTGCTCTATAGAATATAGTCTTTTCTGCGATACTAGTATATAACCTACATAGAATAAGAAAGAAAGAAAAAACAAAATAAAAACAAAAAAAGAATTATTTGGTTCTAGCCAGTGGGCAATAAAAAAAAAATAATAAATAAAACAAAAATAAGCAAGACATTTCTCAAATTGATAGATAAGCATTTTCCATAATCAATTAAGCTCCACAAAATATTCAAAAGGAATACTTTAAAAGTTAGTTACAGTTGTATGGAAAAACATAAAAAAAAATTATAAAAAAAAAAAAAAAAAAAAAATTAAAACATAGAGCATATACCAATAACTAATGCCTGACCGACTGAATCTCAAATGTCTTTTAAATGGTTGTTGTTGTTTTCAAATGTGTTATTTATTAAGCCACAACCAAAATGAAAGATCAAGAGAAGGACAACCCAGGAAACAAAAGAACTATTTCCATAAGCTGTTGATCACCAATAAGAAATATGCTCCCAACACTGCTTTTTTAAAAAATATATATAAGATATCAAAAACAAAAATTGGAAAAAATTACACCAACATATAACCAAATAAGGTTTAGGGAAAAAAATTTACTATCATGATATTTCAAAACCTACAAAATATAAATGAAAAAAAAAAAAAAAAAAAAAAAAAATCAGTCAAAATAAGTTACTACTATGCAATTAATTTGTTATAATTTAAATGATTAAAAGCAGCAACTATTTATTAAAAATATTTGAAATACTCAAAATTCAATAATCCAAATTTAAAAAATTTAACCAAGGAATCTGCAACGACGACGAAACCAAACAAAATAAGATTAATGAAATCAAAATGAAACAGAAGTACATGAAAATAAGTTTGTTTTACAACACTTATGTGGTTATACATTAAAAAAGAGAAATTTAAGGAATTTTAAACCTTTTAGTATATTATAATCCATAATGGAATTTTTTTTTGTTCCAGTGTTCCACATACTTCTCAGATCTTTTGTAATATAAATCTTATTCTGTTTTATAGTCCATTTCATAAAATTCACAACTTTTCAGCATTGAACTGATTAACTCAAAAGCCTGAATCTATCAGTTGCTATATGAAGTTTTAATTTGCGTTACAAAACTGTTGTGGGAGCCTTACCCATCTCACTATAATGGACTCTTCTCACCGTTATTAGTACTGAGAGATTTCGCTGCCAGAGGGGCAGATCAATATAGATGTTATCTGAACAGTACGAGACTTCTTACCTTTTTTATGTAACTCTATCTTCCTTGTGTAATATAATCTGTTATCTAATATCCGGGTTTGCGTTTTCATTAGCAGTATGTTGTGGCCCTGGAAAGGGTCACTAATGAAATTGCAAAATTAACAAAAAAAAAATGATTGAGATTTTGTTATGTTTTTAACATAAAAAACTGTTAAGGAAAAATAACACACTTGCTGAGTATTGGGAATAAACTAGGGAATTTATTTTTATGGAAAATAGGTACAGCTAACAGTTGTTAAAATTAAATAAAGACATAGTTATTGAGAGCTGCGTTCCTGGTGTCATCGTGGAAGTCTCCTTTTCTGTCTCCCAGCATGCGTCTATTAGCTGAAGGTGAATTGTCCCTTGAATGGTCAAGGGGAGATAACTTTGACCCTTTTTATGGTAGTCCTAATACCTCCCTTTTTTTTTCTTTTCTTTTTTCTCTGGCGTCGAGGCCAACAGCATTAATTTGCTGTTCACTTTGATGCTTGCAGGCATTGTCCAGCAAAGGCAGACTTGAGGACGTATGGCCTCCAGGTTCAGCTGGGCCACCTTCAGGTAGGTGAGCTGCAACATTGACACCTTTTGTCCCTTTGTATAGCATTGGACCTTGCTGTCTAGTTTAAGCTATAATCAGGCATATGTGCCTGGACCCAGATTTGGATCCAAGTCCAGCTAGGCTCATCAAGCCCACATTGCACTGACCAGCGTAGACCATCAGGGATCAAGCCTTGGCTCATGCCCGACCTTCCCCTTGCCTAAATCCCCACTATAATTGACCTTTGGGTCATTGATCCTGTGTCAAGTCCTGTCTGGTGGGAAGCAGAGACAAATAGTCCTTTTTCTTTTTTTTGGGGGGGGGGGAAAGAAAACAATTAACTTTAACGAGCATGCTTGGGGTTAATTTGTAGGTGCATCACTTTAATTCTGTTCCGCTTTGGTCATTTTTTTCTAGGTTCTACATTGCTCTTGTTTATATTTGTCTGTTTGACAGGTGATAGAGCCAGTAATTCAAATGTGTCCACTAGTCAGTCCAGTGGAATATTCAACTTGTTGTTTGTCATAATGTAGCTGGTGTACCTCAATGGATTTTTGTGTTGTGCCCAAAATTGATCCCCAACTTGCACACTATAGATAAATCGTCTTTTTTTCTTGTGGATGGTACCTGGTGTCCAGTTTGGTTGCCCAGGCCTGTAACTCCTCTCAAACACTGGTGTGCCTACTGATAGTGGTCAATCTTTATTCTGGCACATACCTTGCTTTTGTTGTTCTTTTGGGCGTAATGCATCCAGTGTGATACGGAGCTTTCGCCCCATAAATGGCTCTGATGGGGTCATCTTATTCTTTACTGTACTATTGGGTGTTGTCTGATAGCAGAGAAGGAATGTTTGTAATATCTCCTCTGTTGTTTCCTATCCCTTTGCTTTAAGCAGAGCACATTTGAATGTGTCTATAAACTGTTTGGCTTGATCATTGGATTGAGGGTGATAGGGAGGTGTTTGAACATGCATGATGCAATTTGATTAGCAGAAGTGCTGGAACAACTGATGTAAATTGTGTTCCGTTGTCGGACACAAGTGTTTCTGGCTGAATAGCCATTTAAGGATATTAATAGTTAAGAGAGTGTCCATATTTTCCATTGGAAAAATCTCTGGCCAATTGGAATGGGCATCCACAACTACCAGAAAACTGTTCATTTGTGGGACAAGCAAAATCCACATGAAGCCTGGACCATGATTGCTTTGGGTATGTCCTGTGTGAGTCCATAATTCGTGGTGGATTTTTCTGTTGCTTTAATGCAAGGGACACAACTCTTGATTGTCTTTTCAATGTCAGAATCAATGTGAGGCGAGTATACAAAGCTATGGTTTTCATCCGATTGATGCCAGGATGTCCTGAGTGTAATTGTTTGAGAACAGCTCTCCAGAGTTTTGTAGGAATCACAACCCCATCTGCAAACATAAGACACTTATCAATGATGGCTAGAGAGTCCCTGAAATTGTTGCAGCTCTCCAGTGAGGTCAGATGGCCATGAGCATCTGAGAAAATGGATAACTTTTTGAAGCATTTGGTCTTGCTGTGTCTCTTGCTTAATTTCAACTCTCGTCAAAGGAATTCCTCTGACACAATCAGTAAGTGTGCGTTGGAAATCATCCTTAATGCTGATGGCCGCTATGACAGTCATCATCCGAGGCAGAACGTGATCTGATAAGGTATGAAAATGCATCAGCCTGACCAAATTCTGTTGTTTGGCGGTATTTTTTTTCAAAATCGTACCCTAGTAAGGTGATTGCTCAGTGTTGTAATCAACTGGCTAAGTACACAGGAATCCATTTTTTAGAGCCAAAGATTGAGAGTAGTGGCTTGTGATCTGTTAGATGTGTAAAATGGTGCCCAAACATCATCTTGTGAAACTTTTTTACTGCAAAAATCAGAGCCAGTGCTTCCTTCTCTATTTGGCTGTTGCTGCATTCTGCAGGTGTCAAGGATCTTGTTGCATGCATGATCGCCTTTTCCGATTTATCTGGAAAAATGTGTGAGATCACTGCACCCACTCCCTGGCTTGAGGCATCCGCTGCAACTACTATTTTCCGAGTTGGGTCAAAATGTGTGAATAGCAAGTCTGAATTGGTTAGTCCTTTAATTTTTTCAAAAGATTGTTGACAGTCTAATGGCCAGGACCATTAAACATCTTTTGTTAGCAGTTTATTAAGTGATAATTTAATGCCGAGAAGGTAGAAAACTTTCATAGTAGCTGACTAGTCCGAGAAATGAGCATAAGCTGCTTATGTCTGATAGGGGCGGCATGTATTGAACAACTGCCATATTAGCTGGATCTGGATGATGGCCATGGTAGTTGAAAATAAAGCCCTAGTATTTTATTTCCTGTAAATAAAAATGACACTTTCAGGTCGAAGCTGGAACCCAAAGTTTTGAATGTGTGTCAGAACTTTGTCAATACATTCTGACAACTCCTCTTTTGATTGGCCGACAACAATGATGTCATCTATGTATACCACTGCACCCTCTACTCCTGTTAGCATAGTGTCCATGATTTGTTGGAAAATAGCTGGGGCTATTTTTACCCAAAATGGTTACCACCGATATTGGAATAGGCCACGATGAGTGTTTATCGTCAGTAGTTCTCTGGAGGTTGCAGAGAATTTGACTTGTAAGTAGGCCTCTGTGAGGTCTAGTGTGGCAAAACAGGTGCCACCATCGAGTGTGGTGAAGATATCTTTTGGAACTAGCAGTGGATATTGATGATCTTCCAGTGCTGCATTGAGGCCAGTTGAAAAATCAACTGGCCATCAGCTTTCTTTACTATCACAATGGGTGCTGCCCACTGTGAGTATATAATGACTGGTGTGATGACCTTCCTTTCTTCTAGGCGTTTTAGCTCCTTGTCCATCAGTGGTAGTGTTACGTATGGTACTGGGCATTTGGGACGGAACAGAGGTTTAGTGGAAGGTTCAAGTGTCAGTGTGGCTTCAGCTTGACTGCAGCATTCAAGGTTGCCCATAAAAACTAGAGAAAACTGCTTGAGTATATCTTCGGCCAGGTCCTTATGGCACTCTGGGTCAGTGATTTTGATACTGCGTTGCAAACAAAATTGAGTGGGATGTCAAGAAGACCCAGTGGCTCAATAAAATCAACTCTCAAAAGGTTGTGCAGGGAATTCAAAACGTATATGATCCCAGATGCTGTCTTCTCAATTCTGATTGTTATTGGCAGTTTGCCTGTAATATAGACACAATCCCCAGAAGCACTCCATGCTACATGTTTTGTAGATATAAGCTGAGGTTTGCCTATACTTTTCCACAGTTTCTGGGGAAATAAGGGTTATGTCTGATGCTGTATCAATTTGTAATCGAACAGGATGTTTGTTCAGTTCCACAGACACATATTTGCGGTTCGACTGAGTTAGGAAGGAGTGCTGCTACTAGACTGTTTGTGTTTTACCTGCTAACTTGCACCAATTTTTTCTCACCTCCAGCTTCTCTTTCTACTGATGCACTGGTGCCAGGTCAATGGATTGGCATGCTTCACATTCCCTAACAACCGACTTTATGACTTCTGTTGATGCCATGGGGTCTATAGACCTGACAAAATACAGATTCTTTTTTTTTTACCCCTGAGTGTCCAGTTTGTGGATATTAGCAATTTGACTTGTATCCAACCTGATCTCCATAGTAGCATGCACCAACTGTATGGGCTCTGTTTCTTCTCAGTGCAGTTTTAACCATTTCTGTGGCACTCTTGAAAGGGAGTTTGCTCGAATCAAATTGGACTTGACCAGTGTCACATCCATTGTCAATTCATATTCCTCTACCAACTCCCGAAGCGTTTCTGACTGTTACCACACAAATATTTAGGGTGTCTGAAATCCAGCAGTGAACATGTGGAGTCTATGAGATGTATTCATGAAGCCCACCAACAAAGAGCCAAGTGTACACCCTTTTATTGTTGGGTCAAACTCGGTCAATTTGATGTCAGACGCAGTCAAGAAGCATCCTCGATGACATTTTCTTTTACATCTACTACCACTTCCGTGGCCATAGAATCCACAACTACCCATACCATCATTTCGTGGTCATCTATACAAGAGTTTCCTCCTACAGGATCTGCCTCACACACTGGCTACCATCTCTGCTATCATACAATTGAGGGAAGCATCTTCAACTTTGTTATCCCATCCTGAGGTTAATGTGCTTGCTTTCTGTTTAATGAACACAGTAGCTACTCTCAGCCAGCCACAAACAGGAAAATGACCTACAAGTCTCCTACATAGAGAGAACATGCTATGGCAAGTAATCTTTTAAGGAGTATCTAGGACTTCCCTGCCCCACCTCCATCGGAGAGTCCGTTTATTCCCCAGACCTGCAAGCCCAGCACCTTAGTTCTGCCTTCCAGTCCCTCCAGATCTTTACATGCAAGTCTAGTCTGATAGGTGTTCTCTCATGCATGCAGCAGGAACCAAGCCTTCATTGGCGTAAATGTATGTTGAAGTAACGTTCTTAATTGCTCTGTCTTGGGGACATCTCATCATCAATTATAGATCACATAACGAGGTGCCACATGCAACCTGAAATCCAGACATGTGAGGCAGTACCTCCAACCCTTAAGCATCACAGTTTGATAAAGCCACAGTACCTTGTTAACATGTATCTGCAGATATGCCCTTCTTAAATCCAACAGAGACATACTGGTTCCTTGTCGTCACCATTCTCACAACTTTGTGCACATACTTCCGAGCTAGCAGTATATGCATCCACAAAAAGATTTAACTCTTGGTAATCGAGCACCAGACAGACTTTTTGTTTGTTCTTCTGTATAACCACCATCAATGGAATCAAATACTTAGGCAGGCCAAGTTCATTTTTGGAATATGGCAGCAGCCACCTATTATCCAACCATAACTGGAGCTCCCTCTCATATTTATCACAGGCATGGTCAGGCACTGCGTATTCTGGCACTATATAAAAAAAATATTTTTTTTAGCTCCACAGAGTTTAGCTGTTTGCTCATTTCCAGGTGGCAGTCCACATCTTCTTATGGAGATGAAATTTTGCACTCAAATCGGGCTCATTGACAGAAATGACATCATACTGAGGTATGTCTCCCTCAAGAAAGCACACTAGTTATGTGCACCCATCCAAGGTCTCTGATTGCGTCAACCCCAAGTAGAAGATCAAATCCAAGCAGTTGACCTTCTACAATCAGGGCATCAGCGTGTACAAGTTCAGCAATACCAATGTCCAGCTTGATTCTGCCATATTCACGACATTTCAGAGTCCTTCTATCAGCCGTTAGCACATTCACTTCCTTCTGTCACCAGAGGCAGCATACATGTTTGCTCACCAATGTCCACAAGCAGCCAGAGTCCACTAAAGCTATGCATTCATATCCATCTACAGATACCCTGATGGTAGGCTGTACTGTGTCCTTTATTCCCTCGGGGGAGGAGACGGATGCTGACATCTGCTCCCCTAAGTTGTTTCCCTGACACTCTGATGAGATGTGTCCAATCCTGTTACACTGAAAACACTGTATTTGGCAGTGGAACCTCCATGTTCAGTTAACAGGTTGGGGCCAGAGCACTTAAAACAATTGGTTCTGCTCCTAGGTGCATCAGCATCATTGCGAGTTTGTTGAGCAGATGTGGCAATTGATGCCCTCAGGTTCCTTGTCATCGATCATAACGGCCTGAGCTCAAGTCAGAATCTGATCCAAAGTTATGGTGTCCTTTTTAGTGGATGCTTGGAGTAGCTGTCTGACCTGCAGTGGCAGTTCAGAAATGAAAGCACATGCCATCCACTGCCTGGGCAGCAACCCTCCAACCAGCAGAGCCAAACGTTTCAGTTTTGCCAAAAACTCCTCCACTGTTTCCTCTAGGTAAAGTTATCATGTAAATTGCTTGAAAGCGTTAAACGGATTCGTCACATATGCAGTGGTAAGGGCCTGTTTGATCAGTTCTGTATCAAACACAGTAAGAGCTCCAGCTTGTAGTCGCTGTGGTAGTAGTACCCTTTCAACTTCTGTCATTTCACATAGTTCACACACCAACTGCACATTTTCAATCCACTCTACAATTAGATCAGTTGAAGTACAACTAAATTTGAGGATTAGCCATATGTCAAATCCTCTGTTTGCGATTTTTGTAGATGAAAAAATGCCGTAAAATAGCTTGAAGTGCCCCCCCCCTGCCTCCAATTTTTTGTTGAGGAGGTAAAAAAATCAAGTCCAATGCTTACTAGGGAATCAATCTCTCCTCTTCTCCTTTTCACCTCACTAATCCTCCGTCTGTCTTTAAAGCATCAAGCCAAAAAGCCAAGTGCTCTCCTCCTCACAAATCTGCTATTTATGCATGCATTGGGGGGGGGGGAGAGTCAAAATTTACATACAAGACTTGATTCTCATCGACAAGAGACATTCTCATATAAATTCAGGCAGATTTTTCCTTTTCGAACATTTACAGGTAAGACACATATGAGACTGCAAAGAATCACGAGGTAATTCATTTCTTTTGCAACAAGCAGTTTGTTCTTATGGTGTTGTTTTGTGCTGTTATTAGAAGAGATTCAGTTTCTTTCTTGAAGTTTCCTTTCTTAGCCATGTCCAAATCTTTTCATGTGAGATTTCGCTTGTTTGTTGCTTTAAATATCCATACAATTGCTTTTCCTCTCATTTTTGTTTTCTTTGTATTGTTGTTCTATTAATCCTTGTGTTTGTATTGTTTCTGGTCACTGTAATTAGTCTTTCTTTGCTCTTTTTCATGTAGTCTGCGAGTTATTGTAGCAATGTATTGACACGATCTTCAATATCAGTGAGTCCACTTCCTCCTCCTTTTCTTGATACATTTAGTCTGTCTATGTTATCTTTTGGGTGTAAGGCCTTAAGCATCAGCATTAGTTTTCTTGTTCTCATGTCTATTTGTTGAAGTTCTTCCCTCATCCACTTCAAGAAGGACCCTGAGTATCTTACAAGGGAGACAACCCAGGGGTTTATTGCTTTAATGAGATTTCTGCTATGTAGTTTGGTTTGGACTAGTTTTTTTTTGTTCTCCTATAATACTCTTTTTTAATTTTTTCTTTCATCTCTGCATGTTTGATAGTGTTCCACTCCCAATATTCTCAAGTACTTTTTAGTTTCCCTTTCTCCGAACATTCTGATTTTTTTTTGATTTGGCAGTTTTATTCCTTCCATCATTTGTTGTTTTCTTCTCATTATAAGCAGGTCACATTTTTCTATGCCAAATTTTGTTGCTATGTCCTCATTGCCTGTATTAGGGTTTCCAATTCTTTTTCATTTTTGGCAAACAGTTTGATGTTGTCCAATTACATAAGGTGGTTAATCTTTTCATGCGATTTATGAAGTTCAAAACCACCCTTACATTTCCTAAGTATGTGATTGAGTGGCATCATCACTATTACAAATACTAATGGTGATTGCACATGTCCCTGGAACATACCTTTCTAGATTTTCACCTTCGCTAAGCTTTTTCCTTCTGCTGCCAGTTCCACTCTCCAGTTTTTCATGGTTTCTTCGATGATCTTTATGACTTCATTAGATATCTTGTACATTTTGAGACATTCCATTATCCAGCTTTGCGGGACCATATTATATGCCTTAACTACATTTTGAGACATTCCATTATCCAGCTTTGCGGGACCATATTATATGCCTTAACTACATTTTGAGACATTCCATTATCCAGCTTTGCGGGACCATATATGCCTTAACTACATTTTGAGACATTCCATTATCCAGCTTTGCGGGACCATATTATATGCCTTAACTACATTTTGAGACATTCCATTATCCAGCTTTGTGGGACCATATTATATGCCTTAACTACATTTTTTAATCTCATTTTGATCTCCTTGAAGATGTATTGAGCAATGTATAGTAAATCTCCTGTTCATCTTGTTACCCTATGGCATCCTTTCTGTTCTTATGGAAACAGTTTGCAACTTATTGCAAATTGTAAATCTCTTCCCTAATTTGTGCCATTAGTATTTTCCACATCAGTAGGCATGTTATGGGTCAGAATGAAAATTTACTGAGGCCCATTTAAATTTAAGAAGAATTTTCAAACCAGACATTTGTTTTCTTGTTGATAAACCCATTCCTAATGATGTCAGGGAAGTATTTTGTTGATAAAAATGTAAACAATATTCACAGGTATTCTAAAACAAGTTTCAAGTTTTCAAAAGTATTTTCTTTTTTTTAAGACTAATTTCAAATAATTATCTTTCACTTAAAACTATCAATAAAACTTCAAAGTAGATACGTAAATTTTGTCACATTAAAAAAAAACAATATATATGTTAAAAGTCTGTGTACATGCCTCATATCGTTGCATATATATATATATATATCAAACACTCTTTTTATAACTATTAATCATAATCAATAAAAAGTTAAAATGAGCTGTGAGCACAATAGTAAATACGATGACTTACAATTCCTAAATTTTTCCAGTCAAGCAGTTCACTGAGACGTTCTGTTCGGTTTCTTTGAATAATTCTTTGGCGTCTTGACAAACAAGTGAAGTCATATAAAATCTATTGGAAAAAAGAGAAATCATATACAATCCATCTTAATTCAGAATAGAAAGTGTTTGTGTATAAAACACAAATATTATATATCTATATCTATGGTACAACTTCGAAATTTAAAAAAAAAAATGATTTGAACTATAAGTGGCAAAAAAGGAAAAAGTTAGCAAGTAAGGGGACATGATGTTTTCATTATAGCAGGAATTTTTGTGTACAGAATTGATTTTTTTTAAATTGTTATATCCTCTGTGGATACAATAATTCTAAAAATACTTTGGAAAAATGTCTTGATTATTAAAAAATTTAAATTTATGACGAGGAGAGTTAATTTCAATTTATTTAAAGTCTTTTACAATGACAAATGTTTGTGTTAAGAAGATTTAATGAAATTCTAAACAGAAAAATATTAAAAAGTAAGTTTCAAAAATTCATTTTTATTTTATTTTATACAAAAATGACTATATACCATGTACTAAACAGCTCATTGGCCTAGTGGGTAGAGTGTTCGCCAATGGTCTGGGAGACCGGGGTTCAATCCCCGGTCGAGTCATACCAAAGACCCAAAAAAAAAAAAAAAAAAAAAAAAAAAAAAAAAAAAAAAATGGTACTTGATATCTCCTTGCTTAACACTCAGCATTATAAGGTACGCATCAAGGGTAAAGTGGAGCAATCCAGGGAAAGGAGTAGCACCCACCCCAACACTTCGGTGTAGTAGCTATTGAAAAGGGAGCCTTCGGGTCACCCTCGACTACGGTCACCAACTACTTGTATACCATGTAGAAGTGTACCTTACACAAATTTATAAAAAAATATTTCTGTCAAGCCATAAAACAACAGATACTGCACTTTAATTTTAGGCTCAAACAAAAAGGCTTAGGAGATATTGAATATCCTTTATATTAAAATATGCAAGCAAATGTTTAGGCACTTAGTTCATTGTCTGCAATAAGACTATATCAGTTGTGCAATGGCTGAACTATTGGCATAATCAATCGTATTATCTATATACTAATAGTCGTTAGCCTTTTACATTCAAGTTTTAATACAGTGACAGATTGGTTAGGTTGGGTGGGTTTTATGGCATATCAACCTTTGTAGGTTATTTAACACCAAATCCATTTTTATGTAAATAACCAGTTCCATTTCAAACAATTCAGTTTAGCATGAGTACACAGTCTAATTGTCAAAAATATTTCTATTTCGAGCTATTCAGTTTAGTCAAGCAATTCAGCAAATTCAGTTTAGTAAAAGTACAGGTTTTGTTTACACACAGTTACAGGTCAGAACAGTTCTATGTTAAACAATTTAATTTAGCGTAAATACAGTTTCAATGTCAAAAAACAGTTTTATTTGAAATAATTCAGTTTAGCACAAGCACGCAGTTCAAATGTAAGCACGGTTCAATTGTCAAAAAACATTTCTATTTCAAGATATTCAGTTTAGCATAAATATGCCGTTAGTTCTATTTAACCTATAGATAGGGCCCTATCAGGTGCTACCATGCCGGGCCAGAGTGGACCTGCGAGCAATGGCAATGAAGGGGGTGCTCCGTATTCCCCAAAGCCCCAGCATTACTGGGACCTCACCATCAGACTGTTTAGTGTCATATCCAGGACACTTGTGGGGTTTTTTTTTTTACCCCTCTGCAGAGGTGCAGTCAGTGTATTCTACAGCCCCAGCCGACTGGGCAAACAGTGACAGTTCATAAGCTGCATAGTATAACTTAGAATGAACAATACAGATGAAAACTAAAATATAAACAAATCTCTTAAAGTTTCCTAGACATAAAAAAAGTATTTCAGAAATTTTTGCAGAAGAATATTAATTTTATAAGTTATTCATAATATAAAAGATATTAAAAGGGAATCATTTTTACGTGAATTTATATTTTATAATAACAATTCACATGTCTAACAACAGGTTCAGTACATGCAATTTATTACTTACTTGTGTCAGTTGTTGCACTGATTCTTCAGGATTTTTGAAGCGTCGATCTACAACATAGATGCCATATGACTTTGGATCTACAACATGTTCTTGCATAAAACATCCGAATCCTGAGAGATTTGTTGTGATACTTGGAATACCCATGACTGTACACTCAGCTGGAACAGAGAAAAAACATATCAAAAAGAGAAAAACTACTAGCTTAGATAGTCATTCAAAGCATTTCCCAAGCAACTATGTGATGAAACAAAGAAATTTTTCTAATCCTAGTCAATCAATTTGTATACCCTTTGAGAGCAATGTTTGATAAGCCAGTTTGTCAAGCACATTTGGGATTAATTTGAAGATGCCTCACTCTTGTACAATTGCACTTCAGTAAGATCCTTCTGTTCCATTTGGATAAGTCAACACAGGAGGCAATAGAGATAGTAATTCAAATGTGTCGATATATATATATATATATATATATATATATATATATATATATATATATATATACATACATACACCAAACCCTCAGGATATGACACAAGGTCAATTTTAAGCGGAGTTTAACAGGTTTGAATTCAGAGTTTTCCTTCTCCTAGACTAGTTGCCTCACCAAGGCTGAATAACCCAGTTTGTCCTCCTATTTACCAATAGCTGAAGGGAGAATTATTGGATTCATACCTTTCCCAAGGGTATTAGTACTATGTGAAATGCAATCAGTCTCGTCCAGGATTTGAACTCGTGTCGCAATTTATACATCAAATGGAATGGGTGGCATGTCGTCAACCTGGTTGTTCTGAGTGTATCTGGACTATAGTTGGTTTTTTTATGTCATGCCCAGAATTGTTTACCAACTTTCACATCAGAGATAAACTGTCCTTTTTTTTTTCAGTGTTTGGTACCTGGAATCCAGTTTGTTTTTTTGCTAACAGTGGTGTGCTGACTGAGAATGGTTTTGTTTTATTTGGGGATGCGTCTTGGCTTTGTTTTCCTTTTTGCAGGTGTAAGGTATCCTGTGTGGTCCAGGGCTTTCATCTCATGAACGCTTTTGCTGGAAACATTCGATTTTTTACAGTAGCATTTGGTGTTGTTCAGTATTAAAGGAGAAATATATTCAGTATCTCCTTGGTTATAGTTCCCTCCCCTTTTGCTTTGAGCAGAGTATGTTTAAAGGTATCCACAAAATGTTCCACATGACCATTGGATTGTGGGTGGTAAGGTGAACATGCATGATGCAGCATGAACTGTAGAAGTGTTGGAATATCCCAGATGTAAATTGTGATCCATTATCTAATGTTTCCAGCAGGCCACGTTGGTTGAATAGTCATTTAAGAATGGCTAACATTGAATGCCTTCAGCATTGGGAAAATTTCTGGCCATTTGGAATGGGTATCAACCACTATCAAAAAGTTACAGCCATTGATAGGGCCAGCAAAGTCCACATGTATTCAGGACCATAGCTGCTCTGGTCATTTAGGTTGGAAAACAGATGTAGCAAATGGTTTGAGCGTTGGTATAGCTTCCACTTGAGTGCAGTGTCTGAGGTCATCTGTGAAGACTAGGGAGAAAAGCTTGATGGTGTCATCGGTCTGCTCCATAATGGCACTCTGAGCTGGAGATCTTGAAATAGAATTACAAACAGTGGTGTAATTGTTATCGTCGTAGGAAATGAACACGGCAATACGAGTTCAAATCCTGGACGAGACTGATTGCATTTCACATCGCACTAATTCCCTTGGGAAAGGTATGAATCCAATTATTCTCCCTCCAGCTATGGGTAAATAGTAGGACAGACTAGGTTCTTCAGCCTTGGTTAGGCAACTATTCTAAGAGAAGGAAAACTCTGAATTCAAACCTGTTAAACTCCGCTTAAAAATTGACCTTGTGTCATATCCTGCCCGAGCGGAGGGGTTGGGTAAATAAGATTACAAACAGAATTGAGTGGTATGTATAGAAGATTCAGTGACTTGATAAAATCAAAACCCAATAGTTTGTTTCTCAAATCTGCTATATAGATCTTTCCAGATGCTGTTTTGTCCTCAATTTCAAATGTTGCTGGCAATTCTCCAGTGATGTGGACACAATCCCTAGATGTACTCTTCGCTACATGTCTTGTCGGTGTTAGTGGAGGCTGGCTTTTGGTTTTCCATAGTTTCTGTGAGATGAGGGTTATGTCTGAGTCAGTGTTGATTTGAAACTGAACAGAGTGGCCATTCAGTTTTACTGACTTATACTTTCACTGTGTCTTGGTGTTGGGGAGAAAGGTTGGCACCAGACTATTTGTATGTATTTTCCTTTGCCATCTGTGTTTATTATGTGGTCACTTGTGTTATTTTATGCTCTGGTGAGGTGAAGAATGCCTCTTTATGTCCTTGCTTTTTACACTTGCAACAGCAGTACGTCATGAATGGATACTTTCGAGTGAAATGACAGCCATGACAATTCCAGCACACAGAGGGGTTTTATATGTTAAGCTTGGTAACGTTAGGTTCTGTTGTTTTTGAACAGCATTGACTGTATGTCTTGTTGCCAATACCAACTGTTATACCATATGTGAATCATGTTTAAAATTCACCAACTGCTGACATTCCACTGCAACTTATTGTAAATAATGTCTGGGTTCTGTTCTATTTTTGACAGAATTTTCCTTCAAACCTTAAAATCACCTGTGGACCTCAACCCACACACAAATATAAAACACATAAATTGTGCGTCAGTGGTTGATGAAATTTTAAACCACTCAAACTCTTTATTGATGGCGCCTGCGTATGTTGTGAAGTTGACTGTATTACATTTTGTAATGTTTTAACAGTTAAAATGAATGTTGAAAAGTGAAGTGCACTCACAGAATATTTGTTTTAGAATTTCCACTGTTTCAGTGAAATTATAGTCCAGAGGAAGTTATGGTAAAATATAATTCAAATACTGGTCATGTTCTGTTGAACCCAGCTTTCTTAATAAAAACCTAATTTTCCAGTCGTCTGCTTGTTCCTTCAAATCTACAATAAAGAGATCTTTATAACGTGCTAACAGCTTAGAAAATAACACTTTCATATCCATGTCATAGTGAAATTCTGCGATAGACTGATTCTGCATCTCCTGGTGCACATAGTTTTGTTTCCTGAGATGTTTACTGGGGTGTAGATAGTCTTTCAGTAAATAATTCTATCAACCTTAATTCTGGTTGTTAATAGCTGTGGTATTGGCAGATCCATTTTTCTTTTTATAGACACGTGGGTTACAGAATCCAAAAGAAAATCTTTATTGCCAAATTTGTTATGTTTTTGTGAGCAACTGTCAAATTTACATCCATATGTGTCATCATGTATCCACTGTTCCAGTCCCTACAATCCCACAATACACTATCCACAGCAGGATAACTGATATTTTTTCTGTTAGGCCTGATCCCTAAAAACTGCTCAATCCAAACTGCTTAAGATGCGCTTTCACATGGGTTGCAGGACATATACTCTCGTTGATGAATATATCATTGGTGATAAAGTGGTCGGCTTAGAAGTCACTGTGAACAGCCCATGTCTAGTAAGGCGTGACTCCTGATTTCGTTGATGAGTACGGCTATTGTGAGTAAAACCTCCTTCATATGGAGCTCAAAGAGTAGGCTAGCACTGAGGCCTATTCCCCTAGCTTGTTTTCCAGACAATTGTTGGATATATACCCCACCAAGTTGCACTGGTACCATGGTATCTGGAGGTGCCCACGGTGTAGTTGTTATCGTCGTAGGAAATGGACACGGCGACACGAGTTCAAATCCTGGACGAGACTGATTGCATTTCACATAGCACTAATACCCTTGGGAAAGGTATGAATCCAATTATTCTCCCTCCAGCTATGGGTAAATAGTAGGACAGACTAGGTTCTTCGGCCTTGGTTAGGCAACTAGTCTAGGAGAAGGAAAACTCTGAATTCAAACCTGTTAAACTCCGCTTAAAAATTGACCTTGTGTCATATCCTGCCCGAGCGGAGGGGTTGGTAAATAGTACCATGGTATCTGGAGTTTCCACTTTCCAGTGTGTGGTCCTTTGCAAAATGGTTGGGACCGTTGCAATAAATGCATGATATGGAACTACACGGATCCTCTGTAGGAAGCTTCCTCATTTCATCCAATATTGTTTGCACTACTGCAACTGTCTTTTATGACTGCTTATGCTTAGGATAATAGTTGGTTGAAGGATGAATCACCCATCCGAGTTGAAGCATGAAGGAGACATTTAACCTGGTCTGGTAACCCTTGCACAAATGCATATGCCATACTATGGTTACTCATTTTACCAAACAGAACCAAGAGTCTTCATAACTCCACCAGGTAGATGTCAACCAATTCCCTAGGATGAAGATGTCATTCAGCAAATTGCTCATAGACCAAGAAACCATCTATGGCAAAAACTGTGTACAGCACAGATTTTATTTGGCTGAAATACTCCTTTCCTTCTTCTTTAAGCTACTGGTAGACAGCAAACACATCACCCATCAACCTTAAGGGGACTACATGCTCTAGATAATTAATTTGGCACATCTTGGGATCAACTCGGCTTTCTCCATCCACTCAACCACTGATGGTCCAGATGCAGAGCCATTGGACTCAGGGATGAGTTTGAGGTGAAACTTACCCCCTGTCATTTTTGCCAAAATAGCTTGAAATAGATTATTGAGTAAGTGTGTGTGTGTGTGTGTGTATTGAAATGTGAAACTGATCAAAGTATTTACTTTCACAGCAGTCTCCCTCTGCTTAGTATCACACTCACAGAACTAACCTTGCTGTTTAGTACAATCTCCACCAATAGATGTCTCTCTTTAGTACAATCTCTACCAAAAAAAATTTCTTGCCATTTCTCTCACAATGTTTTTATGCTAGGTTGATACATTCACTTTGAAAAATTTGCATATGCCACTCTTGCAAATTCTTGCTTGAGACCATGTTTTATTTTAAATTGAAGTGCAGCCATGTTTCTTTTTTTCTCATGAACCCACCCCTTTTGTATGCCAGGCATATACATGTTCACTTTGCCACACAGGGTAAGTCACCTTCTCATCTACACCATTGTTAGTGAATTTTTCATCATGTGCTTCATACTTCGAGCCTTGTGCTAAACAAAAAAAAAAAGCTAAGTAAAAGACTAAATTCTAAAAGAGATGAAAGAAAAATAAATAAGATGAACGATACTGTTTTATCATTATCATTTTTTTAAAAATCTCTTAATAGGTTTGGTTTCTTTGTTTAATGGCATATCAACTCTTTAGGTTATTTAATGCCAAAGCCATTCTCCTAGAAGAACAGTAGTGGTGCAATTTAACCCATAGCTGGGAGGATAAGGGGGTTCATACCTTTCCCAAGGGTATTTGTCTGAAAGTGAATGTAATAGCGCGACTGGAGTACGAACTTGCGTACTACGATTCCGCAGTCCATCACTTTAACCACTACACCACGAGGACACCCCCTAAAATCTCTTAATAATCTTGTTTAATAGTAAACAGCTTGACACATACATGCTTCAGCATTTTAATTTGCTGGTCTTCCAGACACCTACAATGGTTCACTAATCCAAGTACTACTTGCTATAATGCTGGAATAAAAATAACTTAAAAATTCATTTAATTTAAATTGTTTTTTCACTTTATCTTTTTCCAATGATTTTCTTTCATGAAACTCTAACATGGGTCTCACAAACCACAATCCGAGAACTGCTGGGTTAGAGAATAAATTACAGTATAAAATAATTCAATAAAGTTTATCTTTCCTTAGTTCAGAAATAGCATGAGTAATAAATGCCATGTTACTTGTATTGTTTTACACACCTGGAGTATATCCCCATGGTTCATAATAAGATGGAAATACACCAAGATGGCATCCTCTGACAAAATCTTCATAGTCCAAACCAAATAATGGGTTGGTAGAGTTTAAAAATTCTGGGTGAAAGATTATCTGAAAAATATTTTAAAAATGTTATGTATACATATAAGCATCACAAGAAACAAGAGATGAATGTAGTATCCATAATTCAATGCTTCTTTTAGTGACAGAAAATATACAGTGAAAGAATGTCCTTTGTTATACACTACTAACCTTTAAATGAGACAAATAGGTGTTTGCAATCAGATTAATAAAGAATTTGAAAAAAGATGATTTTTAATAGATACAAAAACAAAAGCCTAGGCTCATTACCAAAAAAGATTTTATAAAAGACTAGATTATGCATGACTGTGCAAACAATGTAAAAATTTTATACCAGACTATTTACTGCAGAGAATTATATCAATGCTTGTTATTTTGGTCAATAGTGATAAGTTTATCTAAACATAAAAAGGGTATTATTTTCATATCCTTTCCATGTTTGGATAAACTTATAACTAATCTAGACAGAAAATCTAGAGTAGAGACTCTAAGACTGTCAATATTGACCTTCTTCCTGCAACAAAGCTAGCCCCTGCATTCTTATGGCTGATGGGGGGGGGGGTGCTGTTGTCTGGGCAGCACAAGGCTTCCATAGTGACCTCTCCAGGCTGTAGTTCTAGCTGCACCAAATGCACATGGAAGACAGCAGTTATGGGTTATGTCCCTGTTTGACTGGTGTATTATCAGATGCCACAGGTTGTCATCTTACAGTCAGAAAGATCATTGCATACCATTGGTTAACTATTACCCACCTCAAAGCTGGGCAACTCCGAGCCACCATAATCTTCCTACTTCAGTGGGACAAACAAGAAAAAACTGAAGACTATTAAATTTGTTGTTAAAGCAATGCTTGACTTGCCTTATTGTATTGAACCCACTTACTGGCTTATTGGTGTCTTGCTATGTATACACATGTATATTGCATACCTAGGAGTAGAAGGTCTTCTACACCCCAGCAGTTTCGCCTAAGAAACTAATTTTTTTATTTTTTTTTTATTTTCACTTTTCCTCAAAATGTATTACGTGATGTTGGGGACACGATATAGCGTTTAAAGGGAGGTAACCCTGACTCATCTAGTCACCATGAACATAAAAACAGGAGGAGAAAATATCCTATTTTGAGCCTAAGAGAAGCTGCTGGTGAATAATATTTTAATATAAAAACTGACAGTGTCAAGTGATACATCTTTAGAAAAATATGAACTTAGATGTTTATTGTTAATTATAGGTTTTGAATTTACCTATTTGAATAAGAAAGGCTGAAAATTACCTTTACTCTGTCTTCTTTATGGTTGAAAAGCTTACAGCGACGAATAGAATTCAAAACCTGATCCTTTCCATCATCTACCACATTATGAGTACAAACAGGTGGGAGCTCACGGCGCTAAATAACATTGAAACAAAAATAAAATATTGTTGAGTAAACAAGTACAAATATTGTTGGCACTGAAAGAAATCTTTCAAAAGAAGATATATAGACAATTTAAAGAGTAACTATAAGATAAATCAAAAAAGAGTTCATTCAAGATGATGTTTTCTTTTTTTGTGTTAAAAAGATATCAAAATGTAAACCAAAAGTTCAGCAATTGAAGTAGGTAATATTTTGAAAGATGACTTTATGCAATATGAATTATCATATTTATGGGTTGCATCTATTTTGAGACAACCTGTATTTTTCCGAATTTACTGTCATTTGACTGCCAAAATTCATAATCTTTGTTCTCAAATTCTATTAACCTCTGAAATAAGGGCCTTCTTTCTTGCAACTCTTCTTTGATAGCTTAGCTCTTTCAGAGTCTTTCTCACCACATATGGCAACATTTCTATGCTATTGGGACATCTTTGACACACTGACAATGGTTTCTGATGACTTGCCTCTTCAGTGCCTTTTTCATTCACTCAAACATAAGGCTTGGCTTTCCTAAATGTTATCTCAACATGACAATGGCCTTCTCCATTAAATTTCTTGACAATATCATTAACCCTTTGATGATTAACCTGGAAAAAGCTAGCAAATTTCTGATTTGCCACACTGATGTCATTCTATTATTTGCCCTTGTTGAAATTCACCAATTTCCATACTTCTGTGAACATTCATTGTAAAATATCAGTCAACTATCATTCATAGATGAGGGTAGTTTGATACTAACAGGGTATTGTCTAAAAAAAAAAAAAAAAAAAACAAAAAAAAAACAAACAAACATTATTACACCAGCCAAAATTGCTGTAATCAAGGGTGGGTAAAAACTTATCATAGCCCACTGTATATGATATTTGTTTCTTAGATAATAATCTTTATAAAAATAGCTCTGAAAATAAAAATTCACTGGTAGCAGAAAGTAGTACATACAAAATCTTTAATTTTCAGAATGATACAACAGTATCTTTCCATTTTTGACTTGACCATTTTTTTTTTGTTTTCCTTTTTTAAAATTTTTGACAATGTACAGATTATGGTTTGGTTTGTTTAGTTTTATGGCACATCAACCTTTGTAGGTTATTTAATGCCAAATCAATTTTTATGTAAATAATCAGTTCTATTGAAAACAGTTCAGTTTAGCATAAGTACACAGTTTAATTGTCAAAAACATTTCCATTTCAAAGTATTTAAGCAGTTATATGTAATAATTCAGTTAAGTGTAAATACAGTTTTAATGTCGAAAAACAGTTCTATTTGAAATAATTCAGTTAAGCATAAACACGCAGTTTAAGTGTAAGTACGGTTTAATTGTCAAAAACGTTTCTATTTCAAGCTATTCAGTTTACTCAATTCATTTTAGCATAAGTATGGTGTTAGTTCTTTTTAACCCATAGATAGGGCCCTATCAGGTGCTACCACTCCAGGCCAGAGTGGACCTGGGAGCGATGGCAATGAAGGGGTACTCCGCATTCCCCAAAGCTCCAGCACTGCTAGAACCTTTTTATCAGATTGTTTAGTGTCATATCCAGGACACTCATTAGGTGTGTGTGGGGGTCTTACCCCCTCTGCAGAGGTGCAGTCAGTGTATTCTACAGCCCCAGCTGACTGGGCAAGTACAGATTTTGTTAGGTAAAACTGATTTTTTAAAATTAAACTTTACAGATATTCAAAAACTTCTAAGAATGGAAGAAAATGATAGTGAAATTTTCAAAATTTACCCTGTAAATGCATATCTATTGAAGATGGATTCTTTCTACTGCAAGACCTGGAGAAACATCCATGTACTCTCTTAGTCTCAATATAAACTAAGAGATTGTAGAAAAGATCACTCAAGTGCATATCCTGTTTTGATACCCAAATAACCTATGCAACCTCTCAAAAGGAAATATCCAACAATGTGAATTGTTGGCATACACATTAATTCTAATATTGTAGAACTGAGAGAGATAAAAACACATATCTAATGACAGTTATAAGTTATATGACTGGTCTGAATATTTAAAAACAAGCAGAAAACAGTAATGATCAAAAGAAAATCCCACCTGTGCTGCGTAAATACATCTCTTTAATTTGACAATATCTTCTTCCAGTAAAATATCACTTCCTTTAGGAATATTGCCTCTGGAAGGAAAGGTCAAAGTAAATAAATAAAACTGTCGAATTTAGTGTAAATATGAATAAAATAAATCAATAATAGAATCATTGGCAGAATAGTGAAAAGCAAGAAAAAACAAACAAACAAAAAAACAAAAAACCCAAAAAACAAAATAAACATTGCCATATTATATTCATTGTAAGTTATTATATCAGTAGCCTTTGGTTGGAGTAGTAATTGACAACTTGATTGTTTTTATAACTAGTTATCATGACATAAGGTTTTTTTAAATATTTATAAGTAGTTGAATAACAGAAATTTAATAATTCTAAGAAGCAATTCAATCGCAATATATTTCAGCTTTTTGAAACAAAAGGAGCAATGTTATATAACACATAACAATATCATAATGTATATTATATTATTATGTAAAAAATATATATTATCATTTTCTTTTGTAATAGTAAAGTATAATTAGAAAATTCTTATCAAAATTATCTGATTTTAATTTTTTTTTTTTCACAATTTATAAAGAAATACAGATGTATAAAGAAGGACAGCACTGATAAAGAATCAAGGCTGTCTGAGAAAAACAGAACAGGTGTTAAGGTTATTCTTTTATGATCAATATGAGATATACTATAACCCAATACAGCCTGTCATACTTCAAAGCCTTACACAAATAACAAGCAGAATTACTCAGTTTATGACTAGACTAAAATGATTTTAGTAACACCAGTGTGTGAGATAGAAAGGGGGAAGAGAGCAATAAGCTAAGAATTAAAAATATGCCCTTTTATAGTTGAAAGATTTCATCTATGAATACTTTTTTTTTTTGAGTTTATATCTAAGAATATATAACACAATACTGGTGAAAGTGTAAAAACATTTTTGTGATATTTTTTTGTCTCCAATAAACTTTTATTCTTTGCAATTCGAGTTCAGTTACAGAACAATATTCAAAGTCAATAATTTTCAAAAAGTTTTAATTCAAATTTTTATTCACCATCTAAAAAATTTAAAAGAATCTAACAATTCATGTATTATAATATACTTTTGTTTTAGGAAATTTTATTTTTTATTTATATTTAGAATATTTTTAAAAATGTAACCCAAAACCCTAAGTAGTTGGAAACATTATTAGAATTTTATTTTTGTAAAGACATCTTTTTAAGACTATCACAAAAATTTAAACTCGGTTCTTAATTGCAATGATAAAAAATGTATTAGTTTGGTTTGTTTGGTTTTATGGCATATCAACCTTTGTAAGTTATTTAACACCAAATCCATTTTTATGTAAATAATCTGTTCTATTGAAAACAATTCAGTTTAGCATAAGTACACAGTTTAATTGTCAAAAACATTTCCATTTCAAACTATTCAAGCAGTTATATGTAATAATTCAGTTAAGTGTAAATACAGTTTTAATGTCGAAAAACAGTTCTATTTGAAATAATTCAGTTAAGCATAAGCACACAGTTTAAGTGTAAGTACGGTTTAATTGTCAAAAACGTTTCTATTTCAAGCTGTTCAGTTTACTCAATTCATTTTAGCATAAGTATGCTGTTAGTTCTTTTTAACCCATAGATAGGGCCCTATCAAGTGCTACCACTCTGGGCCAGAGTGGACCTGGGAGCGATGGCAATGAAGGAGTATTCCGCATTCCCCAAAGCTCCAGCACTGCTGGAACCTCCCCATCAAATTATTTAGCGTCATATCCAGGACACTCGTCAGGGGGGGGGGAGTCTTACCCCTCTGCAGAGGTGCAGTCAGTGTATTCTACAGCCCCAGCTGACTGGGCAAAAAAATGTATTAGATTTATTTTTCTTTTTTACTCAATAAAAAGAATTAAAAATGTGCCTTTATTTTAGGAAGAAAATAATGCATATTAATTCAAATGAAAAGTATTCATTTATTGTATATAAGTTTTTAGTCATACTGATTAAAAATAAATATATTTTGTTCTAAGAAATATGAAAGGTATTTGTTTAAAAATCAGTTTTAATTCATTTAATGTTTATTTTTTACCATTTACAAATGTTGCATTTTTGGTAGGTACGATAAAAAGCTAAGAAATAAAACTGTGTCCTTACAATAAAAAGAAGCTAAAAAATAAAAATGTGTCCTTACAACAAAAAAGAAACTAAAAATTAAAGATGTAAAATTTTTTATATAACATTCATTTTTGGCTGGCATTTAAAATAGTATTTTAAAAAGATACCCCTGGGTTTGAAACCTTTTGATGATTTTTTTTAGTTCTCCAAAAAATTAAGGATTTTTTTTTTTTTTAAAATTAGTCCTAAATTACAAAATAATTTTTGAAAAAGGATTAAATTCAAATTTTGCCTACAGAATCCATGTGACATTTAAACATAGCAGACATTAAGAACTGAAGAGTTGTATTTTTTGTACTTACACATGAAGAACTGTGAAGAGTTCCACAAATTGACTGATTTTTAATTACTGAATTAGATCATTTAATCAGTGTTAAAAAAAAAAAAAAAAAAAAAAAAAAAAGGTAAGTTTGGTACTTTTCCTTATTATAAACAAACTGAAGTGCATGTCCGATTTCAATGCTCAACGGCATCTCTTTTCTGAGTAATAAGAAGATACATGCATACCAAAACAAACATGACTCATATATATATATATATATATATATATATATATATAAACACATCACTCAATAAGTCCCAGGACTGACATAGATGGCCACTAATAAAAAAATCCATATGATTTTCATAAAGTACTAACCTTCAAATGGAACGTGTCAAAATTTGAGCCCAATCGAATCATTAGTTTACAAATTACAGTTATTTAAGTGAAGCTACTGTTGCTAATTTTCAAAACAATGAAAAAATTTGAATTTCTTGTGTTGATAAAGCATTGCTTTCTGATGGGAAAATACTGTTCAAGCAAAGTGATAGCTTGATAAGTGTTATTTGGACTCTGCTCCATTGGAAACAAGGGTTAAGAAATGGTATGGTGACTTTAAACGCAGTCATATAGACACAAATTACACTGAATGCTCAAGTCACCCAAATTCGGTAGTTGTCCTGGAAAACATCAAAAAATTCCACAAGGTTGTTTTGGCCGATCATAAATTGAAGTTGTGTAAGATTGTAGAGGAGTTGAAGATATCCATAGGCAGTGTATTCACCATTTTGCATGAATATTTGTCAGTGAGAAAGATGCATTCAAAGTAGTTGCCGCATTTGCTCACAGTCGATCAAAAACAACAATGCATTGATGATTCAGAGTGTTGTTTGCAACTGTTTCAATGTAACAAAAAGGAGTTTTTGCATAAATATGTGACAATAGAGGAAACATGGATCCACCACTTCACTACGGAGTCAAATTGGCAGTCAGCTGAGTGGACAGCAACAGGTGAAAGCCATTCTAAGCAACCAAAGATGCAAACATCAGCAGGCAAGATTTTGGCCTCCATATTTTGGGAGGTGCAAAGTATTTTGTTTATTGATTACCTTGAGAAAACAAGAACCATCAATAGCAAATATCATATAACATTATTAGTGTGTTTGAAGAAAGAAATCACCAAAAAACAGCCACAAATGAAGAAGAAAAAAGTGCTCTTTTGCCAAGACAATGCACTGAGTCTCAAGTTGATTGCAAAACTACATGAATTGCACTTCGAATTGCTTCTGCACCTCCCCTATTCTCCAGCTCTCACCCCACCCCCAGCAACTACTGGTTGTTTGCAGAACTCAAAAGAATGCACCAGGGAAAGACATTTGGCTCCAATGAAGAAGTGATATCAGAAACTGAGGCATATTTTGAGGTCAAAGACAAATCATTCTACAAAAAAGGCATCAAATTGTCAGAGGAGTATTGAAATCAGTGTATCACCCTAGAAGTAGACCATGTTGAATAAAGTCAAATTTGTTGTTGTTTTATTAATTAGGCCCGGGACTTATTGAGTGATTTATATATATATATATATATATATATATATATATATATATATATAAACAGCAATTTGGAACAAGCTTTTGTTAGCCAATCATTTCAGATGCTATATATATATATATATATATATATATAGATAGAGAGAGAGAGAGAGAGAGAGAGAGAGATATAGAGAGAGAGAGATGAAAAAACTGAGTGAATTATTTTCATGTCCATGACAAAACCATTCATATTAACAGACCTGGAAATCTTGCAGATATGATCACTGACTGGAGGTAGACATGTGGTAATCTAAATTACTATGATAAAATATGTCTCACCCGAACATTGCCATAATTTAGCAAATGCTTTTTCTAGATAGTCTGAGCATAATAAAATTAAATCAAGTGTTGAGTAATTGTTTTATCATTTATACATGATACCACTTCCTTCAGAAGATTATTTGTCTTAGTATCCCTGTACTATTCAATGCTGACCTACTTTCCAAAATTTCAAAACTTACTCAATAAAAGTAATAGTTTCTCTTGTATTATCAATATTTAATAAATGGCGACTTAATTGCAACTATTGTCCTATCACAAAATACAGTGGAAAATTTATTGTCTATCAGTTGGTTTTGAGTAAACTGTTCTGTTAGTTTTGAGTCTAACAAATTGATTTTTTTCAGATTCAAAGTCTTCTCAATTTTCTATTTTGCTGTTAATTCTTTATTGTCAGAATAAAACAGTGATATGGAACAAGTTTTTGTTATCCAATCATTTCAAATACTTTTAAGTATATTCACATAGTCAAAAAGTGAGTATAGATAATTTTTAGTTATCCACAATTTATCTACAAGTGTCAAATTGTTTGGGGAAAAAATATAAAAAGAAAACTGATTTATACAATTATTGTCACATATGCCTATAATTGGATGCTATTTAAATGGTTAATCAAATTCATAATACTTGTAATTTTTTCATATAAGGATTCTGGTAACTGCAATTATCTTAAGAAATTTTGTTCCACTCTATAAGCATTTTTGAAAACTATTTTTACTGATTTCTCAAAATTTTCATCAAAACCAAGTATGTCTCCTATGTAGTATTGTAAATTTACTTTGATATAAATTTCAACTAAAATGAAGCATTTTTTCTTCCCCACCAAGATTTTGCTAAATATATCCACAAAAAAATTCAAATCATCTAATTTAGATAAATTTGATATCAAAACCATTAGTTTGTTTTTGTTCTGGGTAGCTTATAATCATCTAGATGCTTAGATGATAAAAAATATTCAAATTCCCAAGAAAGAAATAATCTTAAATGACAATTTCAATATGCTCTTTCAGAACTTTTTCTTTTCATCCAGAGATAACTTGTTATAACATATCATTTCATCAATCTGTGACTAGTGGTGAAAATTAGTTACACTGGTTTTTTGATAACAAATAAAAAATTATTGTCTGTATGATAGCATGAAAGCATTCAAATTTCAATATTTTAACTATTTCAATAAAAAAGAAAAAAAAAATTGGAATACTTCAAAATCAGCCGATTGTTTGATAACATCTAATTACTGATACAAAATTATGATGGTCAATATTGGCACACAAATTGTCAAAATTTACGATCCTGTTTTGTTGTTTGCCAATGGGCCGGAAGACTGGGGTTCAATTTCAGGTCAAGTCATACCATAGACTTTAAAAAAGGGTACTTGATACGTCCTTGCTTAACACTCAGCAATATAAGGTACGTTTCAAGGGTAAAGTGGAGCAATCCAGGGAAAGGAGTAGTGCCCTCCCCTACATCTCAGTGTAGTAGCAATTGAAAAGGGAGCTTTTGGGTAGCCCTCAACTAAGGTCACCAACTTTACTTTTCCCATTAACAACCACAGTTGCATAACTAGAGGCTTTCACAAATAACATTTGAATGATTCAGGGGTCTTGTCTCTTAGTATTGCCTTTAACTACCATTCTTGATTATCCTGATCTTTGGAAGACAAAGAAACCAAACCTTATTTTCTTCTCCATAATTGCCATGGTACCCTGTTATCCAGCATTTTCTGACCATTTTTTGATAGGTACTGCAATCAAATTAACACAATATATTTTGTAAAAATTACAGGCCGATTCAATGAGTTGTATAAGCAACTCTAGATTTTAAATTCCCAACCTGGAAAGATACAAAATTTCCATGTTTGCACAAACCTAGGAGAATACTAATGGTTTGGATATGAGAATTTAGCATCTTTCAGTGTTTAGACATGAAAATTTAACGTTTTAGTAATGATCTAAATTACATGTTAGAAAAGTCATTATCTATTCTCAAAATATGACGTAATAGATGTAACAGTGACTTACCGAATGCCAAATGTATGTGCTGTCTTGCTTGTCAAGTCACCATTCATAGAGGGCTCGGTGCACCTATGCAATACTGCTAGTTTTACGCAGCGAGATCATTTGTATGAGGGCAAAACCCCACATTAAAGTGATAAGGCCACGGTATTACACATGAACATGGACTCCCTCTGCATGTACAATTGGGTGACCAATACTCTTACTGGAAAGTCTCAGTTGAACACCAAAACCACGAGCAAGATGCCCATAAGGCGACAACTAGACACAGTGACCTCTCTTGGGAAAGAGTACAACCTTTTGGTTGACAGTGCTAGTCAAATCCAACCAGAACCGAGCTTCCCAGAGGTGGTTTAACAATATTCAGTGTGTGCTTTTGCCATGAGAGACCAGAGCCTGGTGCAGTTAACAGAGATTCATAGACACAGCAGGCTTACTGGAGTCAAGCAGATAGTATATTTTGTGTGTAGGATCAATCCGCATGTATCAGAAGTGGCAGGGAGATTGGTGATTTGGAGTTGTGAAGAGTGCCAGTCGACAGACCAAGCTCCTGCGTAATGGCAAAAGGGAAAGGTCAGTGTTTGTGAAATTTGGAGCTAGCTAGACATAGACATCATGCACTACAACAGTCACCACTTTCTGATTCTGATCAATTGGGGCCACACACAGTTCTTGATCTGGCATCCACTAGTCCAGCAAGACACTGCACATATAATCCAGCAACTGGAGTTGGTGTTTTTCAAATAAGGCCAATAATGACACTTTATGCAATCATGGATGAATGGGGTGTCTGGTTCCAACTGTGCTGAGCTAAAAACCATCTAGAAATGGTATTGTTGACAGGTGTCATCAGATGGTAAAACAAATTGCTGTATGGAAGAGCAGCCCCATTATAGAGGGCGTGTACTGGTACAAAATCACACACCTCGAGACGATGCTGGTCAATCTGCTGCTTTTATACAACATTCATGTGAAAAGAGTTGACATTGTGCCTCCACCAAGCCAGGTGACATCAGTCCCTTATAAAGAGAGACATAGTATGGATAAAGAATCCACATGGACAGTGCCTATTGAAGTTTGTGACAGGTTGTGTCACCAGGATTATCAGTACACAGTCTGTAGTTGTCAACAGTAGTTGATAAGGATGATAGCAGTGACACAAAACAGGGAGTAATGAATGGCAGGAACCAAGCTCTAGTGCAAGCAGCAGCGATACGCCATCCGAGAGTGAGGAAGAAGTAGGATCGACCCTAATTGACCCCCCCTCCGCCCTCAAACAATAATTCAGACTCTAGCACATCTGATGATTCAGCCAAGGTGGAAGATATGACTGTCCCACTGTGAAGAAGTGCAAGAGTGAAACAACCAGCTCTATCACTTATGTGATCATACGATTATTGGGGAGTGTAATAGACAACACTGACTTACCGAATGCCAAAGCACTGTCTCACTAGTCAAGTCGCGATTTGCAGAAGGCCAAGTGTGCATGTACAAAATTGCTTCTTTTATGCAGCAGGCTCATTTGCATGAGAGGCCAAACGGACGTTGTAAAGACCAGGTGAGATGATCTTGTGAATCTGATCAAGTGAGGACATCATTTTTGTTGACAGAGACATGATAGAGTGAAGATGTTATTTTTATTGGCAGAGACGCGATAGACTAAAGACGTTATTTTTGTTAAACGATTATGGAGATCCATTTTACCCAGTTCGGGAACATTTACACATAGCCAAGGTAAAGCAACGAGATTTGAGAAAAAACTGAATTTGAACAATTATGTGACAAAATTTTTTCCAACTACAACTGAACGTCTATTTTTTTGCATGCTATTTATACTTTTAATTAATTTGATGATTTATTTTACTCATTTGTTGAGATATTATTTGAATCCTACTTATTTATTCATGTCTTATTTGAATCCTACTTTCTTGAATTTTTTTTTTTAAAATCAAAAAATTATTCTTCAGGGTAATGAATACTGTTTACATTAAAAGAAAAAAAAAAAAATCACTTCCGAAGAAAGTAAAGAAAAATACAGACATATGCCTTACTTTGGAAGAGAGATAAGTTTTATTTTGTATTTTGGTTCTATGGAGAAAAGAGAAAAAAAACTAGCATTAAATTTTTCACTTAGTACCTTTTTAATTAGTATGGGAAAAAGTAAAAAACAGGAGTGAATGTTTGTTTTTCTATGTGGTCTCTCGGATTGTTAAACAAAACAATTGTTTTTCTTTTATTTCCTAAAAATATTTTTAAAGTTGTTTTCAAGGTTTTATTTTTTCTTTTTGCAACACTGGTACTCACTATCTAAGTATTTATCTAATAATTTATTCAAAAAATAAAATAATAACTATATTAACATTTATACAACAAAAATTCTTAATTATGTTTTCAATACTTATAAACTTTTTGTCATAATATTTAACTGAAGTCCTTAAAAATCTAACTCAATTTATCTTGAAAAAAAAAAAAAAAAGAAAAAAAAAGCAAGACATCTGAAAACAAAAGCACAAATTTGGCCTGAAAAAAAAAAAAAAAAAAAAAAAAAAAAAAAAATGTTATCCCCCAAGATATAAGATTAACTTTTTAACAAAATTCTTGAGATATTTTTCATGTATTTGGCAATATAAAAATTGTTTTTTTTTCAATAAACTTAATGCTGAATTAGCTGCAAAAGATAACTTTTCATAAATACTAGGTATGAATGTAGTCTTGAAAGTCAAAAAGCAGTAGTACGAGGGGAAATAGAAAAGTCAGGTATGGCTGACCACATATGGAAAGAAAATGGAAACCATCTATCTTGTGGGATAAAGTTAAAATAATTGATCGGGAAGAACATTCGAAAAGAAGATGTCTCAAAGAAGTGACATATATGTTGAGCTATGTTGACCTCTTGAGAAAGTATAGAAATGAATACAATCTGGGAGCCAATAATTGAAAAAGCCCAATCAAATCATTTTTAAAGAAAATTACTTTAAAAATATCAAAAATAACTGATGCCATTGGATTTTATGCTTCAAATTCCTTTTGTGATGCTTCTCAGATTGAAAGCCGTGAAAAACAATGACATCATTATTTGAATAACATCTTCATATTTCTTGAATGCCTTGTATGATCATCAGTAGTCAAACTTTAAAAATGATTTCCCTGGTTGAATCATTCCTATACTCAGATAAACAAGGGACACCTGAGGAAGGCTGAAGAATACAGCGGCTGAAACGTTGTGTTTCAACTCACAACAATTAAGATAAGGTCGACAATCCGAAAAATTACACAGAAAATAATGATAAAGAATTTGTTAATATCAAAATTCTTAAAAGTTTAGAGATGTTTTCCCTTTCAATTTTGAGAGAAAGTAAAGTTTACAACTTCAATTCTTACATTATGTAATATGAGACAGTATATTTTGACTATATCCCCTTGAAAATTTTTTGCAATATTTACAATCTGAGATTATTGGGTTTTTTTTTGGTTTTTTTATGTCCTTTAGAGATTACTACTTGGTAATTTTCATCTAGTGAGTTTTTCAAGCCAAAATTATATCAAGAGGCTTTTTTGATTTAATGGTTATCAGCATGAACACAAACAGAATTGGGATTTATTAATATAGATATATCATATAAAACTGCATATAAAATAGATGTATAGCAATTATTGGATATTCATATACTTGCTATAAAAACATTTTTAATAAAAGTGATTATGTCCTTAATTGTTACGTAATAATGCCAATCTTATAACCAATATACAGTATAAGTACTGACATCAATAAGGGTATAAGGTAAAAGTTAAAGACTGACTGAATAGTTTTGAGTAGGGGCTTAATTCATGTTAGTTTGGAACTATTAGTATAGGATAGTTTTGGCAGGAGATTCGTGTAAGTCATGTGAAGTGTAAATCATGGACGAGTATTAAAAATAACATCTTACCTCGGTACCGATTTCGGAAGTAGACAGCCGAAACCGGATGAGGTAAAGATGGTATTATATAGCAGAGGAGTGTGGAATGCCCTGTTTTCATTGGCTGTTTACTAAATGACAGATGTCTATAAGAACGGCCGAAGTCCGGCCTTTATTTGAATTTTTCTTTGCTTTGGTAGAGGCACGAGCGTAGCACGTCGCGATCACGGAGGCGGCTTGGCTCTTCCAGAGTCATGCCGGGGTTACTGTCGGAGCCGATATGATGCAGAAATAACCCGAAATCGGCAATGAAGACAGTTGCATCACTGAAGACCTCCTTGATGCATCTAGGATGTATGATTGAAATAGTTGTATAAATACTATACTTATAAATTTAAAAAAAATTCTCATTGACTTTATTTGTAATATCCATATTTACCAACCCCTCCGCTCGGGCAGGATATGATACAAGGTCAATTTTTTAAGTGGAGTTTAACAAGTTTGAATTCAGGGTTTTTCTTCTCCTAGACTAGTTGCCTCACCAAGGCTGAAGAACCTAGTCTGCCCTACTATTTTACCCATAGCTGGAGGGAGAATAATTGGATACATATTTAATTAATTGGATACCTTTCCCAAGGGTATTAGTGCTATATGAAATGCAATCAGTCTCGTCCAGGATTTGAACTCATGTTGCCGTGTCCATTTCCTACGACGATAACCATTACACCACAGGCAGCTCCTCCACCTTTATTTGTAATATTATCTGATAATGAATCGCATGACTTTCTGTATATCTCTTTGTTTCTCTGTAACTTTCATCATACTAAACAAGACATATTTAAAACTAGTAAAGTCATCCTATGATTCAAACATCAGACTTGGAGGTAAGCAGGCAAGTGACATATTGTACTGTACAGTAAAATTGACATGGAAATAAGCAAAATGTACAGATACTGTAATACTATAATCTTATCATTTTGATTATAAATGACATAATAAAATAATGCATAATGAAATACATTAAATAACAATTACTATTTAAAAAATCAAACGAAAAAGCTAATCTCGTTTTGAAAATTCATTAAATATAGAAATGATTTTATTCAAACAGGAAAGCACTTCTGATACACCATTTAGAGATTATAAATACAGATATATAAATATGTATGCGTTTAATTACTATTTAAAAAAATCAAACGAGAAAGCTAATCTCGTTTTGAAAATTCATTAAATATAGAAATAATTTTATTCAAACAGGAAAGCACTTCTGATACACCATTTAGAGATTATAAATACAGATATATAAATATGTATGCGTTTAATGTTATTGGCTGATTGGTTAATAATCAATAGATATGAATCATGAGGACAAAATGAAAAATTATTGTTTAAGAAGTTCTTCTAAAATGTTGAAGTCATTTTTCATAACATGGTGCAATGTAAAGGGTTTAATATTTGAATAAACACAAGGTTATAAAATACAATATCTATGAGGAAACAAATAATATCAAAATGCTAAACATTATGAAAGAATTTTAAGCAAACAAATCACTCTTCATTTCTTTCTAATTTGAACACTAAATTAACCAGTAGAAATGAATAATTCATGGAACACTGAACAGGATTGTTGGCATGTTATTATTTTATCAAGCAAAAGGAAAAACATTTACCTCATACACGTTTCTAAAAGGCGTCGTCCAATTTGACTCACAACATGGTTGGATGTTTCTTGTAACTGTTTAGAAATAGCCTGACCACGAAGGGATTCAACATTGTAGTTATTGGTTCGAGTTGGAAAAATGAGGAATGCAACAACTGTCATGTCACTGTTATTTTGCTGTGGACAAAATACAGTACAAAGATAACAAAGAGTTATTGATTGAATGACATATCAGTGCTGGTATAATCAAGTGGGGCAATCATTCTTGGTAAAAAAAAAAAAAAAAAAAAAAAAAAAAAAAAAAAAAATCACCTAGTAAACAGGATGTTCTTTTAGTAATTTTCATAAAAATTGAAGAAAAAAAATGTCCATATTTCTTTGAAGATGTTCATGATCTTCAAAAAGAATATTGATTGTGTCAAGAACATTTTTGTAGGTATGAATAAAATTGCAACTAAAGCAGAATATTATATTTTTATCTGAATAAACATTTCAAGCAAGTAGATATAAACACTAGTTGCAGTTAAGCAGGAACGGTGGAGAAGTAAGAAAAATAAGTTATAGCATCTAAACATGAACCTAGCCATGATTTGTCGTCACCTGATTAAATGAATATTCAGTCCTCATTAATTGTTATTATTCTCAAATAAAAAGGCAAATTAACAAAGAGAAACAAATGGTAACAATTTCTTACAACAAAAAAAAAATACAAGAAAGTATTTAACAATTCAAAATAATATTTAATTGACCACATAAAATAAAATCTCATTAAATATAATTGTCTCAGTTTAGATATTTTGTAGGAAAAAAACATCATAATTTGTATTCTTATATACCGATTGGTTTGGTTTCTTTGTTTTAATGGCATATCAACCTTTGTACTTATATACCGAGTTCTAGATTTTGCATTACTTTAAGAAATAGAATATTTAACTAGAAAAAGTTTTGACTTCTCATATTTTAGTAAATTTCATTCTTATAATTCACATAACTAAAAACAATACGGCTACTTTGGTACCAATAATAAGGATAATTAACTAAAGCTGGAGGAATCTTTGATTATTGAATTTAGCATTAGTTATTGTTGAAAGATATTTCAAATTTAATGAAAAGCACCAAGTGCAATGAATTCAAATGTTATTAAAAATTGTTAAAATCTACAATATACAAGTAGCACAATCAAAAATTTTGAACATGTTATATTCATGTAACTGCAAAGTCTACATAGTTAGAATCTGAGTGAAGATTTAATTATAATTGGTATGCTTTTCATGGTATTAATGGAGCAAGAACTTCCTTTTACCTTGAGATGGTAGTTAAGTCGTGCCAAGGATTCAATGAACATGTCAGCACCTTTATTTGAGAATTCATAACGGCCAGCAATAAATAAATAGAGGGTCTTCTCCAAATCAAAGTCATAATGGCTGTTAAAAAAAAAAAAATACAAAAATAAACATATACACACACACATATATATGACACACAATACATTTTGGTTGGTTGGTTGGTTTATTGGGTTTTATGGCATATCAACCTTTGTTGGTTATTTAATGCCAAATCCATTTTTATGTAAATAATCTGTTATTTTTAAAACAATTCAGTTTAGCATAAGTACACAGTTTAATGATCAAAAACATTTCCATTTCAAACTATTCAAGCAGTTATATGTAATAATTCAGTTAAGTGTAAATACAGTTTTAGTGTTGAAAAAAACCAGTTCTATTTGAAATAATTCAGTTAAGCATAAGCACGCAGTTTAAATGTAAGTACGGTTTAATTGTCAAAAACATTTCTATTTCAAACAATTCAGTTCAGCATTAGTATGCTGTTAGTTCTATTTAACCCATAAATAGGTCCCTATCAGGGGCTACCACTCTGGGCCAGAGTGGACCTGGGAGCAATGGCAATGAAGGGGTACTCCGCATTCCCCAAAGCTCCGCCACTACTGGAACCTCACCACCAGATTGTTTAGTGTCATATCCAGGGCACTCGTTGGGGGGTGGGGTCTTATCCCTCTGCAGAGAAGCAGTTGATGTATTCTACTGGGCAATACAATACATTTTGGAAGGCAATGACAACATTAACAACAGAAATGTAATATGTACTATAATGGTGTTATTTCCTTAATGTATTACATTACAAGAGGAGTCAAGTGAATCTTAATTATGCTGACCAAACCTGTCCTTTAGCTACCATGGTTAGCCATCAAGAATCTAAGTAGTCTGTTCTAATCTGAGAATTAAAATTTTTTTTTTTTTAATTTATTGCGGACTTTTTGTCCTTATCTTGGTAGTTTTTTCTTTCACTACGTTTCGGCCAAATTTCACCTCTGGCCTTCTTCAGGTGATTTACTGCGACCTTGGATAGGAATGCTGAGTCTTGTAACCGTATCCCCAGTAATTAGTGCCTTCCATAGTTGTTGTCTATCGCACCACGATACTGGGCCATACGGTTACAAGACTCAGCATTCCTATCCGAGGTTGCAGTAAATCACCTGAAGAAGGCCAGAGGTGAAATTTGGCCGAAACGTAGTGAAAGAAAAAACTACCAAGATGAGGACAAAAAGTCCGCAATAAAAAAAAGAAAAAAGTCCGCAATAAAAAAAAAAAAAAAAAAATAATAATTCTCAGATTAAGAAGCCTCATCTCAAAATGATTCCAATTAAAGACTGTTCTAATCTTTTATAAAATCCCAATTTAAGACCATTAATATTTTGTTTGTAATTCATACATTTTTTTAATAAGAGAGAGAGAAAGATAAGAAAAAGTAAAGAAAAAGCAGCTTTACCCATAAAAGTGACCCCGGATGAAATCATTAATTTTTTCTTTATATCTTGCATGAAGGTTCTGAAATTCATGGATGGCACTGAATTTCTTTACATTCAACCCATTTGGTGTAATGACATCTGCAAAGAAATAAAACCAGTTCATTCAAAAGACTAAGAAAAAAAAAAAAAAAAAAAAAAAAATGATAATAGAAAATTGTTAAATATAAACAATATATCTAAGCAAAATCAAAAATTATCGATGAAAAACGGTATTTTTACCGTTAAGGGTTTTCGGACTATTGTCTTCATCTTCATTGTTATTTCCACAACGTTTCGGCTGATATATCCTCCGGCCTTCTTCAGGTGTTTGTCGAACTCGGGAACCTTCATGGAACTTCGAACTACGTACTTTATTGAAACCATGGGGGTACCCTAAGCTTCTAAGGAGACAATTATCAGGAGGTTGCAGGTTCAATCCTCACTACAGGCGAGTAACAATACAGGAATACTTAACACTTGTACCCGGTTATGGCTAACGGAATCAGAACAGGCGACCTTCTGTAACTCATTTCAAGTAGAATTGGTTCTGTTTGCTAGTCTTTTGCAAAATTAACAAGTGTACTACTATTTTACAAACCTGGTTTTCGGGATAAAAGATGTTCACTCTCAAGGCCAGTGATTTCAGAAACTGTAGAAAACACATGAGCACAATGCACAGCTGATCGTTCCATGCAGTAACGGTGATAGATTTGACGATCTCCTGCTTCTTTATCCACACTGAACTGGCATGAAAGCAAAACAAAGAATTATCTTGAGAAAGAATAAACAGGAAGTAACTGAAAATTTTTTGCTAAATAATAAATACCTTTCGTCAGAAATTTTTCACCAGAATATAAAAATAAAGATTAAAATAATTATAAATTAACCACATGTTAATTAATGTAAGAGAAATGACTTACCTGAGAATTCTAAGAAAGCTCGAATGTGTTTTGTGTGCAGGGTGCTGGCAGTAAGAAACTTGGCCATTTTTGGAGGTGCAATATATAGGACACCTGTCTCGTCACTGGCAAAATGAGATTTGTAACATATGCAAATTTCAGTTGATTAGAACTTGCATAAAAGGAGAAATATCAGTGGTAGAGAGTGTTGCCATTTTGCGGACTGCTTTCATTTGGAAACATCATGCTGTTTAGTCTTTTGTGAGTTATTTTCCTCTTCTTTGAACTCCTTTTGGTTACCCAGGCCTAATTTTATTGTTTGGTCCTGGGTTGATAAAAAAAAAAAAAAAAAAAAAAAAAAAAAACCCTAAAGAGACTCTCCTTTTTGCCTCTTCCTCTCTTTGTGCCTGGATTCATTGCTCGACCAAGGAAAAGGAGGTGCTTCTTTTTTGCACACACACACACACACACACTCTCGTAGCTTTCACAGTTAGGGACTCCCAATGCAACCTTTTTGTTGACACTGTTCATAGCAACCCCTTACCCGGGGATTTTACACATGGAGCAGGCTTCTGAATACATGCAAATGGATTTGCTTGTGGCTCCAACGAATACCCAGCCACTCCAATGACCACTCTAGCTGCTCCAGAGGCTCTGACTTTGCAGGCCACCTTGACAACAACCAAGTCCAGAAAGGCCTCTCTGGTCAAAACCGCCTTGTAGGCCACCTTGGCTGAGTCCACATCACAAGACAGGACAACTTTGCAGGTCAACCCAGCCATGACAACTGAGGCCTGAAAGGCTTAGATGACTTGGCAGGCAACCAAGCCCAGGAAGACCACTCCATTCGTGGATGAACTAAAGCCCTCCACTAGTAGAGGTTCCCTAGACCAAGCGATCACAGTGACTAGAGCACCTCTCTGGTCAGCTTGATTCAAGTAGACTGGCTATTTTTGCCAGTCTCCTGTACCCAGCCCCAAAAAACCAAATGACAACCCAAAAACATAGACAAACCCTGCCACCTGGAGATTGAGGATAACAAACACGATAGGCTCAGTACTTCCATTTTGCCTATCCAAGAATACGTCTAGGTGTTAAAGCTACATACACTGTCATTTGTGATCTCAGGACTAGGAGATTGGTTAGGCTCAAGAGGAACAACTTTGAAGAGTTACTAAAGACAGCCACAGAAGTTTTGCAGCATGAGACATTTTGCAACCAATGGAGGGCGCCTCTGGTGGTGTAAAGGGCGCCTCTGGTGGTGTAATGGTTAGCAAGCTCGACTAGCAAACCTACACGAGTGAGTTTGAGTCTCATTTGGTTCCCCTTTCATATGGCCTTGTGCCACATCTAAGCAAAAAGCTTAGTAAATTTCCATTTTGCAACCAATGGAACAACAAGCTTAAAAATTAGCCCAGAACAAAATAATCACCAAGATTTTCTAGTTGCAACTGGAGTACATGGGTACTCCAAGAATAATATTTGAATATACATGGTGCATTCAATAAGTTTCCAGATTTTTTTGTACAGGCATTTAAAATTGCCGTAGACTCTTGAAAATTCACTATGTTATTGCTATATGTCTTATGAGATGACTGACCAGTTTTTATGATTTCAGGTTCAAATCAACAGCTACAGCAGCAATTGGAATACACCCTACTAAAGCCTGATTGTTACAGCTGGTGAATTTCAAAAATGCAATCTGGACATGAGGACACTTTAGAAGAACGATATGCAATAAAATTCTGTTTTAAACTTGGAAAAAATGCCACAGAAACGTATGGAATGCTTCAAACTGCTTTTCGACCATCTTGCACGAATCGAGCATCAATTTTTGAGTGGCATAAGAGATTCAAGGAAAGCAGGGAGTCTGTGAGGGATGATGAGAGGTATGGGAGAAGTAAGGAAGTCAGAATACCAGAGTTGATTGACCAAAGGGTTAGGGTTACTATGTTGAGGTTTTAAGGGAGTTCAGGAAGAGATTCTGTTAGAAGAGGCCAGCACTCTTCAAATCGGGTCTGTGGCATTTCCACCAGGACAATGCACTAGTCCACAATTCCATCCTTGTCACAGACTATTTGACCAAGATGGGCATCAAGACAGTTCCTCACCCTCCCCACAGTCCAGACCTTGCTCCTTGTGACTTTTGGTTATTCCCTAAGCTCAGAGGCTGTCATTATGAGACAATTGAGGAGATGAAAGAAGTTGTGATGAGGGTCATTGACATACTCACACAAGACAACTTCCATGGGGCCTTCCAGAAGTTGTTGGAATGGTACAACAAGTGCATTGCATCCGGAGGAGATTACTTCGAAGGGGACTAGAGTTTCATGCATGTACTATCAATAAAAGTGCCAATATGAAAAAGTCAGGAAACTTATTTAATGATCCTAGTAATTTTTAAATATTTATTTTCATTATATCACTTTTATTTATAATACAACCCGTTTGTTATTGTAAAAAATGTAAACAAAAACCAAAAATGTCCGTTTTTTTTTCCTCCCAAAACCTATTTGATCATCATTTAACCACAAATAATAAAAGATCGATTAATTTTATGACCATGGTACTTATGTAAATGTTATTCAGCATTAAAAGAGATTTCTAAAGATATAAAACTTAACCATATTGTGAGATATCAAAATTTGGACATATAATGGCAGATGCCCGAATTGTGTCATTTTAGTAAAACACTTATAGCAAAATTTCCACAGAGTTTCCCACCATGAATTTTTGTAAATATCAAGACATAAGACAGACAAATTATTTGGCTATTTAAAGAAGGAAGGAAAAAAAAAAAAAAAAAAAAAAAAAAAAAAAAGCAAAGTTTTTTGAGAAAATGAAGGTCAAATTTTAAGGTCAAGGTCAACTTGCCTTATTTGACCTCTAAGATAAAAAATACATATGGTACCTTTTAGATCCATCCAATATATTTTAAAATGGTATATAAATAAGCTTTTTGTTGCAAAAAACACTGCAGATATTAAATTTTAAACTTTGCCAAAAATATGAATTTTCAATGATACTGACAAAGGTCAAAAGGCCATAACTTAAGAACTGCTCAACTTGAAGTGACCAATGTCGGCACCCTAAAGAGAAGGGGATACAGTGAGGAAGGGTTAGATAAAAGAATTGTATTAAAAAAAAATAGAATCCCAGCCCATGCCTACACAAGAAAACATTGCAGAAACTACAATTACCAAAATTGTATCTATTTTATCGACTCAATCCCTGGACTCTCTTTCCAGCCCCTAACCTCACATTTACCCTCCCCTTCTCATATTTCTCCCCAAAAGCTGCCACGCTTCCTCTCTGAAAATAGGGACGGGGCCCAAAAAACCCATACCCATCAACAAGCAAAGTCGGCTTTGTCCAACATACTTACATCATATACACCACCAAGTCCGGAACCAAAATCCACAAGCTTCTAAAGACCTGTTAGGAGTGGCTTTATGTCAACCCGAAACATGACTATAAACATAGGAAAGCATTAAAGCCACACATAAACCTGTAAAAAATTGATGATAAACATTAACCTAAAGAACTTCCAGGATGCACCCGTGGTAATCACTTTCACCAGGGTGTGTGGCGGTGGCTGGATAGGGCTAGCAAAGCTAATTTAGATAGGTTGGTGGAAATGGAGCACCTCTGACTCAAAAATGTGCAATTTTTGCGCCAGGAGGGTCCCTATTTATGTTCACTTCTCCTTCTGTAGAGCAAAAAGATAAGGTTCTCGCTGGACTGTCGAGGGATGGCCAAGTCACTACTTATTTTGGCACTGGATTCCTTGCACATGTCGTCAGCATCCTCACCCTCAAGGACTTCAAGACCATTGTGGACACTGAGTAGGAGATAAGTGAAGAATGACTTTAAACACTGGTTGTTTAAATGTGAGGGGACTGAGGGATCTAAAGAAGTATGCACATTTGCTTGGTGAACTCTTGAAGCTCTGTTTGAATGTAGCTGCAGTGTAAGAGACTCACTTCATTTGTGCAGCAGGTGCTGGAGACTGACAATGAGGTTCTTTCAGCATTCAGTGCTGGGTTTTCCCTGCTAATTGAACACAGCCTTAACACAGATTTCAATCTTGCCTTTACAGATGATGGGGGCTCTCAGGTTGTAGCTGATGTTGCCATTAAAAGTATCGCTTTCCAGGTGGTTGCAGTTTATATGCCCAATACTGACAGTTGGAGCAGTTCCTGCTGATCTGAAGCAAGTAGTTTTAGTGGGCGAGTAGAATGTGATCTCTGACCCCAAGATAGATAGGGTCGGGAGGGGTGCTAGTGGATTGGACAGGTGTGAAAACAGCCTGATCGACTTTATGGGTCATGACGACTTGATCGACAGGTTTCATCTGTGATTTTGCGGACTGCTAGTTGGGCAGACAGACCAAGTGAACGAATGAATTGATGCAACACGTGAAGAGGAAAGACTTGATTTCTGTGATCACCTACTGTGACTATGAGGACTGCTGAGAAAGTGAATACCTAAATCCATTTCTTTCAATCCTACAATTAATGAATAATTAATTTCCAACCAGAAAAGATGTATATAAGAATGTATGACACACATATCTACAAATATTTAGATTGAAGCTTTCAAATTAAGAAAAAAAAAAAAAAAAAAGAAGTTCAACACAGTCCATCAAGTTTAGTTAATTTTTCCATTTGTTGAAACCATTTTTTGTACTAGGAGCAATCTTTTTCTTCTTCTTTTCTTACTATTTAAGATTTTTTTAAAAATATAGTTTAGGTTAAAATCAAGGCAGGTATCATGAAGAAATTTATATATTTACACAAAGATTTTTCTTCAAAAACATGAAAAATTATTATAATCATTTTGTTTTTTTACTAAAGGGTGAACTTACATGCTTTAAATTATTGTAGAAATCTGTCTTTGCTGCACAGAGGTAACGTCCCAACAGAGTGGCGTGTGTGGTAAAAATGGTGGTGCAGTCAACTTGGCGAGTCATTGAGAAAATTAAACCAACACCAGCCAACCATTCATGGAAGTGGGTAACCACAATTGGAGTGCATGGGATGTTAGGAAGTGTTTTTCGAAACTGGAAGAGGAAAAAAGCAATTTGACAAAAATGTATGAGAACCCATTATTATTAATATGGCATGACTAAGGATTGTCTTCTAATTGCTGTAGATAATAGATTTCTCCAAGAAATAGGGAATTAGAAAAATAATGCTAATATAAAATTAATAATGTAGTCATCAATAAAAGCGCACCTTATTGTTATTGCATAACAATAAGGTGCCCTTTTATTGAAGGCTACATTATTAATTTTAACTCATTAGTTTTCATTAGAGATCATTTCAACATAGTAGGGAATTCAATTCTCACTGGGTGCTTAATGTTTATGGCCTTGGGTTAAGCTAAACTAAATAAATAGCTATAACATAAAAAATTAAATTAAAATACATACCATAAAACAAGAAAAATATTCAAATATATTAACCTAATCATAAAGGGTTGATGCTGTTCATCAAATTATTCTCTGAAGTTGAAAAGGAAACCAAACAATAGGTTGTGTACATGTGACTACCACTTTCTACTTACTGCAGTTCTTACTAGTTGTTATTTTCCTATTTATATAGATTTTAAAAACACCTGCTGGTATATCAAATTATATGTTAACTTTTTACAACTGTTTTTGAAAATCAACAATCAAGATAGAAAGTAAATCTTAAATTACAGGATATCGAAACTATGACTATGGTTCAATTAATTTTGCAAATTTAGAATTACAGACAAGACTCAAAAACTAATGAACACTTAATAATAATAATGGTATCAACAGTATAACCAGTTGTCAAATTTTGATATATGATTCTTGAATATTTTACCATATGAACAGACCTAGAATGGAAATTCTGATGATAAAAGTTGTCATTTACTAAGCTTTGCTAAACTTGAAACAAAGCCAGTTAGAACTAAACTTATTTATTGGCAAAAATCTGTTAAATTAGCTAACTATTAAACCATCAAGGTGTTGTTTATGATAGATATCAAAACATCCATCTGTATGAAATAATCTTCATGATCCAAAGATAACCAGTGGGAGGGATTCAAAATAATATTGTCATCATATCCCTCAATTTGTGTTTACAGATTAGAAAGAGGTTAGTTTACAATTTGAATATGATAAAACTATAAGGTTTATACTAATTTTAATCATCTTTGTCAAGTGTTTAGATTTCTATTTGGTTCAGTGTGTAGTATATTGACCTCTGACCCGGCCAAACATGCCATTCCAAAGATGGCGTTAGTTGCATATTCCATTGGCATGGGTGAGCTTGGCTGACAATATGGGACAGGGTTAAAATCCCATGGTACAGTCACAAATTGATGCACCGGAAGAGAGTGACCTGTGGACTGTATGACAGTTATTTCCACTCGATGATGATCAAACATGCCATTCCAAAGACGGTGGAAGTGCATATTCTGATGGCCAGTTATGGGAAGAGACTGAGTGGGCGTTGAACTATTATATAACTCAGTGTACAGGAAATTCAAGGAGTTTTGGGGATCAGACAAGTTGGAGATAAGATGCAGTAGAGAAAACCAGCACCCAGAGAGGCTGGGCCCCAGGCCCCTGGTTGAGCAGCCCAGGAGAACAGGAAAGAAATGGTTATGGCCAGAAGAGTGGGGGTCAATATGTTGCAGTTCTGTTTGGTCTCCAACTCCCTCACACACACAACCCTTTCAATAAAGTGAGAGGTATATTTTTCTAGAGAACCGTGTTGTTAGTCTTTATTATTGTGTCATCGTTATGATTCTTTATGCATGCATCTGCATATGAGTATGTAACAAGTGCACGGAGCAGTTTGTTGTTTAAAATCCAGTTTCAGATTTTTTTCATCAGTAAAAGTTTAATTAGATAAAATTTCCAGTAAGAAATTCAAACTAACTAGAAAATGTTTTCTTCAGAACTTAATCAAATTTCAATTACTTCAATAATAGCTAGTAGATTAGAAAATAAATTTCTAGTCTCATAATGAATGCTTTTTTTGAAGGTCTATGATGTACCAGGTAGGATTCTTACTGTTATAATATTAGACCATTTCAAAAGTGCATTTGTCTTTCAAGTTTTATTTTTGTACACATTTCTAGTACCTTAAATGAGGATTAACAGCTAAAAAGTATTCACATAATCAAAGAATTGCCATCAAAAAGAGTTGAATAATCTTTTACTTATAAGTCTTTCCACTGCATCTCTCTCTAACATATATAAAGCCAAAATAAATTTGAAATGTACTAAAATATATATATATATATATATATATATATATATATATATACACACACACATCCTAGCAAACTATATCTATAACAGTAACCTACTGTATAAGAGCCAACATTGCAACATTCACACAAGCTTTTCATTGATACATCACTGTCCAGTTTTTTCAAGAGTTCAACTAATCTTTAACCAATAATGTGTGGTGTTTCACTTCACTGCACGAGATGGATTTTCTTTTTTCCCTGGTGCCATAAGTGGGGTTAAATTAAGAGCAAATACTATTAATAAATGCTGCAAAACAAGCAGGAATTGCTTGCCTATATTTACAAGAGTGCACCAAGAGTTGAAAAGATTGACTGCAACCAAGACAATTTATAGCAGATAGTGCTGGAGAAATTTAAAATCAGTGCCGAATTAGTGATTACAAATAGTCAGTATACAGAAGATCTACCTGTATAAAGCTAAAGGATAATTGATAATCTTACCTTTTTTTGATTCATGTATGTTACGTAGACCCTATATCAAATTAGTATATAAAATGAATAATTATATATAGTTATTTTTCCTGTTATTACAACATATCCTAAGATACACAAATTTATATAAAATATATAAAAAGCAAAACTGAAAATAGAAAAATAAGTTATAAAAATGTTACAAAGCAGAGACAAAACTTGACAAAATAAATAAATAAAACTCAGATCATATAATTAGGAAATAGAAATATTGGACTGCATATTTTTGGAAGTATAAAAACAGTTAACTCATTTTTGAATAGATAAAACTATACACAAAGAGAAATAATGAAATAAATGATGCTAATAATATGAAAGTTGGCAATATGAATTTATTATAGATCATTTTTTGGCTATTGTGTTGATTGTAATCAGGTTTGGTTCAAAATTCTGATAATGAACACTGGAGTTTGGTTGGTTAGATTTTACAGTAAGTCAACTTTTGGGTTATTTTATGCTGAAGATATTTATTTTATTCCTTTGCTAATTGGGAATAGTTGAAAGGGATCTATTGTTATCTAATCAAGTTAGCATTTCAGTTGAGGGTTTGAATATTAAAGAGTGAATGTGGGTATCTTTTTACGAGGAAATTTATGGATCTATATTTATGATTGGAGGCTGATTTTTTTTCAGGAAGTTGATTGTTATAAGGATCTATCATTTCAAAGCAATCTTTTATGATTTTTGGATTGCGGGATGTTCTTCAAATCAGGCAAGATCTTTACATTCTGTCAATATGTGTTTCAGAGTGTATGACTTTCCAATTGAGCATTTTGGTGGAGGTTCTTGTTTCAGTATGAAAGAGTAAATTTAGTGGGGCTATGTGTAGTTGGTTTAGAGTGGTCTCTTCTCTTCTTGTCTTACTGGGATCTGATTTTCTTTCTTTTAAGATGTATTGTATTAGAGATTATTGTTTAGAAGTTTGAGGGTTATCCACTTTTCTACTTTTGATATATGAAGTACTGACAAGGAGTTGGAATGGATGATGAAGCATTTTGAGTTGTTTGTCAAGACAATGTTGAGGGCCAATTTTATTCTGGAAGCTTCTTTTGGAAGGCAGTTTTATTCTTGAATACAGTTCCAAATCCAGTTTACATTCTGTCAAAATGCATTTCACAGTGTATGACTTTCCACATGAGCAATTTGGTGGAGGTTCTTGTTTCAGTATGAAAGAGTTAATTTAGTGTGGCCTACGTGTAATTGGTTTAGAGTGGTCTCTCCTTTTCTTGTCTTACTGGGATCTGATTTTCTTTGGAGCCATTTGTATAAATGTGGGAGTAGTTAAGGTATTTTTTTTCTGGGATGTTGGAGAGTTTCTCTTGATATATCAAGGGATGAGTGTTCTTTTTAGTGAGTTTGAGGATTATCATTGGTTGTTTAAGTAACCAATAAAGAGAGCTTAGTTTTATGGTATCATGAATGTTTGGCAGATTTCTGCTTCTTTCAGAATAGGTTTCATGCAGAGACCAAAAGATTTTGTCTTTTATTTCTGGTTAAATTGAGGTGGTTGTTTGATGTTGAAAATGCCATCATGAGTTGGGTTATTTGGAAGAGAATAGTGTAGCTTGCAAGCAGATTTTTTGAATCTGAGATGTAGGGGTAGTTCACGAGCTTTGGTGTATAGGCTTCTCCACAGGAGATGTTCTGAAGGCACCTAAGATGAGTCTTAATCTTTCATGGCAGAAATCTGCCAAACATTCGTAATACCATAAAACTAAGCTCTCTTTATAGATGTGATGATGACCTGATTTTAGATAGTTTGGTTGGTTTCTTTGTTTAATGGTATATCAACTCTTTTTAGGTTATTTAATGCCAAAACCATTCTCCTAGAAGAACAGTAGTGGTACTATTTAACCCATAGCTGGGAGGATAAGGGGGTTCATACCTTTCCCAAGAGTATTTGCCCGAAAGTGAACATAATAGCACGACTGGAGTACGAACTTGCGTACTACGATTCCGCAGTCCATCGCTTTAGCCATTACACCATGAAGACACCCCTAATAGTTTGGTTAGTTCTAGTTTTACTATTGGTTGCTTCATGATCCATGATACTGTTTTGAGGAGGATGGTATTGTATATTATTTTGGAGTTGATTTTGATTTCATTGAAGAGATTTGTGATTCTTAGAGTAAGAGTTTTGATGGCATTTGCTTTATTTTCAAACAGGTTTTTGAATCTTATTTCCATAATCTGGTTATAGGCAGGTTTTGGGGGGCACAAGATAAGGTTAGTATAGTACTAGAGTGCAAGTATATGTTTTCTCAAGGAAGGTGGTGTTCATTAGCTTCAAATAATAAACTTTCTATTGAAGAGGTAGTAAAGGTTCTTAGGGTAATATGGAGTCCCTGCTTGTGGATGGTATCAAATTCTTGGAGGTAGGACTTTCTGACTGCTCCATATATGAAACAGCCATAATCAAGCTTTGATTGTATTAAACATCTGTATAATTTGATTAGGGTCTTTTTGTCAACACCCCACAGTCTGTATGGGCCATGGCTCTCATGAGTTGGATAGTTTTGTTGCATTTTATCCTCAGTTATTTGATATGGGGGATAAAGGATAGTTTTAAGTCAAGAGTAATGCTGAAAAATTTGTGTTGATGGGTAATGAATATTTCAGTACCATTTAGTATTAAGGCAGGGTGGTTGTGCATTTTGTGGATTTGAAAGAAGTGTATGCTTTTGGTTTTATTTGAGATTTTGAAACCATTTTTCATGGTCCATTTTGATAAATTGTTGAATTTTTCTTTCTCATATTTTTGGAGCTATAACAAATAAGGAAGTCATTGATATATAGTGATCTGTTGATTTCTGGAGGGAGGCAGCTTGTTATTTTATCAATTTCAATTATTAATAGGAAAACAGATAGGATGCTACCTTGAGGTACACCTATTTCTTATGGTTTTAGATCAGAAAATGTGTTATTTGTTTGTGTTTGGAAAGTTTGGTCGTCTCGGAAGTGTTTTATAAAAATGAAGAGTCTTATGGTTTTGGATCAGAAAATGTGTTATGTGTTTGGAAAGTTTGGTCGTCTAGGAAGTGTTTTATAAAAATGAAGAGTCTGCCTCATTGGAAGAGGTCTTTGAGTATACCATATAGGCATGACATATCATAAACTTTTTCAGGGTCAAAAACCAAATGTTCCTTTTTAATGAATGCATCTCCGATTAGGGTTTCTATGCTGGTTATTTGGACTATGGTACTTCTTTTGGCTCTGAAAGGTGTTTATAGGTATGAGAAGATATTGTTTGATTTAAAGAACCATGTCAGTCTTAGATTTATCATTCTTCTGAGAGTTTTGCAAGAACAGCTGGTTAAAGCTATAGGTCTATATCTGGTAAGGTTTGTGGGATATTTTTGTTTTTGTGAAGATGAATGGTCGGGGCTTGCTTCCATTAGGTAGGAATATTGCCAGAGATCCAGATATTGTTGTAAATATTTCAGAGATATTGTCGGGAGTTCTTTGATGAGAGTGTAATGGATCTCATCTTGACCAGTGGCTCAGTTATTGGATTTGAACATTGAGTTTTATAGTTCAGTTAGGGTGAAGCATGGGTTATAACTTTCAGTATTATTAAAGGTGAATTTTATTAAGTTCTTTTCTTCTTTGATTAAGTTGAATTAATCGGAGTAGTTTTTGTGGATGATGCTTGAGAAAAATTTTCAGCAGTCAAGTCAGCTATATGATTTTCTCTTGCAGCATTTGTGTTTCCTTGAGAGAGGAGATTTATAGGAGTGTTGATGTTTTTATTGGATATTTTCTTTATAAAGTTTCAAATTATTTTTGAATTGGTATTGAAGTTTATTTTTTAGGTGAAGATTCTCCAAGAAGCCGGTATGTTGAGTTTTAGCTCTTTGTAGATTTTCTGATGAGGGATTTGTTTTGAATTTTCTGAGCATTGCTTGACATTCTCTAATTTACACTCATCTGTGAACCATAGTTTGCTGTGTTTTAAGGATATTATGGTTTTGGATAGATTTGTTGGCTATGGTAATGACAGTGTCAGTAAAATTCATTATGGGTTATTCTTGATTTGTATTAGTTTCTGGTATTAGTGTGGTAAGGTATAGTTTTTTGAATGGTTTGGTTTTTTTTTTTTTCGTTTAATAGCATATCAACCTTTGTAGGTTATTTAATGCCAAAGTCATTCTCCTAGAAGAACAGTAGTGGTACTATTTAACCTATAGCTGGGAGGATAAGGGGGTTCATACCTTTCCCAAGGGTATTTGCCCAAAAGCATGACTGAAGTACGAACTTGCTTACTACAATTTTGCACCCCATCACTTTAACCATTACACCACGAGGACACCTCCCCTAGTTTTTAGAAGGATTGCTAGTTTGCTTTTTTAGAATTCTGTAATGGGGGTTTTGGAATTGTTTGTGGTTCTAAGTTTTCTATTATTATTTGGTAATGGCCACTGCTTCAGGTATCTTTGTATACCCTCCAGTGAGTCAGGCCAAAGTGCTAGTTGTAGGTCAGCTAGTCATGAGTGAATGACGAGAATAAGTAAAAATGACTAAAGAAAAAAAAGAAAAAAAAAGGTCCTAAATCTTCTGTGTAAGTGTGGAACCACCAGAAATGGATATGTCTTAGAGTGAAGTGTGTATTTATGCACACTGCTTCTCATACATCTAAGCTTACCCATGAACTTTTTGAGCATAAGAGATTTACAGGGGAGAAAATAATGGAATGGCCACCATCAAGTCCTGATCAGAATCCGATTGAAAATATAAGATCAATTGTGAATATTGAATTATATTAAAGTGGCAAACAATATGACAGCAAAGCAGACTTATGAAGCAATTAAAAGTATCATGTCAGAAATTGAATATGCTGAAGTAAAAAAAAAAAAAAAAAAAAAAAATCAATAGATAATAGATTACTGGCTGTTATTGAGAAGAGTTACTATATTAAAATATAAAGAATTCAAAGACTTATCATACGTGTTTGTTATTTGTTGTGATATCAGCGTTGATCAATTTTTGATGATCTTTATAATCTTTTTATTGAAGTAAAATGTGATAATTTGGTTTTGCCTAATTTTTTTTTAGCTAACATTTACACTAAAGCAAACATTAACAAGAGAAGCTTGCCCTGATTCAAATATTCAACCTGGAGATAAGTCCCTAAGTAACATATCCATTGCATCAGCATTCTGCTGCTTTGAGACATTTGTTAAAATTGACTTGGAAATACTAAGTTAGAGCACACACATTGATCCAAGGCAAAGATGCAAGGAGTGACATTTTGATCCTTGTCAGAGGACATAGATACACAGGCTCACCAGAAGAGTTGATGGTTTGGTTTCTTTGTTTAATGGCATATCAACTCTTTTTAGGTTATTTAATGCCAAAGCCATTCTCCTAGAAGAACAGTAATGGTACTATTTAACCCATAGCTGGGAGGATAAGGGGGTTCATACCTTTCCCAAGGGTATTTGCCCGAAAGTGATCGTAATAGTGCGACTGGAGTACAAACTCGCATACTACGATTCCGCAGTCCATCGCTTTAACCATTACACCACGAGGACACCCCCCAGAAGAGTTGAATATATGTAAATGATACCATTATTTTTTAGAGAGACTACACTAATAAATAATTTTTTTAAGAATAAGTGACTTTTATGCAATATTCAAGATGCCTTATTTCAGTCTTCCAGAGGATTGAATTTCTTTAAAGACAAGAATAAATGGTAATCTAATGGGTATTGTGGATGAGTACCAAAAACTTTCAGCTAAACAGAAACAATTATAGTTTGGTCACTAAAGAAACATACAATTTAGTATTATATTGATGAAATAATATACTCTTTCACTGAACTAATTCCAGACACTTTTTATTGATCACTGTCTTCAATTAGCTTAACTGGAAGCAGTATTTATTCAAAATAATTGTTTTTTTCTCTATGACAAAAGGAGCCTATAGTAAAAGATTACATTCCAACTCGACCATATATTGATTCACCTTCTTTGCACAAAGACTGGCAATTGGTATATTTTGTGATAGATATTTTCTTTTACTCAACAATCTTTGGCATTTCAGTGTCATAAATCCACTTTCCATTGTCCATTGCAATTTGTTTTAAAAACCAAAACAATTTTTGTGAAATTTCAGCCACCAATCACACAAGTTATGATCCTGTAAGTTTAATTTTGCCTCATGTGAAAAACCACATATCACATAACTAATCTGGTGTAGAGAATTTTTCAGTAATTGATCTAGATATTTTGTGCATGTTATCTTTTATACCATATAATACTGATTATTCTCAACTAATGTCAAGATTTGATTATTATCAATTTCTACTTGTCTACCCAAGCATGGAGTATTGTTCAGTGAGAAATCTCATGGTCAATAATTTACAATTCACATCTGATCATTCACAATAACTTGTCCATAGATGTTATTAACAAAATATTTCAAGTTTGATAACTAAAAAAAATTGTATACAGATAAGCCTTTGGGAATCAAGTTAAAACTAAATGCTCCTAATGCTATCTAACAACAAACACAAAACAAAATTTTAAAGGGCAACCAACATTTTGAAGATCCTGAAACAAGCTAATGTTAGAAATATTACAAAATGGTTAACTTACTTCAGCAAGGAACCAAGCTACAAGTGCACCAAAGATGACAGCATCATTTGCTTCTCTGTCATGCCAAGGAATACCAATTCCTGAGAGTTCCCATAGTTCTTGTTTGAATGCATCCAGCTTCCAGGCAGCAGAACCAATGTCAAAGAGGACAACTTTGGGATAGCCCTCAATTAGCCATCTTCCAAAGAATACCTGTAAAAGATATTCTAAAAAGTGAAATACAAAAAAAAAAAACAAAAACATAATACTTTCAAGAATTATTTTGTTGTTGGTTCAATGTCACTAAATACTAAGCATATTTTTTCTTTTGGTTTGTAAAGTAAGAAAAACTCCACTGAAAAGAAATATGCAAACAGATTCAGAGTGTAGGGAATAAATAATAAATAAATAAAAAAATTAAATTAAAACACTGGACCTGGAAAAACTCCCAAATGTGACTAACATGTCATTAAAGCTTCGTATATACTGAATAAGGACACGTATATACCCAAGAAACGACTAACCCATTTTTAACACCTTGACTGGGGGATTCAACCATTTCAATTGTTTTCAGGGAGAATTTCCTCATTGAATGGCTGTTGAATCCAGATATAAAGGAAAAATATGTCTGTCTCCTATCTGTTACTATCTTCTTTCATATAATTCTTTTATGGACTTCTTATCCAAGGGGTTAAGCTAGCAAGACAACGTGGAGTAAAATAGAATAACCTCAGAATGGAGTCAGATAGCAAATGGCAACAAAGCTTGCCCTGGACCCCATAAGGACACATCATTGTATTTGATAGCATATAAGACCTTCCTTTCCCCTTTATTTTAAGCTCGAGATATATTAATTCCAATTTCTTATATACAACGATTCTGTATAATAACAATCTTGGTAGTTTTCATCATATTTCAATTACTTCTCCTTAGATGTCTGTCATATCTGGTAATCTTCAGAGAATGTTAGAACTGTGTATTTCATTGGAGGAGAGTATACAGGTCCCATCCTTTGCATTTTTGGAACCTTCTTGCTTTGGTTTGATTTTATGGCATATCAACCATTGTAGGTTATTTAATACCAAATCCATTTTTATACCTATAAACAGTTCTATTTCAAACAATTCAGTTTAGCATAATTTCAGTTTTTTGTTTTAATGTAAAAACAGTTCTATTTTAAACAATTCAGTTTAGCATAAGTATGCAGTTTAGTTCTATTTGACCCATAGATAGAATCCTATCAGGTGTTACTACTCCAGGCCTGAATGAACCTGGGAGTGATGGCAATAAAGAAGTACTCTGCATTCCCCAAAGCTCCAACATTACTGAAGCCTCACCATCAGATTGTTTAGTGTCATATCCAGAACAATCAGTGGTGGTGGTGGTGGTGGTGGTGGGGGTTCTTATCCCGCAGCAGAAATGTAGTTGGTGTATTCTACAGCCCTAGTCAACTGGGCCAAGGAACCTTCTTAAGAATATTACACTTTTTTCCTTGTGTTGCCATTGATTTTTACACAAAGCTGATGTACTCTTGCACTGATTGACTAAGGAATCTAACTTCTATAACTCAATATTTATGGAGGTGCCCGTGGTGTAATTGTTATCATCGTAGGAAGTGAACACGGCGACACGAGTTCAAATCCTGGACGAGACTGGTAGCATTTCACATGGCACTAATACCCTTGGGAAAGGTATGAATCCAATTATTCTCCCTCCAGCTATGGGTAAATAGTAGTGCAGACTAGGTTCTTCAGCCTTGGTTAGGCAACTAGTCTAGGAGAAGGAAAACTCTGAATTCAAACCTGTTAAACTCCGCTTAAAAATTGACTTTGTGTCATATCCTGCCCGAGCGGAGGGGTTGGTAAATAGGATAACTCAATACTGTTATACAATAAGTCGTCTGTTGGACATTCAAACAGAATGAGTTTTGAACCTTAAACTTAAGGCTATTCTTTTTTTTAAATAAATAGAATCTTACATATGGTTTTCATATCCTTACTAATACTATCGATGTATAATACTTCTTTTAATCACCTTATTTTACATCGTTGCCCCATGTCTATTGAATTTTCTTCTATAGGATTTCATGTGCCCTCTTCTTATGCCATACAGTGACACTGGGGGCCTGAGGTGGGTAATCAAAAGAATTAATTGACAGAGTTAAAAAAAAGAGTTAAAATGCACTTTCTTTTGAAAGACCAATGTATTTGCCAGAATCAGTGAAGAGTTCCTAAGTACTTGGGGATATGAAATAATGTTTGTTAAAAAATACCTGGGAAATTATATTTTTCAAGCTTGGGAAAAAAAAAAATTTAATGTAGGCATTTTTCATGATTAGGATATCAGATGATAAAAAGTGACCCTACTAAAAGGATTGGGGCTAGGTAAAATACAGTAAGTTGGAGTTTTTACAAAGGGGTGAAACAAATCACCAATACCTAATTTGGAAAGTATTATTTTGTCATTAATTAGAATCATTAAGTTCCATACTGAACCCACTCCCAACTGGGAAGTAAATTGTATATAAGCAGCGTGTTTACGTTGAGTGATGGTCTATTTGCCAGCTGCCACTGGAGTCCACATCACTTGAAAAGACCTCCTGAAATTGCAATCTTGTGCCAACCTCTGAATACCCCAGTATCACATGACTAAGACAAGAATGGGAAAAGTTAAAGTCACTGTATATGACAAACAATAAAAATAACAAAATACTACCTTTTATAACTTGTTTTCTTTTGTTGAAGAATTATTTTTGATGTGAACACAAGGCGTCTTTCTAACCAGCATTTTAGTGACCTTATCCAGTGACCATCACACCTTCTGTGATCAGAAACACAACATGGACAGGGAGGAGTGGTTATGAGGGATACAGATGCCATCAACAAAAGCAGAAGTGTGCATAACAACACAACACCAGCAAAGCACCAATGATATCAAGGAGTGAGGGCACGGTTGGATGGTGACCACCACTGCCCTAAGTGTCAAGGGTATTGGGTCAGGAGTGAGCCTTGATACATATTCAATTAAACTCGACTTAGTTCCCTCACAGATGATAACTTTTCAATCTTCTTTATGTCATTAATTAGTTTCATCTTTATATTCTCTACCACAGCTGCTTAAAATTTTGTAAATCATGTTCTCGGTTTTGTTTTTTCTTGTATAGGTTATTTAATGCCAAATCCATTTTTATACTAGTAAACAGTTTTATTTCAAACAATTCAGTTTAGCATGAGTACACAGTCTGTCAAAAACATTTCTATTTCAAGCTATTCAGTTTAGTCAAACAGTTTTAATTTAACCAATTCAGTTGAGTATAAGTATAGATTTTATTTACATACAGTTAAATGTCAAAACAGTTTTATTTCAAGCAATTCAGTTTAGCTTAAGTACACAGTTTAATTGTCAAAAATATTTTTATTTCAAGCTATTTAGTTTAGTCAAACAGCTCTAATTCAAACAATTCAGTTTAGTTTAAGTATAGTTTTTTCCCCTCCACACACAATGTCAAAACAGTTCTATTTCAAACAATTCAGTTCAGCATACAAAAACAAATCCATTTCAAATAATTCAATTCAGCATAAGTATGTGTTTAAATGTCATAACAGTTCTATTTCAAGCAATTCAGTTCAGCATAAGTATGCAGTTTAGTTCTATTTGACCCATAGATAGGACCTTATCAGGTGATACCACTGTGGGTCAGAGTGGATCTAGGAGCAATGGCATTGAAGAGGTGCTCTACATTCCCCAAAGCTCCAACATTACTGGAACCTCACCATCAGATTGTTTAGTTTCATATCCAGGACACTCGGTGGTGGTGGTGGTGTCTTACCCCTCTGCAGAGGTTTAGTCGGTATATTCCACAGCCCCAGCTGACTGGGCAATAACTGTAAAGTGTGGTAGTGTTTTTAAATACACTTCTGATATTGTAGATCCAACTTTGATGTAAGATAGGAAGACTGTTTTCTTATACTTACTTGATATTTAGGAAAATCTAGGAATAGTTTACAGGTTGGGATTGATAATTAAAAGGAAAGAATAATTGATGCTTCATAACCCATTTAGATATCAGTTAATGAAAAAAAACTTATATCTAACCCAATACCTGCTGGAATTATTCATGTGAAATTCTTATTTTTTTTCTTTAATAATTAGCATGGGGGTCTTCCAAAAATAATGGATACACAATTTAAGATTGGTACAAATATTTATTAAATGTAAAAAGTTTCATTTCATTTATGGGACATTGGTGAGGCCTGAAATATAAACATAGAAATGTTTGTAAACGTCCTATAAATGAGACAATGGGTTTCTGCTTTATATACTTATAAGAATATTGTTAATAAAATAGAAAAACAATGATAAAATGATTCATTGCAAATTATTGCAGAGATGCTTAAATTTAAGCCTTTTTTTGTAAACATTGAACTAAAATCATTCAAATAGTTAGCGAGTAAATTTTCCATAACATCATTTCATACTTTGCCATAATTACAATGATAGTAATATGGCTAAGACATCTATGGGAGTGGAGACAGTGAAAAACAAAAAAAAATTAACAATGTAACGTGTACCAGATCTAAATTTGTTGAAACATTAACATAACTTACCCTGATTCCTTGGTTTTCCATTGATTTGATGACATTTCTGTAAACATAATACTGAGGTTCCAAAAGCTCAACTTCTGTACGCACACATTCTTCATTATAAGGGCCCAATAAACAGTATTGTTCTCCAAGTTCTTCAACTGTGACAGGTGCCTTGGACTTAATTACTGTGTAAATACCACCAACTAGAAAGGAAAATACAAGTAAACGAATTGTTTAGTTTTAACATTTGTTAATAAAGTTGGTTTGACACTTTCAGTTGAAACACTAACTTTGTAAAAAAATCTTGTTTTGGTAAATTTTATGATATCTTGACGTTAGAAAGTTAATTGCAAAATTTAAAAGCAACAATTCAACAATAAGACTTTAACTCATTTATCTATTGTATCTTGGTTTATTGTTAAGAGCATAAAGAAAAGAAATCCAGTTACCAACAGCTAAAAATAGAAGAAGGCTTCTGCTGTTACTACAATTGATATGTAAAGTTATATTAAAAGGTTAATGTTAGCTAAGTAGCTAACATTAACCTTTCAAGTGTTGGGTACTCTCACTACTTGGATATGAGTGGTTGGCCAATTATTGGACATCTTTGTTTTTTACTGGTCATATCAAGTGAGAAAAAACTTCTGGTTACTTCAACTGTAAACTAATCTCACTATTTGACCCTTGTTCTGGAAGTATAAAGTAAAGTTAGCGACCATTGTCGAGGATGACCTGAAGGCTCCCTTTTCGATAGCTACTACACCAAAGTGTAGGGGAGGGCGCTACTCCTTTCCCTGGATTTCTTCACTTTACCCTTGATCCGTACCTTATAATGCCGAGTGTTAAACAAGGAGGCATCAAGTACCATTTTTTGAGTCTTTGGTATGACTCGACCTGGAGATTGAACCCAGGTCTCCTGGGCCACTGGCGAACATTCTAACCATTATGCCAATGTCCTGGAAGTATAGGCAGAAGTCATTATAAACAGTTGAGGAAACCACTAATTCTTTGCTACTTGTTATGACCAGAAAACAAGGACACATATGTCCAGTAAATAGCCAACTAGAATTATGTTGATATAATAGAGTTGACAAGGAAAATAGCAGATACAACATTAGTGACAACCATTCAATTATATAGTTAAGTGTAGGATTCCCAAATTACAAAAACAAAGGACTGATAATCGTTTTACAGCAATAAAGAAAGATTTAAACAATTCTTAAATCAAGCAAATCATACACACTGGATACAATTGCTAATTCAATTGATGAATGTTTCTGAAAATCAATTTTTTTTAAAGTGTGATACAAACACTACAAAAAAAATTTTTTAGAAAGGTTTTCAAGAATTGGTTAAAAGACAAAAGAAAAAAAAAATGAATTATAACAAAACATGAAGATAGAGTATTCAGATTATTGTCCTCATCTTTAATGTTTCAAACAAGATACTTTTCAGCCTTCTTCAAATGTTTCTTGTCAAACTTGGGAGCCTTCATGTTAAATTTGAGAACCTTCATGGTGTAGGATATTGAACGGAAGATCCCTTTGACATGCCACATAAGTTGCAAAGATGGTATAACAGGATATGCAGCTGTTTCCTCAGTAGAAGTGCTGTATAAATTGCATGGTTTGAATGTGTTAGGATCAATCCAAAGAAAATAATTACTTCCCTTTTGACTGACTAAGGAGGGATCGCCCTTGGGTTTATGAGGTCGGCCATCACACATTTGATAAAGATCACAGAGTGGTAGAACGGGAGACTTATCATCGCACATCCAGTGGTTCATTCATTATCATCTCTAAACGAAACTAATTAAATAAATCAGTGAAACATTTCACGTGGTTCTGGTGTCATTTTTATGGGAATATTCACAGAACCCCCACCTTAAAAACCATAAAAGAATGTTAAACAGGAGGCATGTCCACATGCAATGCGTAGACGGGAGATGTAGCCACAAGGATTTACATGGGCATCCAGAAAATTATATAAAGCAGGGAAGATTTCAATCCAAGGAAACAAGGAAAACTGGCAGAAGAGTTATTAGACATTACATCGCTCTGGGCATTGATCTTGCGCCAGACTATGTTGGGTTGAGAGGTAGAAAAAGCCTGAGCTGTACAAGACTTGCAAAAGTCGAGAAGCAAGTAGAAATTAAGATGATTTGGTGCCTTGAGTTGGCTCTGTACAAGGCACGTAAAAGCAGAGAAGCAAGGAGAAACTAAGAGGATTCAATGCCTTGAGGTAGCCTTGTATCAGTCTCACGAAAGTAGAACAAAGAAAAAGCGGTTCACTGAAGATTCATATCTCACCTCTGAGTGTGCATCTAAGTCATCTTTGATTCTTTCCCTCACTCTACACATACATACATTTTGGATAATTAAGGTTAAAAAAGTAGATTATATTTTATTTTCTTATACATCAGCATTGTTGTTCTTCTTGGTATACAACACATGGAACATTGAACCAAACCCTTTATTTAATCCACAGAAGTGGATTGTTCTAATTCTGTTAACCATGACTGGGTACAAGAGTTAAGCTATGTTAGGTATTCTTTGTTATTTCCACCTTTAGTTAGGACTAGGACTAAACCAGCAACCTTCAGATGATTTCACTTAGAACTGGAAAGCTGAATGCCTATATCTATTATGCCATTAGGAGGTGCCCGTGGTGTAATGGTTATCGTCATAGGAAATGGATACGACGACACAAGTTCAAATCCTGGATGAAATTGATTGTATTTCACATAGCACTAATACCCTTGGGAAAGGTATGAATCCAATTATTTTCCCTCCAGCTATGGGTAAATAGTAGGGCAGACTAGGTTCTTCAGCCTTGGTGAGGCAACTAGTCTAGGAGAAAGAAAACTCTGAATTCAAACCTGTTAAACTCTGCTTAAAAATTGACCTAGTGTCATATCCTGCCCAAGCGGAGGGGTTGGTAAATATGATATCTATTATGCTATAGGTCCTACTGGACAATTCAGAGTGAATTTTTGAGGCTTATAAACCTGTTTTTATCTAGACTTTATATTACTATCAAGTATGATTTTTTAAAATTTTGCTCATATTACAATTAATTTAAAAAAAAAAATCTAACCTATGTACCATACCTATGATATGGATATGTGAAACATACATAGAGTGTTCATAACATATATACATAGAACATAGGAATCTCGAAACACGAAAAACATGTAACGACTTCTTAGTTCAGGTACGAAATCTTTTTATTACCTTTGAGTTTAAAGGTTCTTGGACATAAGGAGAGGGAGACACATTCTTTCTATTCTGGTTTTTCCATCCTCCCCCCCATCTCATGCGACACCTGCCACAAGGCCACTACTGGCCTGGCTTCGGCAAGCAAGCGAAAGTCACCTTTCTCGTTCAGAGTCTAGTTCTCAACTCTACAAACTAATCCTCCATTCGCTTCCGGTGCATGATTTCATTCACATCCCCCTATCTGGGATTTTTATTTCGACATCTCTGAATGACGTGTCCGCCCCGTGCGCGTCTGCATGAATACTTGCGTTCATGTTGCACCTAGCTAACCCATGCACTGAGCCGAAAGGTTCTCAGCCTAACTAAACCCAAAGGCATAAAACGAAATCCCTCGGCCATTATATTACACCGAGCCTTTATTTAATTACTGGTTGATATACTGTATTCACCTCTACTTGGTCTACTCAAGGTGCTATGGGGGTGTCCTTGTGGTGTAATGGTTAAAGCGATGGACTGCGGAATCATAGCATGCGAGTTTGTACTCCAGTTGCACTATTACATTCACTTTCGGGCAAATACCCTTGGAAAAGGTATGAACCCCCTTATCCTCCCAGCTATGGGTTAAATAGGACCACTACTGTTCTTCGAGGAGAATGGCTTTGGCATTAAATAACCTACAAAGGTTGATATGCCATTAAACAAAAAAAAACAAAAAAAACAAAAACAAACCAAACCAATCAAGGTGCTATAGCCTAACATGTCTTAAGTTTGCTGCTTAAGACATCCTTCTCCAATGTTCTTACCTATCTTGACTTCCGTTCCATAAGAGCAGATGGTTTCCCTTTTCCATTCATACCAGACTTTTCAATTTCACATTATACAACTGCTTTTCAGTATTCCTCTAGCTTTACTTTTAGTAGGCAGCATATATCACCTTTGTATAGGATGAAATATACACAATTCTTGGTCATGTTATCTTGTTGAGGGATTGACTCAAAAGAGATGCTTTCAAAAAGTTGAGCCACTCCTAAATATTGTCCTGATATCATATGGACTACATCTACATATCTTTTGAATCTTTTTGGACAGACAGACAGGTAAGTTTCAGGTATTGTTCTCTGCCATTCAATCCAGATTTCTTGGAGTTGGTGTTAAGCTGTTCGGATAGGAGGTTTGATGGATGGTATCTCTTAAGCTGTCCATTTCTTCTTGTCGTAACTATTTATGGCTTTTGCTTGATATTTCTATTCCTACAAAAGGACAGCAGGAGAATATAAATGACTTTTTGGTGCAGTACGAATTTTTAAATAAAAAATTATGTAAATTTGGAATTACCTTGCCAAAAGGAATTCAGGCCTTTCTTGTTTAGAATGCGGCCAATATATCAGAAAGAAAAAAAAGCTACTAAGAACGATGTGTGCAACTTTAACATACACAGCAATGAAAGACACATTAAAGAAAGTATTTTCTGACAATTCATCAACAGAATACAAAACTATTTCTGCTATTAAAGAGGAAGTTGAAACAGTAAGTTTCGATTTGGTTTGGTTTCTTTGTTTAATGGCATATCAACCTTTGTAGGTTATTTAATGCCAAAGCTATTCTCCAAGAAGAACAGTAGTGGTACTATTTAACCCATAGCTGGGAGGATAAGGGGGGTTCATACTTTTCCCAAGGGTATTTGCCCGAAAGTGAATGTAGTAGCGTGACTGGAGTATGAACTCCCTTACTACGATCCCGCAGTCCATTACACCATGAAGACACCCCCACCAGTAAGTTTCAATCAGTACCGAAGTAGCAGAGAATACAAAAAAACTCATCAAGAAAATAAAACAAATTGCTATTTTAAATGTAATTCATCTAAGCATTTTGCCCAAGATTGTACTAGTTTTAGTTCTAGAAATGATATTAACAGTTATGGATTCAGACCAGGTACATTTTTCTGTTTTTAATGCTGGCTCCTGTCATCAAACATGGATAAACGATTCTAATGATCAAAATGTTCAATCTTGTGAAGGAGACACTAGGTAGGGCAGTTTTGAACTCTGCATGTTCACAAACTGTTGCTGGAGAAATTTGGTTTAACATATTCTTTGATAAAATAAATAACCGAGATAAGTGGTTAGTGGAAATGTCGAACAGGACATTTTGTTTTGGACACCGAGTGGAGGTAAAAGCTATTAAATTAGTTGAATTTCCAGTAACTGTAATGGGTGTAAAAGTTGTCGGAGCTTATATTGAGGCTTACATTATCAAAAATGATTTACTTCTGCTACTAAGTTTGTGTTGAAATTGATTATGATATTCGCCTTTCAAAAAGAAAAAAAAAAAAAAAATAAATAAATAATATTCGTCTTTGAAGTGGGTGGTCACTAATACTAGTTCGCTGTTTTACGGGCAGAGTATCTTAACTTTCAACTTTGCTTCCCGTTCGTCTGGTCCGTTCTTTCTCTCTTCTTCTCTCCAATTAATCACTTATTCTTTGGTGTTCTTTGTGTTTGTCTCCGAGCCTACTTTTATGCAACAAAAATTAGCATACAATGTAGGCCTAGTCTCTCATATTCCGTTCACTAACATTTTCTCGATTTTCGCCGACATTAAATTTAAGCTAAGTCTTCTTATTTCTCTACTTTACACGCCAAACAAAGTCTTGCCTTCTTTCTGCTGGAATCTCCATTTGACTCTCGTTCACTGTCACAAAATTATAAATCAATGAAAACTACTGGAATGCTATTGTATTTTAAAAATGACAGCTATCGGATTTTAGGCAGATATATACAATTACAAAAGACACCTTCTGGACCTTATAATCTTCCATTGACTAATATGCTTTTGAGGTCTGGAAAATCACCAAAAATAGTGTTACATTTAGATAATCATTCTAGAATGGAGAAAAGAAGCTTGTGGATAAAAGAATCATTCGGCAAAGATGTGCACCAACAAAAATGAAAACGAGAGAAGATTCGCCCAAGCACGTACGACACACAATCCGGAACAACTGCATGAGATTCAGAATAAAAAGTGCATTAATCGAATCTGTGTGATGAACTCAGACACAAGAGAGCCCAGCAAGTTATACAGAGAGTTTGAACAGTTGACGTTTGATGCAGTTCAGCAGCAAAGTGACAATAAGACCGAAATCTTCACGGAATTGCAAATAAGGCTTCCTGATAGACCAGGCACCCACACATTAAAGGCTAAAGTGGACACAGGGGCAGAAGGCAATATGCTTCCCCTATGAACCTACCGAAGGATGTTTCCAGACAAGGTACATGACCTAGGACAGCCGATCCTAGGTTCTACAAAAAAGGAGCTCACAATACTAACTGTATACAATGGTTCGAGCATAATGCAGCATGGTTCAGTTTGCATACAGTGTGCACATAAAGGTAAATGGACCACACTTGAATTCTTCGTTTTGACGACAGAGGGACCCACAATAATAGGACTACTCTCACTCAGAAACTTGGAGCTAATAAGCCTCCACTGCACAATTAAAGACGACAAAGGTCCAATTGACTCTATCGTCGAGTTAACAAACTCATATCCAAATCAGTTCGAGCGCATAGGACACTTCAAAAGTGACTATCACATAGCCCTAAAGCCTGATCATAACCTAGTGATCCATGCACCCAGGAAATGTCCCATACATCTGAGGGATGGGATCAAAGAGGAATGGAAGACCATGGAATTCTAAGGCATTATTAGAAAAGTTAGCGAGCGGCCCGAATAGGTTAGCAGCATAGTGTACATTCAAAAGAATGGAAAACTTCACCTATGTCTAGACCCAAAGGATCTGAACCCAGTGATCATGAGATGCCATTATAAGACTCCCACAATGGAGGAGCTGGCACACAAGCTGTCAGGTGCTCAATACTTCTCAAAATTAGATGCGAAAAATAGATATTGGTTCATACAGCTTGACACAAAATCACAACTATTGACAACCTTTCGCTCACCATTTGGGAGATTCTGTTTTCGTAGAATGCCGTTTGGTCTGGTAATGTCCCAGGATGTCTTCATGCAGAGAATGGACACGATACTGGAGAAATGTCCTGGTACAATTGGACTGATTGATGATGTCAGTGTCTATGGGAAGACAAAAGAAGAGCACGATCGCAACCTGCACAATCTAATGAGAATAGTGTAAACTGAAGGGTTGTGTTTTAACAGCGAAAAATGCATGATAGATCAAAAACAAATACATCTTTTTGGTGCTATCTACAATAAGAATGGTATAAGACCAGATCCAAGTAAGGTGGAAGCAATAAAGCAACTACCCAGCCTTACCAACATCACTGATTTGCAAAAGGTGTTAGGAATCATCACCTACTTAGCACCCTTCATTCTGCATCTATCCGATTTGACTGCACCCATGAGAGATCTAAAGCAAGAATCTGAATACCAATGGACTGCCAGTCACTAGAAAGCACTGCAAAAAAATCAAAGACTTGATTTGGAAGGAAATGTCCCTCACCTACTTTAACCCGTCGAAAGAAACAAGTCTATAAGTGGATGCATTGAACAAAGGTCTAGGTGCAGTTCTCCAACAAGAAGGAAAACCAATTGAATTTGCTTCCTACAGAAACGGAACAAAGATATGCAAACATAGAGTGAGAGCTTCTAGCTGTTGTTTTTGGCCGAGAGCGACTCAGGATGTACTTATATGGATGTAAATTCCAAGTGGAAAGCGATCACAAGCCTTTAGAAATGATCAGCCTAAAAGAATTTAATTGTAGCTCCACTTTGTTTGCAACATATGTTACAAACGAAGTGGAGCTACAATATGTTGCTACGCCTACAAGAATATGACCTGAGCATCATCTATCGTCCAGGAAAAGAGATGACCCTGGCAAACAAGAAAACCAAAGAAGAGATAAACCTCAATGTAAGAGTGGATTTTGTTCAATTTTCCACAGAAAAGTTGACACAAATACATCAGGCAACAAAAGCTGACCCCATATTTTGCGAACTTAGGGAAACCATCCTGCAAGGCTGGCCCAACACATTCAGAGAAATCAGCAAAAACTTGCAGCCATACTGGTCCTATCGGGACGAGCTGGCCATTGAAAATGGTATCCTAATGAAGAGTGGCCAGATAATTATACCTAAAGTGATGCAGTCAGAAATATTACAAAAAATCCATTATGGTCATCAGGGAATGGAAAAATGTAAGTTGCGAGCCAAAAGTTTGCGTTTTTTTAGCAACATCAATCAGGATATCAACAAAATTGTGTAAGGATGTGTTATCTGTCAAGAATAACAGAAAGCCCAATGTGCAAGATCCTTAAAACCGCACAAAATTTCAGTGAAACCATGGCAAATAGCAGTCACAGATTTGTTTCAAGTCGGCAGATCGCATTACATGCTGGTGGTTGACTACTATTCAAAATATCCCCAAGTGAGAAAATTAAAGGACTTCAGTAGCCAAGAGATAATCAACCTCACTAAGCAGATCTTCGGAGAACAGAGAATCCCAGAGAGATTGATCAGTGACAACAGTCCTTACTATAGTTCTACTCTGTTCAAGCAATGGGGATTCAAACACGACACATCATCTCCTAAATACCCTCAATCAAATGGTCTAGCAGAGCGCTGTGTACAAGCCATAAAATCTGCTATGCAAAAGGCTGCCTCAAGTAACCGCAACTTAGATATGGTGGTGTTATGCTTACAGTCCACTCCAATCGACCATATAATTCCATCATCTGGTGAACTTTTGTACAACTGAAAACTTGTGGGAAAGTTATCAGTAAAGTGCTCCAACAACAATGCAAGCTAAAAAGAAAAAATAGCAACCCGCCTGTATCAAAGGCAGCCATACCAAAAGTCTCAACATGACCAGCACATTCTAGACCTCCCAAACATACTAGAAGGGCAACGTGTTCGAGTATATGATCCGGATTCAAGTAAATGGTCCCCAGCAATTGTTACACAGAGATGTGTTGAACCCAGATCATATATAGTGCAGACTTCATCCGGAAAGTCGCTTCGCAGAAACCGCAAGCATCTGAGGGAAGATAAGTCCACAGCAACACTGAACCCAGAGGCATCTGCATTCACACCCACGATATCCCCAGAATCCAATGGAGAATCAGCAGTTGGTACAACCACAAACCACTCACCCATGTAACAAACTCACACCGCCACAACCAAGAGCAGACCTGTTCCAGATACACCCCACAAGACACCCTACACTCATCATGGATCTCAAAAATCATCCAGATCCGGTCGTGTAATAAGACCTCCTAGAAAGTTCAATTATGATGAGAACAGTTCCTAATCGAACCATCAAGCTATGTCCATACATATGTCGTGGTTCTTTGATGTATTGATTATTTTTGTTGTTTTGGGAAAAAGAGGGATGTCATAGTATGAGTTATTCCCCCTAGATGCACCCTCACAAAATAAAGATAATGTATAGGTACTTCTGTCCCCCCAGTTTTCAATAATAAACGAGATAGCCAATGTGGCTACTCACACATCGTATCCTGACTTGTTTCTATCTTATTCCTAATATATTGACAATCATCGAGCCATAATATTACAGTGGGAGTCTCTTCTGATATTCTGAGAAACTTCAGCATAATAAACTTTCTATTTTAAATAGAAGTATTCTTTACAAGAAGACACCAGTAATGTTGACATTCAAATCATCTAACTTGGTATCAATATATGGTTATCTCCCTTGTTTTGGAGTTGTAAGCTCTCCACTAAATATGGCGTACAGCTAAACGTGTTGTGTCAGTATTGCAGTATTAACATACTCCACATTCCACAAAGCTCTAGAACTGGAACCTCACCATCAGATGGTTTAGTGTCATATCTAGGACACTCATTGGGAGGAGGGTCTTATTCTTCCTGCAGAGATTCAGTCAGCATATTTTATGGCCTCAGACAACTCGGCTGCCTAATACATGAATAAGAGAATTGCCCACTAAAGAGATGTTCAATAGAAAAAAAAAGAACTTTTGATCAAATTGTACCTGATAAACTGTATGATTCAAATATTGAAAAAAATAGGTTGGTTGGTTGATTGATTGATTGATTTTAAATGGCATGTCAACCAGTCTGGGCTTACTTTATGCCCAGAGATTAGGGAATAATGTACATTGTACATCTATATTTACACTTTTGTAGTAAATGGTTTTAATGATGTGTTGACATAGTCGGAGATTGTGTTGAGGAGTTACTTTGTGTGGTATTGATCAGGTTTACTCTTAAATTTTCTTGGTATGATTTTGCTTTTCTCATAAAGGATAGAAATTCATCTATGCTAATATTCTTGAATAGATCTTTCATATTATTTATGTTGAAAAAGTGTTTTCTGATAAGAGCAAAAGTTCCACATTCTATGAGAATGTCTTTGGAAAATAAAAAAGAAAAGAAAAAAGGAGCATCACTATCTTTTAAAAAGTGATTATATATTTTTTTTTTTTCTTTTTTTTTTACAGACAAGGAAGACATCATTGAAATTCATCTAAGAATAGTGGACATGAAATCAGAAAATCTGAGTGGTTTTGCCACTAGATTTTCTGTGTGATACAATCAGAAATCTGCTTCAGCTCCTGAAATACAAAATCTGGTTCTAGACTTTTAAAAAGAAAATGGTTGAAGACAATGATTTCGGAAATTAGGTTCTCATATTCCTATAAAAAAGGGAAAGTGTTGGATAGTCTCACTGCTATGGAATAATCACCTCTTCCACCTATTACAATTTAGTCTTGTTCTGCAAGCCAATGTAGAAGTTGCAAACTGAAGATAGAGATGCGTCATTCATGAGTGATGAGTAGTGAATTGGAGTTATAGCTCAGGTAATGTAACACACACATATATATATATACATATACATATATATATATATAGGTCCAAAAATACGACCAAGATACGAATACGTGAAATAGACATATTCATATGGATACAGAAAATGTTCACAAATGTTCATAAACATAGGAATCCAAAAAACACGAAACACTTACGACTCTTTTTTGGTTCAGGTACAAAACTTTTTATTACCCTTTTGAGTTTAAGGTTTTTCGACAAGAGAGAGACACACACACAATTTCTTACTATACTTACTTTTCCCTTTGACCCCACCATGTGCGGAACCCCACCGCAAACTACTGGTCTGGCCTCAGCGAGCTCCGAAAATCAACTATTTTCTTCTAGCATCGAATCTCAACTAACTGTTTTTTTTCAAATTCCAAAATCCTCAGCCCATCGCTTCTGGTCATGACGTCATTCACGTCCCCGGCCTCATTTCCTATCTGGGGTTTTTATTGTGACATCTGTGATTGTCACATCCGCCCCGTACACGCACGAACACCTGCACTCAATGTGGACACCTAACTAACCCATGCACTAAGCCAAAAGGTTCTCAGCCTAACTAAACCGAAAGGTAAGATATACAAAACGAAAAATGATAATAGATATAAAAAAAAAAAAAATCCCTCCGCAATTATATAACAGTTACTAGTTCTTTGATACTTGGTACAACAAGAACAAAAGTACAAATATATACAGTAACTGGACAGCCAGGATCATGCTAAAGAAAACAACAGGTACAATATTAAGAGAATCTGTTCATTCTTAGGACACTAATTAGATATTTTTTGTTAAGCGTTTTTGCTGGGGGCAATTTATATTTTACTGCGTGCTTCAATATATCAAATGCAGGTCTTCCCTAAATGCTTAATCACTGCATCTAAATTTGGTCAAATAACCAGAAGCGAGCAGTGGATGTCACTCAATGTTGACAGCAGCAATAACAATCATCTGAGACTTTTTGTGAACTAATAAGGTGTGACAAAGTGTCAGCTGTTTGTGGTACTGTATAGTAAAATTGTATTCCAGGAAGGTGGCCTACTCACAGAATATACGGGAACACATTTTTAGAGATGAATATCATATAAAACATCTTATGGGATGTTTTTTTACAACAAAAATTAGTGCTTATTCTGGTTGTCAATCATTATAAGACAGAAAGACAAATACCCATATTGAATATGTTGGGGTTATTACAACAACTGAGTAAAGTCGTTATAATAACCTCATTATATTCAATATGGTATCTGTCTTTCTGTCTTTTTATAGAAACAGGCAACTAGAAATGATCTATGCTAATTAGCTGAGATTTGAAGCTAATTTGACTTAACCTGAGCATTAACAATTGAATCAAACCTGCAGCACTATTAATGATGAAAGTAATAAAGAATTAAACTAGGAGGTGCCTGTGGTGTAATGGTTATCATCGTAGGAAATGGGCATGGCGACACAAGTTCAAATCCTGGACGAGACTGATTACATTTCACATAGCACTAATACCCTTGGGAAAGGCATGAATCCAATTATTTATTTTACTTTACTCAGTTGTTGTAATAACCCCAACAATTATTTTTCCCTCCAGCTATGGGTAAATAGTAGGGCAGACTGGGTTCTTCAGCCTTGGTGAGGCAACTAGTCTAGGAGAAGGAAAACTCTGAATACACGCCGAAATAAAATCATTGTTGTGAGAGAGAGTGTACCTGTTGCAGTTCACAAAAGTGCATAAGAAGAAGGAAAACAACGCTTTCAAATTTCTCCAAGCTATTGTTTTTATCCATGATGTATGTATTTACAAAATGTGTAGAATATAATAAGGAAGAAGAAAAAGAAAAAAGGTCTTATGAAACATATTCGTTTGTTCGGAAATGTGACAGATCAAACAGGTGTAAGGAAGGCAATTATTGCTCTTGGTTTTCTTAGCAGAAAAATAATCAGTTGTCTCAGCTTTTACTTCGAACTCTTGGTTCTAGACTAATCTTGGTTTCGAGTCGAAGTTCTAAGATTATTCTCAGATGGGTTCTGCACTGGACCCTTCTGTCTCTCTGGATCTCTCGTCTTCCTCAATCAGATCTGTACTGATCTATGGGCGTTGTGCCTTGCTTATATAAATTGGGGGTGGAGTTTCGATGATCTCTGGGCACGCTTATTCATAATATGTAAATCGTCAAGTTGAACAACTTTTTCCACACATGGCTGACACTGCGTTTAAAGAGATACTTAAAATTTAGATCCAGTACTCCCTGCTGATCTTGTGCAGACAATCAGTACTTGAGAAAAGATAAATCCACTTATATGGTCTCAATCTTTAGCTTAAGCTGCTTTGACCACACATACTTTTATTACCATCTCCACCGCAAGATACACTTAAGTTGGTTACACCTTTAGCTTGAATCTTCCCTCACTTTTCTAAACCATATGGACTCTATTACCATCTCCACCATAAGATCCACTTAAATTGTTTTTTTTATTTCCCATCTGAACCTTTTCTCGCCCCTTTAGCCTGTACAAAGTTCATTACTATTTTCTTTTATATTATCGCAAGATTAACTTTAACGAATCTTGAGACATCGGTCGAAAGTTTAAGAAATAAATAAATAAAATAGGACAGGAAATGAAATAAGACGAGAGAAAGAAAAAAAAAAAAAAAAAAAAAAAAAAAAAAATGCAAGTTTTCCTTAATTATTTCCCTAGAATCGTCGCTTAATCAATCAGTCTGGGGGGGTGGGGTAGAGTTCTTTCTGTCACAATATAAAGGTGAAGCAGCTACATAAGAGGAAAGGAAACATCAAGACATCATAATCTCAAACTAATTACTTAATGGAGAAGAGAACATTTATTAAAGAATTTGTCAATATTGAACAGACATTATAACTGAGTAGTAATAGGTAACTGGATTGTAATGTCATTTTTTTAACTACAAATAATTCTTTTAATATATAGTATTTTTCACCATATATAAGACACTTCAAAATCTTTTTTCTTTTTTTAAAAATCACCAATAGTTCGGTGTGAATAGGCTTTGAGGAGAGGTTGTTATTACTAATTGTAGAGTATAGAGCCACATCATATGGTGTTACATTTTCAGAAGGTTTTATGGGAAATTTCTAGTCCCATGCCCCAAGTTTTAAATTCAAATCTTACCTATTAGGCCATATGATTATGAATGATTAGATTATAATTAGAGATCAAAACAATGTTAAAATATAACAAAACTGATATATAATTAAATCATCAGTTGAATATTATGGTACCTTGATGTTAAAGATATGAGATGGCCATTGTTGCTATTCAGGGTGGGTGCATTGTAATTTCTTTAATTTATAGTACAATGTTTTGAATATAGAGAAGTTATAATAATAACTATAGTGAAGAAGAACAGGCTTGCTTATACCATATCCTATAAAGGGATCTTAAGTTATGCAAAATAAAAATAAAGAGTGATATTATTACCAGTTGCTAATAGTCAACTATTTTTGGAAGGACGTAGGGTGCCATATTGGTTATGACTTGTAAGTATCTAACAGGTTTTTTGCTTACTATATTTATCATAATAGTCATATAAAGCCAGAACATATCAAAATAGAGTGAATGTCAGAACTTTATTGCTAGATGTTATGATAGAATTTTATAGTACAGTTACCAATACTTGTAAGCCTTATGAATATCTAGGTTGTACTGCTAACTTTTAAACTGTCATATTCACAGGTTATAACATCATAAAAATTAATGTACGGGGTAATTCAAGTACTAGTATTAACCATACTCAGGTCATGAGGTTCCATGAGGGATAAGATGCATAAGGTTATATTAATTTGACAATTCTGTAGTTTGAAAGCTAGCCGAAAGCATGTTAGCCAAAGGTACTGATACACTGGTATTTATAAATCTAGTTATTTAAATAATTCAGTTGGAGAATATCCAGCAACCTGCAATCTTGAACAAAAACCCTACTGAGGGGAGGACTACAAAGTTCATTGAAATTATAGGTTTTTATTTTTCCCCTAATATTCCTTGTCAAATTATAGGTGCATGTTTATATGGTGGGAAATATGGTAATTATTTAAAAGTTGAAAGTATTGACAATCATGTTGAAGTTGCAGGCTGAAAGCTGATTAACTATAAACTATACAAAGAAAATAAGAAAAAGCAAATATAAGCATAGCATATATGACTATATGTAAAAATAACAAACAAAAATGAATGATAATTATACTTGTTATTTAACAATGCTAATGATTTATTCAAAATATATTGGAAAAATAAGACAAATTAGCACTTATAAAAAAAAAATGGAGCAGTATTAAATGAAAAATGTATTTTAAGAATAAATTGACCACTTAAAAGGTCCCATTAAATTAACATAAATGAATTAAATCAATATCAAGGTAATCATCATCATCATATCGCGCTGGTAGCACGGATATCCCTGACCCTCTCTCGCCACTCCTCCCTATCGTTCATCGCCCGAGGTAGGTCTTCAGGACAACATCCTGTATCCTCACATAGCTGCTGAATATACGTTCGAGCTGGTCGTCCTGCTTTTGCGCGGCCATGTGTGGGGATCCATAAGAGTACATCTCTTATCATTTCATCTCTGCTTCTCCAGCAGTGTCCTGCATGTCCGGTTCGTCTAACTTGAATAGTTTTCGTGATAGGGGGCAGGTGGCCGTACAGTTGGTGTCTTGTGGGGTGCTGCTGCCAGGACTTGTTCAGGATTGCACGCAGCATTCTTGTGTAATTGCCATCCAGTTTTTTCTCCAGCCGTTTTGTTAGCGTCCATGTAGTGCATCCATATAGCAGTATCGATGTGACCGCTGGTAATCATAGGCACCACAATTTGTTTAAGATCAAAAAAAGAATATCAGTTTTTGCCTTCATTTTATTTTTTTTTTTAAAAACCAAATAGTTAGGAGACATTAAACAAAATGAATATATATAGTCTCACCGTCATTTTAAACATTTAAAAGAGAGAGAGAGAGAGAGAGAGTTTCAAACAGATTTTTGGCAGATGATTTTGCTAGAATTAATCTAAAACCTTGAAAACTGCTAGCAAACAAGCAATCAAAAGAACATATTCAATCATGATCTTTTACTAAACCTACAGTAACCATTAATAGCTCTGATCATAAGAAATGAAAAAAATAATCAGACATTTCTTATTTACAACCAAGGCTATAGAAAGCTATTAAAGATAAATGTTCCATAAATATATAAGGTTTTATATATATTCATACATACATACATATAAAAACAAAATTTAATCTTAGGATAACATTTGTTATCAATAGTTAAGTATCTGGTTATCATAAATGATAGAAAATTTTCCACAAAAATCATCATCATCAATAATAATAATAGTAATAATACTTACAATATGAAGTCATAAAAAAGGTTGGCATTTTTTTTGTGAAGTGTGGAGATTGATATGAAAACATTAAACCAGGAAAATTGTTCTCATTTTTTAGAAATCTTTTCCTAATTCTATTTAAAGAATAAGAAAAACATTTGGGTTTTGGTATGAAAAGAAAAAAGTAAAATGATATTTCAAAGTCTTTTATGATTATCAAGAAGTGTTTATGGAATAAATTATGATTATCAAAGTGTTACTCAAATAACAAATTCCGTGAATATAACTAAAAAGTATTGATTAGCACTAAATGTTTTTAGTTTAACACATTTTGGATTCTTTGAAATTATACAGTATATATTTGATCCGCAAATGTGTTAAGGGTTGTAGCAACTTAGATGCAGGACTATCATATATATATATATATATATATATATATATATATATATACACACACAAACACATGCATCATTTGAAGCTTCACCAATAGATCACATGAGAAATCACTTTTGGTTGTTAAAAACGTAAATACATAACTGGATCAATATAGTAGATTCAGTTTATTTTTTTGAGCAGAAACACAACAAAAAGGACAAGAAAGCATATTAAGTATCTTTTTCCTGTTAAACCTTAATGTAACCATGTTTGAAAGAGACTAGATTCAAAACAAGTCATCAATCTCGTCATCTTTGTTTACCAGCTCCTTTTATGAGGTGCATTGTCTCCAAATGACTAATTGTTGAAAACCTTCAGAACCACTTTGGAGCAGTACGGTCAGTAAGTTCACCATTTTTTTTTTCTAAATCAAACGCTAGGCTGCTTCTGGTAGTAAACGATGTATCTGTTGCTGCTGAAAATGCTATTATTACCATTAGGACAAGTTCTAATTTCAATATTTAAGAGTTGTTTAAAAACATCGAAAACGTTTTTTTAAATGATTATATTTTGTTTATACGAAAATGATTTTCAGCAAAAATATGTGGTTTTATAACTAAACTTCATGTTCATCTGGTCTGGTAGGTATGTCTTGATTAAATAACAACATTTAACCGAAAAAAAAAAAAAAAAAAAGTTGTTAAAATTCACATAAAACAAACCTCTAAGCAATGTTTAGAAATTTGCTTTTATAGGAATTTTATCCTTACAGTATTTGAAATACTAAACAATGTTTAAATTTGAAAGAGGAAAAAAGAGGAAAGATTTCAAAATACTGATTTTTTTAAACAAAAATAGAACACTAATATGAATTTTTTATAAAAGTCTAAACAGTTTTTAGTAAACGTTACTCCCCACCTTTCAGGTCAAGCTTAATGCGAGGTCTCTTCGATATTTACAAATATTTCCAGCTCCGTCGGCACCCCCTTTTTATGGTAGGACGTTTCTAGCATTGGGTAATGACCCTGATCCTACACGTTTTAGTTGAAGGGTAGGTGTAACCTGCGGTGAGGGGCCAGGGCTGAACTTTACTAAATTTACTCATCTTAAAATAGGCGTTAACGAGGGGTTAATTTTTTTTTTTACACCCTACGTTACAATATGGATTTGATCTTCTTTTACTGACACTTTTAAAGTTTTCTTTGCAGTCAAACGATGATAAAATGAATACCAGTCCAGTTAAGCGTGTAGCTGTCTTTAGGTAGTAAAGTTTTATTTACGTGACGTGAAATTTATAAAAGCACTACAGACAATTATTTTGATTTTGGGAACATCAAGCAAAACTAGCGAGTGCGATGTAAATTATGTTGACATGAATGAACTTTTAATCTTACAAGGAATCATAAAAAAAATTGATTGAACTTGAACAATTATGCAATGCCAATATGTGACTTCTGTTTTTTATATTAAGTGTTTCTATTCTTTTGTAGATCTTTATTCAGATATTTCAAACCTTTGGCAATAATAATCTATGAAGAAAAGAAACGTAATTTTTAAAAAGTAAAAGATTGTTTTAACTCCCAAAAAGTTAAAATTACTAATGGAAACCTGTTTAGGTCACGTGATTCTTTAACCACACGAACTTTAAAGACAAGGTCATTTTTTATTTATTTATTTTTTACAACAACTGCTCAAAGTTTACCAAACTCCGTCAACTTTAATATTTGTGTTAAGCTAAACTTAGAAAACGAATAAGAGGCATTAGTGCTAATTTATGCCTTCGACCAAAAAAAAAAAAAAAAAAAAAAAATTTTTTTTAAACTACTAATATATTAAATGAATACACGATCAAATCATTCAGCTGTACTTAAAAATAACCTACCACTCATGTACAGTCTTTTAAAGTATAAAAAAAAAAAAAAAATAACCAAACAATTAAAATTACATACCTTTATTCGCAACTTCCCAGGCACATTCAAAAAACCAAAGGTTTTTAGCCGCAGCCGAAGAACCTCCATCTTTCATAAATTCCTCTTCAATTTCAAATTCCTTCAGAGACTTGAAAAGGCTGCTTCTCCTGGACGAGGATATCATGATGGGTTATTAAGACGAACGAGCAAGGCAAAATGATGACGATTAATAAACACCCGACTTCAAGGTCACACAAGCTGCGGTCTACAGTTCAATCAACCTCAAGGTGAAGGAAACAACTTACAGCGCATGCGCTCAGGTCATTTCCGGAGAAAACACGTGCTCGTAAGATATCAATATTTATATTCATGCAAAAAAAAAAATGAATAAATAAAATAATGTTCAAAAATACGCTTCGAGCGGTGTAATGATTAGCAAGCAAGACTAACAACCCTACACGAATGAGTTCGAGTCTTATTGGGAGCCCCATTCATTCGACTTTGGGCCACATCTAAGCAAAAAAAATAAAAAAATAATATCAGTAAATTATTACACAAGTGAGTTCGAGTCTCAGTGGGTGCACCATGTATTCGGCCTTATGCCACATCTAAGCAAAAACGCTTACGATATTATTAAAATAATGTTCAAATGATTTGTGGACGAGGAAGATGCTTCCCTAATGCAAAAATATATTTCTTTATATCTTTCCCCATAATATTGCTTTAATAGTATTTAATAGTACTTTTATTTTTGCTGTTACACTACACGGATTTTCTAGTTTTTTGAAGAACGGTTGAAATTAGGTAGATGTTTACGTGTTTCCAATAGTCTTGCTTCGTTGTACTCAAACTACAAGTTTGGTGATTGAATTGATACAAAAACATAAGTAGATGTATGTTAGCGTTAGTGTTGACATTTTTCATTTTCAGATTCGTTTTCTTTTTTATTTCAAATAATAATATATCAGGTTTTTATAATTGATTGAAAAATAAATTTTCATAAAGAAGAAAGAATACATATACTAAATCGTTTTTTTTTTTTCCAGTCGTTTCTGTTCTGGTTGGTGTCCATGTACAGTTCCCAGTCAATTGGGTCTCCACCCAATAATGACTTATTTTTTTCTTTCTAGTCAAGTTTTCTGCACTTGCTTATTATATGATTAACTGTCCTCTCACTCAGTCTATGTCTCTCTGTCTCTGTCTCTCTCAACACAGACATTTATTTTAAAATAGTCACAGATTACTAAATTGTTGTCTTCTCTGCTACAGCTCTTTTCCACCGTTACTATTCCAAGTTGGAGCTGAATATAAAATAGTTGTAGCAATTAGCTTTTTATTTTTGTTCCTTTCTTTTATTTTTTTAAAATTCTGTGATGATTTCATTTTTACAAATAGTTTTGTTTAGCATTTTTCATCTACATTGCTTTTATTGCAACATTATTTGTTAGAATAGATTAGCAAAAAAAAAAAAAAATTGGCCCAGCGGTTAGAGTGTTCGCCAATGGCCCGGGAGACCTGGGTTCAATCCCAGGTCGAGTCATACCAAAGACTTTAAAAATGGAACTTGATACCACCTTGCTTAACACTAAGCATTATAAGGTACGGTTCAAGGGTAAAGTGGAGCAATCCAGGGAATGGAGTAGCGCCCTCCCCTACACCTTGGTGTAGTAGCTATCGAAAAGGGAGCCTTTGGGTCACCCTCGACTATGGTCGCTAACTTTACTTACTTACTTACTATGATTAAAAAAACAAAACAAAACAAAAGCCACAAAAATATGTACAAAATTGCTGGGACCTTGCCAGAAAGCTGAAAAAAATTATGGTACATGAAGGTGACAGGGATAATAATTATAGTTGGAACCCTAAAAACAATCCCAAAGAACTTGGAAAAGAAACAGGGTTTACTGGACATCTGAGGAAGAATTAAAACATACATACCACAACACAACTGAAATCTGCTAGAATACTTACAAGAATCTTAGAAATGAGATAGTTGACCTCCAGTTACTTTAACAATAACTACTACTATAATAATTATAATAACAACAACAATTACAATAATTTAATTTAGAATTGAAAATGTACAATACTTATAAAGAAACAGGGAAAAAGACAAGCAATTGAAGGAATAGAACTGCCCAATCAAGATAGTGTTGTATAGGAAACCTTCCACCCCTCTTGAAAGTGAACTGTTCTGCTCGTGGAGTTGATGAATGAAGGCTTTAAGTAGAAGCCTATCAATTGACATACGAGCAGTACGCTGGGCTAGTCTTACTACTCAAGTGACTTTTGTACCTTTTATTACCAGCCTAATAAACCCTTTTTATTGTTACATGTTATTTAGTATTTGTCTTTGCAAACCCCAAATTAACGTCATAACAGAAAGCATTAGAATATTTGGAGAAAAAGAAATCTACATTGATGATAAATATTAGAAGTGGATACATACTGTCAAGTATCATCGATTTGAAAGAAAAAGTGCAAAAGAAATACCTCAGAAGAGCAAGAAAAGTTTTTGAAAGTAAACTCTTTTACAAAAATCTAATTGAAAGAATAAATACCTGCAAAATACACTATGGATTACAGAACAAAAAATTGATGACAATGGATGAGACCTGAAGGATGACATAGACTGTGTGACAAAGAAGGAAGAGGACTCATTGGCATTGAGGATTGAATGGATGCAACTATTCAGAGATTTGAATAATATTCAAAAAGAGCAAAGAGAGATTGATCATAGCAGCCAATAACAAAAAAAAAAAATAACTTAAAGACAAACAGAAAAGCAACAATCAACAAAAATGGGAAAAAACAGATATATGGATAATTCAAGAAATTGCTCATGAGATGACCTGAACATGGCAAAGAAGGGGAAACCTGAAGGGAAAAACTGAATCTCTAATAATAGCAAAATGAAATAATGCCATAAGGGCTAACTATATCAAATCAAAAATTAATAATATACAGGGGAATAGCAAGTGTAGACTGTGGTGATAGAGATGAAATAGTTACTCACATAATAAGGGAATACTGCAAACTTGCACAAAAGGAATACAAAAGCAGGTATGACTGGGTAGGAAAGGTGATCCACTGAGAATTGTACGAGAGATTAAAGTTCGACCATACCGACAAATGGTATATGCACAGACAAGAATCTGTCCAAGAAAATGAGACACATATAATTCCCTAGGACTTTGAGATGGTTTGGTTTGTTGGGTTTTATGGCATATCAACCTTTGTAGGTTATTTAATGCCAAATCCATTTTTATGTAAATAATCTGTTCTATTTAAAACAATTCAGTTTAGCAAATGTACACAGTTTAATTGTCAAAAACATTTCTATTTCAAACTATTCAAGCAGTTATATGTAACAATTCAGTTAAGTGTAAATACAGTTTTAATGTCTAAAAACAGTTCTATTTCAAATAATTCAGTTAAGCATAAGCATGCTGTTTAAATGTAAGTACGGTTCAATTGTGAAAAACATTTCTATTTCAAGCTATTCAGTTTAATCAAACAATTCAGTTTAGCATTAGTATGCTGTTAGTTCTATTTAACCCATAGATAGGGCCCTATTAGGTGCTACCACTCCGGGCCAGAGTGGACCTGGGAGCAATGGCAATAAAGGGGTACTTCACATTCCCCAAAGCTCCAGCACTGCTGGAACCTCACCATTAGATTGTTTAGTGTCATATCCAGGATACTCGTTAGGGGGGGGTATTACCCCTCTGCAGAGAAGCAGTCAGTGTATTCTACAGCCCCAGCCGACTAGGCAAGACTTTGAGATGCAAACTGATTACCTCATCATAATCAGAAGACCATACCTTGTGTTAATTAACAAGAAAAGGAATTAGTGGATTTTACTGTTCCACCAGACCACAAAGTGAAAAAGAAAGCTAAAAACTGAACTTTACTCTGAAGGTGACAATGATACTTGCAACAGTCTCCAAAAACCAAGAAAAAGAGACTTAACAAACTGAAGATCAGAGGAAGAAGCAAGATTATACAGACTACATTAATGTTAAAAAAAATTATGAAGAATTCTAGAGATCTGAGGAAACTTGCTGTCACTTAGAATTCAGTGAAAATCCACCAGTCAGAGCTCGTTTGAAAAACTCACCAAGAGTGGAATAATAATAATAATAATAATAATAATAATAATAATAATAATAGCAGCCAGAAATAAGAAAGAATAAAATATAATTCAATAGAACTTTGTTATTCAAACAGTTTGTCAGGCTAGGAGACAAGATCTCGTCATAGTGTATATATATATATATATATATATATATATATATATATATATATATATATATATATATATATATATATATAATTTTTATTTTTAAGTTAGATACTGAAATGTTACCATTTCAGCTAGAACTTACTGGTGTGAAAAACCCACAGGGTACAAAAAAAAAAAAATTAACTGTGTGGTAGAAGAAAGTTAATCCTCTTCTTACTAAATGTGAGTTGATTCCCTTGGAATTTTTTATTTCTGAATTAACAAGAATTAATCTTATAGGAAAAGTTGGTCAGAGTTCAAACAGATTTGCATTTTTTGGCTGAACAAATCAGCATGTTAATTGTATTACTTATTAAGAGAATATACCGCTTTTTAAATAAATGAGGATCAGAGTGTTTGCCAATGGTCCGGGAGACCAGGGTTCAATCCCAGGTCGTGTCATACCAAAGACTTTAAAAATGGTACCTAATACCTCCTTGCTTAACACTCAGCAATATAAGGTACGTATCAAGGGTAAAGTGGAGCAATATAGGGAAAGGAGTAGCGCCCTCCCCAACATCTCGGTGTTGTAGCTATTGAAAAGTGAGCCTTCTGGTCACCCTCAACTATGGTTGCCGATTTTACTATTCCAGGAAAAGGAGTAGCGCCCTCCCCTACATCTCGGTGTTGTAGCTATTGAAAAGGGAGCCTTCTGGTCACCCTCGACTAAGGGAGACAACTTTTACTTACATATTTCAGTAAGAGCAATATTATGAGCTCAATATTCAGGAACCAGATCAGAAATAACGCAACACCAACAACCGTTTAAGTTGAAAATTTTAAATGAAATAAAAATTAATGCACTCATGCACCCCATAAAATATGCTGCAGAGAATGTTTTCTTCTATAATGAATTGCTTGCTAATAGAAAATTTTTCTTAAATTGTTCAAAAATTGTTATTGATTAAACACGAAGTTGATAATATAGTTCTATACATGATACCCTCCTCTTTGATTTGTAAGTTCACATCGAGACCTTTTGCAAAAAATATTTTGGAAGTATATCAAATATTGTGAATATGCAATTATTTTTTTTTTAAATAAAAAACAATCTTTTTGTTCTTTGTTAAAAATAAAGGGTTGTTTCAAATTAGAATAACGCTTTAGATTCTACTGATGTATTTTCTGTCCATATAGAATTCATAGTGCAAACATTTATTGTTTGTGCGCTGGGGTTCCTGGGAAGACTCCCAGCTGGCAAAAGAGTTCGTTTGAAATTTTTTTTTTTTTTTACATACAAGCATAGAAAATATTTCCCTTCAAATATTATTGATCAAAATTTTAGAAAATAACTTTCTAACCTCAACAAGAAACAATGCTGAATCAGAATTAGAAATTATTTCAACTGAAATTTTATGATGGGCATTTCAGGGAATGGCCTTCTGATCCTGGCTCTGATTTGTATGTTATATAATATCAGGTTAGATTCATGAGATTTGTACAGATTGAATTGGACATACATACTTCCCCGGCCTTTTTGGCTGGGCCGTCTGGCATTCGTGTTGGATGGGGTATCGAACAATGGCAGATTTGGGGCCATAAAGGCCCCAAACTTTGGTTGGGCCACCTTCAGGTGGACGAGCTGCAACCTTTGTCCCCTATGTATAGCACTAGACCTTGTTGTTGTCTAGTTTAAGCTATAACCTGGCATACGTGCCCGGATCCAAATTTGGATTTGTGATACTGCTTGCCTCACTAGACCCACATTGCACTTAGTGGGTCGATGAGCAGCACAGACCAGCAGGGTTCGAGTCTTGGCTTGTTCCCGATCTTCCCCTCCCCTTTATCCCCACTTTAATCAGCCTTCGGGCTTTTGACCTTGTGTCAAGTCCTGTTTGGTGGGAGGCAACGACAAATACAATACTCACCTGATTTAGCTCTTACAAGATTCAATGAGAAGCAATAATCAAAGATAGAAATTTGCTAAAGTTATAGTTTGATTTTGATCCACTGCCTCTTGTTATTGTAAATGATAATGTGTTACCCTCTATAAACTTTGGGTACATATTTTCTTTACCAGTTTAAATTCTCTTATAAAGTCAATAACTGGTATTCATTTTTCCAGCAAGTAAAACTCTCTTCTTCAGCTTCAGTCACAGATTTCAAAATACAACAGCTTGCCAAAAATCAAAGAAACATTCTTTTTTAGCAAGTACACAAATATCGGAATCAAGTGGTCATGTCTTCCAGTGGATTTTGGTATTAATAGATTTTGGTATTTACAGGCTTAATCAAATCTATGTGCATTGATTTGATTAAGCCAGTTTATTCCTGTTAGGCTCTAGTGTTGTATATTGATCTACGACCCAGCCGGGCTGTCAAAATAGGAAATGCACCAATGTAAATAACAGGTGCATCCGGTCGAGGAATATCAGAATTATAATCTTGACCGTGGATGGGTTGAATGAGGGCAATTGTGATGCCCACAAGAAGAAGGGGGCGTTGAACTATTAAATAACTCGGTGAAGACAGGAAGTCAGTTAGTTTGGAGACCAGACCCGTTGGTGACAAGATGCAGTAGAGAAAGCCAGCACCCAGCAGAGTGGGCTCCTGGGCTTCCGGTTGAGCAACCCTGGAGAACGAGAAAGACACAATATTGATGGCCATAAGAGTCGGGGTCAATATGTTGCAGTTCTGTTCGGTCTTCAACTCCCTCTCACACACAACCCTTTCAAATAAAGGGAGAGGTATATTTTTCTAAGAACTGTGTCGCTCGTCTTTATTGTGTGTTGTTATGATTTTGCAAGCATCTGCATGTATATGTGTATAGTTGCATATGTATTATTAGGCCAGAGACAATTTTCGTTTTGTTTCATAGACATAAAATTTATATTAAAAAAATTTACTTGTTTTCAAGAGCATTAATGTAGTAGAGTCTAAATGTCAATTTATCACAGAGTGAAAGTAGCGCATTATTTTATGAACTGAGTTTTAGATGCATTATCTGATTATTTTGAGTTCAAAAATCAACTAAGGGAGTTAATTACTTAGTAAATAATGTTCTTGGAGTGATCGTAGTTATCTCCCTTAAATTCAAGAAGTGAATACGCAAAATGTTTGTGTGGATTTTTAATCAGCAAATACCAATGAAGAGGTTGTTTCTTTTACTGAAATAACATTTTGAAAAATTTGTGACCTTTGTCTGTTAACAAGATAATATTGTTCGGATGTTTAAACGTTTTTCAACTTTTCAAAACATTGGTAAAGCAAACGAACAAAGATCTGGAATGCCCAGAAAATGTAACTGATGCACAGACAACACAAGGTAAAAGTTTTTCGAATAAATATATATACAGTCATTCTACCTGTCTATCTTTGTCTCATTCTCTCGTGTGTTGTGTCAATATATTTCTATAACTGTGTGTAGAGGTACTGTGTATACGTATATATGAGTGCGTGCGTCTCTGCATGAATGCTTGCCCAGTCGGCTGGGGCTGTAGAATACACCGACTGCTTCTCTGCAGAGGGGTAAGACCCCCCCCCCCCCACAACGAGTGTCCTAGATATGACACTAAACAATCTGATGGTGAGGTTCTAGCAGTGTTGGAGCTTTGGGGAATGCGGAGTACCCCTTCATTGCCATCGCTCCCAGGTCCACTCTGGCCCGGAGTGGTAGCACCTGATAAGGGTCCTATCTACGGGTTAAATAGAACTAAACCATGCCTTTTTCGCTATACTGACTTTTGCAGTTAAACAGCGTATTTATGCTAAACTGAATTGTTTAAAATAGAACTGTTTTGACATTGGAACTGCGTACTAGTGCTGAACTAAATTGCTCAAAATAGAACTGTTTTGACGTCTAAACTATGTACTTATGCTGAACTGAATTATCTGAAATAAAACAGTTTGACATTTAATTCTGTGTATTGCCCAGTCGGCTGGGGCTGTAGAATACACTGACTGCACCTCTGCAGAGGGGTAAGACCCCCTCTCAACAAGTGTCCTGGATATGACACTAAACAATCTGATGGTGAGGTTCCAGCTGTGCTGGAGCTTTGGGGAATGCGAAGTACCCCTTTATTGCCATTGCTCCCAGGTCCACTCTGGCCCGGAGTGGTAGCACCTGATAGGACCCTATCTATGGGTTAGATAGAACTGACAGCGTACTAATGCTAAACTGAATTGTTTGAATAAACTGAATAGCTTGAAATAGAAATGTTTTTCACAATTGAACCGTACTTACATTTAAACTGCGTGCTTATGCTTAACTGAATTATTTGAAATAGAACTGTTTTTCGACATCAAAACTGTATTTACACTTAACTGAATTGTTACATATAACTGCTTGAATAGTTTGAAATAAAAATGTTTTTGACCATTAAACTGTGTACTTATGCAAGACTGAATTGTTAAAAAAAAAGATTATTTAGATAAAAATGGATTTGGCGTTAAATAACCTACAAGGGTTGATATGCCATAAAACCCAACAAACCAACCAACCAACCAACCTTCATGAATGCATGTCCACTTTTTTTTTATCAACGCCCTTCATTAATCAATTTAAGTATATTTAATGAACTCTTATAGCAACGAGTTTTGCATTTGTTTAAAAATAATTCCATGTAGAAATAAATGCTATTTAGATTTTTCTAAGCAATAATGATCATGTTTTAGCGATGAGATATTATAAGGTTATGTTGGTATTACGTTGGTTATGTTGGTATTACGTTGGTTGTTATCCCCTCACTAATGTTGATGGAAAATAAAAGGTGGTAGAGAAGAACGAAGATGCCGTAAGGTTTTATATGAAGGTTTTAATGGCAGCATGAAATAAAGGGTTTACGCTGGTATGCTGCAAGTCTCGTAGGGAGGAAAGAAGGAAGGAAGGAAGGAAGGAAATGAAATTGTTATAGAGTTGAGAAGGCATTTTAGCAGCTAAATGCCTGAGCGAATATGTGCAGCTTTAGGTTAAGGCATTGTTGAATGAAAGAAGTGTGAATGTCTCCAGAAAATGTTGCCCAGGGATGAAGGGCTGGCTGTCGGAGCGATATTTTCATCGCAGTCGACATAACCAAAGCAGGAAGGGACTTAAAGTTGTTCCTGTGCGTGGCGTATTGAATTCATCTAATTCATATTCAACTGGGAACCCTTGGTCTAAGAGAATAGACGCAAGGGGTCCATAAATTAGATGGCTTTCCTCATGGTGGTGTGATGCTGCTGCCGCTATTGAAGAGCAGACAGTAAGACGTCTGTCCTGAACGAAGAAGTTCTCAGGAAGAGAAAGTGTTTGGCGGCTTTCCCCAATTTGAGCTGCCCGGAAAGATATTCCGGGATGAATAGGATAAGTCATCCTAATTGGGTGAAAATATGCGTCGACCCTAGCGGTCGAATTAAATTACGCGCCAAACAAAAATACGAAATTCTTTCTGCTACAACCTGTTTAATTAGAGAGAGGCTTTACTCAGGAAATTTAGGAATTTTATACCTACAATAATTTTTAAACTGTTGTAGCATTGATTTGATCACCGAAAACGAGGTTGTCAGTGCTATCTATGCTGATGTGTAACAGGTTGGAGAAGTTTGAGAAACGCAGCATGTGGAAAGCATTTCATATTCACTGAACCTTCAGTCAGTTATCAGGAGCCAGAACCGAGCAAGAAAAAACTGAGGAGCAATAGTAATTCCTCCAATTCAAAGATAAAGAGGTTTTGATATTCTTTTATTGCAGGAACATACACCAGCAAGAAGAAATATTGGCTATTTGCCTGTGGTCAATGGTAACCCAACTCAGCTAAGCACTGTGAATTCAGTCTCGCTCTTGCTGATGAATTTGAAATTGAATGCATTGTACTGACATTTGATCTTGAATTTTATGTCAAGGCCCAGTAAGTATATTGGAATGATGCCACGTATATGTAAAGAACAGTTGTCAGGCATGGTGAATTCCATTCCTGCATATCATTTTTCAATGTCATTGGAAAGCGCTTAGAAAATTCATGGGTGGTTGACACCCAACTTGTGTTGTATATTAACCTACGACCCGGCCGGGCTGTCAAAATAGGAAATGCACCTATGTAAATAACATGTGCATCCGGTCGAGGAATAGCAGAGTATAACCTTGACTGTGAATGGGTTGAATGAGTGCAATTTGTGACGCCCACAAGAAGAAGGTGGTCGTTGAACTATTATATAACTCAGTGCACAGGAAATTCAATCAGTTGGAGACAAGATGCGGTAGAGAAAGCCAGCACCCAGCAGAGGGAGCCCTCAGGCCCCCGATTAATCAGTTGGGGATCAGACGAGTTGGGGATAAGATGCAGTAGAGAAAGCCAGCACCCAGAGAGGCTGGGCCCCCAGGTCCCCGGTTGAGCAGCCCAGGAGAACGGGAAAGAAACGCTGATGGCCATAAGAGTGGGGGTCAATATGTTGCAGTTCTGTTCGGTCTCCAACTCCCTCTCACACACAACCCTTTCAATAAAGTGAGAGGTATATTTTTCTAAGAACTGTGTCGCTCGTCTTCATTGTGCATATGTAGATGTATATGTATTATGTGTTTGTATAGTTGGTCATGGCTATACAACACTTGAAGCTGAAATTATAGCACAAGGGTCTCTACCTGAAGTCATGAAAGCAGACCTAAAATCAAAGTGTCAGAGTCATAAAAATTATGGCTGAAACTTTGGGAAGGAAACTCTTATCTACTTTCATGGATTCCCAGAGTGAAGAAGAAAAAGATAAATTCATTGTCTAAAAGTTTATATTATGCTTTTCCCAAAACACAATTCCAACACCTCTGCACATCACGTGATTTTAAAGAGTTTGAAATCAAACAATCATTATTCATTCAGGAGAAATGCAATCAATTCCAAACTTTTGCATTTTGGATAAATTACCTGAATATGGTAGATTTGTTTTTAAATTTTGTTTGCAGTACACGGATAGGTGATTGGGTCCTTCACTTTCAATCTTCAGCAGAAATGATACCCAGGTATTTTGAATATTATCATTTGAACTATGCCAGGTATCTGCCCGTGTATCTTTATGAAATGCTTGCTGTCCCAGATACATGCCCTTTAGTAGTAAAACATCTTGCTGCTGGGGATTTTGTAGTACAAAATCAGCACTCCTTCAGTCAGACATCCTTATTTACCCAACCCCTCCGCTCGGGCAGGATATGACATAAGGTCAATTTTTAAGCGGAGTTTAACAGGTTTGAATTCAGAGTTTTCCTTCTCCTAGACTAGTTGCATCACCAAGGCTGAAGAACCGAGTCTGCCCTACTATTTACCCGTAGCTGGAGGAAGAATAATCAGATTCATACCTTTCCCAAGGGTATTAGTGCTATGTGAAATGCAATCGGTCTCGTCCAGGATTTGAACTCGTGTCGCCGTGTCCATTTCCTACGACGATAACCATTACACCACGGGCACCTGCACCTTCAGTCCGACATCAATGGACAAGATAATTGAACAGATTATGAATAGAGAATTACCAGAGATGGGCAGATTGGATTCTCTAATAATGGTAATGCTGCTCAATGTTGGTTCTTATCGTCCAACTAAAGCAGAGGGCTGCCATAAGAAAAAAGACCTTAGTAATTTTTATCGTTCTGGGTTTTCGGATTATTGTCTTCATCTTTATAGTTATATGCACAACGTTTCGGCCGATATGTCCTCTGGCCTTCTTCAGATGTTTGTTTTTTCTCTTCTTTTTTGGGGGGTTATCCCCACTGTCCCTCCTTCTTTTTAAATTGATTGAGGTCTCTATCTCCTCAGGCTGTTCTTCCGGCCAATGATATTATTCCTTTTTCTTTTTTTCTTTTTTTGTTTGGGGATCAGACGATGGATGGAGATGATTCTGTTGATGCTGGTGGTTTGGATGTTACTGCTGCCGTTGCTTTTGCTGTTTTCGCTTCTGTAGTTGTTGTTGTCGTTGCTTCAGCTGCTGCTTGTATTATTATTGCTATTGTTGTTGTTGTTACCTTGTTTTTGAAAGGGTTTTTTCCTTCCTTTACAGATTACCTGGGTCCACCCTTCTTCTTGACGGGATAGTCCCCAGGCTCCAGAGTTGGCTTGCTTGGTGAGGTTGCCGAGGTTGTTTCTGCTGTTGCTGTTGTTGTTGCTGTGGGTTTGGTGGTCTCTTGAAGGCAGGATCTTGAAAAATGGCCTATCTGCTTGCAGGCTCAACAGAGGAGCCTCCTAATGCAGGTAGCCCACCCGAATGTAGCCCAGCCGAAGCCGGGGGCCTTACAGCCACAAGTCTATCTTTGTTGGACTGTGCCCATACCGAGCGGGTGAGCCGGTATTTGTCATACGCCCCACCAAGCGTACAAGTGTGACACCAGGCCGTTTTTTAGGTGGGTCCGGGCGTAGGACCGAAGCTCACACGCGCCCGGCAGTCCCAAAAATGCCTCGGGCCCCGTGGGCATTCCCCTAAGAAGGGTGCCTTAGGCGCCAGGCGATAAACCAAGCTCCTCCGAAGAGGGTTAAAGCCTGGGCGGACGGTCCCCTGAGTCTTGAGGATGCTGGTCATTACCGACTACCACCTGAGCCAGGACACACCCGGCTGTACCGAGACTCACCAACACGGCGGACCGAAATATGTCCCAGAGAAGTAGCATAATGCTCGCGAGCGAGCCGAGATATTTGTCACTGCCTCCCACCAGAGAGGACTTGATACAAGGTCAGTGACCCGAAGTGCGATTATAGTGGAGAGTTAGGCGAGGGGAAGGTTGGGTACGAGCCCTGTTGGACTATAATGGAGCTTGCCTACCCGAAGGTGGCCCAGCCGAAGCCGGGGGGATTACAGCCTCAAGTCTGCTTTTGTTGGACTGTGCTCGTACCAGCGGGCGATATTTGTCACTGGGCTTGTTTATACAGAGCGAATACCGTATCACATTACAAGGCCGCGTGGACAGAGTTCATCTATAAAAAAAATAAGTGGAAATACAGTCCTTCTTTAGCTTGAGATAGGTTTCGAAAGATAATCCACTTTATTTTATTAGAGTGACTTTCGAATGACAGGCACAGTTAATGTTGTAAGTAAAGTAAAGTTGGCGACCTTTGTCGAGGGTGACCCGAAGGCTCCCTTTTCCATAGCTACTACACCACGGTGTAGTGGAGGGCTCCACTCTATTCCCTGGATTGCTCCACTTTACCCTTGATCCTTACCTAATAATGCTGAGTGTTAAGCAAGGCGGCATCAAGTACCATTTTTTGTGTCTTTGATATGACTCGACCTGGGATTGAAACCAGGTCTCACGGACCATTGGCTAAGGCAGGTCAGGGCTATGGATGATTTCATCATTTCCGGTTGTAGCTAGACACAGGGTTTTTTTTTTTAAATTTTGAGTCATCTGATTTATTTATTTTTGACAGGTCACGACAGGGTCACTGATATAAGCTCTGCTGTCAGACGAACGCGTTTAACAGAAGTCGAAACTGTGAGTCACGAGTCTGTGTATGGATTATCTTTTATATTGGTTATTCTGTCGACTGCAGGGAGACAGGTCATTCCATCACAACACCTTCCTCTGATGGTTTGGTTTCTTTGTTTAATGGCATATCAACCTTTGTAGGCTACTTAATGCCAAAGCAATTCTAGAAGAACAGTAGTAGTACTATTTAACCCATAGCTGGGAGGATAAGGGGGTTCATACCTTTCTCAAGGGTATTTGACCGAAAGTGAACGTAATAGCGCGACTGGAGTACGAACTCGCGTACTACGATTCCGCAGTCCATCGCTTTAACCATTACAACACGAAGACACCCCCACCTTCCTCTGAGCTACATCCTCCCGTAAGAATTTTGCTCTAATGTCTTTTCTTTTTAGGATTTAGTCGTAGTTGTTTAACCATTTTCCTTTTTCTTGAACTTTTTCTCTTTACTAAAGTTTGAGTTGGTGCTGTACGTAAAGTTTGCAGAAAATAAGCGATTTTTTTGTGTTGTTTCTACGTCCATTAATACTTCGGTTGTATTTGGAAAGTATCATATAAAACTTCCATTGGAATCTCTTCGTCATTTCGTTCAACTATTTGTATAAATCGGGGTCTGATCTGATTAACGTGTCTTTTACACTCAAATCATTTTTTTTACCGTGTAAGTCATACTCCCGATTCTTTTTGTAACGATACCACTCTTCCAATAACTCTTTTCTGCACAGTGATTTATAAAGAAGATTTTATCACCTTTTTATCTTTTCATTTATTTTGGTCTAACTTCTCTTTTTCTGACTAGGGAAAATCCTATTAAATACTGAGCGTATTTTACGAGCAAACCTTATTTCTGCCGGTTATAAATTTGAATTTGTATTCGGATTTGGTGTTATCCTGTATACGGCCAAAATTTCTGTATACCTTTCTTTCAGTTTCTATTCCATGATTTTTCTTAACGCTCTTTTAAACAAATAGACAAACCCCTCTGCTTGTCCATTCGATCTAGGGTTGTATGCAGGTGTCATTATATGCTCAATCGCCAATGAATAGCAATAATCTTTAAATTCTTTTCCGGTGAACATAGTTCCGTTGTCACTGACGACAGTATTAGGAACTCCGAAGCAGCTAAAGACTTCGTCTAGCGCTTTTATTGTGTTCCTAGCTGTAGGGTGTTTGCATTTATAAATCTCGGGCCATTTTGAGAAACTGTCTACCATGACTAAGTAATAATATCCCTTTAATGGTCTTGCGTAATCAATGTGTATGCGTGTCCAAGGGATGTCTGTTTTAGGCCAGGGTTGTGTTTTAATTGGTGGGGTCTTGGCTGCTAATTGACAACCTTTATACTCCCTAATCATTTTCTCTATGTCCTGATCCATTTTAAGCCAATACGCGTAACTTCTCATTAAGGACACTCTTCTACAAATTCCAGGACGGCCCATGTGAAACTCTTTCAATATTCTTTTCTGCATGAAATGAACACGGCGACCCGAGTTCAAATCCTGGACTTGACTGATTGCATTTCACATAGCACTAATACCCTTGGGAAAGGTATGAATCCAATTATTCTCCCTCCAGCTATGGGTAAATAGTAGGACAGACTAGGTTCTTCAGCCTTGGGTAGGCAACTAGTCTAGGAGAAGGAAAACTCTGAATTCAAACCTGTTAAACTCCGCTTAAAAATTGACCTTGTGTCATATCCTGCCCGAGCGGAGGGGTTGGGTAAATAGGATATTCTTTTCTGCAGGATACGTGGCATTACTACCCTATTTGCGTACATCAACGTTTCGTCACAAACTGAAAAAGGCGACACCTTTTTTCTTCTTTTCATTCTATCTTACTTGTTTTTTTTTTTCATGCCGATAATGAACTCATCCGTTTTACGCCTCTATCTTTATGTCTTCGAATATCACCGGTAATTCTCTGCGTGTGGTTGCAAGAAAAACAAGACTGACGAGAAGATTAAGTTTATTTTGTTTATTGAATAAATAAAATAAACAAGCGGATGAAACATCTGGCTGGCTGATGGGGGGTTGTCTATTCGGCGACAAGCGGTTGCTTTGATCTGGTCGGACGGTGTTGTCGGGTGACGCTCTTAGGATGGCCGACGATTCAACTCGCGTGTGACCTCTGCTTGGCCTATTTATATCTTCCCAACTTCAAACACCGGCTCCAGAAAATACTACTTGTGAAAAAAAAAATGATTGGTTGAAAAAATAGACCTTTTTTTATAACTGAGAATTTTCTGGGGATTCTGGATAGTCTATGCGCGGAGCCTATGCGCAGAAGCCATGATTTTTTTTTTCAGTTTGGCACCGGCCGTTTTTGGGTCAACATCCGGTAGCTGTTATTTTCTTCTACAGTGTCGATGTCTGTGGGTCTGTGTTTTGTGTGTTCTAGTAGTTAGGTGTGTGAAGAGTTAAGTGGGTGAATCAGAAAAGATTTGATGTATTTTACCATATTTACCAACCACTCCGCTCGGGCAGGATATGACACAAGGTCAGTTTTTAAGCGGAGTTTAACAGGTATGAATTCAGAGTTTTCCTTCTCCTTGACTAGATTTGATATATTTTACTCTAACAAGGCTCCCCCATATCTCGTTCTGATTTATAATGTATGTATGAGGAAATGTGTGTATGAAGGATCTACTGAATGATAAACTCTTTAAAACGTGCGGGAATTTGTCCCCGTGTTAGTCTTATAGACATTCGTTTTGTTTCATTTTGTGGTGGTTGTGAGGGTATATTGTTCGATATGGAGTTCTGTGTGAGGTTATGCGACTCGAAAGGGGGTGAAGACGAGGGGTCCTGAGTGTTTTGGTGAGTGTGATAAAGTGGGGGTGGTAGTGGTAAGTGAGGTAGGTGTGCTGGTCGCAGTTTAAGACGACGAATATGTGCCCGGTGGATCCAGGCTGTGTCACTATTTTCGTTCTGCACCTGACTCATCACATTATTTGTTTTAATGACTTTAGTCTCCTGTCCAGGGTAGGTTTGATGATTGGGCTATGGTTGATTGTGGCCGTTGAAGTAAAACCTTATCGCCGAATTGTATTGGGTCCTTGTAGATGAAACGGTTTAGGTTAGCTTCAAGTTTGTGATCGGCTTCGTCGTTAGCTAGGGCGACGCGATGGTGAACTTGCCTTAGTAGAGCATTTATTTGCATACCATAAGCTCTTGGATCATTGCTTGCAAGCTCCTTTGAGAGTAGTTTGGGCAAACCAATGCTGGGGTGGCGACCAGTAATTACGTAGTGTAGGGATACACCAGTAGCGCTGTTGATCGTGGCATTCATGGATGAAGTGACGGATTCAAGTATGTCTGTCCATTCACAGTTTCTATCCTCACATAGCATGTAGAGGGCGTTCTTCATCGTGCGATGTTGTCGCTCGATGTTTCCGGAGCTTTGTGGCCGCCTGGAGCAGTGAAGTTCCCGTGTTATGGACATTTGGGCACAGAATTGCTTGTAGACTTCGCCGGTAAAATGAGTGCCACGATCAGAGGATACTATGCGTGGTATTTCTCTGTGGCGAAGAAAGAATTCGTACAGACCGCGGGCCGGATCGATTGCTCGGTCTCTTGCGCATGGTATGGCCGTAAAGTGCCGACTAAAACTGTCTAGAATGGTCAGGATGTAGCGCTTTCCTTTGGAGTTGGGTATGGTGACGAAGTCTATAAAGACGAGCTCGAATGGTCTCCTGCCTTGCTTGCAGTGACCAATTGGCCAACGCGTGCGCTTCCCGTAGTTGCCTTTACATTTTGCACATGTATCACAGGAATCGACGTAGGATTTTTTGTTACAATTTTTGAATTCCCACCAGTAGTTGGATAAGAGTTCACGCATACGTATAAGACCTGAGTGGTTAGTGCCCTCGTGTGTTTGGTGAAGGTATCTGGTGCAGAGTTTGTATAGCACGACTAATTTGGGAGAGTGATTACTATCCCTTATCATTAGGACAGAGGTGCCTGGTTCCAGAAAAAAACCGGTTTAAGTGTTTTCTTAAAAGTGCTGCTCGGTGGTCATCAGGATCTACATCGATTTCATCGAGGGAGTCGGATGATTCGAGGGCTCTTATGATCTTCGAGAAGGCATCGTCCTTCATCTGCTCGACTGCGATACCAAGGTGGTTGCAAATCCTCTCGGTGGGGATGGTGGAGATTGAGTGGTATGCGAAGAATGCATTCGTGATTCGCTTGTAGTAGCGGGTGTTCTGTGGCGTATGAGTTCTGGGGATAAGCCGCAAACTGTCGACCTCGCCGATACACCACGAAGGGACGTAAATGTGAAAGTCGGAGCCTTCTAACTTGTATGTTTTCACCTTCTTGTGTCCGCAACCTCTGCTGAGCATGTCAGCCCATACATTTGATTCGCCCTCCACGAACTCAAGGATAAATTTATAGCATGAGATTTCTTCCTGCCACCGACTTATTTTGGCATTGTTGAACTCACGTTGATCCAGATAAGTTAACGATCTGTGGTCGGTAAAGATGACGAAAGGCCGGTTACGTAGGAAGTAATCGAATTTCAATATGGCCCATTTTATTGCGTATCCCTCTCGTTCTGTTCTGGACCAGTTTTGTGGGTTTAATTGTACGCGAAGCGACTGCTATTATATTTTTCTTTCCGTTGTCGGCCTCCTGCATTAAGATAGCTCCACACGCCACATCACTAGCGTCAGTGGTGAGTGTGAACAGCTGCGAAAAACCCGGAAAGGAGATGACAGGTGGTACTATTTACCAACCCCTCCGCTCGGGCAGGATATGACACAAAGTCAATTTTTAAGCAGAGTTTAACAGGTTTGAATTCAGAGTTTTCCTTCTCCTAGACTAGTTGCCTCACCAAGGCTGAAGAACCTAGTCTGTCCTACTATTTACCCATAGCTGGAGGGAGAATAATTGGATTCATACCTTTCCCAAGGGTATTAGTGCTATGTGAAATGCTCATTCTGTTTGAATGTCCAACAGACGACTTATTGTATAACAGTATTGAATTATCCTATTTACCAACCCCTCCGCTCGGGTAGGATATGACACAAAGTCAATTTTTAAGCGGAGTTTAACAGGTTTGAATTCAGAGTTTTCCTTCTCCTAGACTAGTTGCCTCACCAAGGCTGAAGAACCTAGTCCGTCCTACTATTTACCCATAGCTGGAGGGAGAATAAGGGGGTTCATACCTTTCCCAAGGGTATTTGCCCGAAAGTGAACGTAATAGCGCGACTGGAGTAAGAACTCGCGTACTACGATTTCGCTTTAACCATTACACCACGAGGACAGGTGGTGAAGAGAGTCGTCACTTGATTTTTTGAAAAGCCTTGTCGGCCCTTTCAGTCCAAGCAAACGGTTTGTTGACTTTAAGTTCATAAGGGGCTCATAAGACTTGAGAATATGTCGCGTCTAATCGGTTCGTGTAGACGAGTCTATAGGAATTGTATGATCCACACTAAACGGCCAATGAGACTTTGTAATTCTTTCTTTGATGTTGGGGGCACGGACCTATTCAGGGTCGGCCTTGAATCCCTTGCTGTTTACTATGCACCCGAGGAACTTCACCTCTGATGTAAGGAAGGTACATTTTTCCGGGTTCAGCTTAAGTCCAAATTTGCGGAGAGCAATGAAGAGTTGTCCAAGAGCGAGTATGTACTTATCGAATGTCTTAGCGTGAACCAGGTTGTCGTCTATGTAGGACGATATGTTGTCACAAGATTCGACAGTGGCTCGGGCTTCCGCTATGCAGCGTGAAAAGATCTGTCCAGCTGAAGTAAGACCGAATGCTAGGCGATCTCTCCATGTAAACGCTGTTTTGTGGCGATCTCGCTTGTCGATTTCAATTTGCCAGTAGCCGCTGCGGAGATCAAGTGATGCGAAATATTTGTTGCCTTCGCCAATCCTGTTGAATAAGTGGTCGATCCGAGGCATTGGGTATGGGTCGAGATCGACAAGAACCTTGTTGAGAGTTCTCTTGAAATTGGCGACCTAATTCTGATGTATTCACACTGGTAGTAATTTACGAAGGTCTTTACTTCGATTTAGCACAAGGCCAAATGAATGGGGCACCCAATGAGACTCGAACTCATTCGTGTAGGTTTGCTAGTCTAACTTGCTAACCATTACACCACCAGAGGTGCCCAATGTATTCACACTGGTAACCAACAAATTGTCTACATAGAAATTGTTTTTCCAGATCCCCTGCACACTCATTGCTTTTGTACTTATCCAAGTGGAATTGAATCAAAAAATTTAAAATGAATGGATTAGCCCCCAATCCCAAAAAATAAGTATTGTTTATCGAAAGCACACAACATTTTCACCCTCTCTAACAAAAAACAGAAACAATTCTTATCGACCTCCGATTTTAATTTATCTTTTAAATGCCTTGTGGATATCACAGCAATAAAAAACATGAGAATTGCTTCTGAAGTAAAGCAGAAGATCCAGCAAGTCATTTAAAAAGTTGATGTCAGGATAAACAGCTTCATTCAGCGATGGGGCATTTCTAACTTTCAATGAACAATTGAATACTGGCCTGATTTTAGTGGTGGTCAGGTTGTCGTCCTTAATCCCATGGCGGTGAGGGATCCAAATATAATTGCCATATTGTTCAGGAGAGGCGCTGAATCTCTCAATAATTCCCTCCTTTTCCTGTTTCAGAAAAGCCTCTGTGTGTAGGTTAAGGATCCCCCTTTTAGTTAGAGAGTCACTCACTCTATCCAACACCTTCAGAGAAATCGCATGGTTCATCATCATCATGTCGCGCTGCCAGCACAGATCTCCTTGACCCTCTCTCGCCACCCGTCTCTATCATCCATTGCTCGCAGGAAGTCTTCAAGGCTATGTTGCGTAGCCATATACACGAATATGGCCATGTGCGAAATAGACATGTAATGTTCATTACTACAGAACATATAAAGAACATAGGAATCTCGGAATTCGAAAACACGTAACGACTTCTTGTTCAGGTACGAAACCTTTTTATTAACTTTGAGTTAAAGGTTTCGACGTAAGGAGGAGAGACACAATCTTCTATGCTGTCTTATTCATTTGGCCCCCAACTCGAGCGGCCCCCATGGGGCGCACGTTCACCTCGCGCCTGTGAGCTCCAAAATCGACCCTTCTCGTTTGGCGTCTAAAACCCGACTCTTATTTTCTTCAAATTCTCACACAAACTTCCGCGTGCTTCCGGTGCGTGACGTCACCCGCACCTTGTCACCCAGTATCGTCTCGGACTGTTATGACATCTGAGTGACACTTCCATCCGCTCGCGCGCACCCGCGTTAACACCTGCTTCAATCTTACACCCAACCAACCCATGTGCTGAGCCGAAAGGTTCTCAGCCTAACTAAACTCAAAGGCATGAACCGAAATCCCTCGGCTATTTCATAACAGCTCTATCTTGTATCGGCATAGAGCTATTGTATATAGGCTCTCGCTGGTCGTCCTACCCCCTGCTCGTCCATGTAAAGCGGTCCACATGAGTATGTCGCTTATAAGTTCGTCCTTACTTCTCCAGCAGTGTCCCGCATGTCTGGTTCGTCTAACTTAGATAGTTTTCGTGATGGGTGGTAGGTGGCCGTATAGCTGCTGTTTTGTAGGGTATTGACTTGTTCAATATTGCTCGTTGCATTCTTGTGTGATTGCCGTCAAACTTTTACTCCATACGTTTAGTTAGCGTCCAAGTAGTGCATCCATTTAGCAGTATCGATACGACCGCTGCTTGGAAAAAACTGCATTTTATTTTATTGGTCAGGTTTGACTTCCATATGACCGATAGTCTATCGATAGCTATCCATACCTTTGCTAGTCGCGTGTTGATGTCTATCTCGGTTGATGAGACACAACTTCCTAGGTAGGTGAACTTGTCAACTAGTTTGAAAGGCCCACCCTTTAGTGTGGAGATGTCGCCTCTTTGATTAAAGCATATGTATTCCGTCTTGTGTGCGTTGACATGGAGGCCTATGCCAGCAGCTACTCCTTCCCGACTATGTAGCACTGTTTCGGCTTGGGCAGGTGTATTTGCGCTATGTCATTGTCGTAGTCCGCGTCCGTCATTGTTTCTGCAAAGTATCTTCTGCTTCATTCCTTTGCAAGATTGAAACCGTTTTCTTTCATTGAATCAAGTAGTCTCTGCAGATGATAAACAGGTAGGAGGCTAATGTTTCTCTTTGCAACACACCTGCTACAATGTCGAAGTAGTCTGTGTCTCCATCCGGTGAGCGGACTTTTACTTTTGTGTTTCTATATAGCATCATTATTGTAGTAATCAGGGGTTGCTTAACAGTCAGAAAACTTGTTCCAGGACACTTTTCGCGTATCACCGTCCAGCACAAATTTCTCTAGCTTAGAAACGTCACCGGAATTGTCTCTTCCAATCGGCTGGATATATCGTCTCTCGCCAACCGCAACGCTTGAGTTCTCATCGAACACTGCGGCTGTCTGTCTTTTTTTTTTTTTTATAGGCTTAGACCTTTGCACACGTCTCGTCAGTCTCGTGAGAATCCGAGATCGTGAGTTCTTAAAACACGTTAGCGCGGCCATTTTCGCTTTTGCATGCCAGGCACACACGAGCACGTTTTTCCGGGGGTAAGTCCATTTCTCTTTTACAATTATGGCTTCGACGGTTTCTTTGGGTAGGTCGTAGGCGAGTTGTATTTGCTCCATCTTTCCTCTGTATATGGAGTCAAAGGCCTTGGCGAAGTCGACAAATAATATTGTTGCCTCTATATTTTTTGCACGTACCCCTTCAAGAATTCGACGGATAGTCAAAATTTGTGACGTCGTGGATCTATTTCTCTGAAAGCCATTTTGGTTCTTCCTAGATATGTTCTCAATTTTGGGTTCTATGCGGTTGCGTTGTAGAGCGTTGCATATCTTAGCTGCTATTACGATCAAACAACGCCTCAATCGGCAAAGAGTTGTCACCTACAGCGATATTGATGGAAGCTTCCTTTAGGCACCGCATATCTTTAAAAAAACATCTTCATATTGAACTGCAGGGCCAGTAAGGAGTCAATTTTTATACCTAGCCCTTTAGCCACGTCATCAGACAGGTAAGATCATTGTCATTGGCTGCTTGAATCCAAATTCAGCATGTATTTATGTCCATTTTTCGACACTATGACTATGACAAAGGGAAACAGCAATTCCTTGTTACTACAAGCTGAAGTAACCGAAAGGCTAAGTGGAGATGCCTTGTCCTAATCAGGACATAGGGACTAATAGTGGGTACTCTTCTTGCAAATTTTGCTGGGCTTTAACTCTTCCATATTTCCCCAGCAGTCAGTACTGTAGCAGCCACAGATCTATTTCCTTTCGCGAATCAATGTCCCCGCCAAGAGATTCGGTCACTCACTGACCAATCAACTGGCAGAGCGCATTAATTCCTTCTTCCTCTCAAGAACTATTTTTCTAGTCCCTTTTTTGGTGTGTCGACGGTCAGAGAACCATGAGCCAGCAGCACAAACAGACCTCTCTCACATTACTTCTACTGATTCCACTTGGAACCCTATCGCTGAAGAACACGCTGCTGCAAGCTTCACACACGCTTCCTACAAACCAAGGACCAACATACTGACCAGCGACACAAAAGAGACACTTTCTCACTCTCGCTCCTTTACGCCTGCTACGATAATAAACCTTTCTTTGTTGTGTTGTTTGAAAGAAGTTTCGTTATTCATTTGTGCTACCAAATAATTTATAGTGTTAGAGAAATTAACTATTTCCCGAAACACTAAAGCACTCAAATGCCGGAGACTGGTATATAAATAGCACAACTTTTTTTTATTTATTTTGCACTGCTTTAACTTGCTTTCCACGGTTGTGAACCTCGGGCACATAGAAAGAAAGTGTGTATTCAAATCACAGTAGTTACATTTGAAAACTTCGTGGCGGGAGACAGAATTAGTATTAAAATTTTGTAAGCAAGTTTTATTTCTGCGAGCAGCGGGATTAGCCTTATATACTCTGGGTTTTGACCTATCCACATACTTATTCCGTGTGCAGTCTAGAGTTCTGATAGCATCGGAAAAATGTTTTATCAGGAAACTAGTGCTTGGATAGTTACTGCCGGAGAGCCTAAGAAGAAGCCGGGTAGTTTATTAAACACTAACCAGCTCCTCTTCGGGTGTTTCTCTAGCCATAAAATCCAAACCGTTGGAGGATTTCAGCTCCCAGAGGTTGGCTTTCACTTGTGTACAAAAAGTTCGTAGAGCATCCAAATCAAACTCCGCTTTGAGCTCGTGAGACAAAATTTCTGCAAATATTTGACTTTTTATGAAGTCAAGGTCTAGGAACTCACTTCTCAAAAGATCTAAGGCCACGAAATAATTTTCGTCCGATACAGAAAGATGCTCGATAACTTGAGCAGGGTAACCACTGAGGTAGCTCCTCAGAATTTGCAATTTACACCTCAGACCAAATTGTCAAACTGCGCCAAGAACTTCTTAAACGCCAGCTTATCAGCTGTATTACTCTCAAATACAGCACATTTCAATTTTGGTAGTTCTACTGACCCTGACACTATTACTAGGTGTCGTATAATTACAGGATAGATATGAATCTTCGCTGTCACATTCTAAGCTTGCTTCTATAGTGTAAACCTCCCGCCAAATTTTATGCTTAAATAAAACATTTTCGTCTTGAAACTGATCAATTTCTTCTGGATTTACTTCTTTCTCAGTATAATACTGCTGTAGAGAAGAGGAAAATCTCGTATTTTGTTTTGGCGCGCAATTTAATTCAACACTGAATTTCACCCAATCAGGATGACTTATCCTATTCAGTCCGGACCTTCATTTCCGGCTAGCAAAACGGGTGAGCGGCCAAACACACTCTCTTCAGCGTGAGGCGGCGACCAGAACAGACGTGTCTCTGGTCGTCCCTGCTTAGTGATGCTTTTTAGCTAAACAAGCCACCCAGTGGGACATCTCACTGTGGCTTTAACCCTAACCGCAGCAACATGGACACTCAACGAGGGAACCATCTAATATATGGATTTCTTTCAAGGAATCCCAGTTGAATATAAATTAGACGCATTCAACATGCCTCGCACAGGCACAACTTTATGTCACCCCAAAATTGGCTATGTCGATCTGAGCGTAATCTCGCTCTCGACACACTTGCTCCCATTTCACCTCTAGTCCACATTAATGGAGATAACGCCTACTCTCCCCAATTACCAGACACACAAAACTACACGGTGACCTTGAATACTTCCCTCACACGTCCAAAAACACGCTGCCATCTCAACATCCCGCTAAACCATTTCGTCTCAAACATCCAACAAGCCTAACCACCACGAGTCTTGCAGCACCAAGAACAAACCGCCTCAAAGCTGCAAATAAAGAACTTTCGTTGTTGTGTGTTGTATAAAGAATAGTTTCGTAATTCATTTGTGTGCCTAAAAACAATTGTGTAATTCCTCAAGAACCGCTATACTGCCCTAGTTCTTCGGCCTTTTTATTAAAATCACTGATAACTAGGCTAATTTCATTTTTAAATCTACTAAAACTCCGTTTTGTCCGGACCACTTGCTATCAAGAGTCTATCTAACATTCTTTTTATGAAGTCTAAAGCCTTGGTTAATTTGAGAATTAATTTTTATTTATTGTGGACCTTTTGTCCTCATCTTGGTAGTTTTTGTGTTGTTTCTTCTTTCACTACGTTTCGGCCAAATTTCACCTCTGGCCTTTCTATGGAAGACCAGATAAGGAGAACAAAAAATTGAATTTATAAGACCAAAAAATCCATCCTTGATCGCCCGTGGCGCAGCGGATAGAGGCGTTGAGTCTCTACGGTTCCAGGTGAGCATTGTCAGAAGATAGCGGTTTCAAATCCTACCCAAGCCGGCCAGAGGTTTACTTGGTCAAAAACGTGGTGCGATAGACAACAACTATGGAAGGCAGTAATTACTGGGGATACGGTTACAAGACTCAGCATTCCTATCCGAGGTCGCGGTAAATCACCTGAAGAAGGCCAGAGGTGAAATTTTGCCGAAACGTAGTGAAAGAAGAAACAACACAAAAACTTCCAAGATGAGGACAAAAGGTCCACAATAAATAAAAATTAATTCTCAGATTAAGAAACCTCATCTCAAAATGATTCCAATTAAAGACCTTGGTTAATTTTAACACAGTTTTGTCAGTCATGATAAAACTTCGAAATTCACCCCCCCCAGCAAAATAGAACGAATAAATAGCTCAATAATTGCACGCACCAGTTCATGAAAGATATAGCTTAACTGATGCTAAAAATTGAATTTTAGCAAAATACCGGTAAAAGTTGTAGGGCACGAATAAATAAATAAAAATTTAAATTGAATAAATTAAAAAAAAAAAGAAAGGAAAACTTAAATTTGCAGAAACTCCCAGAGGTCCCTGACGGGAAAAAGGGATGACGCATGCGTAAAGAAAAAAGGCATCCTCTTGACAAAGGGGAACAGGCTATCTTTCTCTTTCAGGCAGTGACCAGCGTTTTGACAACATCGTTGCCGACGGGTGTCTGGGCGCCATGCCACATGTCTTTGGACTAGGCTTTGGTTAGTTCCTTTCACCCAGTAGCAGCTCTCTCTCGGTCAGTATTTTGCTGAAATATAAAAGACCCACAAATGAACTACAAACTAACCCTTACCGGACTTTGACAAACTTCTAAAAGAAAACTAACCCTTATGGAAGCCCGAAATACCAAATGAGGACAAACACATGCATGAAACGATATAACGTATTTTTGACACCTTAAACTGGGGGATTCAACCATTTCAATGTATTCAGGAAAAACTCCCTCATTCATGTAATGGTTGTTGAACCTAATAAATAAAGGGAAGTATAAAAGAAACGTCTTCGTCTCTTATCTGTTGCTGTCTTTTCTTTTGTATAATTCTTTTGGGATTTTCTTGGGCAAGACATTACACCGACCAGTCAACGTGGGGGTAAAATAAACTAACCGAAATATGGAGTCAGATATCAAACGGCGACACAGCCTTGCCCTTTGCCCGTGACCTTCAGCCCCTATACTCCACAAAGTTACAGACACAGAAAAAAATTAAATTTTAGCAAAATACTGCTAAAACTTACAGACACGGAAAAAAAATTAAATTTTAGCGAAATACTACGAAAACTCACAGACAAAATAAAAGGATCAATTTCTATATATAAAAAAAGAATCCTTTCACGGGAAATAAAACAGCACTTTGAAAAATAAAATAAAATAAAATAAAAAATAAAAAGACCAACGTGCCTCGTGCGCAGAACTAAGAAACATTTATTACCAAGTAAATAAGAATAAATAAAAAGGAGTTACAAAGTTTTAAAGAAAAACACTAGTTGCTAAAATTAATTGTTATTTTAGCAACCAGTCAAAAAAAAAAAAAAAAAAAAACGAATCAAATAACAATGATACAATTATTTCGAAAAACACTGGGTCACTCACGAATTACAAGGAACTGATATGTCTTCAACAAACAAAAGGTGCTGGTACTTACAACTAAAAAAAGGGGTGTTGTATGAATGGGAAAAAAAGATTTGGAAGAATCTCTAAGGCGAAAAATATCCCTTGTGAAAAACCTGTTCACTTTTCCGTCAAGAATACTGCGAATGATGTAGACACATGGGGGTTCATTCAGCAATTCTTTCAGCACTTGTATAGGACAGCAAATTCAATTGTACACCTCATAGTCTGAGTCAAGACAACATAAAATCTCTGATATAAGCAACTGCATATTTCTCTAAGAAGAATACCGCACAGCAGGGTATTTCTGTTGGACACCTTGCGGTTAAAGTCAAGATAGCACAAATTCACAGATATAGGTCACAGCATATTTCTCTAGGAGAGGTCCAGTACAGCAGCAAAATTCTCTGAGGGATTTACTCCCCATTCACTATTTTTCCTTAACTCGAGGGAACAGCAAGGTTTAAAAACTAGCACATCCTGGACTACTAAAAAACGTCTTCACTGCGCCGTGGCTTGAGGCGAATAGGGTTATACTCTCAGCAGGTAGTGTCATTTCTAAAAAAATCCGTCATTTCCTTCCGGCGGTGACAACCATAAAAGTCCCTTCCTTTACAATAAAATAATTTCAACCCTCCCCCCCACCTTCAGAGACCCCAGCAATCAGATCAAAGCTCCTCTGCCACGCACAGATTTTCACCGAATACAAAAACTAACGAGCAGTAAAAGAAAGACATTATAAAATAGGCCCTGAATTGACCCAGAAATGTGTGCGCTCTATTCAATAAACCCTTTTACCGATAAAATTCCACAGTCTAAGTGTTATTTCCAGAAGTTTTGGTTATGGTGACCACAAAAACAGTTTGTGTTTAACAATCGTGTTTCAGAAGAAATTTAAAATATCTATTCACTCCCAATTGCTTTATCGTTTTTGTTATTCCTATAGATCCTAGTATTATCTACAAAGGAACGAACATTTTTTTGAAGAAGATAAATTTAATTAAAAAATTAATGCTTGCATAAAGTAAGGGAGGAATAATAGTTATAAACTTGAATAAAAAAAAGGGTAAGTTTAAATCTAACATTGACAGAAGAAAGAAACGAGACTTTGGCTTATAAGTTATGTTTTGTTTTTACAATAGTTTTGGAAAAGAGATAAGTACGTGTTTTTAGTTGGCAAATGTAGGTAGATAGCTCATAAGGACACAGAAACAAATAGTAAGAGGAGAGAATGCAAAAGTTTTGTCTGACTAATGAGAAGAAAAGGTTTATAAGCGATATATGGTTAATGAATCATAATAAACACCCATAAGAAAATAATAAACCAAAAAGAAAGGTGTCAATTTGGACTTGGCAACCTTCTTTCATGGATCTCTTTTCCCAACAATATATGGACGGAAGTTAAGCACAGCGCAGGAAGTGACGTTCAAAAGCGGCCCGAAACAACTACTCAAGTGAATTTTTCTTTCTTGCTGTTGAGCATAATAATAATTTTTTGAATTGACAAAGTTCTTATGTGGAATTAACTCGTGGGAGTCTTTTGAGTAAGTATTTTTTTCGCTATCAATCTTGTTGATCTGGGTTATAAATTTATTTACAGTGGATCAGTCTGTTGTCATTTGAAAGTATTACCTGGCCAATTTCTCTCCATGCATGACCATACACGCGTTTCTCTGTTTTGTCTGTAGTTTTGCTTACATTTATAATTTTGTATTAGGTGTTCATTAAAATCACTATTAATCAGAGAATATTTTAATATTCTAACCACAATCCGACTCCTTATTTTCCGTTAAATAACTTGATTTTATTTTTTCCGTTTGAGTATTTGAAATATTGTCAGTCTGTGTTTTCCTTTAAGGAATAACACTAATGTAATAATAGTAACACCAACAAAAAAGAACAACAAAGACTTTTTTAATCACTATAACATTAAGCATATTACTTATTTTGTTTCATAAAATATATGAATTCTATTTTAATCACTGATTTAATTTTCAATGATAAAAAAAAAAATGAATTAGAAATAGAAGGTTGATTTACTTTCAACTTTTCGTTTTTGCTTTTAAATATAGACATCTCACAAGCTGTGAGAAAGGCTCTTGTCCAAAAAAAAAAAAAAAAGAAGAAAACCGAGCTAGGGGTATTATTTTACCCTGCTGTAAGAGTAGTCAAAAAAATAATTAAAAAAATACATAAATAAATAGATATAAAAAAAAAAGAGTCAAGTGATTATGTTGATGCATTTTTTTCTTTTGACTACAACTAGTAGCAGCAAGTACCGCTATCTTGTGTAGGTAAAGAAAGATGTACTTTAGGAGATTCACTTTTAGTATGACTGGTCTAGCTAATATTCGTTAATCAGCTGGCTGATTCACTCAGTAGTGATTGTTGAATTTTAAAATGACCGAGGCTTAAGGAAAGTTTACATTTACTGTAATGAGTGTTTTTGATACTTGTAAAATTTCTGATATACCGAAGTTTCTTTAGCATGGTAACATGCTACTACAGTGATCATCACAGCTAATGGAAATGGATAGTAGTACAATAAGCTGCAATCATCGGGTGATACCCGTAATTATTTCGATTCGTGTTTTCCTTCTCACACATGGCTTTCTTTTGACATTCTTTAATGTCACTCATTAAACTATTCTCTCGCTTGTTGGTTGAGTCATTTAAAATCAGTTTTAAAAAAAGGAATTTTCTACTTTACTACAAACACTAAAAAAAAATTGGGAGCCTGTCTAGTCTACAGTAATCAATTTTTCTTTTAGCATTTTTAAAAAACAAATTGGAAGGACATAATCTCTGGGTTTAAGTTTTTTTTATATGATCGTTTTAAAATGTTTTATATTAAAATTATTAAGCAATTTGTGATTTTCGTGCCTGTCTACCTTAGACATTTATTATGCCTACATCATTTACACTTTAAATGAAGAAATGGTAGATTTTGGTGAATCTTACAATTTTCACTGTAACCACAGATTTTTTGAATTATTTTCAATTTGGAAAGTGAAAGGTACTGTTTTTGTTTTAGGAATTTTCATTATTGGGTATTTGTTCAGCTTTATAAAAATAAGTTCAAATGTTGAGATAATTTGAATTCAGAGAATTCCTATACACTACCTAAATTGAGGATGGAGAAGAAAATATGCGATTTAATTGTTGGACTTTCTTTTCCTTGGTAAGATATGTACTTTTCAGTACTTGCATTTTACTTTTTAAAGGTTGAATTTTGACATAGTAATTTACAAAGCTCTTTGCTTCGATGTGGCACAAGGCCGAATGAACGGGGCGCCCAGTGAGACTCGAACTCACTCGCGAGGTTGAATTCTGACATAGGCCAATTTGATTAGAGAAAGACTCATCAGCAAATTTGATACTAAAGCGTTTAAAACTTTTTTTTTTATTGTTACAACTTTCAAACTCATTTACTGAAACAGTTTCTAATATTATTTAACATTTTATCTGTCGAAATTAATCAATACCGCAAACCGGTATTATTTCGTTGTCAATGTGTTTTAATTTTTTTTTTTTTTCAGAGGTATATTCCTCAAACTATGCGATAAATAAAAATAATTAGAAGTTGGTTACTTATGCAATTCAATAGCTTGCGCTGCAACAACTTAGGTTTATGATACTATCTCTCTTCCTCAAAAACAAGAGAACGAGCAGGTAGTTATTTACTAAGCTTTGTTTAGTTATGGCACAAGGCCGAATTATGGGGCACCCTGTGAGACTCGAATTTACTAGTTTGTTAGTCTACCTTGCTAACAATTAAACCAAGAGAAAAAGCGGGTAAAATTACTCACGCGGCAAATATTATCTGCTTAAAATTATTGAATTTTTTTTATACTATAGACTCTTTTACACATGGCTTATTAAACAAATTTAATCTTACAATATTCGTAAAAATTAAAGAACTAGACAAGTCTGTTTATGGATGTTATCGTTATTCACATCAATTAGCTTGCGTTTCGATAATTTCAAAATTTTGGAGAAAATGCGAAACACTGTCCGTTCTTGGTGAGTAATAGTTTAAAAAAAATGTTGTGTTTGTTAAGAGTAGTAATCTGATTCTCACCGAATGTAAATTTGTGTATATTTTGCAAAACTATTTATTAAAGATAACTCATGATTTAAAAAAAAACAAAACCCAACAACTCTTGTTTCTCTAAAACTCAATTAGCACAAGTCAGTGGCAACAAATGACAGTATTTTGAGAGAATCAGATTTCCGTTTGTTGGAGTTGTCTCTCGCGAACTCGTTGAAGACAGTAAAGTGGTATAAAAATAAGCAGTCAGGAGGTGCCCGTGGTGTAATGGTTATCGTCGTAGGAAATGGACACGGCGACACGAGTTCAAATCCTGGACGAGACTGATTGCATTTCACATAGCACTAATACCCTTGGGAAAGGTATGAATCCAATTATTCTCCCTCCAGCTATGGTTCTTCAGCCTTGGTGAGGTAACTAGTCTAGGAGAAGGAAAACTCTGAATTCAAACCTGTTGAACTCCGCTTAAAAATTGACCTTGTGTCATATCCTGCCCGAGCGGAGGTAAAAAAGAAGGAGGTGCCCGAGTGTAATGGTTATCGTCGCAGGAATTGGACATGGCGACATGAGTTCAAATCCTGGACTCATTGCATTTCACATAGCACTAATACCCTTGGGAAAGGTATGAATCCAATTATTCTCCCTCTAGCTATGGGTAAATAGTAGGACAGACTAGGTTCTTCAGCCTGGTTCTGAATTCAAACCTGTTAAACTCCGCTTAAAAAAATTGACCTTGCGTCATATCCTGCCCGAGCGGAGGGGTTGGGTAAATATGATATGCAGTCACCAACAAAATGTTAATTTCCAAAAAGTACACAAGAAAAGTGTTGCAAATATTTAGTTTCTAAATATGACAAATCGCGCCAATGAGTTAGAAAGAAATACATACTTGCCTTCAGTTACAAACCAGCAAATTTCCGTATATTGACCGAATAGTTCTCTACGGAGAAAACGAAGTATAAGCTACTATCAATGGTTTTCTTTAAATTACTGTTAAGGTAAATGATATCACCAACATTCACCTCTGTACACGTTTGGAACCTTACAACGCTCGCTATACTCATAGTAAGATGGTTTTTCTTGTGTTGTTGGTAAATTAGTTTTATACCCTCTAAGTTTGATAAACCTGTTGTTACATTGTACAAGGCTCATTAAAGTTCCTAGACTTTTTTCGTATGTGCACTTTTATTGATAGTAAACACATGAAACTCTAGTCTCCTTCGAAGTAATCTCCTCCGGCTGCAATGCACTTGTTGTATCGTTCCAACAACTTCTGGAAGGCCCCATGGAAGTCCTCTTGTGTGAGCGTGTCAATGACCTTCGTCACAGCTTCTTTCATCTCCTCAATTGTCTCATAATGACAGCCTCTAAGTTTTTCTTTGAGCTTAGGGAATAACCAAAAGTCACAGGGAGCAAAGTCTGGACTTTAGGGAGGGTGAAGAATTGTCTTGATGCCCATCTTGGTCAAATAGTCTGTGACAAGGATGGAGTTGTGGACTGGTGCATTGTCCTGGTGGAAATGCCACTGACCCGATTTGAAGAGTGCTGGCCTCTTTTTACGGAATCTCTTGCTGAACTCCCTTAAAACCTCAACATAGTATTCCTTGTTGACTGTCTGTCCAGTGGGAACCCAGTGCATGTAGATCCTGCCTGTGCCATCAAAAAAAAGGGATCATCAAAAGTTTGTGGGTGGATTTGCTGTCTGGCCTTCTTGGTTCTGGGAGAGCCAGCATGCTTCCACTAGGAACTCTAGGTCATAGGAGTAGATCCAGCTTTCATTGCAGGTCACTAGAGCATCAAGAACTGCGGGATCCGAATTGATCAGCTTGACCATCTCCCTGCTGTCATGACAAAGTCTTTTTTTCTGATCTTCTCTGAGCACCCTTGGAACAAACCACGCAAATCTTCCGCATCTTCAGTTCCTTGGGAATAATTGTGTGTACAGTTCCCACACTGACATCAAACTGTGCACTTATTGTTTCTATAGACACATGACGGTCCTTATCCATGAAATTCTTTATCTGACCAATCAACTCTGGTGTTCTGACTTCCTTACTCCTCCCACACTTCTCATCATCCCTCACAGACTCTCTGCCTTCCTTGAATCTCTTATGCCACTCAAAAACTGATGCTTGATTCATGCAAGATGGTCGAAAAGCTGTCTGAAGCATTCTATACATTTCTGTGGTATCATTTTTTCCAAGTTTAAAACAGAATTTTATTGCATATCGTTCTTCTAAAGTGTCCTCACGTCCAGATTGCATTTTTGAAATCACCAGCTGTGACAATCAGGCTTTAGTAGGGTGTATTCCAACTGCTGCTGTAGCTGTTTATTTGAACCTGAAATCATAAAAATTGGTCAGTCATCTCATAAGATGTATAGCAATAACATACTGAATTTTCAAGAGTCTATCACAAAGGCCTGTACAAAAAAAGTCTGGAAATTTATTAAAGGCACCTCGTGTGAATTGACTCATTCATAAGACAAAAACGAGTTGATTTTTCTTTATTAAGCAAACCTAAGGTCAAGAACTTGTGGAAAATATTCGTTCGACTGTAGTTCAGACAAAAGCAAGGGAATCTTTAGAGATGTACACTTTATCAACTGTTCTATTCTAGTTTAAAAGTACTAGCTCAACACTTGGTGCATTTGATGTCCCAGCTTTATATGCAATGCTGTCAATAAGGAATAAAGAACCTACAGAATGATAATTACATATCTATGTAGAAGGGGTGAATCCTTTTAGTAGACAACTAGAAAACCATCTTGAGCTATTGTGGTGACCTGCACCTTTTAACTTCTCTGTCATTTGTAAGGTCTTTTGATGGACATGTTCCCTGTGTAAAGTGAGCATGTGGTCTGAGATCTGGACATTGACTTTGGATTTCTTTCCAAATGAGTCATCTGTTGCTCAGTAATTTGGATGATCCTCTGATAATATCATCATTTGAAATCTGAAAGATAATGGCTTCTTGATTACACATGAAATTGCAAACTTGACATGTTGGTTGTGATGGCCAACGTACTCATTTTGGTTGAGATCTGAAAGATAGTGGCTTCTTGATTACACATGAAAATGCAAACTTGACATGTTGGTTGTGATGGCCAACATACTCAGTTTGGTTGAAATCTGAAAGATAGTGGCTTCTTGATTACACATGAAAATGCAAACTTGACATGTTGGTTGTGATGGCCAACGTACTCAGTTTGGTTGAGATCTGAAAAATAGTGGCTTCTTGATTACACATGAAAATGCAAACTTGACATGTTGGTTGTGATGGCCAACGTACTCATTTTGGTTGAGATCTGAAAGATAGTGGCTTCTTGATTACACATGAAAATGCAAACTTGACATGTTGGTTGTGATGGCCAACATACTCAGTTTGGTTGAAATCTGAAAAATAGTGGCTTCTTGATTACACATGAAAATGCAAACTTGACATGTTGGTTGTGATGGCCAACGTACTCAGTTTGTTTGAGATCTGAAAAATAGTGGCTTCTTGATTACACATGAAAATGCAAACTTGACATATTGGTTGTGATGGTCAACGTATTCAGTTTGGTCAATGATTACATAATTTTATTGATGACAGAGAGGTAGTTTTCCTTCTCTAGTTATACAGTAGCAAAATTAATCACTGTAAAACTTGTTAATCAAAAACTAAGTAAAGCATAAGGAAATTATGTCTAACTTATGTTCTAAATAATGGCTGAGGGATTTCGGTTTATGCCTTTGGGTTTAGTTAGGCTGAGAACCTTTCGGCTCAGTGCATGGGTTACTTAGGTGCAACATTAACGCAGGTGGAGCAGATGTGTCACTCAGAGATGTCACAATAGCCCGAGATGAAAACGGGACTAGCAAGTGCGAATGACGTCACGCACCGGAAGCGCGCAGAGGATTTTGGGAATTTGAAGAGAGTGAGTTGAGATGAGACCTGCCTTGAGGGAAGACGGTTGGTTTTCGCTTGCTCGTGGAGACCTTTGTGGCGGGTGCCACACGTGTTGGTGGGGGGGCAGCGGCAGATGAAAAAGCCAGAATAGAAAGATTGTGCCTCTCTCTCCTTATGTCGAAGAACCTTTAAACTCAAAGGTAATAAAGTTTCGTACCTGAACTGAGAAGTCATCAAGTGTTTTTTGTGTTTCGAGATTCCTATATTCTGTGTTATATATTTATGGACATTCGATGTACGTTTCACACATAGCCATATCATGGCTATGGTACATAAACACTATCTTTTGATGATGATGATACGAAAAGCATAGTAACAGCATACATTCTCTTGACTTTCTCTTGACATCCATCCCTATTGGTTATCATTTTTGGTTAGTCTTCTCGACGGCATACAGTATCCACACAGACCTGATGAATTTAAGTTTTTGCTGATCAGGTAACACCAGTGTGTCTATGTGTTGGAGACCATCGGGAAATGTTGCTTATGAGTTTGTTCATAACTCTCCAGCAATATCCAACATGTCTTGCTCATTTTGAATGGTTTGTGCAATGAAAGGTAAGTGGCTGTATAGCTGATGTTTGATAGAGGATTACTTCCAGGAGTTGTTCGGAGAAGCATGCATCATTTAGTAGTTCCTATCTAGTTTTTTCTCCAGGCATTTTGTGAAAGTCCAAATAGTGCAGCTATACATTAGTAGGCTCTGTCTGGAAGGAAAGCTGCACTATGATGCTACTGATTCCTGCAGAAATTTGGAAATGACATGCTGTACTGCTTGGCATTTATGCCAGAAGCCCTAATATGAAGGTTTCATAATGTTTGGGTGTCAATCTGTAGACAGTGCAGAGGATTCAAAAAAAGTTGGATGAGTCAGTGGTAATTACAAAGATAAGGCAGCTCAAAAGCCTCACTTTGATTGTTCTGATTAGGAAAAAACCTTCCAAATTTGTTGGTGGGTTCCAGACCATGATTAACAACAATGCCAGCAAATCAATTAGGTCCTTAGTCGGGGACGTGGGAGTGTCAGAGTTTATTATCAGGCAGCTAATGTCTGAAGACATTTGGTATTTCTCATACAAGATAAAAAAGGGCCAATTTTTATCACATGCCCTGAAGGACAATGTGAAAAGACTGCTGCAAAGCTTTTGAACAAATTGAAACACCTACTCCATCCAAGCTTGTTTTTTACCAGGATCAGATGGTGAATTCACAGAACAACCATTAGCTTTCTCTGTCTCCATAAGATGAAATAACAGTGATGAGAACCAAACATCCAGTTCACATCATGGTGTTTGGGGTGGTCACTGGCGATGGTGACATCATGCTTTGATTTATCTTCCCACATAGCTTCACACTCAACACAGAGGCCTATATCAAGTGTTTGGATGAGTTAGTGCTGCTCTGGATTGAGCGGATATCTACTGGAAGACACTATGTCAGGTCAAAGGACTCTGTCATGTCACCCAAGACTGAGTTGTCATGTTTGTGTATCAGAAAATTTCTGTGACATTTATCAATTTAAATTAGGAGACCGTCGGAAAGGTTTGTATGAGGTTCTGAACTTATCTGGAGGCTGTAGTTAAAGCTAATGGTGATTTCTTTCAATAAATTCAATATATAGTATTTCAAGATATTGAGTAAATATATCTGATAAATATATTTATTGATATATCTGATAAAGTGAGATATGAGTTATTTTCATTTTGTGTTATTTAAATGACAATTTACCTATCAAACCCTATATCTCCAGCAATAATGTCAAATAAATCCGTGTCATGTCAGGCGAGAAAACCATTGCTTTCATGTCTTTCATAGATCATTATTATAGTGGTAACAGTTTCTTTGGGAAAAACCATACGCTAGAAGTATTTGCTCCATCTTTTCTCTATGTATAGAATCAAATGCCTTAGCGGAATGTAAAAGTATAAATATTATCTTGAAAGTTGGATATGATTGAGAAGTAGGGCATTATAAATTTTAGCAGCTGTAGCAGTAAGTTTTATACCTCTGTTGTTCTTGGTGATTCCAAGGATGCAGCCTTTCATTCAACAGAAGTGAAAGTAATTAATAGATTTATAATACACATTTGTGTTTTTTAAAGAAAACCAAATGATTATCGAAATGGATTTTGACCATTTATCAGAATTTTTCAAGAATGATTCAATTTGTACATTAGTTAGAAAACAAACCAAACTGATACATTTATTTAGATTTTTGAAAATATTGATAAAGGAATTCCTAGTTTGTTAGTGTTTTGATATTCCTTACATCTTCTGGTCAATAAAAACATTTGTAACAAAAAATCACCGAGTGAAAAACAAAACTTTTTTTTACTTTGATTTTTTTCTACTAATGTTTTTGCTGACGAGAAGATGTAAGGAAAATAATTATCAAGAGTACAAACATGTTGCAGCTTCGGGTATAATTCATAGGGTAAAACTATACAACTTGTTTCATTGCCTCTCAGATTTTAATCTTCTAAGTAGGCATGAGCAACTCAGTTGCTTCTTCAGGCTCCAACCTGAGGAAGATAGTTAAATAGCTATGAAGTTCCTACATGCTTCAACAGTTCATATACTGAAATTGGAAGGTAAGCTCCTCAATAAAATGTTCTTGAAAATACTACCAAATATCCTCACAGACAACCAATCTCATCTGAAGAGCATACCTCTTTGGTTTGTGAATGAATCTTAATGCAGTTCCAACTTGTACAGTTCTGTGTTTTCATAACTTTATTGGACTTATTCTTTAATCTATGTTGCCCAGTTCGCTGGGGCTGTAGAATACACTGACTGCACCTCTGCAGAGGGGGGTAAGACACCCCCAACGAGTGTCCTGGATATGACACTAAACAATCTATCTGATGGTGAGGTTCCAGCAGTGCTGGAGCTTTGGGGAATACGGAATACCCCTTTATTGCCATTGCTTCCAAGTCCACTCTGGCCCGGAGTGGTAGTACCTGATAGGCCCCTATCTATGGGTTAAATAGAACTAACAGCATACTTATGCTAAACTGAATTGTTTGACTAAACTGAATAGCTTGAAATAGAAATGTTTTTGACAATTAAACTGTACTTACATTTAAACTGTGTGCTTATGCTTAGCTGAATTATTTGAAATAGAACTGTTTTTCGACATTAAAACTGTATTTACACTTAACTGAATTGTTACATATAACTGCTTGAATAGTTTGAAATGGAAATGTTTTTGACAATCAAACTGTGTACTTATGCTAAACTGAATCGTTTTAAATAGAACAGATTATTTACATAAGGATGGATTTGGCATTAAATAACCTACAAAGGTTGATATGCCATAAAACCCAACAAACCAAACCTTTAATCTATAGCTAACAACACAAAGTTAGTAGTACTTACTTGGTTGTTCTGAGGTTAGGGAATCTTCTTCTAACATCATTTAGGCAAGCTTATGTTTTAGTGCCACTTCCATCTTTGTTCACTTTATTGTTGTTTAGCATACTTGATGGAGACCATTCTACTCTTATCCTTAAGAAAAGCCTTCCACCTATTAAATGCTACTACTCAAGCTAATACTCTTTTTACTAATTCCAACAGATGCTGTCAGAAATAGTATTTGTTGTGTTGGGACACATGTAATTTTCAGTGTCCAGCTAGTATAAACCTATTTCTCAGGGGGTGTCCTTGTGGTGTAATGGTTAAACTGCGGAATCGTAGTAAGTGAGTTCGTACTCCAGTCACGCTATTATGATCACTCTAGGGCAAATACCCTTGAGAAAGGTATGAACCCCCTTTTCCTCCTTGCTATGGGTTAAATAGTACCACTACTGTTCTTCTAGGAGAATGGCTTTGGCATTAAGTAGCCTTACAAAAGTTGATATGCCATTAAACAAAAAACCCAAACCAAACCCTATTTCTCAGCTGTATTCAGTCTAGCACCATTTCGTAGTCTGAGTAGTTTAGGTGAAACATGAGTACACGAGAAAGTATATGTTGGCTCTTATAGATAATATCCTTTCCAGTTTGTTAACTGTAAAAAAAAAAAAAGGGGGTTGCAACTCCTTCACGCCAACTATGCTGCACGCACCAACTTTCAGAGTAACACAACTCTGCAACTCACACCAACTCCTTAACTCAATGTCTGCTCTCCGCTTTCAGAATAACATACCCTGTCTCGCCAATTTGATCTTTTTATAGCCTCTTCTCCTCATATGCAAATTACCGCTACTCGTATATAAGGAGTACACAAACACGCATTCCTCTTTTTTTCTCCCCCCCCCCCGACGGTCAAACGTGGAAGCGATGTGAGTAATCTATTCCATTACTTTTTATACCACATTAACTCTGTGGGTAAAATGCCAGTTATGTACCTATGTTTACATCTACCACTTCTGATGATCAGCCTATATCTATCTGTTGTATAACAATACATGAATATGTGAAATAGACATAGAATGTTTATAACTCATATATAGATAACATAGGAATCCCGAAACACCAAAAAAAAAAAACACTTACAAGTGAATTGTTCGTGATACATAGCAATACTTGAATCCATTTAACTTTGTTGACTAAACTGAATTGTTTGAAATAGAACTTTTTTACATTTGGCTGTGTGTAAAGAAAAAACTGTACAAATGCTAAATTGAATTGTTTGAAACAGAACTGATCATATGTAAAAAATGGATTTGGCATCGAATAACCTACAGAGGTTGATGTGCAATAAAACCAAACCAAACCAAACTTGACTCACTGATGGGACCCAAACTTTCATTGTGGTAGAGGATCTTACCCCTATGCAAAGGTGCAATTGACGTATTCTATGGCCGCAGCCAACTGGGCGAGATATTTTCTCAGTTTAATGTCATATTTTTGGACATTAATGGAACAATGATGCCTTTTTCAATAAAAATCTATCAATTTAGGCCGGCATTACCGATGTAACATAACTATACATGAATATGTGAAATATACATAGAATGTTCATAACTCAAATATCGATAACATAGGAATCCCGAAACACCAAAAAACACCTACTGTTGCATACTCATATGCATACACATGCAAAATCATAACAACGACGACACAATAAAGACGAGCGACACAGTTCTTGGAAAAATATACCTCTCACTTTATTTGAAAGGTTTGTGTGTGAGAGGGAGTTGGAGACCGAACAGAACTGCATCATATTGACCTTCACTCTTATGGCCATCAGCGTTTTTTCCCGTTCTCCTGGGCTGCTCAACCGGAGGCCCGAGAGCCCATCTCTCTGCTGGGTGCTGGCCTTTTCTACCGCATCTTGTCACCAACTGGTCTGGTCTCCAAACAAACTGACTTCCTGTATTCACCGAGTTATATAATAGTTCAACGCCCACTCCTTTGTAATGGCATGTTTTGATCGTCATTGAGTGGAAATAACTGTCATGCAATTCACAGGTCACCCTCTTCCGGTGCATCAGTTTGTGATTGTACCGTGGGATTTTAACCCTGTCCCACATTGTCAGCCAAGCTCGTCCACGCCAATGGAATATGCATTTCTGCCATCTTTGGAATGGCATGTTTGGCCGGGTTGAAAGTCGATATACAACACTATGACTTCTTAGTTCAGGTATGAAACTTTTTATTACCTTTGAGTTAAAAGGTTTTTCGACATGAGAGAGATACACAATCTTTCTATGCTGACTTTTCTATCTGCCCTCCACTATGTGCGACACCCGCCGCAAGCTACTGGTCTGATCTCGGTGAGCCCCGAAAGTCAACCGTCTTCTTCAGACGCTAAAACTCAACTCACTGACTTTTCTCAAATCCCCAAAATCTTCAGCCCACGCTTCCAGTGCATGATGTCATTCACACCTCCTGGTCCCATTTTCTATCTGGGGTTTTTATTTTGACATCTGTGAATGACACATCTTACCTGCGCGTGTGAACACTTGCGATCATGTTGCACCTAACTAACCCATGCGCTAAGCGAAAGGTTCTTGGCCTAACTAACCCGAAAGGCCAGATATATAAAACGAAATCCCTTGGCTATTATATTACATATCAGCAAGACTGTATTCATTAATCAAATTTATCAGATTGCACTTGATTGAAGAGTTTTTACTGACACCCCATCCGAGGTTTATTTCGAGTGTGGGATGGCATTTGTTTGCAAAACATCAAGAAGAGTTTTAGGTACTGGAAAAAGGAAAATTGTTCATTGAAGATGATCTGAAATACACCACATCTCATACTAAAGTCAGCTTTGAATAAAAGTAATTAGTTAACTTGGGATAATATCGGAGGTGCCCGTGGTTATCATCGTAGGAAATGGACATGGTGACATGAGTTCAAATCCTTGACCAGACTAATTGCATTTCACATAGCACTAATACCCTTGGAAAAGGTATGAATCCAATTATTCTCTCTCCAGCTATGGGTAAATAGTAGGAAAGACTAGGTTCTTCAGCTTTGGTGAGGCAACTAGTCTAGGAGAAGGAAAACTCTGAATTCAAACCTGTTAAACTCTGCTTAAAAATTGACCTTGTGTCATATCCTGCCCGAGCGGAGGGGTTGATAAATATGGTTAACTTGGGATAATATCAATGTTATATATTTGTCAGTATGATGAATGTATCTGAAAATAATAATCTTGGTATTGTGTGCTTCAGAGAGGTATGTATAAAATTTTTGAGAGAGACAAATAATTGCCAAGGAATATGCTTAACAATGCTTAGCTGTAAACGTAGGCAACTGGCAATATGGATGTTTCTGTCTGTGCTTGAGGTATTTCTTGTTTTTGGATAAGTAGATGAAGTTATAATAGACAAAAGAACAGTATTTCGCACTTAAGTTCTCCAAAGCAGGATAGAGAAGTGGAATATCAAAAGATATTTCAGGGTTGTATCTTGTATAGAGGTAAGAATTGGATAGAGTAAAATCATTATACTATAAAAGCCATTCTAGAGAGACAAGGAATCTCTGCTGTGGAGGTAACATTTGGTAGAATATGATGCCCAAGACTGGTGAGATAAAAAAGACAGTGACACAAAAGTCTCACTTTAATTACAAATGGAGAAATTCGAAAGATAGAATGCCAAAGAAGACGTCCACAACAATTCAATTTGGTGAATATATATATATATATATAAGTATATCTTTGTACCTGATTTTATTTCTGGATACGCCTTCCAAATGATCTCGTTGGCTGAGTCCTTCATCATCATGTGAAGGCGTACTTTCCCAATTTTGAATTCTTCTACCAGTGAGGATATTGGGAAATGTACGTTTCCAGAATTGGTATATAAACCCACTTTCGTAAAACAAAGAAGAACTCTGAGCCACTTATGCAGATATTTGTTGCTATACTGTTGAATCCGTTCAACGGAAGATATCGCAATCTTGTACATCTGTAAGGGCCACAAAAGACAGGGTAGCAGACCATGTTTCTAGGTAGACAAGTTTTATCAATTGATTTAAGCCCCTTCAAGCCTACTTTCTGGACCCCTGTACCCCTATGACAATCAGTCAGTGGGATTGAATAAAGATGTCCGAGACTCGTTACTGGCTTCTCCCGGACTGTTGGGATCTTAACACCCCCAATTTTGGAATGGATCTCCCAGACAGATCTTCTGACTAACGATAGGCTTCAACATTTCTTTGGCTTAGCCTTCATTCTCGCCCTTGTGAAAAGGTGATAAAACCTTTTGTAGTAAACCATCAGCGGGGATTTGGGA
>OY757935.1:65844218-66076718 GCA_963585895.1 Sepioteuthis lessoniana | reverse complement strand
CCTCAAGGACATCATTCATACCACAGTGATGACCTGTGCTGAATGCCACGCCGCCCATCACTTAGTGTGCTGCAAACTTAGGCTGCGCTTCAAACTTAAACCAAGAAAGGGAGGTCCCCCTCAATCCGAACAACTTCAATCAACTTAAGTGAATGCTGACTTTCAGGTAGGCCTACAGTCCAAGCTTGAAGACATCTGAAGAGGTTCTGGAGTTTACCACCAAGAAGAACAAAGACTAGTTCGATGAGAAGAAGAGATCAGCCCACCAAGCCCACCTGGCTCAACCATCATATCCTGTGAGGAGGGTTGCTTTCCATCTCATTTGCAGCATCCTCCAGTACAAGCTTCGAGAGATCCAAAATAAGTAGTGGACCGATCTCACCAAGAGAACTCAGCAATACACAGCCCTAAATGACCACAGAGGTTTTTATAAAGCCCTCAAGGCAGTGTATGGCCTGACTCACCGGGTCCAGAGTCCCTTGTGCAGTGTGGGCAAGTGCTTTTTACAGATAAGGCCTCCATTCTAAGCACTTCCAATCCCTCTTTAGCACTGACCATGTAATCCAGGACCCAGTAGTTTTCCACATCCCCCAGCAACCATTCAAAGCAGAATTGGATGAACTACCCTCTGTAAAAGAAATTACCAAAGCCATAGAGCAGTTGAGGAGTGGCAAGGTATGAGGAGTCAATGGGATTTCGACAGAGCTCTGGACAGAAGGACGACCAGCATTACTCAGTAAGCTCTATTATCTCCTTATTTATTGTTAGGAGCTGGGCAAACTTCCAAGTGATCTCTGCGATGCAGTCATCGTTACCTTGTACAAAAACAAAGTATATTTGTCTCTGCCTCCCACCAGACAGGACTTGAAACCAGGTCAAATGACCCGAAGGTCAGATTATAGTGAGGATTAGGGGAGGGAAAGGTTGGGCATGAGCCCTGCTGGTCAATGTTGGTCATCGGCCCACTTAGTGCAATATGAGCCTGGCTGGACATGAACCCAAATCTGGGTCCAGGCATGTATGCCTAATTATAGCTTAAACTGGTCAGCAAGGTCCAGTGCTATACAAAGGTGTCAATGTTGCAGCTTGCCCACCCAAAGGTAGCCTAGCCGAAGCCAGTGGGCTTTTGGCCTCAAATCTGCCTTTGTTGGACAGTGCTCGCTAGCGTCAAAGTCAACAGCAAATTGTTTTTGTACAAGCCTCGATGCCTTGTACAAAAACAAAGGAGAAAAGTCAGATTGCTCCAACTATTGTGGTATCAGTCTGTTCTCCATTGCAGAAAAAATCCTTGCTCATGTGCTCCTAAACAGATTGGTACCTACCATCGCTGAAGACCATCTACCAGAAACTCAGTGTGAGTTCAGAACCAACAGAAGCACCACTGATATGGTGTTCATCCTCAGACAGCTCCAAGAGAAATGCTGGGAGTAGAACAAAGGGCTGTATGCAGTGTTTGTGAACCTGACCAAAGCATTTGACATAGCAGAAAAGGACTGTTAATGATCATGGAGTGCCTTGGCTGCTTTCCAAAGTTCCTCAGCATGGTTATCCAACTGCACAAAGACCAGCACAGCCAAGTTAGGTTGAACAGCGACCTCTCTGGATCCTTCCCCATCATCAACAGCATGAAACAGGGTTGTGTTCTGGCACTGACTCTGTTCAGCGACTTTTTCAGCATGATGCTTAAACAGGTCATAGAAGGCTCTCTTAAGGTTTGAAACTTTTCGTTCTTCCCTGCTTTGTGATGTTCTCCTAGTTGGCTTGATTATTGCCAATGTGGAACTCTGAACTTTTCTGCCAAGGAAACTGTTCCTTTTGAGTTCTTCATGTCTCTACTTTAAGCTACTGACTGGAGCTTGGTGGTATTTGCTGTTATTCTTTTAAGGTTGATGGTTATTGCCTTTGACTCTCTCTAACTGCTTCCTCTGTACCTGAAACAGTTGTTACTTTCAAATTCTCCATGTTGCCTCTCCAAAACCAATGATCAAGTCAGAGCCAACTTCTCACAGGCTGGCCAGTTGCCTCTTTCTTGAATGTCCCTTCTCTCTTGCTTTCTTGGCCAATCAGTTTTTATAAAGATAGGTTATTGTTCTGTCAACAGTGATGGACAAATATTTTGAATCATAACAAGGAACCTTACCAAAACAGACACTAATCTGTCAATATCCATTGGAGAAATACAAGGTGCATACGATAAGTTTCCAGACTTTATTTGTATGTGTACTTTTATTGATAGTACACACATGAAACTCTAGTCCTCTTCCAAGTCATCTCCTCCAGCTGCAATGCACTTGTTGTACCATTCCAACAACTTCTGGAAGGCCCCATGGAAGTCCTCTTGTGTGAGCATGTCAATGACCCTCGTCACAGCCTCTTTCATCTCCTCAATTCTCTCATAACGACAGCCTCCCTTGAGCTTAGGGAATAACCAAAAGTCACAGGGAGCAAGGTATGGACTATAGAGAGGGTGAGAAACTGTCTTGATGCCCATCTTGGTCAAATAGTCTGTGACAAGGATGGAGTTGTGGACTGGTGTATTGTCCTGGTGGAAATGCCACTGACCTGATTTCAAGAGTGCTGGCCTCTTCTAACAGAATCTCTTCCTGAACTCCCTTAAAACCTCAACATAGTAACCCTAACTCTAACCCTTTGGCCAATGAACTCTGGTGTATTGACTTCCTTACTCCTTCCACACTTCTCATCATCCCTCACAGACTCCGTGGCTTCCTTGAATCTCTTATGCCACTCAAAAACTGATGCTCAATTCATGCAAGATGGTAAAAAAGCAGTCTGAAGCATTCCATATGTTTCTGTGGCATTTTTTCCAAATTTAGAACAGAATTTTATTGCATATCATTCTTCTAAAGTGTCAGATTGCATTTTTGAAATTCACCAGCTGTGACAATCAGACTTTAGTCAGGTGTATTCCAATTGCTGCTGTAGCTCTTCATTTGAACCTGAAATCATAAAAGTTGGTCAGTCTTGTCATAAGATGTATAGCAATAACATAGTGAATTTTCAAGAGTCTACGACAATTTTAAACGTCCATACGAAAAAAGTCTGGAAACTTATCGTATTTACCTCGTACTTAACACTGATAAAGTTTCTGTTTTCAGTGCTGAAGCTCTAGCAATGGAGTTTAGATATTGTGATTGTTGTGAACAAGATATGCGACATCACGCATGAAAATGTCCAGGAATTGCATGCCTATGTTGTAGAGCAATTGAAGAAAAAAAAAATTGACTAAGTGCACTGACACAAATGTAAAACTCTGCTGCTCAACCAATCAGCCGCCTCATCAGGGTCTATAAAATGATTGTGCTGGAGGCTTGATTAGTTGATCAGGAACCATCTTAGACACCTGTTTGTGAGAAGACTACCTTGATTGTGAGAAGGCTGCTCTGTTTGTAAAAAGACTGGCTTGTTTGAGAGAAGACTGCTCAATTTGTTTGAAATCTTCATACAAGCTATTTCGGCAGTTATTGCTTTCGATCCTAAACTGATACCACTATTTGATGAAAGTAGAGAGCAAAATTGATTTACCTGAGAACAAACTCAGCATATATGCATCAATGGGTCTCAGACACGTTGTTTGGAAAGTCGAGAGTATGAACCAAAGCTCCACCAAAATGCAGGTTCGGTGTTGACTTGGCACGCTTCAACAACTGGCGTCAGAATATGAGCTGAAGATAGACATGGCACTGGTTAAGTCTCACAATAACTGGGCCGATCAGCTCGCCAAGGTGCTGCAGAAATGGCTGGATAATATTCACCTGCCTTGGAAGTAGTGTCTCATCAACTGAGAATGACATCAACATGTGAGACTAGCAAAGGCATGGACAGCTATCGATAGGCTATCGGTTATATGGAAGTCAGACCTGACCGATAAAATAAAACCCAGTTTTTTCCAAGCAGTGGTTGTATCAATACTGCTATATAGATGCACCACATGGATGCTAACTAAGCGTATGGAGAAAAAGCTTGATGTCAATTACACAAGAATGCTGTGAACTGTATTGAACAAGTCCTGGAGGCAACACCCCACAAAACAGCACCTGTATGGCCACCTACTACCAATCATGAAAACTATCCAAGTTAGATGAACTAGACATGCAGAACACTGCTGGAGAAGTAAGGACAAACTCATAAGTGATATACTCCTGTGGACCTCCTCACATGGACGAGCAGAGGTTGGATGACCAGCTCAAACCTTTCTACAACAGCTCTGTGCCGATACAAGATGTAGCCTGGAGGACCTGCTGGGAGCGATGGACGATAGAGACAGGTGGCGAGAGAGGATCAAGAAATCTGTGCTAGTAGCCCGACATGATGATGATGAAGATATATGAGGTCGATACACAATCATATATATCCATTAAAAAAAACAACATAAATTACTGATTATTTATTTCATCTAACTGTAACCTCTTATACATTAGAAAATTATAACTATACTAGAAAGAAGAAAGAAAAGGAAACCAAAAAAATAATGATAATAGCTGTAAATATTCCATCAGGAGTTGATATACTGTAAAACTCAAATCAAATGATAGCGAAGATTTTTATTCCTTTTGAACTGGGTCAGCTGACCTAAATTTCTTAATTCACAACTTTGACCATTTAAGCAAACACTAACATAAAGTGAATGTTAACTTGATCAGTAAAGTTTGAATTTTAGATTTTCAGGTTTAGCCCCATCTAAAAATAAGGGGGGGTGTCCTCATTGTGTAATGGTTAAACCAATGGACTGCGGAAACATAGTAAGCGAGTTCGTACTCCAGTCGCGCTATTACGTTCACTTTCGGGCAAATACCCTTGGGAAAAGTATGAACCCCCCTTATCCTCCCAGCTATGGTTTAAATAGTACCACTGCTGTTCTTCGAGGAGAATGGTGTTGGCATTAAATAACCTACAAAGGTTGATATGCCATTAAACAAAGAAACTAAAAATAAGCCGATAGTTGCCAGTGTCTCAAAGGATGGTAGTATTGGGAAAGAATTAGCATTACTGTATTTTATCACCGACTTATATAAACTTTATAATTATTTGATGAAGACTGGGGTTGAGTTTTTCTTTCCGTATATTTATAAATTATTTTTAAGAATTCTATTAAAAACCATGCAGTCACCAACCAACAGCTATTTGTTATCCAGCATTACCATTGTAACTTACTCACCTCCCTGTAATTAAAGCACCATGTAGGTAGAGGAGTGGACAGTTGTGAATGCTACAGAGGTCATCCAGGCCACCTCAACTCACTACAACACCACCAACTTGTCTTTAAGTGAATGGAATGGATGGAATTCACCCTAACAGCTAGGGTCTATTGAGATTAAGATTTTGGTTAAGGGATAGCATCTTTGTTGTTTACATTGGTACCTGCGGATTCCTTTTTACTACTCTACCTTTTCTTTTGTACTTGGTGCTGTGCATAATATAGTTTTGTTTATACTTGCATTAAATTTTGAATACGGGTAACTGGAAATAACCAACACGTTTTGCAACACTCTGTGTTGAATTTACACCTTCATAATCCTTTCAATTGTTTCAGTTGATCCTATATACCTAACCCCTCCGCTCGGGCAGGATATGATACAAGGTCAATTTTTAAGCGGAGTTTAACAGGTTTGAACTCAGAGTTTTCCTTCTTCTCGACTAGTTGCCTCACCAAGGCTGAAGAACCCAGTCTTCCCTACTATTTACCCATAGCTGGAGGGAGAATAATTGGATTCATACCTTTCCCAAGGGTATTAGTACTATGTGAAATGCAATCAGTCTTGTTGAGGATTTGAACTTGTGTCGCCATGTCCATTTCCTACGACAATAACCATTACACCACGGGCACCTATTGTTTCAGCTGATAGCTATCTTATTAGAACTATTTTGCCTTTCAATTAGCCCAGCTCTTCAAGGTCTCTTCACTGTCTCTTAACTGCAGACTAATTTATACAGTTGTTTTACCAGAAGATTGCATTTTTCTTTCCTTAACACTGGGTGATTCTATTATTTTTTTTCCTCTTGGTGATCTAGAAAAAAATAAGCTATTAATTTGAATAATGGAGGTGCCCATGGTGTAATGGTTATCATCATAGGAAATAGACCCGGCGATATGAGTTCAAATCCTGGATGAGACTGATTGCATTTCACGTAGCACTAATACCCTTGGGAAAGGTATGAATCAAATTATTCTCCCTCCAGCTATAGGTAAATAATGGACAGACTGGGTTCTTCAGCCTTGGTGTGACAACTAGTCTAGGAGAAGGAAAACTCTGAATTGAAACCTGTTAAACTCTGCTTAAAAATTGACCTTGTGTCATATTCTACCCGAGCGGAGGGGTTGGTAAATAGGATTAATTTGAATAATTTAATCTAATTTGTTAAGTGTACTTCATAAATTCATTATATTCAGTTAATAAATAAAAATTGTTTTGTGCCATACCAGTGATTTATTTATTTTTTATGAAGTACAAATGTTTGATATCTTTAATAACATCATAAAGATTAATAATACCAGTAATGACATAATTATTCTGAGTATTTAAAAATCAATTTCTGACGGAAACAGAGGAATGGAAGCAATAATGATTTTTAAAGAAAGTTGGTATTCTAAAATGATTGAAAGTCATGAGGATTGAACTATATTTTGTTGGAGGTGCCTGTGGTGTAATGGTTATCGTCGTAGGAAATTGACATGGCGACACGAGTTCAAATCCTGTGCGAGGCTGACTGTATTTCACATAGCACTAATACTCTTGGGAAAGGTATGAATCCAATTATTCTCCCTCCAGCTATGGGTAAATAGTAGGACAGACTGATTCTTCGGCCTTGGTGTGGCAACTAGTCTAGGAGAAGGAAAACTCTGAATTCAAACCTGTTAAACTCCACTTAAAAATTGACCTTGTGTCATATCCTGCCCGAGTGGAGGGGTTGGTAAATGAAGGATTGAATTATATTTACTTTCAGCTGAAGCTTGTTAATTTTTTAAAGATTCAATTTTAAAACAATCTTTTAATTTTTTTTCGTTTTTTTTTTTTCCCCACAGGTTCTTCTCGATATGATATTCTGCAGACTGGTCACTGGGCATTGTCCTTTATCTTTATCTGCTGCCTGTCTTTCTTTCATTTTTACCACTGAACATTGTGAAAATTGATGAAGTGGCCAGTGACCACCAATGTCCAGCTTTTACCAGCTGAAACATCATAGTGCAGTTATTTGTGTCCATTGTGGGCAACTCCATGAGCAGAATGGAACTCATCTTTACGACTATTACCAACCGGTTGATGAAGACATGATGTGTCACATCTGCCTTCAGCCTCTCGTCAATCCTATTGACACAAAATGTGGTCATACATTCTGCTCTCGATGCCTGAAAAACTACCTCAAAGTACAACATATGTGTCCTGTTGACCGACAACCACTTACTCTCAAAGACTGTCAACAATCTAGTGTGCTTGTTCGAAGGTAATATCTCTTATGTTATTTTCATTTTTTACTATTTGTTTTATTGTAATTAAAATTTCTTGAATTCATTTATTTTTTTTTTAGGTGTTTTAATCTATGATATATATATATATATATATATATATATATATATATATATATATAAGAGGCTCCAAGGTCAGGGAGAAGCTGCATCTGCATGGATCTAGTATTCCCGTATAGTAATGTAAACCTGGCAAAGCCTGGTGGTATTGTAAGGCATTGCTGGAATACCTTGGGTTAGGAGTAATGATGATTCAATACCAAAACCGCATATGACTCCAGAATCATAATTTAATGAAAGCTTTGTTGGTACCACTGCTGTTGTATTTGTGGTCGCAGTTATATGAATATATATTGGTGGTATAACTCCTATGGAATACTAAATTAAAAAGGAATGGAGACATGATTTTAATAAGTAGTAGATTTAGAATTTACAAAAATAAGTCATGAGGTGCTGTTTGAACAACACTTTTTAAAGGAAAGTAATCATCAGTAACTGATGCTTAAAACAATAACAGGTGTCATCTCAAAAGAAAGAAGAAAAAAATTTCTGTGAAGTCATCATGATAAATCCTTTAATAGATCCAGCATAATGGTAAGTTCTCTCTATCTACATAAAGTCAGCTTATAAGATGTTAAGATGATTTTTGTCTGAACATAATGCAAGACGGAAAAACACTAGTCAGCCTCATGCTGGCATTTAGATCAGTATATGACTAAACTTTGTTGGAGGGTAGGGACATCTTTATAAAAAGTAGTAAATGCATTCCTGGTATTAAGAATACTCATGAATCTGTAAATATGCCTTTCCAGTCACTCACAGAGACATGAATTTGCTATTGCATAGATACTAGTGGTGAACATTATTCAGATGACTGTTTCTCTGTCTTGGCTTCGATAAAAAAAATCATCTTAACATCTGTCAGAGTTAATATATTATTGAAGGATTTATCATTATGACTTCAATGAAATTTCTTTTTTCTTTTTTTTTTTCTCTCTAAATTAAATTTTTTTTTTCTCCTCTCATTTGAGATCACACCTCTTACTGTTAAAACATTAATTTCTCAGTTACTAATAATTACTTTCCTTTAAAAAGTGTCCATCAAAAGGTGCCTAAGGATTAATTTTAGTTAATTTCAAATCCATTACTGATGAAAATCATATCTCCATTCCTTTTTAACTTATAGGATTTATCCACTTACCTTTATGTGGCAAGATATAACATAAATTTGATTTAAAATTAGAGACCTTCTCTGGAAGTGCTCTTTCCAGGTGGACAGAGGCAAAAATTGTTGACTTTTATGGCCATTCTCCCTTAGAGGGAGCACCTCTGGTATCGAGTAATGAACCTGACCTTTACCCTCTTAGATGATAGGGGCAAGAGCTGCCAGGAGGGTGGGTCTTCTAGGACTGGGTTTATTAATTTTGCAAAAATATATATGTAACGGGGAGTTTATGTGTGTGCATGTGTATGTATATATATATATATATATATATATATATATATATATACACACACATTGTCTTTCCTACAAGCAGGATACAATACAAGGTCAATTTTTTTGATGATTGTACAGCTGGTTTGAATTTTGATTTTTTTTTTCTATTCTTTGACCAGTTGCCATACTAAAACTAAAGCACCCAGTCTGCCCTACTATTTACCCATATCTAGTAGGATAAGAGATGGATTTATGCTTTTCCTAAGGTTATCAGTGGGAAGTGAATGCAAACAGCACCATTCAGGATTTAAACTTGGTTTGTTCAGTCCATTTCTTATGATGGTATTTGTTATGCCATCCATGCCTTCTTGTTAGTGTATGTATGTATATATTGTCACGTGATAGCTCACGGAGACGAAGAGGTAAGACTGATACTATTCTCCCGTGGTGAATCAGCACTATCTAGCAGTCAAAAAGTGACCGTTAAGAGAGAATGTGGGTCACGCAGGGGAGACCAGGTGTTCGCACTTAGTGACCTCAGGTCGCAGGACATCGGAAGGGGAAAGAGAGAGAAGCCAAATGATTGGCTGGGACCCCAAAATGGAAGTGGGGCTCCCTTCCCCTCAGCGGAAGTAAATAGTAAGAAGTCAGTTTTTGAGCAGGGTTCATAGCGAGCAGACGAACCATAGCCACTTTACTCCGGGCTGAAGACAAAAGATTAACTGAGACACGAAGGACTCCAAATCCTTTAAGCCAGTATTAAAAACAGAACAAAGTCTAGTAGCCCGTGAAAGAAGAAAATTCTCCAGTGGAACCCCGTCGAAAATAAGATAAGTAACTTTGGGGACATTTTTCCTTTACACCCAAATTTCGTTTACCACTCTCTCTCTCTCAATTTGAAGAAGGACAAAAGTCAGAAAAGACGTTTATATTCGTGGACTGTCCAATTATATGTTTTTGACACTCTGAACGTGTATATATAAGTAGTAAAGGATTTTATGTATTTTCATTTTACCATGTGGTCTATGTTGTTACTTCATGCTTTCTTTCCAGCTTCTATTCGCCTTATGTTATCTTGCTTAGAATTGTCCTATTAATTCCTAAAGTATCACACGGGAAACCGGAGTTGCCGACTGCTACAATATTAATATTATTACGACTAAGACCTATAGGCCCGTATTCTTCTGTTATCTAAGGGAAAGAAGTTTAGCGGCCTGGTGGGTGTGTGATAGTGTGAAATTTGGAACCCCTTTGCCAGCGGTGGTCAGTCTGGCCCTAAATTATTCCCTCACGTAATATGCCAGTTCTTATGTGCCTGAGAGAAGAACTCTGAACAGGACTTATTTCTGTAGGGGATCAAGTGCCAACCTGCCCCGTCTTCACACGTGCGAAAATAAAGTCCCGTTTTGGGATTTTAGTCGATTTGCCGTCACAATATCTGTATATGTGTTTGTGTGAATATAAAATAATGGTATCGTTCCTGTTTTATGGAAATATCTAATTTGCTTATTCAACTTTCAAAATCAAGTTATGAAAAATAATTGTACTTCTTCATGTTTAATCTGGTATTTTGTGATCTTTATAAATAAGTTTTGATTTTGTTGATAGCTTTTATGATAGAATTGCTTGTTATTCATGTGTTTTTGCATTAGACCTCACTTCTGATTTAAAAGGAAGCAAGTAGATATGCTTAAAAAACATTTTATTAATAGATATGAATGAGATACTACTGGCATTCATACAGGATCAAGTACTAAGATAAATCAGCTCAACTTAAGGGGGCCATCCCTTTATGAAGCATCTGCTCCGTCATCTAAAAGGGATAAAGGCTTGAGTTTATTGTACTGTGCCTGAGGCAGCCCTCTAAAAGAGAATGTTGATAGATCACTGCCCTTTTTGTGCCTCCACTTATAATTTGACCTTGTGTTGTATCCTGAGGGTGCTAAATGAATTACAAACAAAATACAAATATGAATATTATCTGAAAGCCTTTATATTTTTAATGTAAGTTTTTAAAAATATTTTTTAGTTATTTTTTCATTTTTTTTTTTTTTTTTTTTTTTTTTTTTCCAATATTTTTGTAATAAAATTTTTTTTCTCAAAATGAAATCAGATAAATTTCTGAAAGAACTGAAGGTTGATCGAAAGCTAAAAAATTTTGTTTAATAATGGATTTGTTTTATGAATATACAAATATAAAAGTTATTTAAAAAATCAGGTGCTGTTTTATGAATATGCATTGCAAATAAAACATCCCAAATCCTCTTTAAACTAGATAAATTAAAAAAAAAAAAACTTTTTCACATGATCTAAATATTCATGGTTTATTATTTGATAATCTGAAGACATTTTTTGGGGAAAAATAATTAATAAAGATTTCTTTCAAAATTCTAATGCTTTATTGGTGTAATTTCTTTTTTTTAATTTATTTTAAAAAAATGTTTTAGGTTTTTACTTTTTTATGCATAATTTAACCAAATTAAAAAAATTGAAGCAAGATATCTTTTTTAAAAAATTAGAATTAATCTTCATTATAAATTGAAAAATTATTTTTTCTCAAAACTAATGGAAATGTAAATATGTTAAAGGTTGAAATCTTAATTTTAAGCTTTTTTTATAAGAATCTTAAATCAAATGCTGCAATGGGGCTGTTGAGAGACAAAAAATAATTGTCTTCCTTGGATTCAAATCTGCCTTTTTTTTTGCTTTGTCTTTGATAGGATAAGACCTATTTTTCATGGCTGTTCTAGATTAGAAGAGAGACCTTTGTTTTCAACTCTAGTGAAAACCACAGAGAAAATTAAACCTTTTAGTCATGGAACAATGTATGCAATTTATTTGTATGGGATGTTTGTATAGTAAATGAGTTGACTTACTTCCAAGGCAGGAAATGGCAGTGCACATGCTTTACATACAGAATATCATTGAATGGATATAAACGATAAAAGAAAGGTTCAGTGTGACACTTTTTATTTGTTTCTCTGGTTTAGTACATGGGTGTGAGATAAGCTAAATATGGAGTTGGAGTAAGGAGTTATCTAGGAGGCGATAAGAGAGACTAGAAGTTAACACTATTAAATCACATGCAGTTTGTTTATTATTGTAATGTGTCTTATATGCTATGTGTGTATTAAATATTATATATATTTTTATATGAGTGTTTATGTGTTCTTTCATTTCCTTTTATTAATTGTTAGTGTATCAGTGGATATACTCATGCTAATATTGAAACTTGGTGAGGAGGGACATAACCAAATGTCGTATCTAACACCCAAATTATCTGTACCATTCACTCCAATACTGTTAAAGGTATAATATATGATAGTACCATTACAATCTAAGACAGAATAATGCTAAAGAAATTTTAAAAATTAATAGAACTCCTTTAGCTCCTTTTGAAAAAGAATTATATGAATGCAGACCTATTAAAGTCATTAGTTTTATATATATATATATATATATATATATATATATATTTGTACACTTATTAATGTTGAATGCTGAGAGCTTCTGCTTAATTTTCTTATTCATTTAATTTTTCTTATTTTCTTATTGATATTTATATTTATTTTATAATTTTTTTCTTTTCCTTTATCTTTGTTTAATTTAATTTATTCTTTTTAATTTTGTTAATTTTTCTTATTCTTTTGTAAATTGAAAATTTTCTTTTTCAATTTACAAATTTCAGTCCAGCATGTTAGCCACTGAGTCATTGGGACTCCCACTTTATTTTTATAATTTAGTTATGAAGTAACCCAATACTTTGGATATGATTATTAGAAAAGTAGGTTGGTTTTATGGCATGTCAATCATTGTTGGGTTATCTAATGCCAAAGTCAAACTTTTTTTTTCATCTATTATGTTTTCAAGTAAGTAAAGTTGGCGACCATAGTCGAGGGCACCCTTTTCAATAGCTACTACACCGAGGTGTTGGGGAGGGTGCTACTCCTTTCCCTGGATTGTTCCACTTTACCCTTGATACGTACCTTATATTGCTGAGTATTAAGCAAGGAGGTATTAAGTACCATTTTTAAAGTCTTTGGTATGACGCATACCCAGGTCTCCTGGATCATTGGCAAACACTCTACCCACTGGGCCAATGAGCCAGTTTAAATAATTGGTTATAACCATTTATGAATAATTATAACTTCAAGTAACTATTCTCAATACTAATGATTTATGCTTGGTTCATCATCAAATCATGTTGACAGCTCAGATTTCCCTATCTTGATCTGTCCTCATCATCCATAGCTCCCAGCAAGTCTTCCAAATTACATCCTGTGTCTGCATGGGGCTGATGTAGATAAGTATTAGTTCTTGCTGGTTGGCCAACATTGACACATCCATGTTTAGGGGTCAACAGAAGAACATCACTTATGAGTTTGTCCTTGCTTTTCCTAGCAGTGTTGTATAACAGTGTTACTTGGATGGTTTTGATATGGGAGGTAAGTGGCTATACAGCTGTTGTTTCGTGGGGTGTTGTTTCCAAGATTTGTTCAAAATAACTTGTAGCATTTTTGTGTAGTTCCCATGTAGATTTTTCTTTATGCGTTAGCATCCATGTGGTGTATCCACACATTAGTATTATCGCAGCTTCAGTTTGAAAGAAATCCCGTTTTATCTCATTGGATAGATTAGACTTCCATATGATTGATAATCTATTGATAGCACTCCATGCTTTCACTCGGTGTATGTTAACATCACTTTCAGTTGATGAGATATTGCTACCAAGGTATGTGAACATGTCTACTAATTTTAGAGGCCAACCATTTAGAGTAGAGATAGATCCTTCTTGTTTTAAAACACATGTACTCTGTTTTGTGTTTATGTGAAGGCTAATGCTTCCTGCTGTTTGCTCTAGGCTATGCAGTAGGGATTTGGGTTGAGCATGTGTATTTAAAAGAAGTGTTATATCATCTGCATAGTCTGCGTCTGTCATAGTTTCTGCAGGATATCATCTGCTTTTTTAGCTTGAATCCATTTTCTTTTATTAGATCTCTCGATGTCCAAAGTATGTAGTCTAGGCTGATTATAAACAAATATAGTGCTAATGTATCTCATTGCAAAACTCCAGCAACAATATCAAAGAAGTCTTTCTCTATCAGGGGAGCAAAACTTTACTTTCATGTTTCTATAAAGCATCATTATGACTGTAACAGTTTCTTTAGGGAGACCATATTGGTAGAAGTATTTTCTCTATCTTCCCTCTGTGTATAAAATCAAATGCTTTGGAGTTTCAATTATTCCTATCTAATACTAATAATTTGTATGGTCTTATATGGCTTCAAGTAACTATTCCTATTTAATGATAATAATAATAATTTGTTTTCACTTGGTTATGGTTTGAAGCATTCCTATATAATTCTAATGATTTTCAAACAGCTCTATTTAAACTCTAGATGGGACCCTTGCAGATACTATCACTTTTGTTCAGAATGTATCTGGAAGTAATGGCAATGAAGTGGTGATTACACAGTCTCCAGAACTGGAGCTTCATCACTGGATACAGTTTAATGTCATACTCTGTATTATTTAGTCTTTCCTTTACTTACCTGTTATTCAGAATGAAATGTTCTTCCTGTCTATAAGTAATCCACTCAAATGGTCAGCAATAAGTGTAGCAAAAAGCCTACATCACTGCTACCTGGAGTACTATTAAACCTTATTCCAGCTGACTGTTTGTATTGCTGAACCTTATTCCAGCCAACAATTTTTGCCATAATTACTCTGACCTTTACTCCTCAAATATGGACAAGTTAATGCGACCATGTAAGTTTGATGCTGAACCAAATATTCTGAATGCAGAAAGAGAATACAAACACTGTGGAAGAAAACCTTTGAGAATTATCTGGAAGGTGCTACATCAGAAAGGGACAGTCCTGCCTTACTAGATAGTAAAAAGCACCATGCTCTCATGAACAGTGTTTCTGCAAACATGTTCGAGCTGATATGTGATTCAGGCAATTTCAACTCAGCAATGCATAAATTGGATGAAGTATTTATAAAACCAACAAATATAATCTACAATAGGCATTTGCTGATCACTAGTAAACAGAAGCAATCTATAGATTCCTACATGCAAGGATTGGATAAATCAGCACAAGGCTGTAAGTTTGAAGTTATAGACACCAAACAGAATCAAGAATAGTATATGAGAGATACTTTTATTAATGGTACCAGATCTGTATACATCAGACTAAGACTTCTTGAAAATCAAGAATTGAATTTGGCCCATGTATTTCAACAATCCAGAGCACTTGAGCAGGCCCAAAAGCAATCTGCTTGATATGACAGCTATAGGTTTGGCTTGGTTTTATGGCATATCAACCTTTGTAGGTTATTTAACGCCAAATCCATTTTTATTTAAATAATCTGTTCTGTTGAAAACAGTTCAGTTTAGCATAAGTACACAGTTACCAATTCCACAATGCTGTCCAAACCCTGATCCATTCATCGAACTCGACGCTGAAGTCCAGTTTCTCTATTCTGATCGCAGCATTGGCATATAGCTCCATCTTTGAGAAAGTGGCATTGTTGGACTGGCTTAGGCGGACTCCACTCAGCATCGTGATAATATCCATTCTGATTAGCATGCTGAAGTCTAACAACAAGCTGTCCATGACCAGAACATCAGCTTTTATGGGTCTTATTTTATCTACTGCCAACATGATAGTACCAATGCAATCACTGTGGGGGATTTCACTGTTAACTGTCAGGATGTCCAATGTCTGTCGGCTCAATCAATTGCACACTAATCTAGTCACGAGGGACTGGGAACATCCAGAATCCATTAGTGCTATGTGCTTCTTGCCATTAACAAAATCTTCAATCACGGGGAGCACCTCTTTTAATTTAAATGGGGAGAGGTGCCCTGTTTTGTTGCTGAGATAACAGCGTATGGTTGATCTTTCTCTCCAGTTTCTAATACTATTGCACTGCATGCAATCCCTGGTCAGATGATTTGGGCTCCCGCATCTGAAACAGTGGAGACAACTCTGACTCATTTTGCAAAGGTGTAGATGAGTTTCTGCTTAGTTTGTGATGCAGCAGCTAGATCTTCATCCTTAGTGTCTACCTTTCAAGTAGCTCTCTCAAAGTTAGGGTTTCCATCCTAGTTGACGATCGAAGGAGTTCCCTGACATGACTTGGTAGCACACTGATAAAAGCACCATTCATCTAACATTCTGGCGCCATTTCCCCACCAGCCACGGTAGTCATTGTAAATCTGTTTGGAACTCGTCTATAGTCTTCTCTGGATAAAGGCGACATGTGGTAAATTGGTCGAAGGCTACAAATGAATCTGTTCCGTAGGCTTTTATAAGAGCATGTTTAATCTCCTCAATGTCATTCCATTGTTCTTTTGACAGCTGCTCCTATGTTTCCTGGGCCACACCTTTAAATTGTAGTGGCAGGACTTGCTCTACCTTGGTTATTTCGCAAAGCTCACACGTTAACTCCATCTTCTAACCACTCCATTATTGGAATATCCATTGCCATGCCACTGAACTTGGGAATTAGCTGAACGTCAAATTGTCTGGATGCCATAGTTCATATTATGCCGGAATAACTTGTGAAATATAAATTAACTGAAAATGAGGGGGTCAAAAATAAAGCCGAACACCATCCTTGAAATAGGACAACAAAAACAAGTTCACTTGTCACTTCTTGTCTCTTTTCTCTTTTTCCTTTCCTTCTGGTGTTATCACAAACAGAATTCACTCCATGTGGCTTTGTCACCCCATTTCATCTCGCCCAGAATAACTCACCACCTGTTTTTATGCAGCCAGGGATGGTAGCTTAATTTGCATGAGCATCCTCTCTCATTGGTCAACCAATCATATGAACCCAAATTTACGTCTGCTGCTCAGCCTGCATGTACAACACTACTCATTGTCTCTTCAAATGGCAGAGACTGATTGGTTCACTAGAGGTTGCTGGCTGCTTGTTCTGCCTTTCAATTCAGCTAAAACAATCTCAATTGCAATGATCCAATTTTTTATATGCATGTTACTGTAACATTTCCTCATCAGAATATTCTCAACAATTGCTGAATTTTGTGTAGATAAACTTCAATAATCAGTCTGAAATGAGCCAAGATGTTTTATTTCAAAGAATTCATTTTAGCATGAGTACACAGTTTAATTGTCAAAAACATTTGTATTTCAAGCTATTCAATTTAGTCAGACAGTTCTAATTCAAACAATTCAATTTAGTATAAGTATAGTTTTTATTTACACATTGTTAAATGTCAAAACAGTTCTATTTCAAACATTCTAGTTAACCATTCAAAAACAGTTCCATTTCAAGCAGTTCAGTTTCACATAAGTACGCAGTTTTGTTCTATTTGACCCATAGATAGGACTCTATTGGGTCCTACCACTCCGGACCAGAGTGGACCTGGGAGTGAAGGCAATGAATAGGTACTCCACATTCCCCAAACCTCCAGCATTACTGGAACCTCAACATCAGATTGTTTTGTGTCATATCCAGGACACTCATTGAGGGAGTCCTACCCCTCTACAGAGATGCAGTTGATGTATTCTACAGCCCCAGCCAACTGGGCCATCTTTAAACAAGCATAATACTTAATTAGACAGTAACTGATCAGTGAACGATCCTGCAACAACATTTATCAATTGAAATTACAAATTCAAAATTTAGTTAAAAACAATTTATTACTAAAATAATTAACTAAAATCTCTATTTTACAGAACAATGATTAAGTATGATGTTTCTTGAATTTTACTAACTTTTGTTAAATGTAATGTTTTCAGCATTTCAAGACATTGGTGGATTTTCACATCTTATTTTCGAAACAAAAAACATTCATCATAATTTTTTTTTTTCTTTTAGAATAGGTTTGAAAAAAGATTTTAGAATGTTTATTCATCTAAATGAATAAATTACAAACAAATCTTACTACTTTGATGTACATTTTTATCATGTATTTTTAAATTGTTACCTTTCAATTTAAAAGTGACAAATTAAATCATTTGATTGTCAGATTGTTGAAGACGCACCTGTAATTTAAAGAAAATAGTTTTGATAAAATTTTGATTTGTGGATTATGAAAATATTCAATTTTTTCTTTGATATAAAGATCATAGTCATATTGAATATATTAATTTTTTCAATTTTTCTTTCACTATTCTGTAATGTATAAGAACAGCAGTGTATTACTAACATTGATATGAAGATTTTAATTTCTTTTATAGAAAATATCTTTTTACTGAAGAGAAAAACCCCCCAACTTTTTCCTATTTCTAGATCAGATGTTTACACATATCTTCCGTAGTGAAAATACTTGTCGTGCAGCCCAGCTGATGATGAGCTATATCTTATGTGGTCTACTTCATGAAAAAGATTGCTCATGCCTGTTCTAAACAGAGTACTACAGTTGACCGAGTGTATAAGCAGTAAACTTCAAAGACAATCTTAGGATTTTCCTCGCATTGTGTCAAAAATGGCACTGGTAATCTTTTGTAAAATCTTAATAGAATGAAATAGGCAATTCTTTATTTGCCATTTGTATTTGTATATATATTTTAAACAGTTTTTGATTGCATATAATATATTTAATTTTTTTTAAGAACAATTATTTGATGTATTACTTGTTTATATTTTTTTAAAGTCCTCATTGATTGAAGCTAGTGCCAGCCTTGAAGCTAATCAATTTAAAAAAAAATTATTACTTGTAAAATATATTGGGTGCTATAAATAAATGGTTTGGTTTGGTTTCTTTGTTTAATGGCATATCAACCTTTGTAGGTTATTTAATACCAAAGCCATTCTCCTAGAAGAACAGTAGTGGTACTATTTAATCCATAGCTGGGAGGATAAGGGGGCTCATACCTTTTCCAAGGGTATTTGTCCGAAAGTGAACGTTATAGTATGACTGGAGTTCAAATTTGCTTATTACGATTCCGCAGTCCATCGCTTTAACCACTACACCACGAGGACACCCCCCTATAAATAACTGTAAAAAGCAAATTTGAAGTCAACTCAGAAATGTTATGCTTATTTACAGTTTTTTTGTGATACATTTCATTACATCTTCCACATTTACTGTGACCTTGTATTCTGTAAATTTTGAAACATTTTTCTGTTATTTTCTTGATGTGACTTTAAGTTTATAGCATATAAGATATAAACTATCTCGGTATAAATTTCAACTTGAGACTGCACACAAATTTTAAAAAATGCTAATCTTTTTTCGTTAAGCTGTGACAATCAAGTCTCTAATTTCTAAATATTTTGAATATCATGCCAATAAATTACTTTAATCACCCTCTGATAAAAATGTTGTGAACATCCAAACAGATTATATCATATGAAGATATCAATGTTTTTGAATTAAGATTAACTTTTTCTATTGGTTATAAATGGGCATATATGTAGGAGAGAATTCCACAGATCTGAGCCCAGATTTTACAATAAACTGTTAAATGTAAGCTACAAAGGTTTAAGCTTTAACATACAAGTTCTTACAACATATTCAATTTAACTTTGTGTAGAATTTCTTACAGATACATTGGGGGAGGTGCCTGTGGTGTAATGGTTATCGTCCTTGGAAATAGACACGGTGACACAAGTTCAAATCCTGGACGAGACTGATTGCATTTCACATAGCACTGATACCCTGGGGAAAGGTATGAATCCAATTATTCTCCCTCCAGCTATGGGTAAATAGTAGAGCAGACTGGGCTCTTCAGCCTTGGTGAGGCAACTAGTCTAGGAGAAGGAAAACTCTGAATTGAAACCTGTTAAACTCCACTTAAAAATTGACCTTGTGTCATATCCTGCCCGAGCAGAGGGGTTGGTAAATATGTACAGATATATTATCACTTGGTAGTATTTGATAATATGGTGAAAAGATAGTATTCATCTTTATTCCAAAAGACTATGATTTAGTGATATCATTATTGTTGCCTTGAAGAGACTTTAAATTTCCTAATACAGCTTCAAGTAAGTCTGGATTAAGAATAGATAACTTGAAATAATTAAACATTTCAAGGTAGTCATTTACTAAGTCAAATTTGAAATATTTTTGCTTATTCTAACATTTTAGAATATTATGTTTTTTTTTTATTTAGAGGAAGATAAAAATGTTGCTGTAGCAACCGTCATGCTAACCTGTGATGAAAAAGAATAAGGATTGTGCTGTGTGTTGTCTGTCAGAGACCCAGAATTGAACTGACAATTTATGGGAAAGGAAGAGAGCTTCCATTCTTTTCCACTCCTTTCAGTTGGGCCTTTTGATTGGTTCTGGTATTATGTTGCTAAGTGCCTGGATGTGTGGGCTTTGGCCTGAATAAATGGACAAACCAGTAGTTGAGTAGCTGTGAAGTTTGGCAGATCTAGGAGGCAGTTTGTCCATGTAGTGAGACAGACGAAACAAAGAAAGAAAGAGGAGAAAAAGACGGGAAAACAAAGGGAGCAAAGAGTCAAATGAGGTGAAGCAAAAAGGTGGCAAAGAGGAGGAAAAGTGGAAGAAGAGAATGGGAAAAATTTTTTTTTTTTTTCTTTTTTTACCTTGCATGCATCAAACTATTTCAGCCTTTATATTGTCACTTAACTGCTGTAAATATCCAAAGTGCCTCCCATTAGTTACAGGGAAATGACTAGCTCAACCTGCTTGACCCCACATAAGCAACAAGTCAGCTCCACTGCCATTATGTGTCGATAATATCGATGTTCCACAACTTCCGGTAACTCTCTTGTCCTTTTTACAAAAAAAAAAGAAAATGCTAACAGCAGTAGAAAAACTGCAAATGGACGCTGGATGATTCACTGAGGTTGAAATTCTTCTTGGCTGTACGTTAAATGCTGAAATAGCTCAAATTTAAAAAGATTTCTGAAGTTTATGAAGATCATACTGTGAATGATCAACTGTATCAAAAATTGTTTGTGAAGTTTTGTGCTGGTGAATTTTCATCTTCACAATCAGGTAGATGAGTTGAGATTGATAGTTGATGAAGGAATCCAAATAAATCATTTTGATAAAGATTTTGACAAGGTAGAAAGCAATCTATCTATCTATCAATCATCATCATGTCGTGCTGGTAGCACGGATATCCCTGACCCTCTGTCGCCACTTTTCCCTATCGTTCATCGCCTCAGGCAGGTCTTCTGGACAACATCCCGTATCCTCACATAATTGCTGAATGTATGTTCGTGCTGGTCATCTTGCTTTTACACGGCCATGTGTGGGGGTCCATAGGAGTACATCACTTATGAGTTCGTCCCTGCTTCTCCAGCAGTGTCCTTCATGTCTGGTTCGTCTAACTTGAATAGTTTTTGTGATAGGAGGCAGGTGGCCGTACATATGGTGTCTTGTGGGGTGTTGCCGCCAGGACTTGTTCAATATTACTCGCAGCATTCTTGTGTAATTGCTGTCTATCTTCTTCTCCAGCGGTTTTGTTAGAGTCCATGTAGTGCATCCATATAGCAGTATCGATGCGACCGCTGCCTGGAAGAAACTGCGTTTCATTTCATCGGTTAGGTCTAATTTCCATATAATCGATAGCCTATTGATAGCTGTCCATGCTTTCGTTAACCTTGTGTCGATGTCCTTTTCGGTTGATGCGACGCTGCTTCCTAGGTAAGTGAATTTGTCTACTAGTTTAAGATGGGTTCCGTCTAGAGTGGAGATGTCACCCGTTTGATTATAGCACATATATTCCGTTTTGTGTGCATTGACATAGAGGCCTATGCCTGCGGCTGCTCATTCCAAACTATGCAGTAGTGTTTCGGCTTGGTAGGGTGTATTTGCCAGTATCACTATGTCATTGGCGTAGTTGGCGTTGGTAATTGTTTTTGCAGGGTACCTTTTGCTTCTTTTCTTTGTCAGCTCGAAGCCGTTCTCTCTGATTTTGTCAATCGATGTTCTAAGTACGTAGTCTAGACAAATGATAAAAAGGTATAGAGCTAGCGTGTCCCCTTGTAGTACTCCTGCTACAATGTCGAAATATTCTATGTCTCCATCTGGTGATCGTACTTTTACTTTGGTGTTTCTATAGAGAATCGTTATTGCTGCTACGGTTTCTTTAGGTATGCCGTATGCTAGTAGGATTTATTCCATCTTTCCTCTGTGAATGGAATCGAAGGCCTTGGTAAAATCGACAAATATTAATGCTGCTTGTAGGTTTTTTGCCCGTACACCTTCAAGGATTCTACGGATGGTTAATATTTGTGAGGTTGTGGATCTATTTCTTTGGAAGCCATTTTGGTTTTTCCTAAGTATGTTGTCGATTTTGGGTTCTATGCGGTTTTATAGTAGGGCATTGTAGATTTTGGCTGCTATGGATGTAAGTATTATGCCTCGGTAGTTTTTGGCTAATCCGAGGTCACCTTTTTTGGGAAGGGGAGGATGCATCCCTTCATCCATCTATCTATCAGATTTTGATTATATACTGCGTTGCAGTGTCGGAGCAGTATGTTGTCGAATTGTCTGGTCTTCCATACTTCTGGGGGAATCTCATCCAGCCCTGCAGCTTTCCTATTTTTAATTTTTCTGAGAACCGAGTCGAGTTGAGATTCGACAAGGTCAAGCGTGTTGGAACCATTGAAATGATCGAACTCTCAATTTTTTTTTTTTCTTTTTCAGTTTGTTGCTGATTATCTTCCCATTTAGTTATATATATATAACTATGTAAGAGTGGACAGGCCATATTCAAGTCTTGTCTACAAGATTGCAAAAAAGTATTGATCTTTTGAAAATGTAAAACTTGAACCTACGATATAACCATTATTCTTATTTCATACTTTTTCATCATTGAAAATAGTTCTTGAGCTTGTTGTGAATACTTCCTTCTGATCATTGTTATTTAAAATATTATTTAAGTTTTGTTTTATTGCAGAAACAGTGTTGTTGCATCTGCACATAATGACAACCTGATATCTGATATTCTTTTTATAATGGGCCAATGAGAACAATCATCATTATCTGATAGAGCAGAAAAAAGAATCCTATGTACCAACCCCTCTGCTCGGGCAGGATATGACACAAGGTCAATTTTTAAGTGGAGTTTAACAGGTTTCAATTCAGAGTTTTCCTTCTCCTAGACTAGTTGCCTCACCAAGGCTGAAGAACTCAGTCTGTCCTATTATTTACCCATAGCTGGAGGGAGAATAATTGGATTCATACCTTTTTCCCAAGGGTATTAGTGCTATGTGAAATGCAATCAGCTTCGTCCAGGATTTGAACTCGTGTCACTGGGTCCATTTCCTATGACGATAACCATTACACCACAGGCACCTCCACTAATAGAAGCAGAAAAATTCACAGAAAAATTAATTCTTTTTGACATCAATCAGTATATTTTCCAACCAAATTTAATGAATAAACAAAGTATGGAATGTAACCCTCAAACTCATTCAGTTCTTTGATTCATACGATTAAGACACTATATTTGCCTCTCATTTTGCTGGCATTTGCATAACATTGACTGCAGCATATCAATGTCATTTTCCTTTAAAAAGTCAAGTAGATTTCAAGTGAGCCATTCAGCGTTATGACCTTCTCTATCCAAAAACATAAAATCTTTCAATTAATCTAAACAGCAATCAAAGTTGGTCCACATTATGAAATAGAACATTTCTATTTTTTATTTCCCAGGTAATGTAATTTAGTACCCTGAATCCAATCTGATACATAAATTCTTCACATAGATAAAGGGGAGTGATTTACCCTTCCTTTGTTAGTATGAATATTTATATGCTTTGTCAGAAAAGGATCCAACCCAGCCAGTATCTTTAACATCCCCTAGTAATTTCCTTTATGTGGCGAACCTTATTTCCTTACTACCAAGAAATGAAAAAAAAAAGCTTCACAATTTCAGTTATTTACTCTAGAAGTGTACCCCAATAATTTCTTTAGTTTTGATTTCTTTCATAAATTGGGAATTGACTTGTAGACCTTTGTTTTTGTGCATCAAAAGTTAAATCAATGCTTGTATGTGTGAACATTTGTTATATTGATGTTATGTCGTGCTTACATGTTTCAAGTCATTAAATCAAATTTGAGTAAACTTTAATTTTAAGATCATCCTAAGAGAACTAGAATTGCCTTAGTTTGTTTGATGTGTCGAAGTTCTGCTGTATATCATATTTGATTGTGGCTCATGTGTTGAATTATGCATCAAAGTGAATACTCACTTGGGCATGAGGAAAGGAAGATTGTATGTGCATTGGTGCATTCCACAATATGCAGGTGGTCTAGTCCATTCCCTGGGTGGTGATTGGCTTCCAGCCCAGAAGTGGCTATGCTAGCGTGCATATATACTGGCCTGCTCATTGACATATTTTTGTCTGCCAGCTGGACACCAGCGGGGCTGCCGAGCTAGTAAGTGTTGTTTATTATTTTATTCTGCGCGTTAGGGTAGTAACTTCCTCATCTCCCCTCCTCCCTACATACAGGCCAGTTTGCATGAGGGTTGTGTCTTTCTTTGAGGCCTGGTCTGTTATGTGGTAGTAGTCTGGATAGAGTTCTGGGAATTTTGGACAACTCAGGGTGTGTAAATGTATGTGTGGTTTGTTTGGCATGTCAATTGTTGCATGTGTGTCATTATTGGAAGATGTTGGGGGATCAGGATTTAGAAGTGGAGTATTAATTGTAGGGGTTATGGCTGCAGGTGTTGCACTTGGTATTGGTTTTGGTGCAGTCTTGAATTTACATTTTCTCTGGAAACGACGGTTCTTAAGCGTGATTCTTCCCAATCCATCAACTCTTATTCAGTATTGGCGGTTTGGTAACACAGTGATGACTTTTCCTGTAGTGTTCCGTCGGTGGTCTAGTGGGCTTTGTATGGCTACTGTGTCACTAGTTTGTAATGGGGAGAGGCTGTGGGTGTGTCTATTGTACCTTTGTACTATTTTGATGTTTTGGTGGTGGAGGAGTTCATCACGGTGTTGTGCAGCTGCTACCTATTCGAGGTGTGGCTTATATAGGGTTGGCTCTGAAGGGATGGAATCCCGGAGTCAGCGGTGAAGTAGGAGTTGCGCTGGTGATAGGCCAATACCTTGGATTGGGGTGTTTAGGTGTTGTAGAATGGCCCAGGCAACACTGTCGTTGTCCAAGGAACCTTTTCAAAGGTCTGAACACTGGTCAAAAGTTTTTGTTTCATTATAACTTGATTTAATTTATGTTTATCTTAAGGAAGCAAGTTCTTAAAATCTTTTTCTTTGCTTTAAATTCACAACTTAGTTGTGTTTTCAAAAGTGTTCTTGATCGTTCTGTGATCTCTGCAAAGCTCCTTTGATATCTCCAAAGTGGTCATTCTCTCGCTCAATAACTTTGATATTTTCTGTTTTTCATTAGTTGTTGATCTTTCCCTTTACCCATATTTCAACATATATTATGGACAAAAAAAAAAAGATAGTTTTCATTAGACTTCAGAGGTCTTAAGCTAATATTTGTTTAATCTGCATATTGACTTCAGTCAGTCTGTTTTTGTAAATTCCAAATATCTCAAAAACTAACCATTAAAAATGGCAGAAAATTTAGGTAAGTATGACATTTGTTGTTGCTTCCCACCAGACAGGACTTGACACAAGGTCAAAAGCCCGAAGGCTGATTAAAGTGGGGATAAAGGGGAGGGGAAGGTCGGGAATGAGCTGAGACTCGAACCCTGCTGGTCTGTGCTGCTCATCGACCCACTAAGTGCAATGTGGGTCTAATGAGGCAAGCAGTTTCCCGAATCCGTATCTGGATCCGGACACGTATGCCGGGTTATGGCTTGAACTAGACGGCAAGGTCTAGTGCCATACATAGGGGACAGAGGTTGCAACTCGCCCACCCGAAGCTGGGGGCCTTTTGGCCTCGAATCTGCCATTGATTTTGATACCCCACTCGGCATGAATGCCAGACGGACCAGCAAAAGCCAGGGAAGTATTTTACTATTTTAGTAGTTTTTCGAGTTTGAATTGGTTCAGAACTTTTTGAGTCTTTGAGGTGTTATTTAATTAGCATAGTAACTTGAGGCAAACTGAAGAAATTTTGGCCATTCACCAATAGCATAAGAATATTTTTTTGTTTACTTGTACTTTTGTATTCACTGGAGGCTGGCAGTTGTATAATTTCTACTACACTTGTAATAGTTATTTTTATATTTCCAGCTTCTGTCATTATAGCACTATCATTGTAAGCATAAAAAGATATTTTGTCTACTAAGGTTTTTTCAATAGCTCAAGTTGGTGTCTTTCTTTTTCTTCCTTTTCTTTATATTTTGCGTTTTGAGAAATATGACTGTGAGTATCTCTCACTCTTCTGCGCATAGCTATCTGCCATCATATAGACATCATACTCCTATTAATATTATCAAAGCAAATCTGTGGCGAGAAAATCATGCATGCGACAGCTCAAAGCATGCATGAAATGTCTGGCGTCTAAAATGAGATCAGGGAGAGAGAAACGGGCAATTGGTGAGATCAAACTCAAATCCTCCCGATTGTGAATCGTGTTTGACATCAGGATTGCCTACACGCTGGTGTGCATGTAATTTACCACATTGTGCAATTGACCTGGATGTGGCATTTTGATATGATTATTTAAGTCCTGCCTGAATGTACTGGGGGCGTGAGGCATTTTGAGTCTCCTCTCTAGTTGTTGGGTCACAATCGGACGGCTGTGTTCACTTCGGCACAGATCTGGCTGGGTGTGCCTCAGCACTGGAGATTTCCTCCAGCCTCAGAGGGCCGTCCCCCCAGGCTTTTACCCCCTTCAGGGGTTTAGGTTTATTGCTTGGCACCTGAGGTGCCCCTAATAAGGGGAATGCCGACGGGGCCAAAGGTATTTTTAGCAATGCCGGATGCGTGTTGGCTATGGCCCTTCGACTGGACCCACCTTAAAAACGGCCTTGTGCCATACTTGTCTGGTGGTGGGATGGATGACAAATACCATGAAGCATTTTGAGTCTTGGCAATGCATGACAAAAGACGAGCTTTGGTGTAGGATTGCTAGAGAAGATTGTTGTAGTGGAGAAATTCAGCTGTCCACCTTTTATTAAGAAGATGACGACACAGCAACAGCACTTGAAATTGATTCCACGTGTTCAGTTACAAGAGATTCTTTTCTTTCTGTTGTTGAGGAGGCATATTATCCCCCCCCCACCGCTTCTTTCAAAACTATATTATGTCTGAGGATGAAGTGGGAATTAGTCTTTAGGTGAAAATGCCATGGAAAACTCTAAATATGATGCATAGATGAAACCAGGGAGAACTAGATAAGTTCCTGATGATCAGGGTTGCAAGATTGTTTTTTTATGCCAGTGCTTGTAATTTTTTTTTTTATTTGTTGCCCCAACTTTTTCCAGTATAGTTAGCATCAGAAAATTATTTTGGCATTTTGTCCCTTCCTGATGTTTTTTTACATGCTAAAACTTTTGACATTAACATTTTCATATAACAAATTTTTGAACAGTTTCTTCAAAAAACATTTTAATCTATAGAACATTTCAAATGATTCTAATTAATCTCTTTTATAAAAAGATATTAACATTTTTGAAGAAATACTGTCTCAAGTATTTGTATATTTTGTTTTCATTTGAATTTTCACAACGATAGAATAATATTTGCTTTTTTTGAAGTCTTACTGCTAAACCTACACCTACACTTGATAATCCAACAGAAAAGGATTGAAGGTATTTTTACTATCTAGATAAAGTAAAGTGTAATATCATATTTAAATTTTAAATGAGTATCTTAGGTCTCACGGCTCATTTTTACTCCGATGAATTTGGACAGAAAGGCATCAATACTAGTTTGCTTCAAAAGTTTTTGGATATGTTATATATATTCAAAAACATTAAAATATAAGAATATAACGTACAATAGAAATGATAGCTTGCTTACATTTATCACAGAACCCTGAAGCTCTTTAAATTTGGGAAACTTTAAACATTTGCTTTTCTTTCTTTCTTTTTATTTATTGATTTATTTATTTTTGCTACTTATTCAATCTAGCATTGACCTGACTTTGATATCTTGTTTCTCCACATCCAGGTTGTTTCACACTCCTCCGAGGTAAAGTTTATCATTCAAAACTTCAACTATTCAGTGGTAGAGTTGCAAATCTTTTTCGATTATATTACTCATCTTCAACTAATTCTATCCATTACACACTGCCTATTATAATAGGTGTACAGAAAAGTCTATGTAAAAATAAAGCAAGAATGAAACTAATGCAATAGACATTAAAATACAGAATATAATAGTTTTGAAAATTCAAAGTCACCTTTATTTATTTTAGCTTTGGTTTGGTCAAATTATTTTTTTGAAAAAGTTGATCATTGGAGAAACATTTTTGTCTTCTTTCTCACAGCAGCTTCTTACATTTTAAAATTGGTTGTGGAATTTTCAAAAGTGCCTGTTGATGCAGTAAAAGTAGATTATTTTTTAGTCTTGAGGAAAATCTGAATTTCGACCAATGTTATGTAGTTGATCTAGTAAAATCAATGTTTAAGAATTTTAAATTGAAAAGAAACTATTATATGGAAGGTCCTGTTCATTAGCCTGGAGAAAAATGTTTCCATAAAAGAAATCAATATAAATTTTTCTGTTATGCTACCTGAAGAGGAAAGATCTAATGATTCAGTTGACTCTGATTCAAGGCTCAGGTTGTTATCCAATTAGTTTCTCAATGGTCTTGAAACCAGCAAGGTCTGTTTCATAAATTTGAAGCTGAGGACACTGAATATGCTACTATTTAACCGTGATTCTTCAAAAATTTGCAATTGGTATCCGAAGTAAATGCTTCCTATTTTGGAAGTCACAATCATGTTAGGGAAATCTGCTGATGACAGCTGCTTCATCCTTAGAATATCTGATTTGTCAATTGAATTTGAAAGGCTCCATTTTTCTGTCAGCTTTGCCATCAAGAAGAATCTCTGGGGTTATTGAACTGAATCTGGCAGATCAAAAGTTGAAATCCACATAGTTTCTGCATTCTGGCACCAGAAGGCAGAACTGAGAATATTGTTTATCCTAAAACTTTGAACTGAACAAATCAATGAACAAATAAAATGCCATTATTTTTATTGTAATAAAAACATAGTTATCCTATTTGCAATGCAAACCAAATTTGTACATTACTGGATGCTTTTACAATCAGTAAACAAAAGATACACCAGAAATACGAGGTGCATACGATAAGTTTCCGGACTTTTTTCGTATGGGCATTTAAAATTGTCATAGACTCTTTAAAATTCAGTATGTTGTTGCTATACATCTTATGAGATGACTGACCAATTTTTATGATTTCAGGTTCAAATGAACAGCTACAGTAGGAATTAGAATACACCCTATTAAAGTCTGATTGTCACAGCTGGTGAATTTCAAAAATGCAATCTGACACTTTAGAAGAACGATATGCAATAAAATTCCATTTTACACTTGGAAAAAATGCCACAGAAATGTATAGAATGCTTCAGACTGCTTTTCGACCATCTTGCATGAATCGAGCATCAGTTTTTGAGTAGCATAAGAGATTCAAGGAAGGCACGGAGTCTGTGAGGGATGATGAGAGGTGTGGGAGGAGTAAGGAAGTCAATACACCAGAGTTGATTGGCCAAAGGGTTAGGGTTAGGGTTACTATGTTGAGGTTTTAAGGGAGTTCAGCAAGAGATTCCGTCGGAAGAGGCCAGCCCTCTTCAAATCAGGTCAGTGGCATTTCCACCAGGACAATGCACCAGTCAACAACTCCATCCTTGTCACAGACTATTTGACCAAGATGGGCATCAAGACAGTTCCTCACCCACCCTATAGTCCAGACCTTGCTCCCTGTGACTTTTGGTTATTCCCTAAGCTCAGAGGCTGTCATTATGAGAGAATTGAGGAGATTGAAAGAGGCTGTGGTGAAGGTCATTGACACGCTCACACAAGAGGACTTCCATGGGGCCTTCCAGAAGTTGTTGGAATGGTATAACACATGCATTGCCGCTGGAGGAGATTACTTCAAAGGGGACTAGAGTTTCATGTGTGTACTATCAATAAAAGTACTCATATGAATAAAGCCTGAAACTTATCATATGCACCTCGTATATAGAACACATTTAAATGATAATGATGATGACAATAGTGAAGGATTGTATTAACACAAATGAATTTCTCTTTTATAATCACTTCTTTATTACAGCAGCTCAAGTACATTATCATATTTACCCAACCCCTCCGCTCGGGCAGGATATGACACAAGGTCAATTTTTTAAGCGGAGTTTAACAGGTTTGAATTCAGTTTTCCATCTCCTAGACTAGTTGCCTCACCAAGGCTGAAGAACCTAGTCTGCCTTACTATTTACCCATAGCTGGCAGGAGAATAATTGGATTCATACCTTTCCCAAGGGTATTAGTGCTATGTGAAATGCAATCAGTCTTGTCGAGGATTTGAACTCGTGTCACTGTGTGCATTTCCTATGATGATAACCATTACAAGTACATTATAGTCATTCATTGGCACTCCACCTGATTGACTTAAAGCTTTACTACTACAAGTTCTGTGTTAGTAAATTAAAAAACTGTATTTTGTGTTTGCTTCTTTTTTATTTTTTAAAATGCGTTTTGTATTTGTCTCCTTTCTCTTGAAATCATCATCATCATCATGTTGTGCCACCAGCACGGATATCCCTAACCCTCTCTCGCCACTTCTCCCCATCGTTAATCGCCTCTGGCAGGTCTTCAGGGCTGCATCCCGTATCCTCACATCGCTGCTGTATATATATATATATATATGTAAATATGTATGTATGTCTATCATCATCCTCATCATGTCGTGCCGCTAGCACGGATATCCCTGACCCTCTCTCGCCACTTCTCTCTATCGTTCATCGCCTCTGGCAGGTCTTCATCCAGTATCCTCACATAGCTGCTGTATGTATGTTCAAGCTGGTCGTCCTGCTTTTGCTTGGCCATATATGGGGGTCCATAGGAGTACATCACTTATGAGCTCAACCCTGCTTCTCCAGTTCATCTAACTTGGATAGTTTTCATGATGGGAGGCAGGTAGCCGTATAGTTGGTGCTTTGTGGGGTGTTTTCTCCAGGACTTGTTTAATATTGCTCGCAGTATTCTTGTGTAATTGCCGTCTAGCTTTTTCTCCAGCTGTTTTGTTAGCGTCCAAGTAGTGCATCCATATAGCAGTATCGATACAACCACTGTTTCGAAGAGACTGTGTTTCATTTTATCAGTCAGGTCTCTTGAAATAACAAGAAAAAATCCACGGCTATTATAATAATATCAGACATTACTTCTTTCATAAGCTCTAATATAAAGTCAAGGATTTTAATTTGTTGTAGTTGGGTTGCTTTAACTTTTTTATTCTATTTATATAGTGTAGGATTGAAGGAAATGAATTCCGGTGTTCGCTTTCCCAATCATCACAACAGGCAACAGCAGGAACCTGGTGTGTCCTCTCCACCTTCCTCTTTACCTGCTGCATCAATTCACTTGTCTGCTCTGTCAAACTGTCAAACCTCAAAAACTGCTACAACCCTCTGCTTCTGACATTCCTCCTTTTATTCTAGTTCTGGCTGGCTGAAATTTGCATATGTTACAAATCTTGTCTCGCCAGAGATGAGACAGGTGATTTATAAATCACACCTCCAAGAACTGCCATGTTTCTTACTGTTGGCACTCTGCACACTAGACGCGTTCATGCTCACTTTAAACTCTGAGGTAGGTCATTTCTCTCGCTACACAAGCACATGTGCAAAAAATTTGCTTTCTATTGCTTCGGTGAGGTATGTCTCCACCACAACTTCTCATTAGAGTGAATCTTTTAGTGTGAGAAAAGGAAGCTTTAACTAAATAGTCATCATCATAGGATCATGAATATTTATTCTTTTTTCTATAAGTAATATAAACCACCTACAGAGCTGAGATTGAAAATCATCATCACATCTCTTTGATATTAATGATAATAATTACCCTAAGAACCTATTGAACTAGATTGTTAAATGATAGTTTGTATTATAAAAGGTTATAGTGACTGCAGTCTTAGTGTTTGTTTTTTTTTACTATCGATATCAGATTTTGTTCCTTTCAGGTTGCAATGACAATTTCATTAGGAAATGGTGTGGGAATACATATCTGGCTGCATGATCCTATTTACCAACCCCTCCGCTCGGGCAGGATATGACACAAAGTCAATTTTTAAGCGGAGTTTAACAGGTTTGAATTCAGAGTTTTCCTTCTCGTAGACTAGTTGCCTCACCAAGGCTGAAGAACCTAGTCTGCCCTACTATTTACCCATAGCTGGAGGGATAATAATATGATTCATACCTTTCCCAAGGGTATTAGTGCTATGTGAATTGTGATCAGCCTCGTCCAGGATTTGAACTTGTGTCGCCGTGTCCATTTCCTACGACGATAACCATTACACCATCAGCATCTCCTGGCCGCATGATCATCTTTTTTGTCTTTTTCTGCAGGTAGTTGAAATGCATGTGTCTAAAACAGTTCCACAAAGAACAAGGTGAAGACAAAAAAAATTAAGTTTAAATAGAGAAGAAAGTTGGTATGATAAAATGGTTTGTGGCTATGTACTTACCTTCACTAAAAACTAAGGCTGTATCTGTTTTGGTCTTCTCAACCTATCTGCATATCTGTCGCCGTTCTCCATTCTCTAGTTCCCACTTATTTCTTCTGTATCTTTTCTCTCAGCTCATCTCAGTATCTATCCTTCTGAGTCTCTTCTGTGTCTGTCTCTTATCCCTTTTCATAACTTGTCTATATGCAAAGGCAAACATTCCCATTTCCAGACCTCTGGCAACCCACAGGCTAGACATAAACATACTGGCAAACAACATGTCTCCGGGAGACCCTAAAGGGTGTGATAATAAAATTTTTTAAGTCGCTGCCCACATTTATCTGACCATCTGTGCTTTATCCCATGCAAATATGTCACTGCCCTTATATGGATACACACATATACACATGATCAACTTACAATCAGATGCATGTATCCACCCACATGTACATACATACATGTACTCACATAGAGCTAAGCATGTATAATAGTGTCACAGTGGCATTGTTTGGGTGTGATTGACATTGTCTTTGTTAAGGAAGGGTAGACATTGTAGAGGGTAAAGTCTATATTTGGTTGTTGGTTGCAATTCTTGATGATGTTAGTTTCTCAACTTTGTTTGGACTTAGAAATGTTGCTGTAGAATGTTTCAAACTACTATAGCTGCAGAATGCAGTAAAACATGCACATAACAAAAATGGCTTCAATATTTTTCTTCTTAATGAATTATTTCAGATAAGGTCTAAAAAGTACAGCGTGGAATACTTAGAGTTATTTATTTATAAATAAAGTAGTAACTTAAAAGATTATCATTTTATATTGAAAAATGATAAAACTGTGTTCGAAGTTTGGAGGTCTAGTTGAAGTGGAATCAACCTGTTGGGGGGTAGTCAAATTATTTAATATGCAAAATAAACTGATGGATGTTCACCAATCAGACATAAGCAAAATACTGCTCTCCTTTTTCCACCTCAAACTTAGTTTCTTATATGCTCATTAAATCTTGCCACTTCACAGAGGCTTATCTCATTCTCCTTCATAAAACAAGTCACACCTCATGCGTCCTTTTCTTCTTCTGGTTTCCACGTGCCGGTAGCAGAGAGAGAGCACACTTTCTGTTTCTACGAGGTAAGATTGTTCGTGGCATTTACTACTACAAGTTTTTATGGTGTTTTTCATTTACTCCTGCCATTGAACTCAAGTGGTAACACTGAAACTCCTCAAAGGCCTATTTATGAAAATCTAATATTTCATTACCATGAGCATGTGTGTGTGTGTGTGTGAGTAGAGGAGAGTAGCAAGAAATACTAAATAAGTATGTGTTTGTGGTTTTAGAAGTCTAGTCGAAGTGGAATCAACCTATTGGGGGGGGGTAGTCAAATTATTTAAGATGCAAAATAAACCGATGGATGTTCACCAACCAGACATAAGCAAAATACTGCTCTCCTTTTTCCACCTCAAACTTAGTTTCTTATATGCTCATTAAATCTCGCCACTTCACGTGGGCTTATCACATTCTCCTCCATAAAACAAGTCACACCTCTTGCGTCCTTTTTTTCTTCTGGTTTCCAAGTGCCGGTAGCAGAGAGAGAGCAGCCCTTCTGTTTCTTCGAGGTAAGTTTGTTCATGGCATTTACTACTACGACAAACTGTCAAGCTTGAAATAAAATAACAATTTCATATTGAAGAGCCTAATTTTTATTTGTATATTTAACAGATTATATAAAATCAAATAAGTATTTCTGAACAGGTTTTAAATTGAAGAAATTTGGTTGAATTAATATACTGAATTGAAACTCAAACTTGTAGCCTGTATCATGATAGTTTCCAGTATATAGTAATGCTAGATAAATTACTGTTGATATGACTGTCAAAAAATGTTAGAGAAAGCAACAAAAGTATTAAAATACTGATAGAAGTGAAATAAAAATATACCTAAATTCTTTCAACAAATTTATTAAATTCACTAAGCTAACTTTTGATATAAAACAAAAAAAAAACCTTACATGTGATATCCTTGTGAATGGGATAGTTGCATACTAGACAAGTCTCCTCAATGGTATCTCATTGCTACCCATGTATAGTAAAGTCCCCACTGGTTGTCAGCTTGTTATATTTTGACCTTCAACTCGGCCCAAAATGCCATTCAAAGTGAGGCACTGGAAGGAAGTGACACATTCCAATGGCAGTTAGGAGAGGAAATCGTGTGGGCGGAAATTGGCTAACAAAATGGGACAAGCTAAAAAAATCCCATGATACTCTCATAGACTGACGCACCGGAAGAGAGTGACCTCTGAACTGCATGACAGTTATTTCCGCTTGATGACGATTAAACATGCGATTTCAAAGATTGAGTGGGCGATCGAGTGGGCGTTGAACTATTATATAACTCAGTTGAGTTCGAGTCCCAGTGGCAGATCCAGTACAGTTGGAGACGGAGTTATAGACAAGATGTGGTAGGGAAAGCCACACCCGGCCGAGGGGGCCCTCAGGAACCCCGATGGAGTTTGGGGACCAGAGAAGTTGCTGATAAGAAGCCGTAAAGAAAGCCAGCACCCAGCAGAGTGGACCCCAGGGCCTCCGGTTGAGCATCAGGAGAACGAGAAAGACACAACGTTGATGGCCATAAGAGTGGGGGTCAAAATATTTCAGTTCTGTTCGGTCTCCAGCTCCCTCTCACACGCAAACCTTGCGTAACCCATTTCAAACCCTTGCAATAAAGTGAGAGGTAAATATTTTGTTAAAGAAGTCTTCCATGCGTCTTTATCATTGTGTCAGTAAGAATATAACAAAGTTATGTCAAGGGCATACAACTAATTCTCAAGATATTCAAAATGATTGGTTACCTTTTGGTCTACACATGCACAGACACGCTTGTGTGTAGGGGATATCTGTCATAAAGTAATGGTTAGCAAGCTAGTCTGTCTTAATCATTGGTAGTTTGATCCTCACTGAATTCTTTTGTGCTTGACTTATATATATATAATGAAGGTAGCAGAAAAACATAATCCAAATAGGTGAATATATTATGATGTAAAGTTGATGTTAACGTTTCAGTTTCAGTAAGCATCATCAGGACTTGGATATCAAAATAGTTCACATAGCGATGGATGCTTGCTAAGATGACAGGAGCAAATGAGAAATATACAACGAAAAGATACATAAATGTGCACATAGCATTCATAATTCAACAGTCATTAGAACATGTCTAGCACAAGGAAAAATATTTGAAAATGTTGGATTTCCCAAAGAAACGAGACAAAACCTCCTGTTTATTGAGAAATATGCAACAAGTAAGTTTTCATGTGTACAGATCATTTGGAATCATCCATGTTAAATGTTATGTAAGAATGTATTTGGTATTTATTTTTCTGAAAAGACAGTATGAAAAGACAGTAGCTACTACACCCAGGTGTAGGGGAGGGTGCTACTCCTTTCCCTGGATTGCTCCACTTTACCCTTGATCCTTACCTTATAATGCTGAGTGTTGAGCAAAGTGGGATCAAGTACCATTTTTTGAGTTTTTGGTATGAACTGACCTGGGATTGAACCCCAGTCTCCTAGACCATTGGCAAACACTAGGCAGTTATCCTTTGCATATTTTCTTAAAAGCCATAAGAAATGTCTATGAACTTTCCAATAATTTTGTGTGTGTGTGTGTGTGTGTATGTGTCTATATTCATATAAGTATATATGATTAGTAATCTATTACAAAATATCAAAAACACCCAATCTTATAGTTAACAATGCTTACTACTATTAAAAGCCCACTTAAAGCTATACTGGGGGATGTCCTCGTGGTGTAATGGTTAAAGCGATGGACTGTGGAATTGTAGTAAGCGAGTTCATACTCCAGTCATGCTATTATGTTCACTTTCGGGCAAATACCCTTGGGAAAGGTATGAACCCCCTTATCCTCCCAGCTATGGGTTAAATAGTACTACGACTGTTCTTCTAGGAGAATAGGTTTGGCATTAGATAACCTACAAAGGTTGATATGTCATTAAAAAACAAAGAAATTAAGAAAGAAACTTTAAGCTATACTAATGTCATCTATGTATTTTCCTGCGCTTTGGAGGATCATGTTTTTAAGAATGCTCAAGCATTTAATTCATATGTTGAGCATACAACAACTATCCTGTCCTGTAGATTAACTTTATCATTGGTCTAGTCAAAGTGCCATTTGTGTTCATATTGCTGATGGTATATGGGGAATGGACCAGTTGGAATTTTGTGGAGAAAGCCAAAAAATATGTAGTTTAATTAAATTACCAAGTTATTCACATATGACTAAATGTATGTCAATTTTATGTAGGAGTTTGTTGTTTTAATCGCAATTTTATATTTATGTACAGATTTTTAAAAAAATTTTTATTTACTTATTTATTTATTTTTTTTGTAAGTAAAAAAAGGGCGGGGGGAGAAGGGAAAAGGAAGAAATACCTACCGGAGTGAACAAATAGCAGATTAACGACGTCATTGTGGCAGAAGAGCAAGAGTAAAGTGGCCTCCCGATTTTTAAAGGAAAGATTTAGAAGTCATCAGTAGAGCTTAACTCTGATTGGCTGTCGCAAAATTATATATAGAGCCATTTCTGGGGTCATTTTTTTTTCCCCTTTTTTTCTTTGTGTGGATGCACAGGTTAGATGCCGGGATGGGAGTTGGAGTAAGATCAATGCCAACTGGGTCATTTGGGTGAGGGGGTCTGATGTTGCAAGACCGAAACCCCCTAGGAACCTAAAGGAAACATCACTGATGACCCATCCCAATGCATCAATGAAGATGTATGATATAAAAGAACATCTGTTTTTTTGGGGTTTTTTTTTTTAAATCTTTATTTTTAAAATTTTTCTGTATCATATCTGATACTGATTTATCCATTACTTTGTGTGTGTGAATGAAAAAAAAATCTTGCTGGTTTTATTCTGGAGTTTTATTAATTTCATATCATCATAAACCATATTCCACTAAATATTCAATAAAGTAATTTTCTCAAAAACTCCAAACTACATCTTTACTTGATTTAGAAGAGAATTTGGATATTATCTAAAATCCAACTTTCCTTATATGTGATTTAAAAAAAAGGGTAAATTTAATTTTCACAAAGAATCCAACTTTATAAAGAAGATATATAATTTCTTATTTTACTACAGTTTGACTTGTCTATTATTCAAGTTTTAACTTAACTTTTCAACACATTTTGATGAACCTAACTTTTTCATCTTACTTTGATCGACCTCACCATTTCAACTTACTCCTTGTGACTGCTCTTGTTGGACTTCCTATAGAATTCCTTCATCAATTGAAATTTTCAACTATCAATTATTGAAACTAATATAATTCCCTTTTGTAAACTTAGACTATTCCTAACAGTAGCAACAGCAGAAGAATGGACACTATTTAAACAGTTATTTGTCCTTGAGGGATGATGAAGTAGAACTTGCCTAGAGGCACTATACCAGACCTTTTCAACTATCAATGGTAGCAGAGCATTAAAGATGGCTAACACGCCAAAGAAATAGATCTACAACTTCTTAGGTTCTGACTATATGGCAAATCATCCAAGAAGGATATGCAAAAAAAATTTCAGATCAACACTTTTGTTTGTAGATTTCTCCAAGGCATTTGATTCTATACACAGCAAATACTTCTTGCATATGGTCTCTCCAAAGAAACTATTACTGCTATGATGATGCTATACAAAAACATGAAAGCAGTGGTTTGCTTATTTGATAGTGATGGTAATTTCTTTGAGATTGACACTAGACTCTTGCAAGGAGATATATTAGGACTATTTCTATTCATAATCTGACGAGATTATATTCTGTGGATGTCAATAGATCTAATGAAAGAAAATTGTTATACACTAAAAAAAAAAGCTAGAAGCAGATAATATCCAGCAGAAATCATTATGAATGCAGATTGTGCTTCTTGCAAATATACCTACTGTGATAAAAAAAATACTTACTGACTTGTTGGAACTATGAGTGTGGTTGAATGAAGTTTGCTGGGATGCTATAACTGATAAGAAAGCAAGAGGCAAGGAGAGGTGGTTTCTTATTGGAGAAATGTCAGATTTCTTCTACCAACTGGTTGGGGACGGTATGGTGGTTGGTTGCAACAGATTGCCTTCTGAGTCATCACTTACAATCAGCATATTTCTGGACTTGTAAAGTTAACGCATTAACTTGAGTTAGTGAAATAAACTCACGTCCATCCAGTTAACTAGCATCATGACTATTCCACTAAGGAGTGAAAAGTCTTTTGTTTTATTCCCCCCCTCACACATCTCATGCAAACGTGATCAACAAAAAGAGTGGTGTTGAGAAATTAAATTCCCTGGATGTAGGTTCGACAACCGCCTCATAGATTATATCAAGGCAAGTATAAAAAGGCACCTGCTGGTCATTCTACATCATCAAAGCAATTGTTGAGTGACAAAGGAAAGTGATGAGAAGAGTAAGAGCCCAGAAAGAGAAAGGAAGTAGTTAGAGAAGGCGAGAGAAAAATAGCTGGAGGAAGTGGAAAGAAAGCTGCTGGAGGAAGGAAAAGTGAAAAAAACCACTCCTGCTCAAGCCAAATTCTTGTTGCATAGCCGAGAGCAGACAGCAAGAGGCATTGGTTTATACTGAAACTAAAGTTAAACAGAGTTTATGTGTTTCAAACATAATCGTGTCATCTCCACACTAAATGAAATTAATGGAGCTTTTCATATACATGGGTAGTAATGTATAATTCACAGAAAGCAATATCAACATATACATAGAAAAGACATGGACTGTGATTGATCTTACTGATTGAATAAAATGGAAATTCCTTCCAAGCTGTACCTGTACCACCTGGATTTTAATGAAGTGCTTGAAAAGAAAAAGCTACTAGGGAAGTATACTGTGTGCTGTTTTGAACAAATCTGGGAAGAAGCAACCCATGAGACTGCAGACTTACGAGGTGCACACGATAAGTTTCCAGACTTTTTTTTGTATGGGCACTTTTATTGATAGTACACACATAAAACTCTAGTCCCCTTCGAAGTAATCTCCCCCGGCTGCAATGCACTTGTTGTACTGTTCCAACAACTTCTGGAAGGCCCCATGGAAGTCCTCTTGTGTGAGCGTGTCAATGACCTTCACCACAGCCTCTTTCATCTTCTCAATTGTCTCATAACGGCAGCCTCCCTTGGACTGTAGGGTGGGTGAGGAACTGTCTTGATGCCCATCTTGGTCAAATAGTCTGTGACAAGGATGCAGTTGTGGAATGGTGTATTGTCCTGCTGGAAATGCTGCTGACCTGATTTGAAGAGTGCTGGTCTCTTCTGATGGAATCTCTTCCTGAACTCCCTTAAAACCTCAACATAGTAACCATAACCCTAACTGTTTGGCCAACCAACTCTGGTGTATTGACTTCCTTACTCCTCCCACACCTCTCATCATCCCTCACAGACTCCCTGCCTTCCTTGAATCTCTTATGCTACTCAAAAACTAATGCTTGATTCATGTAACATGCTCCAAAAGCAGTCTGAAGCATTCTATACATTTCTGTGGCATTTTTTCCAAGTGTAAAACGGAATTTTATTGCATATCGTTCTTCTAAAGTGTCAGATTGCATTTTTGAAATTCACTAGCTGTGCCAATCAGGCTTTAGTAGGGTGTATTCCAATTGCTGCTGTAGCTGTTCATTTGAACCTGAAATCATAAAAATTGGTCAGTCATCTCATAAGATGTATAGCAATAGCATAGTGAATTTTCAAGAGTCTACAACAATTTTGAATGCCCATACGAAAAAGTCTGGAAACTTATCGTGTGCACCTCGTACCTCCCATTTCACAAACCATTCCAGTAAGATGAACGTGATATGCTGGTCACTACTGAAGTTGCAAGGATGACATCATAAGCGACATTCTCCTGCAGGCTCATCAGGGTTGGCTGACCAGCAAAAAATTACATTCATTAGCTCTGTATTGTATGCAGTATTGAAGACCAAGCATAATGGCAATAGAGAGTTGTGGTAATCTGTGCTATCAGCATAACTTGATGATATGTTACTGATCTGATTATATTTGAATGAATTTTCATGAAAATCATTATGAATCAATAAAGTTTATGAGAAAAATAATTCCAAACCTTCGCACACAGTTCACAGTATTTGAAATATATCTGGATAAATAACTTGGTTAATTTTGTAATATAATGGCCGAGGGATTTTGGTTTATGCCTTTGGGTTTAGTTAGGCTGAGAACCTTTCGGCTCAGCACATGGGTTAGTTAGGTGCGACATTAACACAGGTGTTCACGCGCGCGCAGAGCGGACATGTTATTCAGAGATGTCACAATAGCCGAGATGGGAAACGGAGGCTAGCGAGTGCGAATGACGTCACGCACTGGAAGCGCGCAGAGGATTTTGGGAATTTGAAGAAAGTTAGAGAGTTGAGAACTGGACACCGAACGGAACGGTTGACTTTTGCTTGCTCGCGGAGACCTTTGTGGCGGGTGCCAGATGAAAAAGCCAGAATAGAAAGATTGTGCCTCTCTCTCCTTATGTTGAAGAACCTTTAAACTCAAAGGTAATAAAAAGTTTCGTACCTGAACAAAGAAATCTTAAGTGTTTTTCATGTTTCGAGATTCCTATGGTCTATCTTTATGGACATTTGATGTACATTTCACACATAGCCATATCATGGTTATGGTACAATTTTGCTATACAAATGCAATATCAACATTTGTTGCATAGCCGTAAAACATATACAATTATACACATATGCATGCATATACACAGAAACATAGTCAGCAATAATGATGAACGAACATACTTCTTTAGAAAAATATACCTCTCACACTTTATTCTCGAAAGGGTTGTGTGTAAGAGGTGAGTTGGAGACTGAACAGACTGCAATATATTGATCCCCAAGTTCCTCTGACTATAGCAGCACTTCTTTGTAATTTACAAAGCGCTTTGCTTTGATGTGGCACAAGGCTGAATGAATGGGGCGACCAATGAGACTCAAACTCACTCGTGTAGGTCTGCTAGTCTAGCTTGCTAACCGTTACACCACCAGAGGTGCCCCTATAGCAGCACTTCTTTCTCATTCTGCTGGGCTGCTCAACCAGGGGTCCTGAGGGCCTAGCCCTCTGCTGGGAGCTGGTTCTCACTGCCTCGAACTGCAACTCGAACTTCAACTGCAACTGACTCCAACTAACTCAACTCTCCATGGCACCGGGTTATATAATTGTTTGACGACAACCTGCTTCCCGTGGGGATCACAATTGCACCGAATTCAACCTGTCCACGGTTAAGGTTATATCTTGATATCTTCGACCTGTTATTTACACAGGTGCATCTCTTAATTCACAGCTCTGCCGAGGGTCAATATGTAACATATTTACCTGGGATAATTTAATACAAGCAAAAATACTCGGTGTAATTCAGGTTTGTGTGACTTAGAGAAACTTGTGTTCTTTAAAATTCTTGTGATCACTAGATCTCTCTTTCATCTCGTAGATGATACCTCTCTCCAAATGTAGTTTTTAAAATTGCCATCATGTCATGTAAATGTTTACCAGACATAGTACTTATTCATTTGCTTGTGGCAGTCCTTTCTTCATCATCAAATGATCTCTTATCAAGCAACTAAAAAAAAGGTATTGTTTGCTTTAAAAACAAGATAGCTCATTGGTGTTTTGTTTAAATTGTGAGGACACAGGAACAGTATCACAAGAGAGAAGATGAATAGAAAAAGTCATTAGATCATTACAACAGTAAGAAAGAAATCAAACGGCCATCATCTTGCACAGTGTTTATTTATGGATTACAACTTTGGTTAAACAATACACTTTTCTTGGGGAATCTGTGATACGAAGGTCGGCTTCATTTTCTCTGCCTATCAGTGACATCACACCAATATTAGCAACTTAGTCTAAAATAGACAACAGGCTCTCTCCCTCCAAACTTAACCCATGGCTGATTGTATCAAAGTTAATTTCTTATTAACTTACTGCTGAGTGATTGAATGAATCTTGAATCACCATTCAATCTGACGTGATGAGTCACTTCTCAATTTCTATTACTTCTATACTTTGAAGCAGATTTAGATTTATTTTCAAGAATCTAGATTGGAAACTCCCCTCTTCTAGACAAGGCAATACTTGATCACACCAGAAAAGTTTTCCTCTTTCTTTCCTGGGTTGTCCATACATATGAGGGCTTAACACAAAAAAAACAAAGCCTAGATTACAAGAACTATTTCCCACCATCTAGCACTAAAACTATCTTTTACCCAGTCGACTGGGGCTGTAGAATACACCGACTGCTTCACTGCAGAGGGGTAAAACCCCCCCAATGAGTGTCCTGGATATAACACTAAACAATCTGATAGTGAGGTTCCAGCAATGATGGAGCTTTGGGGAATGCGGAGTACCTCTTCATTGCCATCGCTCCCAGGTCCACTCTGGCCCGGAATGGTAGCACCTGATAAGGGTCCTATCTATGGGTTAAATAGAACAAAATCCTGCTTCTTTCACTATACTGATTTTTGCATTTAAACTGCGTATTTATGCTAAACTGAATTGTTTAAAACAGAACTGTTTTGACATTGGAACTGTTTATCATCTGTCTAGACTATGTGCTTAGGACTTCGATAGACAAAATCAGAGAAAATGGCTTTGAGCTGACTAAGAGAAGAAGCAAAAGGTACCCCGCAAAAACAATCACGGACGCCGACTACGCTGATGACTTGGCGTTACTAGCGAATACGCCTAATCAAGCAGAGACACTACTACATAGTCTGGAACGAGCTGCAGCTGGCATTGGCCTACATGTCAATGCAAACAAAACCGAATATATGTGTTACAACCAAACAGGCAACATTGCCACACTAGACGGAGCCTCTCTGAAACTAGTCGACAAATTCACCTACCTAGGAAGCAGCGTCTCATCAACCGAGAAGGACATCGACACACGACTGACGAAGGCATGGACAGCTATCGATAGGCTCTCGATCATATGGAAGTCGGACCTAACAGATAAAATGAAACGCAGTTTCTTCCAGGCAGCGGTTGTGTCGATACTGCTATATGGATGCACCACATGGACGCTTACAAAACGGCTGGAGAGGAGGCTGGACGGAAATTACACAAGAATGTTGAGAGCAGTATTAAACAAGTCCTGGCGACAACACCCCACGAGACTCCAACTATACGGACACTTGCCCCCCATCACAAAAACTATACAAGTTCGACGAACCAGACACGCAGGACACTGCTGGAGAAGCAAGGACGAGCTCATAAGCGATGTACTCCTGTGGACCCCCACTCATGGATGTGCAAGAGTGGGACGTCCAGCACGAACTTACATACAGCAGCTATGTGAGGACACGGGTTGTAATCCTGAAGACCTGCCGGAGGCGATGAATGATAGGGAGAAATGGCGAGAGACGGTCAGGGATATCCGCGCAGGCGGCGCGACATGATGATGATGATGATTAGTGCTGAACTGAATTGCTCAAAATAGAACTGTTTTTCACATCTAAACTGTGTACTTATGCTGAACTGAATTATCTGAAATAAAACTGTTAGACATTTAACTCTGTGTATTGCCCAGTCAGCTGGGGCTGTAGAACACACTGACTGCACCTCTGCAGAGGGGGTAAGACCCCCCCCTTAACGAGTGTCCTGGATATGACACTAAACAATCTGATGGTGAGGTTCCAGCAGTTCTGGAGCTTTGGGGAATGCGGAGTACCCCTTCATTGCCATCGCTCCCAGGTCCACTCTGGCCCGGAGTGGTAGCACCTGATAGGGCCCTATCTATGGGTTAAATAGAACTAACAGCATACTTATGCTAAAATGAATTGAGTAAACTGAATAGCTTGAAATAGAAACGTTTTTGACTATTAAACCGTATTTACACTTAAACTGCGTGTTTATGCTTAACTGAATTATTTGAAATAGAACTGTTTTTCGACATTAAAACTGTATTTACACTTAACTGAATTATTACATATAACTGCTTAAATAGTTTGAAATAGAAATGTTTTTGACAGTTAAACTGTGTACTTATGCTAAACTGAACTGTTTTCAATAGAACAGATTATTTACATAAAAATGGATTTGGCGTTAAATAACCTACAAAGGTTGATATGCCATAAAACCAAACAAACAAACCAAACCTAAAACTATCTTGGGTGATATATCTATCTCAGTATTTATTAATGAACCGCAACTATAAATAAAGAAAAAGGACCTTTGTTTTTCTTAAACTCTTTTGAAGTTGGCCTGCCATTTAAGAAAGAAAAACAACTTTATTACCCTTGCCCTTGAACTGATTGTGTTGGGTCCAGAAGAATCTTAGTTTCAATCCCTACTGGCTCAGGAGACTATTGTATCACAAAAGTTATGAACACATGTAATTATTAGATATTTAAAAATATACAAAAAATTAGGATTTTTGAAAATTTAATATCTAAATTACAAAACTTGTGAACCTGAGTAATTACTTGATGACTGAAGGATGATTTTCTCTCTAGTGAAATATAATCATTTAAGAAAATAAGAATATTTAGATACATATAAAACATCACGTTAGATAAAAAATTGGTTCATTAATTAATTATTTTACTTTAATTTGATGTACATCAACAGGATAGTTTAAAAAGTGAAATTTAATAACTTCTTTTATATATTTGAAATAGTTTAGCTCAATATTGGATCACAATCACATTAATGTCATTTTTCATACAACAAAAGATAAAACGTTTTGATAATGAAAACAGACTCAGCATTCTTTGTATAAATTTCTGACATGAGGAGTTATTATTTACATGAAGAGTTGAACCACTTCTAAATATCGCCTTAATGTTGTATGGACCAAAGATCTTTTGACTTTTTCTGATATGTCTGATGTATAGAAGACAAACTGTTCAAAAACTGATTCCCAGTTAATTAGTTTCAGTTGTAAAACTGTGTGTCACTTAGCTAAATCGTCAAATGCACTGAAGTTTGAATCATGGTCTGTGGGTGGAGGGGGCTCAATATTTACTAATCCTACTTCTTCATCACTCTCAGATAGAGTGTTGCTGCTGCTTATACCAAAGCTTGGTTCCTGCCAATTGTTTCTCTTTAATGTTGGATTGCCGCCATCATCTGCTGGTGGCAATGAACTGAACCAGGAATGCATGTCTTCCACATGCCAAGGAATACCATCAACATCTACCAACTGTGGACTGGTAATTCTAGTGATTCGACCTTTCACAAACTTTGTTGTACACCATCTGTGAGGGTTTGTTATCCAGACTGTGTCACCCACCTTTAACCGTGTTGATGTTATCTGGCTAGGCGGTGGAGCAGCATCAATTCCTTTGACGCGAATCCTGTATGAGTGTAACAGATTTGTGGGCATGGAAGAGGTAGACACATCATCCCTGGATATGATGTTGTACCAGTACATGGCCTCCATAATGGTACAGTTTTTCTGTGTAGTGATTCATTTGATCGACCGATGAGACCTCATCAATACCATTTCCAGATGGCTTGTATGCATAGTGCGGATGGAACTGGATGCCCTATTCATCCTTGAATCATCTGAATTGTTGACTACAGAACACAGTATCATTACCAGTCAGGATCTCCACTGAGGCACGTTAAAAAAACACACTCAAATTGCTGAATCACATGCGCTGTGTCTTGTTGGATTAGCGGCTGCCAGATTGAAAACTGCATTCAATCGCAGTCGATCAGGGTCAAGAAATGGTGACCATTGTAGTGTGTGATGTCCATGCCCAGACAACTCCAGATCTCATGCACACCAAGTCCTCCCTTCTGCCATCGTACAGGAGCTGGGTCTATAGATAAGCATTGCTTACACCTTTGAACAACCAATCTCACTGCTGCTCTTGAGATGGATAGATTGATCCTATGTGCAAAATATTGTGTGCACTTGACTCCAGGCTTCCCACTATGCCCATGAGTTTCTGCTAACTGTGCCAGGCTCAGGTCTCCTACAGCAAAAGCACACTGGCTGATTAGGTTTGATCTCCTTCATGCTATTGAGCCACCTACGGGGGACTCTGGTCAGTGAGTCAGCTTGGTTCTGGTGGGATTTGACCAATGCTATATCGACCAAAAGGTCATACTCCTTTACAACAGAGGTCAGTGTTTCTAGTCATCGCCATATGAGCATCTCACTTGCAGCTTTGGTGTTCCACATTATTGTGGTCTGCTACTTTAATGTAAGGTTAATTCCTTTTAGCAAGGCATTCAGCTCCACCACATTGGGTGCTTTTTTCAGGTTGCAGCTCGCATGCATCCTTGATGATGGCTTCCTTAGCATTGAGGGCCACTCTCATTACCAGCTAATTCGCATCTACCTACATGTCTAGTTCCTTTGCATCTATGCATCATTCTCCTTGGGCAGAATCCAGCTGCTTTGCTCAGATGAGAGTGTCTGATATCATTCGCTTCAGAGGAACATCACAAATCTTGTTGTCCCAGTTTTGCAAAGCGGCAGTGGCCCCTCACTTGATGAATCCAGTCGCCACATGCAGCCACCTACACACAGGAAAGTGATCTACCAGCTGGCCACACATGGAGAAAACACCTCTCCGCATCATAGGCATGGCATCGTCGACCATGTTGCTTCCTCGACACCATTGCAGCTGACCACGCTCCCTCCAGACTTCCAGTCCCAATACTCTGGCACCGTTTTGCAGCTTCTCTGGGTCTTTGCTAGTAAGCCTGTAGAGTTCCAGACTCTGCTGATGCCACATCCTCATTGATGAATGTATTGTGGATGTATGTCGGTGTTGCTCTGTTTATTGTTTCATCCTGTGCCAACACAGCCTTTAGTACAGATTGCATTATAAGGGGTGCCTATTCAGGCTGAAACCCAACCTGGTCACTGTCTGGTAGGGCCACAGATTTCTCAACATGAATCTGCTGGTATGCCTTCCTGAGGTCCAGAATAGATACATTCACACTCTACTGTCTCCATTCTCACAATTTCTCTGCATATACATCAGCAGTGCCTATGAATGGGTCAACATAGGTGTTAAGTTCTTGATTATCCATCACAGGATGTTCTTGATGCTTGTTAGTACAGCCATCAGCGGTATCAACCCCTTGGGCAGACCAAACTCCTCATTGCTGTAAGGTAACAACCAACCACTGTCTATCCAAGTCTGCGATTCACTTTCACACTCTTCCCTTAATTCGCTGGATACTGGATATTTGGAAATCCAGTTCACAAGTTTTTCTGGTGCCCAACCAGCCAACCACTTTCCGGCTGCAACCCAAATTCCGTACTGCTCATCAAAGTCTGCTTCGTTAATGCAAATTGCTGTACAGACAGGTCCCAACTTTTCAAACTCCACACTTCCTCACTGCGTGATGTGAACTTTGCTGAGCACCTTGATGGCATTGATGCCAAGCAACAGGTCAAAATCCAGTTGCTTTCCTTGCATAACCAGCACCTCTATTGTGACGGTGCTACCGGTTGCTGTGCAAATTCTAATGGTGCCATTACCGCAGCAGGCCTGCTTAGCTTCAATTAATGTGGTCACCGCCATGTCCTGCTTCGACCAAGGCCAGCACAACTCTACACTCAAGATGGACTGTGAACACCCAGAATCAACTAGGGCTGTACATGGTGTGCCGTGAACATGGACAATGACAACAAGTAGCGCTGAGTTTACTTGCTGTATAAGGAGTAGACAGGCACTGATATCTCGTCCCCAACCATGGCAATTTTTGACCTAGTGACTGGCTTGTTGCATCGATAGCAATGCATGTGAGTTGCTTTCGTCCTCTTTACACAGTCCCTCGCAAAGTGATTGGGACCATTGCACATGCAGCACATGATGGGTGAACCTGTGTCTGGAGTCGACCGAGTTGTTTTTTTTGGGTGGGGTTGCACCACAGCAACAACTGGTTCTTTTTCTACCACCTAGTCTATCATAATAGCCTAAGCTCGAGCTAATAGCACCTCAAAGGATGTATCATCCATCCTGGCTGAGGACCTCAGAATCCTTTTCATAGGATCAGTAAGTTCCCACATGAACACCCACGCCATCACACTGTCAGGCATTCCTCCAAAAAGAATTGGTAATTTTTGAATGTATGCCAAATACACGTTGTCTCACCCAGCTGTAATACGTGTGCCTCAAACTGTTCATACACCATAAATTTATCTACGGCAAAGGCTGTCATCAACACTGTTGGAGGTGCCTATGGTGTAATGGTTATCGTCGTAGGAAATGGACACGGTGACACGAGTTCAAACCTGGACGAGACTGATAGCATTTCACATAGCTCTAATACCCTTGGGAAAGATATGAATCCAATTATTCTCCCTCCAGCTATGGGTAAATTGTAGGACAGACTGGGTTCTTCAGCCTTGGTGAAGCAACTAGTCTAAGAGAAGGAAAAACTCTGAATTCAAAACCTGTTAAACTCCACTTAAAAATTGACCTTGTGTCATATCCTGCCCGAGTGGAGGGGTTGGGTAAATAGGATCAACACTTCCTTAATCTGAGCCACGTCCGATTTCTCATCTTTGGTCGGTTGTTGGTACTATTTACCAACCCCTCCGCTCGGGCAGGATATGACACAAGGTCAATTTTTAAGCGGAGTTTAACAGGTTTTGAATTCAGAGTTTTCCTTCTCCTAGACTAGTTGCCTCACCAAGGCTGAAGAACCTAGTCCGTCCTACTATTTACCCATAGCTGGAGGGAGAATAAGGGGGTTCATACCTTTCCCAAGGGTATTTGCCCGAAAGTGAACGTAATAGCGCGACTGGAGTATGAACTCGCGTACTACGATTCCGCAGTTCATCGCTTTAACCATTACACCACGAGGACAACCCCCTCGGTCGGTTGTTGGTAGACAGCAAATACTCCTCTGGTCAGGCGAAGCCGGGTGACACGATCAAGGCACTCAATTCCTGACAGGTCACACACCAACTCCAACTTCTCTATCCATTCTACTATCGGCCCAGTCCCGTTGAACTCTGGAATGATCTTCAAGTTGAACTGTTGGTCCATTATTGCCGAAATAGCTTGTTTGAAAACTGATTCCCAGAAATCCGTTTCAGTTTTAAAACTGTGTGTCACTTAGCAAAATGTTCTTGTAGTGAAAATTGGGATGAAAATAGCCACTCACCTCAGCGCAAACTTCAGAGCATATGCTCCATGTGCAAGATTTATTTTCTTGACTGGAAAAAAATATGGCTGCCCCCGGCAAGCTTATATCGCAAATGGTCATATATCTTCACGTCGGCAGTCACATAAAACCATGGAGAGTGAAGATTCACTTGCAAATGAGGGCAGGCAGAAAAGGACATTAAAACAATGGACGTTGGTCACTCGCAATTCATTTTTGCTTTGGACAAGAATTGGTTAGAGGAGAAGCAGAAGTCAGTTTAAAGAGACAGTGAGAAGAGAATTGTTAAATACAGAAAGGAGGTTTTGGTCAATCATTGCGGTTTGTTGTTGCTGAGAGACGTACTATCAGTTGTTCTGAGATTGTAGTATCTTTAAGATAACTTAATACTTCAGGAAGCAAGCATTCTTTCACCAGGCACAGTTCTCTGCTCAATTGCTGCTACTTTCACTGGTAATGTTGGATTTCAACAAGAAAACTTCTGGCAAAAGGCACCTCCTCACATGAATGCATCAGCAAAAAGAATCCCTCTTTCGACTGGCCACTAACCTGGTTTTTTATATCATTCATCTGCCCTTTCATGTAAATGAACTTATTGCATATATCAGGTGATATCCCGTGCACATGCCCTGCGGCCTTCACCAATGGCAACTCAACAAGCAAGATAACATTGGTGCTTGGCATCAGGTAGTTTACCGCCATTTAAATTACACAAACTTTTGTAGATTTCAATTTATTGTCTCAATCTGTTCCATTTCTGCTTGTGAAAGCTGATGTTATGTAACATATACAAAATATGAATATACGGATACGTAAAATGTTCATATGCATGGAAATCCCGAAACACTGGCGACTTCCTTTGTTCAGGTACAAAACGTTTATTAACTTTTTTTGACTTTTAGTTTTTTGACATGAGGAGAGAGTGAGAGAGAGAGAGACAATTTTTACAATGCTGACTGTTCCTACATCGCCCTTCAGTCAACTCCCCAGCTGAACTCTCAGCCCAGAATCAGAATCTCAACTCACTGACCCAACAAACGTGCGGCGCATCCTGTAGACCCACAAACTGGACTCGCCTTGCCCAGCTTCAAATCTCAACTAGCCTCGCCAAGAGACAAATCTCAACTAATTGCTTTTTCAAAAATCACCAAAATTCTCAGCCCATCGCTCCCTGGCATGACGTCATTCCCACCCCCAGTCACATTTCTTATGTGGGGTTTTTATTATGACATTTGTGATTGTCACATCCTCTGTGCGCGAGCGTGAACTGTACTCAATGTGTGCACCTTCACTAAGCCTAACCAAACTGAATGATAAGATATAACCAACGAAAAATGATAATATAAAAGAAAATCCTTCCGCAATTATATAACAGTTATATTTACAGGGCAGTTGTTATGCTGATCATTTGATATGTGTCTGAGTCATCACTTACGAGTGTTGTTTACATCACACAATTTCTTTCTTTACACTGTATGGAAGGTGAGAATTAAAGTTCAGCTGTTACCTGGTGAAATACATCTATTAACAATTTATTGGAACTTGTGAACTGAATGGGGAAGTCAATTTTCTGTGATGAGTAATCATCACAGAAAATTGACTTCCCCATTCAGTACAGTTCACGCTCGTGCACAGAGGATGTTTTATTTTGTCACGATGTAACTAATGCCCAGGGTAAAAATAGCACATAATATAATTAGAGATGATGATTTTATTATATCAGTTAATTATTTTATTTATAGTGATAAATTGGAAGTTTGCTAAAAACTTTGAATGGAAGTGTAGGTTGCAAAGGTCATATGTGTGCATGTGTCAGGATATCATATTGACAGGTTGTTTTGTAAATCATCTAGGATGATATATTGGAAATTTGTTTTGAAATCATTGTTGTAAGCCAGATATTAAAAAGTAAACATTATATTACATGACTTAGGAAGGTTTCAGTTATGACATCAAACTGGAAAGTTAAAGACATGTTCTTATATCATTTGAGGATGAGATAGTATATTCCTTAAGCAGAATTTTTAGTTTAGAGTTGGGCAGTTGAGTTCAGAGTTGTGGGTTGGTTGAGTTTAGAAATTTGAGCCTTCTGGGGGCAGAAGTTGGTTGAGTGAGAAAAGTGCAGTTGGTATCTTTGTAACATAGCCATACATAAATATGTGAAATGTACGTAGAATGTTCATAACTCATATATAGATCCCAAAACACAAAAAAAAACAACACTTCCGACTTCTTAGTTCAGGTACGAAACCTTTTATTACCTTTGAGTTAAAAGGTTTTTCGACATGAGAGAGAGGCACAATCTTTCTATGCTGACTTTTCCATCTGCCCCTCCACCACGTGCGGCACCCAGCTGCAAGGCCTCGGCGAGCCCCGAAAGTCAACCATCTTCTTCGGACGCTAAAATTCGACTCTTCCGTTCGGAGGCAGGAACTCAACTAACTGACTTTTCTCAAATTTCAGCCCATGCTTCCGGTGCGTGACGTCACTCACATCCCTGGTCTCATTCCTCGCTGGGATTTTTATTTTGACATCTCTGAATGACACATCCTCCCTGCGTGCGCGTGAACACCTACGCTCATGTTTGCACCTAACTAACCCATGCACTAAGTGAAAGGTTCTCAGCCTAACTAAACCGGAAGGCAAGATATAGATAAAACAAAATCCCTCGGCCATTATATTACATCTTGTTCGTCTATCACCCATGAATTTCTCTGCTTTTCTATGTATGAACTAATCTTTTACTCTGTTTCTTTCGTGTTTTGGATGAGGATTGCTGAATGAAATAAACTTTTCGTAGTAGAGTAGCTTTGTATTTTGTGAAATATAACACCTTTGCATATTTATGACCCCATTATGTAATACATTGGCTGAATTGTATTTAAAGGAACAAAAGTCTATACCTTTAGGTAAAGGAGAAATAAGGTCCACCCTCAACTGAAAAAGAGTGAATTAATTAATAACTACAGGAGCTAAAAACAATAACATCTACCTCTGCTGATGCCATGTGTGTGTAACTTCTGTTTTCACATACAGTAAAATAATTCATTCACTTGTTATATATAGTGAATAGTCATAGCAAGTCAGAAAATTTGAGCGTATAACTCTGCTGTAGTTGGGGGTGTCCTCGTGGTGTAATGGTTAAAGCGATGGACTGCGGAATCGTAGTAAGCGAGTTCGTACTCCAGTCGCGCTATTACGTTCACTTTCGGGCAAATACACTTGGGAAAGGTATGAACCCCCTTATCCTCCAAGCTATGGGTTAAATAGTACCACTACTGTTCTTCTAGGAGAATAGCTTTGGCATTAAATAACCTACAAAGGTTGATATGCCATTAAAAAAGAAATCAATCAATCAATTTGCTATAGTTATGATGGATAATAACCATTTGTATGTTAATTAATTGAATAACAATTTCCTTTTCAGTGATAATTAAACATAATCCTAATATGTCTATGATATACTTGTGAATAATATAATATTTCAAAAAGAAATATGCTACCAAATTTCAGTTCGATTCATTTTGTAGTTTTGTTTTTGATGTAGACCCAATTTGGGACCGCGAAAAGATAACTCGGAACATGGTATAAGTTTAAGGATATATTGAAGTAACAAGATACAGAGAAAAAGTAGTGGCGTAAGCTCGGCTTACTAGTCAGTCAAATATCCAGTCTCTACAACTTATCTCTCGATTAATATAGGACTTGGAAGAGTCCATCCATGGGGAAGTTAACTTTTTCGCTGGACAAAACCTCATCCAATGTAGGTCACCACAGATATAACATGGTCCTGGTGGTGGATTTTTTCGTCTATCCATACTTTGTCGTAAATATTTGGTCGCGCAATTTTACTTTTCTCTTTCTGTGGGGAATAGTATGTCGGTTTGCTCTTGATTTTTTTAAATATGAGCAACTCCCGATTCCTCAATAGTTTTAGATCCACTTTTAACAGATACTACCCTCTGGCAATCCTCAGCCAATTTTTTAAGGGTCAGACCTTGTTCGTTCTCTAATTTAGTTAACACACGGTGTCTAATTTCAGCGTCTCTTGCTGAGACCAGACCCTGCGCAAAAATAAGACATTTGAAGTCGTCTGCAGTTAAATCTTCTAACTTGAAATTGTTACAGTGTTTATTTACAGTCGCCGCAAACATCAAATAATCTTGTTGGTCATCCTTATATATATTAAGGCATTTTCATCTCTTATGAAAAAGTGATGTGTTTGGCCCAAATAGTTCAAATAATAATTTAACTGTTTCTGAGAACTCCAGATCCATTGTTTTGTTTTTTTTTTTGTTTTTTGTTTTTTTTGAGGATAAAATCAACGAACCTACTGTGTTCAGTTGTACCCAATTTCCTGAGTAATAAACGTACCTTTTTTCTTTTGTTTGACCATTCTTTGCAGTCGACGTTAAATACGTCTTGATATCATCTGTAGAATGCATCAAAGGTTTTGTCGTTTTCTGGTACATACTCAAAAGTTTCTATGATACTGTACATAGTAATATCATTCTCAGGAGCTTTAGTGCAGTTTAACGATTTTAATAGTAACTCTTCCATTTGTTTCTGTCATTCTTCACTTTTCATTAATGCTTGTAGGAGTCTTTCCTCATTTCTTTGTTGTTGTAGTTCTTTTTGTTGCTGTACCCGCTGTTCTTCCATTCTCTGTTGCCTTTCATCACTCTTCTGTTGATGGTCCATCTGAACTTTTAACATTTGTACAATTATTTTCTGGAAATCCTCTATTATTGGATTACAGAAATTTTTGTAATATCCAAACAAAATTGACAATGGATTTTTTATATGGAATAAGAGAGAGCAGACACAAAAAAAACAGTAATCACGTTTTTTTTTCAACACATAACCAAAAGGGGAGGGACAACAAAGATAAATAAAAAAAATTTAGTCAAGCTTTTTCCTTTTTTTTTCTCTTTAAAATACCATCGTTCTGCAATATTCATGCGACCATTTAGTAATTTTTCCACACTTGTTTTTAGCAAAAAAAATTATTTCCTGGTGTGGTGTTGAAATTTGTTTGACATGATTTTGACTAGAGCAAGTTTTTGTTTCTTTGATTGGGGTACTCTGAAATTTGTTGGCAGACTTTGAAGTGTGGGGAGGGTGGACTTAGTTCAAATGTTGATTGGTTTTTATGTTGGTAGAACTTGTTTTTTCTGTTTAACAAAAACTGGTTTTAATTTCCAAGAATATTGTTTGGTAATTTTGAGGAGGGGTAACTTTTATGCACGAGATTTCTGGTCGCCCGTTGATTTAAGATCAACTAGGTTTGACTAGATTTGAAAACTCATTTGTCTAATTTGACAGTTGATGTATAAATCCACTGGAATTTTGCATGAGTACGTAAACTTGAATCCTTGTTTGTCAGTTGATGTGTGAATCAACTGGGATATTTTTTGTGAGTACATAGTCTTGAAATCCTTGTTCTCCAGTTGAAGTGTGAGTCAAGTGGTTTTTTTTTGCTTTTGTGTGAGTATGTAGTCTCGAATCCTCGTCGCCAGTTGATATGAATCCAATTTGGGACCACGAAAAGATAACTCAGAACATGCTATAAGTTTAAGTATATATTGAAGTAACAAGATACAGAGAAAAGTGGTGGCGTAAGCTAAGCTTACTAATCAGTTGAATATCCAGTCTCTATGACTGGCTGACCATTCATCCCAACGACAAGAGGACTTGGCTCTCAATTAATATAGGATTTGGAAGAGTCCATCAATGGGTAGGTAACAGTCTCATAACAGTTTTATATATTGTTTGAACACAAAGATTTCTTTTAGAAATTTATTATAATCTGGGAAATTTCAAACAATTATTTCTCTATTTTCTTTTCTAGTCCTATTCATATTAAATGTGATATTATCACTTCAATAATTTTTGTAATATTGAGTCAATCTAACAACATAACAACAATATAGAGAGCATTCATCATCATGTCGTGCGACTAGCACGGATATCCCTGAACCTCTCTCCACGTCTCCCTATCATTCATTGCCTCTGGCAGGTCTTCAGGGTTACATCCCGTATCATCACGTAGCTGCTGTATGTATGTTTGAGCTGGTCGTCCTGCTTTTGATTGGCCATATGCAGGTGTCCACAGGAGTACATCACTTACGAGCTTGTCCTTGCTTCTCCAGCAGAGTCCGGCATGTCTAGTTCGTCTAGCTTGGATAGTTTTCGTGATATGTGGTAGGTGACCGTATAGTTGGTGCCTTGTGGGGTGTTGCTGCCAGGACTTGTTAAATTGTCATAAAAAAATTAATTGTATTAATTACAGAAATTATCACAAATATTTGCAGGTATTCTTAGAAATCTGCCTTTTTTCTTTGCTCAATCTGAAATGTTGTATTTATTTTAATATCTATCAGTGGCACACAAATATTTGTAAGAGTTGAATTTCCAATAACTTATTTTAAATTTTGTTTTCTTAAAAAAAAGAGAACATAAAAGCTAATAAATGAAAAGTATTTTTTCAGTATAATTTGTGGGGTTTAAGCTTAATGTTACGTTGGTATTACTTTGGTTGTGTTGGTATTACATTGGTTGCGTTGGTATTTCGTTGGTTATGTTGGCGTTAGATATCTGACTCCATATTTTGGTTATTTTATTTTACCCCCACGTTGTCTGGTCGGTGGAATGCCTTGCCCAAGAAAGTCCCAAAAAGAATTATACAAAAAGAAAAGACAGGACAGATAAGAGACGAAGACGTTTCTTTTATACTTTCCTTTATTTACTGGGTTCAACAAACATTCCGTGGATGAGGGAGTTTTTCCTGAATACATTGAAATGGTTGAATCCCCCCAGTTGTCAAAAATATGTTAAATCGTTTCATGTATGTATTTGTCCTCATTTGGTATTTCGCACTTCCATAAGGGTTAGTTTTCTTTTGGAAGTTTTGTCAAAGTCCGGTAAGGGTTAGTTTACGGTTCATTTGTGGGTCTTGTATATTTCAGCATAATGCTGACTGAGAGAGAGCTGCTACTGGGTGAAAGGGGCTAACCAACGTTACGTCCAAAGATGTATGCATGGTGCTCAGACATGCCAGCACAAGGTTATCAATCCGCTGGTCACTGCCTGAAAGAGAAAGATAATATCGTCCCCTTTGTCAAGAGGAATTCCTTTTTTCTTTACACATGCGTCATCTCCTTTTCTTGTTAGAGACCTCTGGGAGTTTCTGCAAATTTAATAGTTTTCTTTTTATTCATTTTTTCTAAAAATTTAATTAAAAATTTTTTTTTATTTATTTGTTCGTTCCTTACAAATTTCCATTTTTTTGCTCTGAAATAAAAAGAAATGTCTTTTTCTTTAATTAATCATTCTTTCCTTAAATGTTGCAAATCTTTCACTTTTTTCTTCTCCTTCCTCTTTATTTCTTTTTCATTTTGTGTTATTTTGGCATAACGATTTGGATGTTGATTGTGGGTGTGCAGGGATACTTTCAACTCTTTGTACAATTTGGTCAGAATGAGTATGGGAATAGGCTTGAGAAATGACCGATCCATTGTTTATGGATATCATCATCAATTTGCACAGCTTGCACAAATTTCCTTGACTCTCTCCATCCATCCCTATCTTCCAACACTCCTGGCAGATCTTCCAAACTACATCCTGTGTCCATGCCGAGCTATTATAGGTAAGTTCTTGTTGGTCAGCCAGCACTGGCATGACCATGTGAAGGGGTCGATTGGAGAACGTCACTTATGAGTTCATCTTTGCTTCTCCGACAGTGTCCTTGGTAAGAACCCCCCCCCCCAATGAGTGTCCTGGATATGACACTAAACAATCTGATGGTGAGGTTCCAGCAGTGCTAGAGCTTTGGGGAATGTGGAGTACCCCTTCATTGCGATCGCTCCCAGGTCCACTCTGGCCCGGAGTGGTAGCACCTGATAGGGCCCTATCTATGGGTTAAATAGAACTAACAGCATACTTATGCTAAAATGAATTGAGTAAACTGAATAGCTTGAAATAGAAACGTTTTTGACAATTAAACCGTACTTACACTTAAACTGCGTGCTTATGCTTAACTGAATTATTTCAAATCGAACTGTTTTTCGACATTAAAACTGTATTTACACTTAACTGAATTATTACATATAACTGCTTAAATAGTTTGAAATGGAAATGTTTTCGACAATTAAACTGTGTACTTATGCTAAACTGAACTGTTTTCAATAGAACAGATTATTTACATAAAAATAGATTTGGCATTAAATAACCTACAAAGGTTGATATGCCATAAAACCAAACAAACCAAACCAAACAAACCAAACCAACAGTGTCCCACATGTCTTGTTCCTCTTACTTGATGGTAAATAAGTAGCTGTACAGCTGTTGTTTTGTGGAGTGTTGCTTCCAGGATTTATTCAGTATAGCTCGTAGCATTCTTGTGCAGTTCCCATCTAGCTTTTTCTCTATGTGTTTTATCAGCATCCATGTGGTGCCTCCATACTGTAGCATTGACACCACTGTTGCTTGGTAGAAATCTCGTTTTATTTTATCAGATAGATCAAACTTCCATATATGATCAATAGCCTATCCATAGCAGTCCATGTCTTCGCTAGACGCATATTGACATCACTTTCAATAGATGAGATACTGCTGCCAAGGTATGTGAACTTTTCCACTAATTTCAGAGGACCATCATTTAGAGTGGAGATGGCTTATTCCTGATTATAATGCTGTTTTGTTTGTGTTCATGTGCAAGCTAATGCTTCCTACTGCCTGCTCCAGGCTATGCAGCTTGGTTTCGGCTTGGATAGGTGTATTTGAAAAAACTACTATGTTATCTACATAGTCTGTGTCTGTTATAGTTTCCGCAGGATGCAGTTTGCTTCTTGCTTTTTTTAGTGTAAAGCCATTTTCTTTTTCTGTCAATGTTCAAAGTACTTAATCTAGGCAAACTATAAACATACGAGGTGCATATGATAAATTTCCAGACTTTTTTCGTATGGGCATTTAAAATTGTTGTAGACTCTTGAAAATTCACTATGTTATTGCTATACATCTTATGAGATGACTGACCAATTTTTATGATTTCAGGTTCAAATGAACAGCTAAAGCAGGAATTGGAATACATCCTACTAAAGCGTGATTGTCACAGCTAGTGAATTTCAGAAATGCAATCTGACACTTTAGAAGAAAGATATGCAATAAAGTTGTGTTTTAAACTTGGAAAAAATGCCATAGAAACGTATGGAATGCTTCAGACTGCTTTTGGAGTATCTTGCATGAATCGAGCATGAGTTTTTGAGTGGTATAAGAGATTCAAGGAAGGCAGGGAGTCTGTGAGGGATGATGAGAGGTGTGGGAGGAGTAAGGAAGTCAGAACACCAGAGTTGATTGGCCAAAGGGTTAGGGTTAGAGTTACTATGCTGAGGTTTTAAGGGAGTTCAGGAAGAGATACCTAGGGAAGAGGCCAGCACTCTTGAAATTGGGTCAGTGGCATTTCCAGCAGGACAATACACCAGTCCACAACTCCATCCTTGTCACAGACTATTTGAGCAAGATGGGCACCAAGACAGTTTGTCACCCTCCCTATAGTCCAGACCTTGGTCTCTGTGACTTTTATTCCCTAAGCTCAAGGGAGGCTGTCGTTATGAGACAATTGAGGAGATAAAAGAGGCTGTGGTGAAGGTCATTGACACGCTCACACAAGAGGACTTCCATGGGCCCTTCCAGAAGTTGTTGGAACGGAACAACAAGTGCATTGCTGCTGGAGGAGATTACTTCAATGGGGACTAGAGTTTCATGTATGTATTATCAATAAAAGTGCCCATTTGAAAAAGTCTGGGAACTTATCGTAGACACATCGTATATGGTACTAATGTATCTTTGCAGAATTCCAGTGACAATGTTGAAGAAGTCTGTCTCCATTTGGTGAGCAAACTTTGACTCTCTTGGTTCTATAGAGAATCACTATGTCTGTAACAGTTTCTTTGGGAGACCATTACCTAGAAGTATTTGCTCTGTGTATCGAATCAAATGCCTTGGAGAAATCTACAAGCAATAGAGTTGCCTCGAGATTTTTTGCATGAATTCCTTCGATGATTTGAAGGATTGTAAGGATCTGTTCTTCGAAAACCCTAATGATTTTTCCTAAGAATTTTCTCAATTTCAGGTTTGATACAATTGAGAAGCAAAGCATTATAAACCTTAGCTGCTATAGAGTTAAGAGTTGTGCTTGTGTAGTTCTTAACACCCCACAAAGCACCAACTATACGGCCACCTACCTCCCATCACGAAAACTATCCAAGTTAGACAAACCAGACACACAGGACACTGCTGGAGAAGCAGAGACGAGCTCATAAGTGATGTACTCCTATAGACCCCCACATATGGCTGATCAAAAACAGGATGACCAGCTAGAACATACATACAGCAGCTATGTGAGGATATGGGATGTAGCCCTGAAGACCTGCCTGAAGCGATGGACGATGAGGAAAAGTGACGAGAGAGGGTCAGAGATATCCGTGCTTGCGGCATGACATGATGATGATGAGTTCTTGGTGATTTCGTGGTCACCTTTCTTAAGGAAGGGGAGGATATAACTTTTATATCCATTAATAATGAAACCTGCTATATATAGAACATAAATTCTGAAAGGAATTCATTTTTAGAGTGTTCCTTATACATGTATAAATAAGTATATATACACAGATAACAATTTTTCAGTATCTCTAGTTTTAAAATGCAGGCTTCAATTGTTCCTGTTCAGTGACATGTGTAAATAAGCATATATACACAGATAACAATTTTTCAGTATCTCTAGTTTTAAAATGCAGGCTTCAATTGTTCCTGTTCAGTGACATGTGTAAATAAGCATATATACACAGATAACTATTTTTCAGTATCTCTAGTTTTAAAATGCAGGCTTAAATTGTTCCTGTTCAGTTAAGTAAAATCTTAAATGCTTTTGATCTACCATTTCAGTGATCTAACTACTGCGGCCATCAGGTTATTGATGAACAAAATTAGGCTATTAATTCATTCTCCAAATCCATTAATTTTTCTTTTGTTAGTTTAACTCACCAGTTTAGTAACATGTTGTACAAATTGAATCTCTTCAGCAATATACCTATTTCATCTCTAATTATTAGGAAGAGTTTGTTGGTACTTTATAGACTGCTAAATGGTTTGAGATAGACCTGCCAAATTTGTATACTTATGAATCTGGGAAAGGTTTTAACATTAAAATGATGTTCCTCATGGGGAAAGGATGCTGTCATTGAAAGATGGAGAAGAGATCTCAATATCAGCTGAGAGATGCAAATAATTGAACAGAATTAAAATTCTCAAATTTCAAATGAAAAAAATTAACAAATAATTATTGTATTTAATTAAAAATTACTAATTACATTTATAGGTGGTTCTTAAAGTTGGAGATTGAAAATATTTTCGTGGCAATATTGCTTATTTAGGCAAAAAATATAAATGGGTTCCACATGAAAGTAATATGGGTTGGTATTCAATTCTTTTTGTCAAGAAATAACTTTTTGTTATTTCTGCAAATCATGAAAGTCACTAGTGATAACAAATATGTTAAATCATGCAAGTTACCTCCCCTGATACTCTCGAGAAAAAAAGTGTGTTTTTCTGGGACCGGATGAGAAGCGACAGTCATACTTGTTTATGTGATAGGGGAATGAGGACTGATAAAAAAGGGCGTCTCTCCGTATACTGAGTGTTTTAGTCTCAATTCTTTATATTTAACAAAATAGATTTTAGTTATGAGAATCTCAAATTAAGAAAATTTCGTCTAAGTTCATAACAACCTTCAACATAAATGCAAGCTAATGAGGAAATAACTTCCCTCTATTTAATGGGATTCAAAGGAAACTTTTTATTACAAATTTCTGAGTTTTGGAAAAAACTGTTATTGTGCAATTATAGATTAAGCAATTGGTTCATTTAAATGATACATTGGAACAAAGATATTTTTTTCTTTGCAAGAAAGACAACCAGTGATTTGGTTGCTTGTCTTGATGTTGCATATGTGATATGACAAATAATCATAAAACTCAGGGAGGTGTCCTCGTGGTGTAATGGTTAAAGTGATGGACTGCGGGATCGTAGTAAGCGAGTTCTTACTCCAGTCGTGCTATTAGGTTCACTTTCAGGCAAATACCCTTGGGAAAGGTATGAACCCCCTTATCCTCCCAGCTATGGGTTAAATAGTACCACTACTGTTCTTCTAGGAGAATAGCTTTGGCATTAAATAACCTACAAGGGTTGATATACCATTAAACAAAGAAACCATAAAACTCAGATGGAATGTTCTCTGTAAGCAGCATGTTCTTTAGACATTCAGTGATTTTGCTGATTTTCTTCCAGTTGCAAATTTAACATGACAAATGGTCATGAAGCTTAGATGGAAAGTTCTTCCATATGCAGCATATTCTTTAGACATTCAGTTATTTTGCTGATTGTCTTTGTTGTAACTGTGACATAACAAATGATTATAAAACCTGGATGGAAATTTCTTTCATGTACAGTTATATTCTCAAGATTTATCTCACTTTCAGACCACCAATTTTACTTCATTTCATGTTTGGATTTCTTCTCTGATTAGCAATTTTAACAAATTCAAAAAAATTCCCCTAGGAATTCATTGAATCAAAAATGGAATCATTTTGCATGTTTCAATACAAGATTTTTTCTAACAGTGAGGAAGGTCTTAGTGAGTCAGGGAAAATACTTTGGTGATAAAAAAATTTTGTCAAAAATACTTGCAATTTTGAATCAACCTTATATATAGATTATAAACTGGTACATGGAACTATCATATATATATATATAAAAATAAAAGTTGGCAGCCTTAGTCGAGTTTGACACAAAGTCTCCCTTTTCAATAGCTACTGCACCGAGGTGTAGGGGAAGGGTACTACTCGTTTCCCTGGATTGCGCCACTTTACCCTTACCTTATTGTGCTGAGTGTTAAGGAAGGTGGTATCAAGTACCATTTTTTGAGTCTTTGGTATGATTTGATCTTGACCATTAGTGAAAGTCTTTGATTCATACCAATGCTCTTAACAGGATGGAAATAAATTTATTATCCTAATGTGACCGAATAGTGTTTTTTTCTTGAAATAATATATACATTATATATACATATATATATATATATATATATATATATATATATATATATATATATATACATATACTTTCTTTAAAGAAAAAACCAAAGACCGGTTATTTTAGGATTATAAATTTATTTCCGTCCTGTTTTGTGTTTCGTTCTCTACTAGGAAAATTTAAATGTTCAGCTTTTGAATGATTTTCTTGTCCTGAAGGAATTACACCCAAGTCTGGTTTAACTGGACCGAATAATACCTACCTATATATATATAATGAATTTTTATTAACCTAAAAAAGAATCATTTTATCTTCCTTGAACTAGTTTTTTTTCCAGTGACTAATGATTTAAACACAGCCAGCTGTCAACCATTGTTAATAACTAATTGCTTAATATTCATTATTAAATTAACACCTTTTTTGTTGGAAAGTATTATTTTTTCTACTTGAGTGAGTGCTTAGAATAGAATAGGATTTAATTAGAGGATTTTTTTTTGTTTTGCTTCGTAATGAGAGAAGAATGAAGAGAAGTGTTTTTTAATAACCAGAAATAGAAATAACTGCTCAGTTTTTGTGGCCACTAATTGTCAAAGATAATTCAATTCATTGTCTTTGAAAATTGTTTAATGAGAGGATTTTTTTGTTTTGCTTAGTAATGAGAGAAGAATGAAGAGAAGTGTTTTTTAATAACCAGAAATAGAAACAGTTGTAATATATTAACGTGACCTGCAGGTGTGAATACGGCGGATGTTGTTGACAAATAGATTGATAAAACCGGTGTGATCACCGAAATGTCATCATGTCCACAGGTGTTGTGTATCAGAGGATGTTGACAGGATCATATCCGCTCAAGGATAATATCAACAAGGTGATTGCCGAAATGTCACCATGCCCACAGTTGTTATGTTGAAAACAGGTGCATCTGGTCGAAGATATCGGAAAATCACCGAACAGTGGGCATCGTTGAATTTGGTGATAGTGGCAGATGCGTATGCTCACAGAACTGGGCTTGGGCAAGTAGCCAATGGGAAGCAGACAACATAACCAATGAAGTGAGATGTGGGCATAACCATGGTTAACGAAAAAGAGGAATTGCTGCAGGTCACGTGAGAATTGTAGACTATGTAAGTTCCCGAATTTCGGCTAAAGTCAGTTGTTCACTGGCTTGTTTGTCTCCCGACATCTCCTCCGTGTGCGCGAACTCTCTGCGATTACTTTCTGCTCCACACAAGTGTCATCGCTGAAAATAAAAATATAATCTTATATTTTTATATACATACGTGTTCCTCGTTGTTAATAACAACACTGTACTATACAACAATAGCTGCTCAGTTTTTGTGGCCATAATTGTCAAAGATAATTCAATTCATTGTCTTTGAAAATTAACCAAATTTTTTTTGGGGGGGGGTTGTTAATCATATATTGGTTAGTCAGAAATGCTTTAGAGGTTTACTTTCATTCTTTATGCATGAGAATTATTTGTAGGGCAATTAAATTGTTATTATCTAAATTATTTTATGAAACGATGGTTATGAAAAAGATTGTGAAATGGCCAGGTACTGTTTGGCTTTGTTAATCAAAAAACTGAATTTAAATCAGCAGTTTAAAAGTAGTCTGTTTGAAAATCTATGTAAATATGTTAAATCTGCTTATTTAATATATACGAGGTGCATACAATAAGTTTCCAGACGTTTTTTGTACGGGCATTTAAAATTGTTGTAGACTCTTGAAAATTCACTATGTTATTGCTATACATCTTATGAGATGACTGACCAATTTTTATGATTTCAGGTTCAAATGAACAGCTCCAGCAGCAACAGGAATACACCCTACTAAAGCATGATTGTCACAGCTGGTGAATTCCAAAAATGCAATCTGACACTTTAGAAGAACGATATGCAATAAAATTCTCTTTTAAACTTGGAAAAAATGCCATAGAAACGTATGGAATGCCTCAGACTGCTTTTGGAGCATCTTGCATGAATCGAGCATGAGTTTTTGAGCGGCATAAGAGATTCAAGGAAGGCAGGGAGTCTGAGAGGGATGATGAGAGGTGTGGGAGGAGTAAGGAAGTCAATACACCAGAGTTCATTGGCCAAAGGGTTAGAGTTAGGGTTACTATGTTGAGGTTTTAAGGGAGTTCAGGAAGAGATTCCTAGGGAAGAGGCCAGCACTCTTGAAATCAGGTCAGTGGCATTTCCACCAGGACAATACACCAGTCCACAACTCCATCCTTGTCACAGACTATTTGAGCAAGATGGGCACTAAGACAGTTTGTCACCCTCCCTATAGTCCAGACCTTGCTCGCTGTGACTTTTGGTTATTCCCTAAGCTCCAGGGAGGCTGTCGTTATGAGAGAATTGAGATAAAAGAGGCTGTGGTGAAGGTCATTGACACGCTCACACAAGAGGACTTCCATGGGGCCTTCCAGAAGTTGTTGGAACGGTACAAGAAGTGCATTGCAGCCGGAGGAGATTACTTCGAAGGGGACTAGAGTTTCATGTGTGTACTATCAATAAAAGTGCCCATACAAAAAAGTCTGGAAACTTATCATATGCACCTCATATCTAGTGTATCAGTATCATCAGAAATTATGGCATGATTGAAATTTAAGTGAAAGTGAATTTTAACATGTAAGTTTTTAGATATTTTCTTAATAGCACAAACTGTTCTTTTCATTCGTCTATTAACTTACATTTCCTTGGTTGATAATTTATTTAGAGCATTTTCAACTCATATCCTTCTCCAAAACAATCTTCAACTGTGAATGTAAAAATATTAAACAAATGCTCATTAGAAATTACTTCTTGAACTACATTGTCAGTAAATAAAATGCATCATTAAAAATATCAACTCTAATCATATCTGTAGAAAGATATCACTGCAAACTGAATTTTCAGTCTACGAGTTCCAAATTATCAAAAGCAAATATCAGTTTGGTAGTAAGAGTAGGTGCAAATGACAATGTGAAATTGATCCTTGTATTCACTTTCAAAGCAGCCTCTGTTAGTTCAGCGACACTCCTTTCTGTTCTCTGTACACATCACACTAGAAGAAACAACAACCGAATCCAACGATCCGATCCTTGTATCGACTCGCTCCTTCCTCAAAGCGACCTGCTTTTATCAAGTCGGAGACCACGTCATTTGCATGCGAGCAGTGATAATTTGCGCGACTTTATGAGATTAGATGGTTATAAAAAGTAGCGGGCGCCATCTTGAATTTCTGTTTCCCGGCCTTTCTGAACAATGCACACGCGAGGTCGCTTAAAAGGTAAGCCCCCCTCTCCGTTTTCACAATTTCTGCCACAATATCAAACCAGCCCAGTCAGCTGGGGTGGTAGAATGTTTTCTTTAAAACTTGATATTAACTCACAGAACACATGCAACATCAATCACTAACTTTATTACAACTATGAAAGACTACTACATAGACAACAGACATAACTACGTATTTACAACTATCAGGTTAGATAACTCTGACTTCAACATAGCTGGTTTCTTTTGGTGAACTCTGAAGTTCTATTTAAAATAAATGATCTTTGAAAAGTTCTTTCATGCAACAGGTTTCTTAAACTTTCAGAAGAGGCTGTTACCTTTGTCAGGCAATCTGCAACCTGTTCTTTCTCTTTGATCCCTTAGGTTTGGGTCTCCTTCTTGCCATCATTTCTTTCACCCTAGTCACATCAATTCTCAGATGTTGGTCACTTACCAGATTTGATGAGTTTAAGGTCTCTACCAGAGATACGTCTGTTTTTGTGGCAAATTAGATTCACAGCCTGTACTTCTATTCTCTTTGTCCATGACTCCATGCACAGATCAAGTTGAAGGACCACTTTCCAAGGGGAACATTTTTTTTTTCTGTTAACACTGCTGAACACGTAACATCATGCATGATACGTCTCTTACTACTGCAGTCAACACTACTGTCAGGCTGGAAAATGTTGCACTATTCATCTTATCCAGCCAATCTCCAATTTGCATACGCAAAGCACGGCTATGTGCAAAATCAACACATGCGCACATCATTTCTGCCATCAACTTGATCCTGTGCTCTATGGCTCTAAGGCGGTCCGTGAGGGCATCCATACTTTTACATTATACTACCCCCTGATCTCATGATCACAAAGATGACGATGGCTGGTGCATCCTCCTAATTTGTGTGCTTCTTCTAAGTGGTATGGATGGGGCTTCATCCTCATCATTGACTGGATTATCACTGGGAAAATTTTCACTTCTCACTGTATCATCATCATCAGCAGCATCATCCGTAAAGCTTTCAGTGTCTTATGATGGCAGGGGTGGACCTAGTACGATTATTCTCTCACTGTTTGATGACGCGTCACTGTTGCTCTTCCAGCTGGTTCGGGTGCCTTAGCCTCGCAAAATATAATCCAGAGCCCTTACACGCATTTCAGTGTGGGTCAAGACTCTCAGTTGGAGATGCACAACCTGATTCAAAATGGGTCATGTTCCTTGTGTTGATGGTGTATAGTTAGTATGGGTTGATGGAACCCCACGCCAAATAAAGGATCTGCAACCAGTCATGGGGTCAAACAGTGGTTGCTAAATTGTGTACTGCAATGGATTAGGGTCAGGAAATGATTGCCATTGTAAGGGGTAATGTTCATGCCCACTCTCTCCCAATTATTCTCCCTTGATCCAGCATACTGGTGGTGGGAGGGTCAATTGACTTACTCATCTTGCTCTGTGTTAAATAAAAATCAACTGAAAATGAGAGGGGGGGGTAAAAATAAAGTTCAATGCCGTCCATGAAATAGGACAACAGAAACAAGTTCACTCATCTCTTCTCGTCACTTCCCTCTTCTTTCCTTCTGGTGTTATCACAAACGGAATTCACTCCACACGGCTTTGTCGTCATATTTCATTTCCCCCTGACCAACTCGCCACCCGTTTTTATGCAGCCAGGGACGGTTGCTAAATTTGCATAAGCGTCCTCTAGCATCAGTCAACCTTTGTAATCAAATGAACTCAAATTTACATCCACTGTTCTGCCTGCATATACAACACACTACTTTTCTCTTTGAACAGTGGAGACTGATTGGTTCATCAGAGATGGCTGGCTGCTCGTTCTGCCTTTCAATTCCGCTACACACTGTTTCACAATGCTTTGCACCGCTGCCTTTGAAACCGCAGGGTTAATCTGCCAAGCAAAGTACAAAGTTTGCCTGATTCCCGGATGTTCACTGTTTATGAATGGCCACCAGCCCTTCCACGCTTATTGCTGCGACACACATCTGCTTCACGGGCTTTACAGTCTTCTTGATACTATGCAACCACCACTGAGGAACTCTCGTCAAAGAGTTGGCTCTGTTACTGTCAGATTGGACCAGCAATACGTCAATATTCAAGCTGTATTCATGAATCAAGGCCAGAAAGGTATCAAGACACCATCATATTAGCATTTCATTTGCAGCCTTAGTGGCGAGACACACCTTTTTAGTTAGTGAGTCAGACAGCCACCCATGTACACAAGCTGAATCTGTGAACAAATGTAGTATCGCTGCTTTCCACTGAAAGGCAAGGTTGATTCTTTGTAAAACTGCATCCAGCTCTGCCAAATTTATATGTTTTATATTGTGTTCTGGGCGCAGCCAGTACATATCTTCTCTTTTGATGCATGAACAAATTGCCTATGTAATTTCTCAGCCTTACTTCTTTCCTCCTCCCTTGAACATCTTTAAGGCCTTGCCGTGTTGCACAACATTCACCTCTAAAAGCATATTAGTCTATGGAAGATTATAATGTCCAAAAATCATACTTTATAATTTTATATATCTGCCTAAAATCCAACAGCATTCCAGCAATTTTCATCAATTTACGGCTCAATAATAAATGTAAATCATTTTTTACCATACAATATACTCTAACACCTTTTATACTCCTTATAGTCGCCCAGGCGGCAAGGACTGTAGAATACACCGACTGCTTCTTTGCAGAGGGGTAAAACCTTCCCCCTAATGAGTGTCCTGGATATGACACTAAACAATCTGATGGTAAAGTTCCAATAATACTGGAGCTTTGGGGAATATGGAGTGCCCCTTCATTGCCATCGCTCCTAGGTCCACTCTGTCCAGGAGTGGTAGCACTTGATAAGGGTCCTATCTATGGGTTTATAACATGAGGTCAGGTATTACCATTTTTACAAAATGGCAGTTGAGGTTGTAGAGTTCTGTTGCCTCTTGTTGTATTAAAAGGAAGAACAAATGAGTTGACGAAGATATTGATAGTTTTCAATTTGGAAGTTTTATTAACAGCATGAGACAAAAAGAACCCTTGTGTTGTAAGTTGCAGGAAGAAGAAAAGGGTTGTAAGTGATAGAGCCGGTATTAAGATGCTGCATTCAAAGCAGGAGTTGAGATGCTGACATCAGGACAGGAATGCCCGTGGTGTAATGGTTATCGTCACAGGATATGGACACGGCGATACGAGTTCAATTCCTGGACAAGACTGATTGCATTTCACATAGCACTAATACTCTTGGGAAAGGTATGAATCCCATTATTCTCCCTCCAGCTATGGGTAAATAGTAGGGCAGACTAGGTTCTTCAGCCTTGGTGAGGCAACTAGTCTAGGAGAAGGAAAACTCTGAATTCAAACCTGTTAAACTCCGCTTAAAAAATTGACCTTGTGTCATATCCTGCCCGAGCAGAGGGGTTGGGTAAATAGGATCAGGACAGGAATAAAAATGCTGAAGTTAAAGCAGGAGTTGAAAATATCCAATTTGTTTCTCCAAGAATCCGTTGGTTTAGAAGGAAAGATGAATGATGAAAGAATGATTTCCCAGACACCAATGGTCCATAAATTGGGTGAAGTCTCCTCATGGTGCTTAGCGGACTGCTTGAAATACGTGAGAGAGAGTCAGTGAAGAAGAGTGAATGTGGTCTTTGACGTTGACTGGTCCTTCCTGCTGCTAGGAAGCGAAGAGAGAGGATATCAGGACAGGTGTGTCCTGCTCGAAAGGCCGGCTTGGAAGAGGGTGAAAGAATGTTACCTCGCCCTTTTTTAGTTGCCCGGAGAAGTGACCCGGGTAGAATGGCATGAAACATTCTCATTGGTTGAAAATATGAGTTTGGGACCAAAACAGTCAAAATATTCCTGTGCCAGACAATAATTTGAAATTCTTTCTGCTAAATAGAACTAAACCGGGGTTTCTTGACTTTACTGTTTTTTGCATTTAGACTGTATATTTATGGTAAACTGAATTGTTTAAAATAGACCTGTTTTGACATCTAAACTGTGTACTTATGCTAAACTGAATTGCTTGAGATAGAACTGTTTTGTCGTCTAAACTGTGTACTTATGCTAAACTGAATTATCTGAAATAAAACTGTTTTGACATTTAACTGAGTATTGCCCAGTTGGCTAGGGCTGTAGAATACACCGACTGCACCTTTGCAGAGGGGTAAGAGCTCCTCAATGAGTGTCCTGGATATGACACTAAACAATCTGATGATGAGGTTCCAGTGATGCTGGGGCATTGGGGAATACAGATTACCCCTTAATTGCCATTGCTCCCAGGTCCACTCTGGCCTGGAATGGTAGCACCTGATTGGGCCCTATCTATGAGTTAAATAGAACTAGCTGCATCCTTATGCCAAACTGAATTGTTTGAAATAGGAATGTTCTTGATAATTAAACCGTACTTATATTTAAACTGCATGCATATGCTAAACTGAATTATTTGAAATGGAACTGTTTTTTGACATTGAAACTGTATTTACACTAAACTGAATTGTTTAATATAGAACTGTTTTGACATTTAACTGTGTATAAACAAAATCTGTACTTATACTAAACTGAATTAGAACTGCTTGACTAAACTGAATAAGCTTGAAATAGAAATGTTTTTCACAATTAAACTGTACTTACATTTAAACTGCGTGCTTCTGCTAAACTGAATTGTTTGAAGTTGAACTGTTTTGACATTTTACTGTGTAAACAAAATCTGTACTTACACTTAGCTGAATTAGAATTGTTTGACAAAACTGAATAGCTTGAAATAGAAATGTTTTTGACAATTAAACTGTGTACTCATGCTAAACTGAATTGTTTGAAATAGAACTGATTATTTACATAAAAATGGATTTGGCATTAAATAACCTACAAAGGTTGATATGCCATAAAACCCAACCAAACTATTTCTTCTGTTATATCTGTAACATGACAAATGTCTACCAAATTGTCTATTGGTGGTATTTATTTTTTTATTTCTGAAGCATATAAATTCACAACTCTAACATAGAAAAATCTATACTAACATTAATAAATAAATTCAAAAATATTGCCTATTGTTGCTACTTTAAATGAATTATAATAATAGATGTATTGAAATCATATAATTGTATAAAAATAAACTTTTAACACTAATTTAAAAGCTGTGATTGAGAACCTCACTTCACTTGTAGAATATTGAAAAATTCAAATTATATTAAGTTTTTACAATGATGGTTTTAGTAATTATTAATTTGATTTTAGATTATGTTTGATAAGTATAATGGATATAAGTTTTCACAAATAAGATACAAAATTTTTGTGGGAATTTAAAAACAAAACCCAAATACCAATAGGGTATTTTAAAGAGGATATTGAAATATTTACCAATTTTCTATTCTTTTTTAAATGTTTAAAATTATTTATTCCATTACTTCTTAATCTCTTTCTCGCTCCATATCTATCTATCTATCTATCTATCTATCTATCTCAGTCTGCTCCTTATCTATCTATCTATCTATCTATCTATCTATCTATCTATCTATCTATCTATCTCAGTCTGTTCCTTATCTATCTATCTATCTATCTATCTATCTATCTATCTATCTCAGTCTGCTCCTTATCTATCTATCTATCTATCTATCTATCTATCTCAGTCTGCTCCTTATCTATCTATCTATCTATCTATCTCAGTCTGCTCCTTATCTATCTATCTATCTATCTATCTATCTATCTATCTATCTATCTATCTATCTATCTCAGTCTGCTCCTTATCTATCTATCTATCTATCTATCTATCTATCATTTGCTTGGTCACTTACCTATGGATTCCTAATAAATCATCTTGAAACTTTAGGGAGGAAAATTACTTTTACCTAAATTCTTTAGTCTTGATGAAACTTGGCATGAGAATTTCCTTGACAACAAGTAGTAATATTTTAATAACATCTGAAGTGAAGAATGGTGCTGTGACTCCCTATCTCTGCTTCATAAGGTGCCCCAAACATTTTAGTTTAAAACTGATCACAAAAGTCTAATTCGTCCAGAAGGCAAACAAAATTGCTATCCTCAGGTGTTTTCTCCCTCCCCCAAGAGAACTAGAGATTTGTAAGAAAATTAACCGAGTAGGACTCATTTGGATAGAAAGCAAATAGGGTATTTTCTAAACGTCCACCCGTTCAAGATCGTCGGGAAAAAATTCTAGTTATTTTTTTTGCGATTTGAACTAATTAGATACTCAAACTCACCGATTTTTTAAAATTTTTCAATAAATAAATAAAATAACTTTCACCTTCTAATAATCCAATGTAGAATGATCCCACAAAAATAATAAAAAGAAAATGATAATAATTCGACCTGTTTTTTCCAGAAATAGGTAATCATTGAATTAAAAAGTGAAAGTACCCCACCCCCATTAAATGTATAACAGTTTTTCCCCAAAATTAAGAAAAAAAAAAAAAAATTCGGTATTTTTGAGAGTCTAATTTATTCAAATCACAATAATGAAAAAAAAATCAAAATCAAAATTTTTTAGAAAAAAACTTTTCCCGCTTAACTTGAATGGGTGAACGTGTAGAATTTTACGACAAATGTTTAACAAAAGGTGCTTTGCTATTTTATTTTATTTTTTTTTATTTCGAGCAACGTTAGTTACTTCAGCTAGTTTGTTACCTACTGAAGTGGATTCACTGTCGCAAAACAATTCTATTTTAATATTTTATGACAAATTTTCAGATCGACTATAGAAAAAGTGTTTAAAAATTGCTTAGAATCAAACCAGAACGTAGCTAGTTTGCTAATCTTGTGATTAGCAAAGCTGATATTGGTGTACGAGTTGGATCATGCCAGATATAGTTATTTTGTTAAGTAAACACGATATGAACGTCGCTTTAATGAGATGATATTTTTATAAGTTTAGTAATCTGTTTTTTGGAAATAACATTTCATTTCCCCCCCCTCGCTTTTCTAGTTGGTAGTAATAGCATAATAGAAGTTAATAGTAAAATTTGTGGCAAATAAAATGTATATTTCGTCTATAACTGTAGTTTCGTTTTACCCCTGGAATTATATTTATATTGCTTGTCTCATTGGGCGCCCCATTCATTCGGCCTTGTGCCACATCGAAGCAAAGAGCTTTGTGAATTACTATATTTATATTGCTTGTGGATATCTCATTCATCTTAAATGCTCTAATATTTCCCTTGGTGTATGTGGCTTGTTTATTGAAACTTGGTAGTCAGAAGCCTGAGAAAGGAGTGGGGTAAAGAGTACGAGGAGTGAAACAATTAAACTTAAATGAACGTAGGAGTGATAAAAAAAAATATGTTACTTAGTTGAAAGCATCACCACCTTTAAAAAAAAAAAAAAAAATGAGTTATGTCGGGGGAAAAAAGTGGAGGAAGATCATGAACAACAACGACAAAAATCCTTTAAGAGAAGCGGTAACAATAGTAATTTACAAAGCTCTTTGCTTCTAAGTGGCACAAGGCTGAATGAATGGGGCGCCCCAATGAGACTCGAACTCACTCGTGTAGGTTTGCTAGTCTAGCTTGCTAACCGTTACACTAGAGAAGCGGTAACAATAGGTAAAGATAAGAAAAGTAGAAATATAATTCAATGGGCGAGGGGAAAAATTACCATGAAGAAAAACAAAGTCAAGAAAGAAAATATGAATTACGAAGTAAATCCAGTGAAAGAAATTAAGGAGAAAAAGAATGGACGCGCCTTTCAAAATAAGTTTGGTTTTACTATCACGACAATGTAATATGGTTGAATTCACTATTAATAGTGATTTGCAAGATCATTTTGGCCGTGTCGAGAGAAAAGAAGACAAGATCCTGGGAGAAAACAAAAAAACATTTTTGCTTGTTGTTTGCAACTGACTTTCCTTTCCACTTTATTAAGAAGTTGGCCTGTCATTGACACATGGATTATTTACTATATGGTGACTTAGAATAACAGACCGACTGAATTCATTTAATTGCTATTAGCACTCCTAAGAAATTTTACCATTTTTTAAAACGATAATGGTCTGGTAAAGCTAAATAAAGACTGCTACAACTGATATTTGCTTTGTTCAGCATAAATGCATAGTGCAGAAAAACAAACAAAAACAAACGTTGAGTTGTAAGGTTGTGTTGCGCCAATCTTGCAAGTAGATAAAAACAATTCCCACTTGCTTTGTAAAATGAGCATTTCGATATCTGGCTTTCACCTGGGTACTCGAATACCGACCACTGGCACCGGTAGAAAGTGCGTAAGTACTCTACTCACAAGTGAGCTTCAGTGAGTGTGTGTTGAAATTGGATAATCGAGATTATTACTGCTGGAACAAACACACCACTTAACAAGGGCAGCATTGCTACATTTATTTGGGTTTCTTTCTTCATTCTTTCGATCTTATTTCACCCCCCCCAAAAAAAAAATCACCAAGGAAATGGTGGTAGCGGGTTGTTATTTTCGTTGGTGTTTTTAATATTTACTGTTTATTTTTTAGTTCATTTTTTCTTCTTCTTCTTCCTCTTTTCTTAAAATGATCAAGTAAAAGAAAATTATTCTTTTTTCCCTTGTCTTGCATTATTTTTCGATCTTGTTACAAGATTTTATCAAATTTTTCCTAATTTATTTATTTATTTTGCTCAATTCCATTTTCGAATTTATTGCATGTGTAGAACTTGAAGAAAATAATTAAATTCTCTTGGTACATTCGGTTGTTATCCCTCGTTAGTTATCGTACAATATGCATCTGAGGTGGTTGAATATCAATTATCAGTGCCAGTAAAAACAAACAAACCAAGAACAAGACTTCGAATGTTGATTTTTACAAGGTAAGTTGGCAGCAACAAGATATTTTCTCCTACCCTCCGCCTCATCACAATTTGGCCCAGTGCCGGACTAAGCTTAGTAAGCTTTACTTATTTGGATGAGGAAGAAGCTGTAGTCTTTCAATATTGATCTTAATCTTATAGCTTTTTTTTTTTTTTTTAATTTTATTCATTTTTTCTAGTTCTGTCTTTTCTCTGTGTAGTAAATTATTTATCTTTTCCCTCTGTATCTTCTAGTTTCGTGATTAGGTTCCGGTTTGTATGTTCATTCACTACAGTCCGCATTCCATTTAGGGAGTGTAAAACGTGGGTGGGTATATTGAGTATTGATCTGTCTGTGTAAAAAAAAAAAGAAGTGTTTTGTGTGTATGCTACTCAGGATCCAGCTATAAAAAAGTGTGTTTATATATATATATATATATATATATATATATAAGATTTCGCACCTGCACATAGCCGATACATGCAAAGTCGTAGTTCCACCTCTACACAATCAACAACATTCATATCACCCCTCCCCAAAGCAGCAATACGCTGTAGTGGATGAAGAATGTGTTCTGCACGAGACACACACACATAGATGTGCCATTTTAACCGGACATGTCTCTTATGACGCATTATTTCTTTATCCTCTTTCCCTTTTCATACTCTTTTAAGAAAAAAAAAAAAAATTAACAGCCTTAATTTCTATTAGGAATCTAATATCATTAAGGTTGCTGTCCAGTTTTTACGTATCCGTGAAGATTATCGTCAAACTCGACTTTAGTTAACCACTCAAGACACTACCTCACTTTTCTGTTCTTTTTCTCCCTCTATCTCTTTTTTTTTCTTTCTTTTTCTTTAAGCTTTGCCACCATCTACGGCACCTTCATTCATTCATCAGATATCGAAAAATAATTTGTCCTCTTCATTCTCAACAACTGGACCTAACTAGACCATTATCATATCGTTAATATTATTTAACGAGATGTTTCCTTTACATCAACTATAAAGACTTTTCCTTTTTATTTATTTGTTTATTTTTTTAACTGGATGGACATAACGAGGGACCCTTACGTGAGCGAACAAACGTCGAACGATAACATCATTTTTTCCTTTCGAGGTACTGAAACTTCGTTTTTAACTGTTAGGGTCCGGAAGAGAAATTGAAAAAGGAAAAAAAAAAAAAAAAATCAAAATGAATTTAAAAAAATTTTGAAACAATTTTCTATATCTGCCAGATTGATTACTGCTATGGATTTTTTTTTTCTCCCCTGATTTTTATTTTTATCTAACGGCTACAAAAAAACACGAAATAAAATAAAATGTTTAAAAAAAAAAAAAAATGATTTCCATAGCTAACTTTCTCTTGGCAAAAAATACGATAGCTTATTTATTTATATATTTTCCCCCTCGAGAGATTTTTGTCAATACTACGTTTTAGTCATTCAGGTTTTAAACCTGAATTGATCACATATATATATATATATATATATATCCTGAAGTAGGGCTCCACTTGAATTTTTAGCCGAGAGAAAAGAGAAGTGTCTACTGTAGTTTGGGTTGTACTAATTTGGGGCTCTGCCTAGTTGCCAAACTACTTTCTTTGATTACGTATCGACACCTGCTTTTCTTTATGTATCCTTTGTTGAGTGAAAGACCTCAGCTGTTGTCCTACTGTGTCGATGTCTTTCTAATACACACTATTGAGCATACTAAATTAAAACAAATCTATATTTTTCCTTTCAAGGTTGTGTCTAACAAACATTGCTTTATAAATTCTTTTTTTTTTTTTTTTTTTTTTTTTTTCACTGCACAATAACTAGGCCTAATGTCGAAATCGATTATTATACTAATTTTGGTAAATTTTTCAATGCGTACTACTTTTTATTTAGAAAACAAGTCATTTGCGAACTAATTAAGCAACAAACAACAGGTGGTAAAATAAATTGACATTATAAACACGGGGGGGAAAATGTGGAAGTAAAAAGTACGATTTAATTTTTTAAAAATTGATGAAGTTAACCTTCCATTTTTCGCGCATACATAAAAAAAACAAAAAAAACGAAGTTTTATTTCAGCTTTTCTCGTTGATCGGTTTTTATTATTGTTTTAGTATTTATTTTCTAACCGTTTTTTTTTTTTTGTTTTTTTTTTGCTAATATTCGTTTCAATTTTAAATGACTTTCTTTTGTAATTCTGTTTTGTTTTTAATCCAGCAGTTTAATTTTTGCACCAAATTTTTACCTCAGACAGGTTTGTTTTAGTGTTATTTCATTTACAAAAAAAAAAAAAAAAAAAAATCAACCTCTTGAAAAATCTGCCTGTGACTGTAAGCTTTCTTCTTAATTGTAAAAATAAGTGTTTTTTTTTTTTTTTTTTTTTGTTAGTCATGGTCGAATGAATTTGAGACGAGCCTAGCAACAACAGTAAAACAGCAACACGGAACAACACATAATCTAGTTGAATAGCTTTGTTTTTGGGCCGATTCACTCACACAAGTCGCTAGAGTGTTATTGTTTGTTTTTTGTTTGTTTGTGTTTTTTTTTTTTCCTATACATTTGCTTACACACACGCACACACACACACACACACACACACACACACACACACACACACACACGCTTGCCCCAAATAATCTGTTTTAATTCGTCTCTCTTAGTTATATCTCCTCATTTTACCCATCTCATTGATCATTACTCTATCATCTTGAAACTGGAGAGTATGGGTTACTTTCGTGTGTGCTCTTCGTGGACCGTATGTCCGTGGCGTATTATGCATATCTGTAAAAAAATCTTTTTTACAAAAAGATGATAGGATGAAAGCAAAGATGAAAACTTTTTCGCACAAACGATGCGGAATTTACTTAGGTTTACCTGAAAAGTACGGATAATTACGACATTACATGAGTACAAACCGAAGATGGGAGACAATGAAGCTCCCTCTGTTGTCTTATCGCCATACCAGTAAGTAATGAACGGTATTTTCTACATTTAAAAAAAAAAAAAAAAAAAAAAAAGAGTATCTTTTTCTTCTCTTTATTTTTTATTTATTCCTTTTCAAATTTTGCGTTTTTTTTTCTTCTCTTATTTGATTCTCTTCTGCTACTTGTAGATTTCTTATCAGATAAGAAATAAATGAATGTTTTTAGTTAATCTTTTTGAATGATCTTGGAAAATGTAAAACAAAACAAAAAACACCCCCCCCAAAAAAGAAAAGAAAATGTCTCGTTAAAAAAACGTTTCTCAAAATAACAAACTTCGGAAGATAAGTGAAATTCCTTTGTGTCACTGCTACTTGTGAAATGATCGAAAAAGGGAATAATCTGAATGGAGGATGAAAAGTGGGTACTACTGGGTACCCTTCTAACTTGAGTTTACCATTCAAAACTTGAAAACTTATCACAAAACTCCACATATATCATATTCTGCCTCGACCAATAAATCCCTTCGTTTTTTGTTTTTTTTAATCAGGAAATTTTCTGATCTCTTCAAAATGAACTTACTGTTGTTTCATTCTTTAAAGCTAACCACTTGAACTATCTCTAATGGTTTGTCCCAAAAGACGATTAACAATAACATTTGTGTGAAGAAATGAATCTAATAATCTAGCAATAAAATCACTTGAGAAAGAATATTAAATTTAGATGTGCATGGCATACATTTCTCCACGACTACAAAAGACAACTAGGCATTTTGGGTTTCAGACCACTAGAGTTAATGAACGATGTAAACAAACTTTAGAATTTTTCTAAGGAGGATGATATATATATATATATGTGTGTGTGTGTGTGTGTAAAATTTGATACTATCTTAGATATTTTAGGAGGATGTCCCTCCCCACCCAAAAAAGAGGATTCTGAAAAAATCGTTCTGTAGTCAAATTAGCTTTGACATTCCCTTTACTTTTCTAAAGGCAAAATTTCTAATTCGATTTCTTATTGGAACATTTAGTAGAATAAGTTAAAAAAATTTTTTTTTATTGCATCAAAGAGTAGTTTTTCATCGTATTGGCACATAATTCACTTAAAATTATGTAAGTACACATACCTTATTGTTAGATTATTTTATCTGTAGGTGTAAAACACGTGTATGTCATACTTGACTATTAGCAAACTAGAAAATTAACTTATATTAATTAGAAAATTAACACTTCAAATAAGTCAGTGAAAAACTGTTTGTGGAACATATTGTATTTATGGAACCTCCAGGTTCAAAAGAAAAGGGGTTAAAAACACTAATTTTTTTTTTTTTTTTCTAAGTGAAACAAAAAAAAAAAACTTATGATTCCTGAAAATAAAAAGTATTTTAGTTTGCGGGAAATATGAACTCCAAAGTCTGGGGTATGGATTTTTGCTAATTTCTACTAATGAATAAAAATGCGAAAATTGATGGAAATAATTGTTTATAAAAACATGAAAATGTCCTTAAAAATATGGAAGCCACAGAATCCTTTGAATATATATTTTTTTTGCTAGTAGTCAAGTACATATTTACTTTTTGAACTGCAGATTTTATTATAGCACAAATTTAACTGGTCACTTACTGTGGACTTGAAATAAAGTAAACCCTGAACCTACTAGATTTCTTGATGAAGCAACATGTTAAGCTTCAAAATTTTGGACAAAGTTGAATATCCACTTATTGGGTTTAAATTTTTCCTTTTAAATTTCTTGATCTTTGAGATTTCTTGTAAGCTAAAAGCTTTGAAGAATAACAAAGTTTTAATTAGAATTAGTTCTGCTGCTTGGAAATTCTATCAGAAACATTATATACGACATCAAATGAAGGTAGAAAAGCCAGAGAAAGGATAGATTAGCTGAAGAGAGTTGCAAATTCAAGTTCCTAAAATGCCTTGAAAGCTACAAGTTTTTATAGAGATGATTTTTTTTTTTCTTGTGCTCAATGTGTGTGTTTTTTTTTTTTTTTTTTTTTATAAACACTAATATGTTGATCAAGCTAAAATAGTTACCAAGTTATTTTTTAAGCTTTTTGGTCTATTTTATTTCATTTTATCATTAATGAACGGAATGGTAAATAATCTGATTTGGACCCCACTCCTATTTTGTAAGAGGGTATAGATTAAATTTACTCAGATAACAATATAACCTACTTCAAATTAAAATTATTGTATTCGATATACCTTATAGGGTGCTATTTTCTTTCCTCATCTAGCACATGACTATTGTGACCTTTTTAAAAAATTCAACTTTATTGGGTATCAGCTGTAGATAAAGGCTAGTTTTAAGGTTACTTTTCATTTTATTTTTAGGAACTCTTAAATGTATCAAATAATTATACGTTGTGTCGGATGTGTGAAGCATCTAGAATAATTCAATATCAGCTACATTTGTTGCAAGCCCTGGATTTACCTGTAGTTCCTTTTTGAAAGTATTTTATCTAATGAAACTTGAATTACCTGTATGCGGTTAAACATTATTGTAGCATATCTGTTAAGTTTAATATAAAACAATTTTAATTTAAAGACCTTCAAAGTAAGTCTTTTATAAAAATGTGTATATGCAGTGAATGTTGAATAACCTATTGGATAAGACAACTGACTGCAAAATTCACATCGTCCCTAAACATTACTATTTTACACTAATACAAGGCATGAACTCAAGCTTTAATTTGAACTGATAAAATCATATCATTTGGAACAAAGCAGCACCTAAAATAGAAGATTCATATAAACCTCTGAGTGAGAATTACACTCGAGGTGGTCAGATGTTTGTAAGATGCAGTGAACCTTTTTAAATATCTGTTAAAATAATCGCGTGTCAAGTTTTCTATCAGATGGATATATGGATTAATACCTACTCAAACATTAGAATAAATGCTATTTACTATTTAAGTGTAACACTAGGTATAGTATATTATATTTTTCTAATATGAACTGTGAAGTATATTAATTAGAATTGTGACTATATGTATTTAAATGCCTTTCTTTGTGTGTGTTTGAAAGGAAGTATTTTGTTTCTACTTCCTTTCCCCACAGCATGCTAGACTAGCAAACTTACACGAGTGAGTTCGATTCTCATTGGGCGCCCCATTCATTCGGCCTTGTGCCACATCGAAGCAAAGAGCTTTGTAAATTACCACTTTAAGTTTTACAATTTGAACTCTTGAAAATAAGAATTAAATTCCAAGAATGTTCTTTTTTATTTCATTTTTTTTTCCCTCTATTGTTCTTTTCTTGTAGATTTATTTTTCATTTGTGCTTTATTTATTTATTTTTATCTTTATTTTTATTTTTCTGTTTCTCATGAATTATTATTTGTTTGCTTACTTCCTGTGAATAAGATGACTTAAACCCTTCCCTCTGTCATCTATAAAAACCTTTCGTAGTAACAATAGTTCTCAAAGTAGATATTACTTTTTGGAAAGATTTGAAAGTAACTTGGTAGTTATTTACATGCAACTAGGTATAGGTTTTGGCATAGTGAAATTAAGAATGTTTATTTTGTTATTAGTTTATTTTGACTCTTGGTGTCTTGGCTGCAGTAATTAAAGAAGCTCTTTATAATTTTTAGTGTATGATATTCTGTGGAAAATTGTTACAATGAAAGCAAAATGTATAGATAGATTTTATGAACAGTAGTCACTAAATTAGGCAATTTTGCTAAATGACTGAAAAGCTATTTTACCAGATCAATTTAATTTCCTTCAAGTAATGAATTAAAAAGATTTTTTTTTTTTTTTAGATTTGTGAATGTTATTAAATCAAGGGAAGCTTGTTTGTGCTATATAAAAAGAGGTGATGTTTCCAAATTTGAAAATTGTTTTTTGGGCAGTTATATACTGACCAATTTGAATATATGATTCTCTAATTTGCATAATTTTAGAATAGTTCCTAAAAGTGTATATTCATAAGCTTATTAATAAATAAAAATAGTCAAATTTAATGGTAAGAAATTTTAAATGCATTGAATTTTTGTGTTATCAATTTATTCTTATGCAGAATTTAAAAAAAAATTATGAAAGTTTATGAAATTTGAGTTATGCCATATTTTCATTTGAATATTCAATTTTGGAAGTCTGTATTATTAAATAAATTTGTCTTTAGTCCTTAGTTTAACAATGAGTAATAATATACTCATTAAAAATTCGAAAATTGAATTAATATAAGGTACTAATTTGATTTAAAAAAAAAAAAGTTTTTTTTTTTTTTTTTTTTTGAATGATGATTATAAAAAATTTAAGTTAATATTAAAAATTTAAGTTAATATTAAAAATTTAAGTTAATATTAAAAATTTAAGTTAATATTTAATGATATTCTGGAGTTTTGTGCTTATGAGTATGGTTATTTTAGTTTGACAACATAAGTAGCTGATTCATTTTTCTATTTCCCTTAGGTGAATTATTTGTTTATGACCATATCTAGTGAAGTAGGTTTTGTTTCTGTTAAGCTAAACATTCCTCTTGAACTCTGGTTTCTATATAGGATTTATTTTCATGTTAATTTTGTTAGTTAGAATCCTTGGCAACAAAAATGAAGATAAGTCTCCCACTAAAATGGTTCAATGGCATAATTAGTTATAATTGTTTAAGATTTTGTAATTTTATCAGATTATCTTCAAGAAATTATTTCTCTATGTATCATTTTTCATGAAATAAGATATATCTATGAATCCACAAAGATAATGACTTATATCCTATTGACCCAACCCCTCCGCATGGGCAGGATATGACACAAGGTCAATTTTTTAAGCAGAGTTTAACAGGTTTGAATTCAGAATTTTCCTTCTCCTAGACTAGTTACGTCACCAAGGCTGAAGAACTGAGTCTGCCCTACTATTTTACACATAACTGGAGGGAGAATAATTAGATTCATACCTTTCCCAAGGGTATTAGTGCTATGTGAAATGCAATCAGTCTTGTCCAGGATTTGAACTCGTTTTGCTGTGTCCATTTCCTACGATGATAGCCATTACACCACGGGCAGGTAGATAATGGCTTATATGCTATGGATATTTGTTAGATTAAGTCAACTTTAGTATATTTTTTGTCATTAACACATAAATAACAATTCACTGATATAATAGATGTTGCTCTGCATAATAATAATTCCTTTAACCAGACTTTTTTGGAAGTAAGCTTAAGTAGTGAAAGAAAAAAAATGATTATTTTATCAAACAAGTATATTCATCTTTGTTGATTTTACCATGCTGTTTCAACTGGTATATTTCTTTGTATTCAGCAGTGGTGAATCACGCTTGGGTTTTGACCAGAACCTATTAATTTGTCCAGATAATATATATTCTCATCCTTTGCTTTTTGTTGTATTGTAAATCAAGAAAACTGTGAATATCTTGAAATAGAAATGTTTTTTGACAATTGAACCGTGCTTACATTTTAACTGCGTGCTTGTGCTAAACTGAATTATTTCAAATAGAACTGGTTTTTTTTGACATTGAAACTGTATTTACACCAAACTAAATTGTTTAACATAGAACTGTTCTGACATGTAACTGTGTGTAAACAACATCTGTACTTTTACTAAACTGAATTAGCTGAAGTAGAATTGCTTGACTAAACTGAATGGCTCGAAATAGAAATGTTTTTTACAATTAAACTGTACTTACATTTAAACTGCGTGCTTTTGCTAAACTGAATTGTTTTAAATAGAACTGATTATTTACATAAAAATGGATTTGGTGTTAAATAACCTGCAAAGGTTGATATGCCATAAAACCCACCAAACCAAACCAAGAAAACTGTTATAAAGATTAATCATACAGCAATCAAGTAATATACCAGTTGCAATGGTTATATTGAAATACTAAAATAAACTGGCAAACCTATTTGAAGATATTGTAAATTAAAGAAAAGATTCTATCATAGATATTTACCCAGCTCAGTTGACAGGGAGTGTAGAATACACCAACAGCATCTCTACAGAGGGGTAAGACCTGGATATGACATGAAACATGGTGAGGATCCAGTTTTGGAGCTTTGAAGAATGTTGAGTACCCCTGCATTGCCATTGCTCCCAGATCCTTTCTATGGGTCAAATAGAACAGTTTGACAATTTGTTTGCACACAGTTTAAATGTCAAAGTTTCTCTGGTTAGATTTCATTTGTATGAGTCTGTATTGAGTTACAGCCCATTTTATTTTTGTCTACCCGCTGGACACTAGTTAGGACCACCTTGTTGGTAAGTGTTATTATTGTTGTTTATTCTGCACATTAGAGCAGTGACTTTTACCCCTACCCCCGTGTTTAGGCAAGGTTGTATGAAGGATGTGCCCTTCTTTTAGCCCTGGCCTGTTATGTGGTAATAACCTGGACAGGGCTCGAGGAATTTTCAACAACCAAAGGCATCGTGATGTATATGTGGCTTCTTTGGTGGGGTACAATTGCTGCGTGTGTGTCATTACTGGAAGATGTTGGGGGATCAGGTGCAAGAGTGGAGGATTGCTTGTGGCGGTTATTAGTACAGGTGTTGCACTTGGTATTGGGGTTAGTGCGGCTTTGATTTCACACTTTCTCTGGAAACAGCGGTTCCTTAGCGTGAGTCTTCCTGATCCATTAACCCCGATTCAGTATTGGCAATATGGTATGACAGTAATGATTTTTCCTGTAGTGTTTCACTGGTGATTGAGTGGACTTTGGATGGCTACTGTGTCACCAGCTTGTAATGGGGAAAGGTTGCGTGTATATTTGTTATACCTTTCTACTATTTTGGCTTTGTGGTGGCGGAGTATTTTTTCGTGGTGTTATGCTGCCACTACCCATTTGGAGTGCGGTTAATAAAGGATTGGCTCTATTTCCATTCACTATCATCTTTGTAGTTTTTACTGTGAGCTCTGTTCAGCCATTGGATTGGCAGGTATGTGATTGAGGATAGTCTGTGCTTCACACACCCTGTTTGAAGGAATTTCTGGAATATGCTGGAGATGAAAGGTGGGCCTGCATTGGTACTGAGTTCTGATGTGCCATATGCTTGGAACACCTGTTGACAAATGGACATCAATGTGGATGTGGTGGCATGACCTAATTTTAGGTGGTAAATTTTTTTTTTTTTTTTTTTTAAATTATCTGGTCTCCTGGCTAAGATCAGGTGATCCATTTTTATCTCAAAATCCCAGAGAATTTTATACATCTCATTTTCTTGGATACATTCTGGTTTGTGCATATACCATGTGATAGTATTGTCAAAGTTTAATGTCTTGCACAATTCCCAGTTGATCGCATTCTCTACCGAGTCATGTTTATTCTTATAAACCTTTTGAATTATTTTGCTATATTTCCTTCCAGTATGATTAATTGTCTTTTCTTTGACACATAATAAACACTTTGAAGCGTAAGGTATCATTGACAATTTTTTACTTTGTGAGGAACATTTCTGATTATTTCATCATACCTACGTCTGTAGGTATCATGGAAGCTAAGTATTCTTGGAGTATTCTGAGATGCATGAAACGACCACACTCTGTAATGAAAGTTGTAAGTGGTTGTGATTCCTTATCTAAGGGGATTGAAGGGTTGCCATCCTCGGCATCCAGGATCATTTTTTGTGCTTGGTGGTACCTGTAGTGACAGTTGGAATAGTGAGATGGTTTGGTGTGTTTCCCGTTTGCATTGGGAATTTAGATGCTGGTAGTCTACTGTCCTGTTCGGTTTTCCATTTTTCTTTGCAGAAATGACCATGATGCTGCACCAATCAGTGGGGGTACCAATTTGTACTGTAGTGATGATACCTCTTTCAGCATCATCCCAAAGAGTTTTTCTTACTTCTTCCTTCTTGTGGTGTGGTATGTTATTAGAATAGAATTATGTTTAGCTTTGGGGGTTGAACCTTCTTTGAGATGAATGTGGGCTGTAGGGCCGGACATTGCTGGGAATTTCGCACTATTATTAAACACCGTGGTAGCAAGTTGGTCCAACAGCCTTTTTTTGTATGTTCTCACTGGTTGGCAGATATGGAAGGGTCTTAGGATAATTAGACTTTTGCTTATTTGCAGGAGGGTCTATTTTGTGATGTTGGGGATCTGGATGTATGGCATTGCATGTTACTGATGGTGGTAATGTTATGGGTTTGGGAAAGCATGGAGTTAATATACTGACACCAATGCTAGCTGCCTTGCTGAAGTATAGTACCTGTACTTTCCTACATATGTATAATGCCTGCTTCATGGTTTTTTTTTCCTGACCTTGAATATGACCGGCTTTTTGAGAGTTCCATGTGCTGCAGGTGTTTCCATCCACCAAGGCATATGTCTACCAGGGTAGATTCTGAGCCGAGAGGAGCAGGCAGTGGGGATATCTCTGATCTGTCTTGGATCTGGGCATTGGGAGGATGGGATTAATGTTGCTTCTTAATGGAGGTGCCCGTGTTGTAATGGCTATCGTCGTAGGAAATGGACATGGCGACAAGAGTTCAAATCCTGGACGAGAATGATTGCATTTCACATAGCACTAATACCCTTAGGAAAGGTATGAATCCAATTATTCTCCCTCCAGCTATGGGTAAATAGTAGGACAGACTAAGTTCTTCAGCCTTGGTGAGCCAACTAGTCTAGGAGAAGGAAAACTCTGAATTCAAATCTGTTAAACTCTGCTTAAAAATTGACCTTGTGTTATATCATGTGTGAGTGGAGGGTTGGGTAAATAGGATTAATGTTGCTTCTACCTCTTCACAGCAGTTTTTATTGCCCAGCCGATAGGTGTCAGTTGCTGTCATTTTATTGTCAGCCGATAGGTATCATGTGCGTAATGAGGGCATCATTGCAGCTTCCTTGTTATGTATGCTAAATTGAATTGTTAGAATAGAACTGTTTGATCATTTGACTGTGTATAAACAAATGACTGATGTTTAATTGAATTGTTAGTGATAAATAGCAATACTTAGAACCATTTAATTGTCTGCAAACAAATGAGTAATGTTGAATAGAATTATTAATGTTAAATAAATAGCAATACTTGAAACTCTTTAACTGTGTATCTAAATTGAATTTATGGTATTACATATTAGCTGGGTGTCAAAAAAAATGCTTAACCTCATTTAAAAATGTTATCTAAAAAATCATATCTAATAGATATGTTTCATTGGGACTTGGCATGAAATAACCTACAGCAGTTAATGTCATAAAACCAAACCAATAGATATCTACCAGTACCACATAGTACTATTTACCACTATGTGTTCTTTTCGAAAAATTCATTAAAAAATGATACCTCTTTAGTTTCCTGGTAGATATGGTTATTCCTCATTTATCCCTATTCTATAAAGAACTTAATCCATTTTATAGAGACAAAGAAGCATTTATTATGCACAATTACTGAGCTTGTATGCTGTGGACCTGTTCACTAAAGTTTTGACAAATACTTCTGTCAATGGTTTGAGATGATAAAGTGTACCAGTCTTGTGGTAGGCAGCATAATGGAAATGTTAGCATTTTTTATGCAGGCAACATACATCTAATTGGGATCTGATATATGCGAGTATTCTGAATCGGTATCATTCTATACAGACAGTTTATAAAAGTCAAACCTCTCTCACAGCAATAATAAACCATGACGTTAATATACAAAATTTTAAGCAATTGTGCCATGGACTAGAAAAAGAAATCAGTTGCTTTATGTAGGCTGAAGAATATTAAAAACTTTAAGGTGATATGTGAAAATAAAGAATGGCAATTCCTGTATACAAGGAAAAAGTAGCATACTAACTGCTATAAAATGAAGATAATATGAAGACTCTTGAAAATTGAAGGAGTTCACTTATATATGCTATGTTGGTTGGTTGTTTGGTTTCATAGTATGTCAACCATTGTTAGGTTATTTGATGCTGAAGTCAAGCAAATATATGGTCTCAAGTAATTAATGATAATCACTTGTAAGTACTTATTAGCTTAAAATAAATATTCTTAATATAAATAATTTATATATACATTTGTTTCAAGTATTCCTATCTAATTTGAATAATTTTGCGAGTGACTATATTTAATATCAATTTTTAACAGATCTATTTGACTCATCAATCTGTCAGTGAGACTTAGAATATGCCAGCTGCATCCTCTGCAAAATGGGTATCCTGGGTATAACACTAAATTGCATTAGTTTGAGAGCTCTAGGAAGTCTGGAATCACCCCTTCATTGCTCTGATCCAAAGCAGTAGTACCTGTTAGCCTCCCATATATGGCTCTAATAATTGTTGAAAATTATTTGTATGAGATAGGAATATTTGATACCATATAATTGTGTGCAAATTATTTGTATTAAGAATAATTACTTGAAACTATAATTGTTTTCAAAGGATATAATATATGAAGAGTATTAATCTGATGGATAATGATACTGGTTCCTGTTTCTAATTTTTTTTTCCCCCTAGAATAATCGTGTCTTCTGTAGAGAAATGACACTGCACCATACAGGCAGAAAGGAGTTGTAAGTTAAAATCTTGTAGATAGACAATCTAGACGAACTGAAAGCATCTCTAATATGTATTGTTCAATGAGATATTTCAAAAGGAGATGGAAATTACTGAACCACTAAAACATTAGCCTTGTAAAAGCTCTTGTGGTTTTTCAACTTATCTGTTTTGCTACAAAAAGTAGCAGTGAAATTTTGACTGCATCCAGTCCAAATTTTGTACAATATTCAAATGCATCAAAATTCTGGGTTGCACAAATGTAAAATAAATTCTGATATTGCTTTGTAGTTTTGAAGTCATATGAAAGTATCTCTTTTCATCTAATATATTTTTTATCCAGCCTTAAAACTAAATATTATTATAATTTAATAGCTTAGCATTTATTTCTCTGTTTATATTGTCTTTAAGGTATAATCTCCAATCTTCAGTTTTATTTACTTGAGCCAAACCTGAAACTATATTAAGCTATTGATGTTAACTACTAGTTAGAATAGTTCATCTACTATTTAGTGTAAGAGAGGAATAACACAACACGTGTATGTTTGCAATCATAGACTAACCATATTTACCAACCCCTCTGCTCAGGCAGGAGATGACATAAGGTCAATTTTTAAGCAGAGTTTAACAGGTTTGAACTCAGTTTTCCTTCTCCTAGACTAGTTGCGCCACCAAGGCTGAAGAACCCAGTCTGTCCTACTATTTACCCATAGCTGGAGGGAGAATAATTGGATTCATACCTTTCCCAAGGGTATTTGTGCAATAGACTTAGACTAACAGACAAATGTTTAAAATCCTTTTATTTTTCTAGACGGTCTGTTTTACGATTTTTTGTTATTAAAGATTTGTTCTGAATGGTTGCAAATAGTAATTATTACTATAAAAGGTAAATCCTCATTAAAAAAAAAGAAAGATTTACTAATTTTATTTTTTATATTGTGAAGTTAATATTTATTGTCCTATAAAAGATTTTCTAGAGAAATATTTTTTCCTTTAACTATTTTATTTATCTATTTATTGATTGTTAGTCCTAACTAAGAAATAATTAATTTACATCTCTTATTTGAATAACTTGTAGCCCAGTAATATCAATTAATTGTAAATAATCATTTTAAGACAATTTTTTTTTTTTTTTTTTTTGTTTGATGTTTGGAAATTTTAATTCTGTATGAATAATTACATATTATAACCACATGGCTTCCAACTGATTATTATTAGAAATTTACATGAGGAACAATTTTTTTAACATTAAAACCAGGGTTTATGTTTTCTAGATTTGATAGTTCTACATCAAGTCTTTTGGCTAGTTATCGAGGATAGAGAACTCTTCCTAATTATTGATATAGACTTATTGCCGTGGTTAGGATTAGAATAGATCCTTGGAGTGAGGGCCCATTTTTAGAAACCTTTTTCAGTTTTTGTTGTTTATTGATTTTTGTATGAATGACTCATTAATCATCCATTTAGAATAAAAGTGCAAACATTATGACCTTTTATTTCTGCTGTATTTAAGAAAATATGCAACTTAATGTTTGTTTGAGTGGACTGAAGTATTCATTCTCGATACTGAATTTATATTAGGCACTATCGGTATTATAACAAATTAGCCATAAGACGATTTGGAAGAATACCAGTCATAGTTGTTCAGTTCCTTGAACTATTTCACATATGCTCATCATACATCTTGGGACTAAAAATAGCAATATTTTGTGAATTGTCTTCCCTGGAAGTCAGCCATTGTTGAACCTAATTAACTCCCTTTAACCCTTGAAATATTTTTTTATTTGTGCAAGCCTGAAGTTAGTGATAGATTCTTTGAAATGAACATCAAAGATGAAATTGTTGTAACACACCTGATAGGTGTTCAGAGAACCAATATTTAGGGGTTATAATGTAGGATAGCACTATTAGTGTAAGAGGAAGTGATAGTTCTATTGTTATGCTAACAGGTGCGTCAATGGTGCTAATTAATGTTATCTCCTTGATCTTTTGTCCTAGGCAACACCAGTAACTTTTGCTAGTTCAACTATCCGATATTAAAATATATCAGATTAAAAAGAGAATAAATTACTTCAATTCATTCAACTAATTTTTTTATATTCAGTGTTTTTATTTTCTATGATTTTTTTTGTTTGTTTTGTTTTACACGCTTTTTGTTCTTTTATTCAATCAATGTTTATGTATTAAGATTTTTCCATCAAGCATCTGAATTGTCTGTCAATTAGCTTTGTAATCATATCATCTCTAGCAAGTTTATAATCTGTAAATTGATGATTATTGATATTAATTTATTTTGATATTGCAATGCCTAAAAATAAGAAATAACCATTGTTGTTTTAATGGAATTTAAATTATAAAATAAAATGTTAACTAAATCTAGTATTGCTTTCTGTTTTTTAAGTAATATTTATATGATATTAGAATAATGGTTCCCAACCTTTTCATTACCAAGAATTCATTTTATTTAAAAGAATTTTCTCATAAACCCCTTGTCTGTCGACTGAAAAAACTCATCGACACATTGGGGACATTAATGGTGAACAAAATTTTGTCACTGGAGAAAAGAAATTGAAAAACAAAGATTTTGCTAACTTGAATTTAAATTTTTAGAACTCCAATGAATGCACTTTCTGAAAAGGCATGATTTCAGGAGCAGAGAACTTCTTATTTTTTCTTAATAGCCTCAAGGAATCAAAAGTTAATACAAAAATAAATTAGCTACAACTATATAACAATAACTAAAGCAATTATATTTTTTTCTTGAATGGGATTAAGACTTGGTTCTTCTGGGTGTATTGAATTGTATTAGGTCTCTTTATCTATAAAAAGTACATATCCAAAACATCTCTATCTAAAAATATACCTATTTTATCTATATGACTATGTGTGTTTACCGAGCCATTGGCCTAATGAGTAGAGTGTCCTGGAGACCAGAGTTCAATCCCTGGTCAAGTCATACCAATGACCCAAAAAATGGTACTCGATGCCGCCTTACTTAGCACTCAACATTATAAGGTTAGGATCAAGGGTAAAGTGGAGCAATCCAGGAAAAGGAGTAGTGCCCTCCTCTATACCTTGGTGTAGTAGCTATTAAAAAGGGAACCTTTGGGTCACCCTTGACTAAGGTCACCAACTATGTGTATTTAGAAATTAACAAAACATAATTTCTTGAAAATTATATATTTCTGTATAGGTTATTTATTAGAGAGACTATTTAATTTCCTGGAAACACACTGCAAAAAAGAAAATGAATAATGGAAAAATATTTGGTACTGGTATACAAACTGACTACTGTATTTTGAAATACTCGATGAATAATTGTAATTAAAATAAGCAGTCCCCCCCCCACCAACAGGTGAACTTTGTAAGAAGTGGACTAGGACACAAGTACCAAATTGTAAACATGTTGCTTAAAAAATTGCTTGAAAAGAACAGGTTTTATTTTCCAAGAAAGGAGTTAAATTAACATAAAAAATGCACATAGAAATTAGAAATAATTTGAAAATATCTTTATGAAATGCCAAATTAGTGATGTATGTGAAGATTATTTTAGTGAAAAAAGCCAACAAAAAATAAATACTTATTAAACTTTGACAGCTTGATATTTAGATTGCACAGAAGCTGAATGTTGGTGGTGGTAAATAAGATATAATTATTGCACATACATAATAACTTTAAAAGAAGTTAGTTTTCTAAAGATACTTAGAAAAATTGTTCTTGGCATTGTTTTTACTGAATTGTTAAATGACTTGAAACAATGAACAATGTTTGTTATTAGTTATGAAAAACCGTTTATAAACAAATGTAATGATTACAGGGGTGTATTATCAAACAACATCTCTAATTTATAATTCTATATTGATTTCTTTGGGTTTTTTTTGTCAGTTCTCTTAAAGTTGTAGATAATTGACGAGGGCTGTCTGTAAGAGTTGAGCCATCTGAACTCTGGTAAACTGTCCAATTATTGCTATACTTCTATTTTTAATTTGATTAAATAGTATTTTGTGGTCTTATCTTTGTTTTTAAGTGGTATTTTTTCATTTAAACATTTTTATTACAATTTAATTTTTCTATATCAATTTGTATTCTTATTATTCACTCCCACCTCTCTGCTGTCCTTCAAAGTTGCTGTAGAAAGATCAGTATAGTTAAATTAGATAAAATGGTAACCTCCCAGATCTTCCCAATCATCAATGGTGTCAATTAGAGTTGAATCTTGGCACCATCTTCTTCAGCATGATGCTCAAACAAGCCACAGAAAATCTTGATGAGGATGAAGTTTGCTTCAGATAACATCTTGATGGCAGCTTGTTTGTCTCTAATGATTACAGTTCCATATGAAAACCCTGGAACAACAGGTCTAAGAATTTTGACTTTGGTGAAGATAGCGCCCTTATTGCCTATACAAGTGCCTTGTAGTACATCTCTTCCTCCTACACAGTCTGTCCAGCTCTTTGGGCTAGAAGTCACCTTGTAGAAAACAGATAGACCAGCCTGCACCTCAGGAAGATTACTATCTTCCCCATATCACTATTTGTATGACTGAGTTGAGAGTAGTACATCAGTTCACCTACCTAGGATGAAATGTTAGATGCAACATGTGACAAAGAACAGGCTGTCAAAAGTGAGCAGTGATTTTAGTAAACTGTACAAACACATAGTGCAACAAACCCCTGAAAAAAGCATACAAATATCCGTGTATACGGAGCTATTGTTCTTGTAACCCTCCTGTATGGCTCAGGCATGGGTCACTTTTTGTCATTACCGGGTGCTGCCTCTGCACCATCAGCAACATCCACGGGAAGCACCTTATCACCAATATTGAAGTCTTTGAACTGATGAAGATCACTAGCATCAAGGCCATGGAATATAATGTTTTTCTTATATAATGGTTAATGAAACTCAATAGCTTTTATAGCCTAGCTCTGTAATCCATTGTTTTAATTGTCTTTATATTTTGTTAGATTATTTTTGGGTGTTTGTAATTATTTTAAACTGTTTATTTTGATTCTGTTTGATTTAATTTAAATTCTGAAATATCAAATACATACTTGCTCTTTTTTTTCTATTATCATCAGTTTTCGTTTTTCTTCTCTTCCTTTATAATATTTTTTTCTATCTTAGAATTTGTTCAGTTTCTTTCTCTAATTTTTATTATCCATCTTTATATATTTTTCCTTTTGCTTTTATCTGATCTTTTCCTCCTCTGTCTTTATATTTCTTCTACTTACATTCACATTGATTTCCTGTTTCATCTTTCTCTTTTCCTGAGCATTTAATGGAAATTTCCTGTTATGTTTGTATTGTGCACAAAAAATGGAGACAAAAATTATCAGCTAAATACTAAAACTGCCTTTTTGGTTCACACAAGTTCAATTTTCAAAATAATTAGACTCAATTTTTCCGCCATGTTTTTTTATTTAAGTGGAACATATTTTGCATTTATAAAAATTTTTCTTGCTTTTGTCACCATTCTTTCTTTTTCTTCCTTCCTGCGAAATTCCTATATTCTTTTGTATTTTTTCCTAAATCCATTTTTCTTTTTTTTCTTTTCTTTTTTCTTTTCTTTCCTGTTTTTTCTTTGCTATTTCTTTTTACTATATTTTTCCTTTCATCCTTTTCACTTTATTGATAATTTTCCATTATTTGTTATTTGATTTTTCTCATATATTTTCTTGTTAATTTTTTAAATTCTCTTTTTCTTTCCTATTCCTGGTTTAATTTTTTTTCTGAATGAATTCTTCACCTATTAGTTTTATATATTGTTTCACTCAGGATTATTTTGTTCTCTCTTTTTCTTTCTTCTTTTTCTTTCACTCGATTCTAACTTTCCGATATTTCTTTTATTTCTTTTGACTTTCCTTTCTCTACATTTCTACGACTTCTCATCCAATTTTTTTTCTCTTTTCTTTCTTGTGTTGACTTTATGCCTTTTTTTTCCTTTTCATTTTCTTCTTTCACTTAATCTTTTTTTTTTTTTTTTTTTTTTTTTTTGGCCTTTCTTCCCTTGTGTTCTCCTTGTGTCCTTTTTTTTTTGTTGCCTTTTTTTCCCTTGTGTTCTCCTTTTTTTTTTTTTTTTTTTTTTTGTTTTGTTTTGTTGCCTTTTTTTCCCTTGTGTTCTCCTTGTGTTCTCTTTTTTTTTTTTTTTTTTTTTTTTTGCCTTTTTTTCCCTTGTGTTCTCCTTGTGTTCTCTTTTTTTTTTTTTTTGTTGCCTTTTTTCCCTTGTGTTCTCCTTGTGTCCTTTTTTTTTTTGTTGCCTTTTTTCCCTTGTGTTCTCCTTGTGTCCTTTTTTTTTTTTTTTTTTTTTTTTGCCTTTTTTTCCCTTGTGTTCTCCTTGTGTCCTTTTTTTTGTTGCCTTTTTTCCCTTGTGTTCTCCTTGAGTCCTTTTTTTTTTGTTGCCTTTTGCCCTTGTGTTCTCCTTGTCTTTTTTTTGTTGCCTTTTTTCCCTTGTGTCCTTTTTTTTGTTACCTTTTTTCTCTTGTGTTTTCCTTGTGTTCTTTTTTTTTTTTTTTTTTTTTTTTTTTGCCTTTTTTTCCCTTGTGTTCTCCTTGTGTCCTTTTTTTGTTGCCTTTTTTTCCCTTATGTTCTCCTTGTGTCCTTTTTTTTTTTTTTTTCCTTTGTTTCCCTTGTGTTTTCCTTGTGTCCCTTTTTTGCCTTTCTTTCCTTGTGTCCCCCTTTTTTTTTGCCTTTCTTCCCTTGTGTTCTCCTATATTTTCCCTTCATCTCTTTCATCCTATCTTGGTATCATCGTCTTTTCATTTCTTTTTTCTATCAATCTTTTTTTACCACTTAAATTTTTTTTCTCTTTCTCATCTTTTATTTCCCTGGAAATAGTTTTTCTAGCTATCACCTTTGCTAATCCTTTTTTTTTTTTTTTTTTTAATGTTATTTCATTTTATTTTGACTATGACTGGTTCCATGAAAACGTGCTTTGCAAGATTCAATCAATTTCTACTAAAAAAACCCCCATTAACTGTCCTTTCCCTAATGCCATCAACATAAGTTGTGTTAAATTCCCTCTTGGGTTTCAAAAATATACAAATTGATTTGACAAAATTTCAAGTAGTTAGCCACTATTGCGGAACCTGAGTAAGTGCCTCTGCTTTATTCATGGTTGATCTAGTCAGTGCTAAGTCTACAACCAAGTTGTATTCCTTGATGGTTTCGGCCAATGTAACCAGCTGCCTCCATATCAGCATTTCACTTAATGCCTTGGTGGTCAGTCGAGCCTTTCCAGTCACACTGAGTCTGTGATGATATGAAGCATTCTGGCTTGCCACTGAAGTGCCAGTTTAACTCCCTTTAAAGTGGTGTCAAATTCAGCTAGGTTTATGTGTCTTGCATCATTTTCCTACCAAAGCCAACAAGCATCTTCCATGATGGCACCGTTAGCTTCAAGGGCAACTTCCATGGCAAGTGAGCAGGCATCCACCAAAACGGTGAATTCATTCCCGTCCTCACTCTGGATCATCCGAGTCACTTTAGCCATGGTTTCGGTCAGCATGCTTCTCAGGGTAGCATCTCGTACTTCATTGTCCCATCCTGACGACACAGAGGTCGCATGTTGTTTTATAGCTGCCATTCCCACTCTGAGCCAGCCACATATGGGGAAGTTGCCCACCAGTTTTCCACACACAGAAAAGATGCTCGGACGGGTAATGACAGGTGGAACCTCCGGAATGTCACTGCCTCTCCTCCAACGAAGTCTCTCTCTCCATTGCTGCTAATGTGTAGTCCTAGCACTTTTGCTCCATTTTGAGAGGCTCTGATGCCTTGCATGTCAACCCAAAATGCTCAAAATGTTTTTTGACCGCCAGGGAAGACACAATACATTCATTGATGAAGACATCAATGTAGAATGATGTTGCTTTTTGAATGTCCTCGTCCTGCGCTCTGACCACATTCATGCTTGCCGTCATAATGTTAGGAGCCATGTTGAGACCAAATCCCAGTCGTGTAAGGCAGTATTTGGTCCCCTTGATTTCCATGGTCTAAAATGGACAGTGATCTTTCAATATGTATTTGTAAGTTGGCTTGGCGCAGGTCTAACACCGCAACATCCAACTACTGCCACTCCCTCAATTTGTGCACACAAATATCCGCACTGGCCATATACATGTCAACGTGTTCATTAAGTTCACAATAATTCATGACAGGACAAACTTTTTGTTTGTTCTCCTGCACAATCACCATTAGCAGTATCAGACCTTTAGGAGGTCCAAATTCGTCCTCTGGGTATTGAATCCGCTAGCCATTCAGAATCCAAGCCTACAACTCCTGATCATATTCACCTTGGAGTCGCTTAGGGGTGGGATATTTTGAGAGCCTGTTTTTCAGAGATAGTGGCCGCTAGTAGCCAGACCATTTCCATAATGCGGTTCATATACGCTTGCCCTGATCATATTTAGCATGAAAGTCAGGCTTGTCATGGGTGATGGCAGCAGCACAGATCGGTGTTCCATGCTGGGGAAATCTCACTTTGCTGGTGCCAGACATGACAATTCCACGTAGTTGTGTGATCGCATCCAGCCCAAGCAGCTCCCTATCTACAACCAGAGTTCGTACAGCGACTGGGGGCCCATTGCCAATACCAATTTGGACCAAATTCTTTCCACAACATATCAACGAACTCCCACCAACAGTTAAAACAGGAAACTCCTTTCTTTCCCATATCTGACAGCATAACTTGCGCACCAGGGTTTAAGTGCAGCCAGTGTCCACAAGTGCCGTGCACTTCTTCCCGTTAATACACATGCTCACCATGGGTAGTGCCCAGTTTACTGGGGATTTGGGGAAAAAACTGGCATGGAAGTTTCATCCTCTTATTCGTTTCCCAGACACTCCCAGACTATATGTCCTCACTTTTGCATGTATAGCCCTGGTATTTTAGGTATGTTCTCTGCTTTCTCTATGGGTTTATGCCGAAGAAGGCAGTCTCGGTCCAGGTGATTGGGCTCATCACATTTATAGCAGGTTGTCGGTGAGTTGATCTCTTTTGTCTGACACTGTGATGGTTGTGCAGCCGCTGGCTGTTCCACAGTCATGGGGCCCATCTTCAGAATCGTCTGTGCTTGTGCAAGCATTTCCGAAATGTCCTTATTATCCACCTGGGACAAGGCTCAGAGTAATTCCTCAACACTCTTTGGCATCCCTGCAATAAATGCACACATCAGGCCTTTTTCTGACATTCCTCCAAACAGGACTGAGAGTCTCTGTAGTTCAGCCAGATATACATGAACAGTTTCTTCTCAACGTAACTTGCACCCCATGAACTCCTTCCAAGTAAGGCAAATACCATGTACAAGGCACTTCTCTTGTCTTTGCTTAATTGTTGATAGACTGCATACACGCCCACAGAGAGGCACATTGGAATTATGCATTCTATGCACTTTATGCCACTGAGTTGACAAATTAACTCCTTCTTAATCCATTTTTGCATGGATAAGTCAGAATCTTTACCGTTGAAAAGTGGTATTACTTTAGGGTCAAAGTTTAACAACATTGCCGAAATAGCTTGTAAACAAAATGAAGATATCCGAGTGTGTCAGAGTCCAACACTGGTATCACTTTTTTAGGCGAAACAAAACGAAGTTATCTGTTTCTCTCTGCCTGTGTCTTTCACTTCTTTGTCATTGTCTTTTCCATTGTTGTTGTCGTCATTGTTGACTTGCACGTAGCAGTTTTGAAAATCGCTGAGATCGCAATGCCCCCAATGGTCACCTCTCATATTTTATATCTTTTCCTGGCCAGACATTTGCATGAGAAGTGCATCAAGTTACCCATGTTTTATACACGATGGTCTGTTATCCACTCACTTTTCAAAACTTGGAACATTTGAACCTGTATGAACACAAGTTCAGCATAACAAATCTTCATGCAACAAGTATGAGATGATTGTTAAAACCTTGATCCAATTGGAATCAGGTGATTGGGAAAGCTTCATCAATAAAATCAAAGCCTCACTTGACACGACAAGAGCTGCAGATGCATCATATACAGAAGTGGATCTTGAAGAAAACAGAGGAATCATCCACCCAAACACAAACACGATTGGGGAAAACCGATACTGAGGAGAAAACAGCAATAACACCAACCACACAGCCGATAAAACACCCCATAACAAAATCTCCTAAGATTAGATCAAAAGACAAAAGATCCCCCAATATGACCTCCCGCTTCTACAGACTTCTCTCCAAATAAAAAAAAATAAAACACTTAAAGACAAACAAAAACTTACACCAAAACCAAAAATACAAGAAACAGAAAATACAGAAACAATGAATAAATTCAGAATATTAGAAAAAATGGAAACGGAGAGTATCCCCAATTAACAAACAGTCCAGAGCAAAGGACTAATAATGAACCACCAAAAACTCTGTGGAACTGTCTGGATTAAATACAATAAAAAATGTCTAACAAAATATTAAAATGGACCTGTAGAGGAATTAGAGCTAATTACAAAGAACTGCTACTACTCCTAAATATAATCCCAAAGTAGTATGTCTTCAAGAAACGTTCCTCAAAGATAAGAACCAGTTGAATATAAAACACTTTCAGTCATACAATCATCTATACAAAGATGGACAGAGAGCTATTGGAAGTGTCTCTATCCTCATTAGGAAGGACATACCCCAACAGCAAATCAACATCGACTGTGAACTCCAAGTGATTGCAGTCAAAACTACACTTCACAAATCACTCAGTATCTACTCCATATATATACCTCCATATGATCCCATAAACAACAAAATACTTGATAAATAGAACAAATTCCTAAACCCCACATTACTAAGTGACCTTAACAGTCACAATACTATATGAGGGTGCCTGAAAACCAATAAAAAGGCTACAGATCTGGAGAAGGTAATCAGTAGCAACAATCTCTGTATCTTAAATAACAAATCTTCGACATCTCAACCCATCTACTGGCTCCTACTCAGCTATTGACATCACTCTATCTGATTTTTCAAGCTACATGGATTACACATGGAAGGTCCATGATGATCCTTGTGGCAGTGACCACTTCCCCATAATACTCGAAATCACACAACCTATCCATGACAACAACAGACCTCCCTGCTGGAAAATAAATATGGCCAACTGGCAACAATTCAAAACCTTATGTAATAGAAGACTGGTTCAAGACCCAAACAGCACAGTTCTAATAAAGCATTTTACTGAAACATTAATTGAAAGAGCAAATGAAACTGTATCAAAAACCACGCCCTTTAACAGACACAACACGCCCTGATTTAATCATGAGTGCAAAATAGCAATCAGACTGTGAAATGCTGCCCTCTGCAAATTCAAAAAAGAATCTTTAACAAGCAATCTAAACTTTTTTAAACTGCTCAGTAAAGGCAAGGAAAAACATTAAAGAAGCTAAAAAGATCAGTTGGCAAATTTATGTAAATAAACTTAATTCGTCCATCAAAACAAATAGTCTGGAAAAGGATCTATAAAATTTCTGGCAAAAACCAGTCTACTACACTGAAACACCTCATTAAAAATACTCAAGTCACCAATATAAAAGATATTGCCGACACACTAGCTGAGACCTTCCCAGCAAATTCATCCTCCACAAACTCCATCACAGAATTTCCCAAATACAAAGACAAGAAAGGAAAACAAAAGCTTACTTTTAAATTGGGCAACACTGAAAGCTGAACTCTTTTCATTATCAGAACTAAAAGAAGCCATCCCAAAATCCCACAACACTGCCATCAGCCCAAATGAAATTCATAACAAAGTTCTCTGACAATTACCTTAAAAATCTTTAGAATACCTATTTACTGCATTAAACGACATTTGAAAAAATAGCAAACTCCCAGAATCATGGAAACTAGCTACCATCATTGCAATACCTATACCAGGAAAGAATCTTTATCCTATTTACCCAACCCCTCCGCTCGGGCAGGATATGACACAAGGTCAGTTTTTAAGCGGAGTTTAACAGGTTTGAATTCAGAGTTTTCCTTCTCCTAGACTAGTTGCCCCACCAAGGCTGAAGAACCTAGTCTGCCCTACTATTTACCCATAGCTGGAGGGAGAATAATTGGATTCATACCTTTTTCCCAAGGGTATTAGTGCTATGTGAAATGCAATCAGTCTCGTCCAGGATTTGAACTCATGTCGCCGTGTTTATTTCCTACGGCGATAACGATTACACCACGAGCACCTCCCTCCAGGAAAGAATCTTTATGCATCAAACTATTGCCCAATAGTTTTAATAAGCAGCCTGTGTAAGAGCATGGAATGAATGGTCAATAAAAGGCTAGTTTGGTTCATAGAATCCAATAATCTTTTACTAACTTCCAATGTAGTTTTAGGAGCCGAAGATCAATAATGGATCATGTGGTCAGATTAGAAACCTCCATATGAGAGGCAATTATAAAAAAACATCTCGTTATATTCTTTGACCTAGAGAAGGCATACGAGACTACTTGGAGGTATAGTATCATGGATGACTTACACAACATGGGATTGAAAGACAGACTTCCAAACTTTATAAAAGCTTTTCTTTCGGACAGGAAATTCCGAGTTCATACTGGTTCAACCTTATCAAACATCCAAAATCAAGAAGAGGGAGTCCCTTGGGAGTATATAAAATAAATAAATGGACAATGATAAATGGCTTTAAAATTTCCCAAACAAAAACTGTGTGTGCATTTTTGTCAATTAAGAAAAATGCGTAATAACCCTACATTAAATCTGGACGGATCAGAAATTCCAATCGTTGACCAGTACAAATTCCTCTGTGTTATTTTTGATAAAAAGCTCTTTCATTCCACTCATTCAATATTTAAGAGAAATGTAGCAAAACACTAAAACTCTTTCGTGTAATAGCCCACAAAGACTGGGTTGCAGACCAGCACACCTTGCTTGAAATTATATAGAATCTTAATCTGCTCAAAAATTGACTATGGCTGTTTCATATATGGAGCCGCCAGAAAATCCTACCTCAAATCGTTACAAACAGTTCACTATGAGGGATTGAGACTCATCTTAGGGGCTTTTAGAACAATTGGTGAATCCGTGTTTGTTGTTTTAAATTACATCATTTGACTTATTAGGAATATTGTATAGAATTTATGTTACATTTGTTTATAACTCGAAATCTTTCTCAATAAACAAATGTAATATAAATTCTATACAATATTTCTAATAAGTCAAATGACGTAATTTAAAACAATGCTGATTCACCAATTAAACGGCCAACTTTTTCTTATTATACAAATTTTCCCCTAGGTTTTTGTATTTTGCATTTTTAAACATCCATCATTGACTTAAAATCGCTAATATCACCCCTCATGGTTCAGTAGAACTGAAATGCTATAGTGTCAACCTCAATAAATCTCTCTTTCCATTTGGATTGTTATCAATTTTTCTACACAAAATGGAAGTTATAAAACTTCCAGAGCTGGTCAAAACATCTGCAATTTATCACATTTAGAAGATCATGAACCATAACCTCATTCAAAGTCATGCTAAAAAGCATTACTAGTAAGGATATTGAGGTGTTAGAAGTGTCACTGTTCAATCAAGATCTTGATAAGAACTTTGTTGTCAATAACCTCAAAAAGGTTTGTCTGGGTTTAAAAAAAATCTTTGGAAGAAAGGTTTCCAATTTCTCTTATATTGGAATCAGTCATCAACATGTTTTTTAAGATATTAGATTTGACCACAAAAAATAATGCAAAAAAAATATTGAAAATATAAATGATGCCCAATTTTACATACCTTTTCTCAAGTGTAAGAAAACCATGATGCAGGTGTACCCCTGGAAAGGTTTTATAAAAGGTTTGATAAATTTTAGAATTTAAAAAAAAAAAAACTAAGTTTATCAACATTAAATTTTATACTGGTAAAATTGTATGTGTCCCTTAGAAACATTTGTATCTCTTTAGACCAAAATTTTTTCTGCTAACTTTTCCAAAGAAGTGATAATTTCATTTAACTCTCTTTTACTTTGTGCATTAAAATTAAAGATGATTTTTGACATCATGAAAATCAGTTTAAAAGAAAACGGATGATTGAGGCACTGTACCTTTTGTGTGTTGACAACTGTGTTGAATGTGGTTTGTCACATTGTCACCAAGATCACATTCACTCTCCATGAATGTTCATCAATGAATGTCAGTGGATACAGTATTTTCCATATTTAATGACATAACTCTCCCTGAACACTGGACAGACACATACATACATATATATGACCTAGTGGGTAGAGTGTTCGCCAATGGTCCAGGAGACCTGGGTTCAATCCCAGGTCGCGTCATACCAAAGACTTTAAAAATGGTACATGATACCTCCTTGTTTAACACTCAGCAATATACGGTATGTATCAAAGGTAAAGTGGAGCAATCCAGAGAAAGGAGTAGCGCCCTCTCCTACACCTCGGTGTTGAAGCTATTGAAAAGGGAGCCTTCTGGTTGCCCTCGACTACAGTCGCCAACTTACTACTATATATAATCTTATCAGCATTTTCTCTATTAAACGTATTTAATTAAAGAGGACAGACACCTTGTTTCTGCCTATTTTAGCATTGATCCATTCAAGTCTTCATGTGACTTGTGAATGGAATGAATTCAGGAAGGTGCCATATTTTTCCCCAAATACTTTCAGCCCCCAGCTGATGCCATCTTTGGAATGAACAATCAATCAATGAAAATATATATATATATATATATATATATATATATATATATATATCATCGGTCAGGTAAAATGAAATGCAGTTTCTTCCAGGCAGCAGTTGTGCTGATACTGCTGTATGGATGCACCACCTGGACGCTAACAAAACGGCTCGAGAAGAAGCTAGACAGCAATTACATAAGAATGTTGCGAGCAATATTGAATAAGTCCTGGCAACAACACCCCACAAGGCACCAACTATACCTGCCTCCCATCACGAAAACTATCTAAGTTAGATGAACCAGACACGCAGGACACTGCTGGAGAAGCAGAGATGAGTTCATAAGTGATGTACTCCTATGGACCCCCACATATGGCCGAGTAAAAGCAGGACGACCAGCTAGAACATACATTCAGCAGCTATGTGAGGATACGGGATGTAGCCCTGAAGACCTGCCAGAGGCGATGAACGATAGGGAGAAGTGGCGAGAGAGGGCCAGGGATATCTGTGCTAGTGACCCGACATGATGATGATATACACACACACACACACACACACACATATATATCTAGAGAGAGGAGCATTCTTTGAATTATATAATTATCATCAACCTTTGCTAATTTTTTTCAATTTGTACTAAATTAATTACTTGAAATAGTAAATCGAAGCCCATTTGAACGTTATGTGCTTGTACTGAAATCTTTAGTTTTTTTAATGTTACTTTAGCAACACTGCTGCCTATGATGTCATAATTCCTTATCTTCCTATCTGAGCTTCTCTTTTTTCTTATAACTCAGCAAAAAACAATTTCTGAAAAAGTTACTTCGTATCTTAGTTATTTACTAGCCCAGACGTATGGCGCACTCAGTGAAAATCAAACTAACTAATCTGCTAATATGATTTGCCCGATTTGATTTATAACGTATATGTAAAGTTGATGCTCTGTCTTAAAAATCAGTATGCAAAATGCTGGCCTTTTAGCTGGACTTAAATCACAATTTTTTGTTGTAGATATATTTGCTTCTGTTTTATCTGACTTTATACACTTGCGCAGTCAAATCTGCTTATCTATCTTATATGATATGAAAAAATCAATTAAACAGATACATTTAATTCTCGAATCCTATTCTTTCCTCCTGATGTTATCATTAGGGTACTCTGACCACTTTGTTGTAATCTCTATGATACTTGAATATATATATATATATAAAACACTTTCTATACAGAGGCAATGAACTGTTTGACATTCATTCTCTTATCTTTAACATTTTCATATGTTCTTTTTAGTATATGCTAAGTTTAGTTTAGTGTGGCTCGAAGCCAACTGAAAATACTGAATAGGATGATTGGGTTCTGCCTCCTTTCTTTTCATTTGACTTCATTTCTTCTGCTTTCCTCATTTTTTTTTTCCTATTTTTTCTTTTGCAAGAAAATCACTTTTTTAAAAAAAGATTTTTTTTATTCCGTTTTATTTTTTTTATTCCGTTTTATTTTTCCTTTCTTTTCATCTTTCATTTGCTTTTGCTGTGTACCTATGTATTTATATATTTTTATGAATGCTTATGCATATAAAGCACAATATATTTTCTGTCTGTTCTTTTTCTGGTTTCCTTTTCTTAATTTCATCTGATCATTATCGACTTTTTTTGTTCTTTTGAAACCAATTAATTTCACTCTTTTCCTTTTATTGATTTTTTTTCTTTAGCATTTTTATAATTTGTTATTTTATTTGAATATATTTCCCTATTGTTTTTGTCAGCTTGCTTTCTTATATATTATCTTTTATGCCTTCTATTTTCCTTGTCTTTTAGCCTTTTTTCTTTTTTTCACTTTATTTTTTTTTAAACCTCTCACTTATTTTAAAATTTCTTTCAAATTTTTACTTATCTTTATGACTTTTACTGCTTTATTTCTGTTTACTTTTTTATTTAACTTTCTCATTTTTTTTGTTTTTTTTTCTTTCTCGTTTAGTATTTTTTATTTTTCAATTTCTTTCCTCTTGTCTCTCTTGATTTTTCTCTTTTTTTTTCTTTTGTAAACTCTTTTCTCTCTTTTCATTTTTTTTTCTTTTTTTTTATTTCATTTAAAAAGTTTTTGCATTCTCTATCTTGCCCTGACACTATGATCATTTTACTTCTCTTCTTTCATGTTCAATCTTGGATCAGTAATGTAACAGTTGGCTTGAACATTAACAATAACAATGGTCATGACTCACTAAAATGGTATTTTCAGAGAGTTCCATCCAAAAAATTCTCATAAAATCACTATAAACCCATAAAATCCCATCAAAGTAAATATCAAATGAAAGAAAATTGATTTATATACAAGTTTATCAAGGGTGTTCATTTTCATATGTTATATTAATGATTCAGAAAAAAATTAATATTCAAACACCCCTTATTTTTATTTATCTATTTTTTTGGTGTATAATTCACTTGCATGAGAAGGTATTTGATATTTATCCAACCTTCCACCTGGTTGTATTTGACATACGGTCATTTTATTGTAGGAGGAGCATGCACAAATTGATTCATTTGGCCGTTGCAAAATTTGCTTGATATGGTTGGCATTCTCCATTTTTGGAGTGCCTTAAGTACCAAGTGGTGAATTCCGCCCTGGGAGAAAGACCCTCTGGAACCAGGCACTTAGCATAATAACACCCACCCAGCATAAATGCCTAGTTGACCCCAGAAAACCCAGAGGATATTTGTAGTCTTTGCTTATTCACAAAAACTTAGTTATGTGAATCTAATCAAATATGGCACAAAAATACAATGTCGTTTAAGATAGCAGTTTAGATTGGTCAATTACTTTTGTCATAAGCTATTCTCAAAGTTCAACTTCTGTAACAGAACAACTTTTTGTTGTAAAAATTTCTTAGTCACAAATTGGTGAAACAGGCTTTTATTAATTTTTCATGTACTTTTTATAAATTTGTGTCCAGTAGTTTGTAATCACCATTTAAAATTTGTATCATCTACACAGGTTTACCTTAAAAATCAGCAGCCCTGAGATTCTATCAAGTCACTACCTCCTTTAATGTAAAATTTCAATTGAGATGAGGTAGATGTTTCCAACTTATAAATATAAGGTTGAATCTTTTACTGTAAAAGAAATACTGCTTTTCCTAATTTTTGGAAGTGGCTAAATAAAATTTTTATACCATAAACAGTCTCTAATCATTAAGAAAAAAAAAATTGTAAATTGATTTTGGACATATAAAGTAAGTCTATATTCATGTAGATTTATTTTAACCTTGTGAACTATTTTTTTTGTTTTTTTTTTTTGTGTTGAGTTTTTGTTTGTACAGATTACCATCTATGAAAAGAAAAAAATGACCAATTGTTTTTCATATGGTGGTCTAGTTTTTTAATTTTTTTCTCTATAGAAAAGTATGATTGCCCAGTCAGCTGGGGCTGTAGAATACACTCGCTGCTTCTTTTCAGGGGGGTAAGAGTGTTCTGGATATGACACTAAACAATCTGATGGTGAGGTTCCAGTAATGCTGTGGAGCTTTGGGGAATGTGGAGTAACCCTTCATTGCCATTATTCCCATGTCCACTCTGTGGGTCAAATAGAACTAAACCGTGGTTTCTTGAGTTGACTTTTTTGCATTTAAACTGTGTATTTATGCTAAACGGAATTGTTTAAAATATTAAAATATTAAAATAAAACATTTTTGACATTGAATCTGTATACTTATGCTAAACTGAATTGTCAGAAATAAAACTGATTTTACGTTTTTACATAGCACCTGATAGGGCCCTATCTATGGGTTAAATAGGACTAAACTGCGTACTTATGCTGGATTGAATTGTTTGAATTAGAACTGTTTGATTAAACTGAATAACTTAAAAAAAGAAATGCTTTTGACAATTAAACTGTGTACTCATGCTAAACTGAATTGTTTGAAATTGAACTGATTATTTGTATGAAAATGGATTTGGCATTAAATAACCTACAAAGGTTGATATGCCATAAAACCCAAACAACCAACCATTATTTTAACTTAGATACTTTCACTTATTATAAAAATATATTTTTACATATTTTTTAAAATTATTATTATTTCATTTATTTATTTTTTTTTTTTAGGTAGGTACTAAGAAATTGATAAAAATTGAAATAAGAGCATCTAAAAACTGGAAACACTGGTTTATTGTGGGTAGTCTAAAAGTAGGTATTTAATATGGATGTACACTTTTCGGGATGGACCTTAGATGAATGTAACCCTATTTTGTTAAGAGGAATGAAAAGCTTATCAAAATGAATAAGGAAATCCTTAACCCAAGAAATTCAAACATCTTTAGCCTATTATTTGTGTTACTCCTTTAAGAGTTTTTTACACCAGCATTAGCTGGTCTTCTTCCACTGGAGTTTGAGTGACAGCAAGTCTCCTCAAGTCTCTGGGACTCTTCTCAGTATTTTGGCTGATCTTAATAATGCTGTAGTCTGGATGGTCTCCACTCATCTTAGTCCTTCAGTCCCTTCACCTTTGGTGACTATACCGAGCACATTGATTACAATTGGTATCACCGTCACTTTCATGTTCCATAGATTCTTCAGGTCTCTAGCAAGGTCCAGGTACTTATCTCTCTTTTTGCTTTCATTTTTATTCTTATCTCCTGTGATGGCAAAGTCCACTATTCACCAGATTCTCTTGTTTTTTTTTTTGTTTTTTTTTGTTGACTATCACTAGGTTGTCATTTGGCAGAGATAGGGGATCTGTTTGTATCTCAAAATTTCAGAGAACTTTGTGTTTCGTTCTCCAGGACAGATTCTTGGTTGTGCATATACCATTTGTTCGTATGGTCAAATTTAAACTTCTTGCACAATTCCCAGTGGGTCACCTTCCTCACCCAATCATGTCTTGTCTTATACTCTTTTCGCACTTGGCCCAGTCGGCTGTAGAATACACCAATTGCATCTCTGCAGAGCGGTAAGACTACCCCCAATTGGAATCCTGTATATGACGCTAAGCAATCTGATGGTGAGGCTTCAGTAATGCTGGAGCTTTGGGGAATGCAGAGTACCCCTTCATTGCCATCGCTCCCAGGTCCACTCTGGCCCAGAGTGGTAGCACCTGATAGGGCCCTATCTATGGGTCAAATAGAACTGTTTGACATCTAAACTGTGTCGTCATCATGTCGTGCCATCAGCACGGGTCTCCCTTTCTTTATCGTCCATCACTCTTCAAGGCTACATCCTGTATTGGCACAGAGCTGTTGTATATGGGTTCTAACTGGTCGTCCTGCTGTTACTCGTCCATGTGTTGGGTTCCACAGGAGTATGTCCCTTATGAGTTCGTCCCTACTTCTCCAGCAGTGTCTAACTTAGATAGTTTTTGTGATGGGTGGCAAGTGGCCGTACAGCTGCTTTGTGGGGTGCTGCCTCCAGAACTTATTTAATATTGCTCACAATATTGTGTAATTGCTGTCAAGCTTTTTCTCCATATGTTTAGTTAGCATCCATCTAGCAGTATTGACATGACTGCTGCTTGGGAAAAACTGTTTTATTTTATCAGTCAGGTCTGACTTCCATATAACTGATAGCCTATCTATAGCTGTCCATGCCTTTGCTAGTTGTGTGTTGATATCTGTCTCAGTTGATTAGACACTGCTTCCTTGGTAGGTGAACTTGTCTACTAGTTTCAGAGAACTACCGTTTAGTGTAGAGATGTCTCCTCTTTGATTAAAGCACATGTATTCCGTCCTGTGTGCATTGACATGAAGGTCTACCCTACCAGCTGCTCGTTCCAGACTATATAGCAGGGTTTTGGCTTGAGCACGTGTATTTGCCAGAAGCGCTATGTCATCAACATAGTCCGTGTCCATAATTGTATGTGCGGTGTATCTCTGGGTTCTTTCCTTTGTCAGCTTGAAACCGTTGTCTTTCAAGCACATATTCCAGACAGATGATAAAGAGCCATGGGGCTAATGTGTCTCCTTGAAGCACACCTGCTACAGTGTTAAAGTAGTCTGTGTCTCCATCAGGGGTGCAGACTTTTACTTTCATGTTTTTATATAGCATCATTATGGCTGTGACGATTTCTTTAGGTTGACCGTAGGCGAGTAGTATTTGCTCCATCTTCCCTCTGTGTATGGAGTTAAAGGCCTTGGAGAAGACGACAAATAATATTGTTGCGTCTAGTTATTTTGCACATACACCGTCAAGAATTCAGCGGACTGTCAAAATTTGTGACATCGTGGATCTATTTCTCTGAAAGCCATTTTGGTTATTCCTAAGTATGTTCTCAATTTTGGGTTCTATGCAGTTGTGTAGTAGAGCATTGTTTATCTTGGCTGCTATGGATGTAAGGGTTATATCTCGGTAGTTCTTGGCTAATCTGATGTCGCCCTTCTTAGGAAAGGGGAGGATGCATCCCTTTGTCCATCTGTCTATTGGGTTTTGATTATATACAGCATTACAGTGTCAGAGAAGTATGTCATCAAATATCCTGGTCTTCCATACTTCTGGGGGTATTTCATCAAGCCCTGCTGCTTTTCTATTTTTAATTTTTCTTAATACCAAATTGAGTTCTTCTTGCATAAACTGTCCTAGTTTGATGTCTAATTGTTTACTTGTAATTCTTGTGATTGGTTTATGTGTAACTTTCAGAGTGTTTCCAAAATGTTGTTTTCGTAGTTGTATTCGTTCTGGGCTTGTAGCTTTCAGTTTAGCTTTTGCAGTTCTCTTCCTTCTACTAACTTCATTTACTGTTTGCTATGCTATCCTTGATTGTCTATCTTCAACTGAGTCTCTAATCTTATTGATCTGATTTTGTATGTATTCTGTTTGTTTTTCTAGGTATATATTAGCTAATTCATTTTGTGCTTTTTAAGTTTCAGTGCATTGATATTGGTTGGGTTCTTCCTATTGCATTTGGAAGTAGTTTTCACATCTGCATCCTTTTTTCTAACAGCTAATGTCTCCCATGGGACTCTAGGTTTAGCTCTTTGTTTAGTTGGTATGCATTCTGCTGCCACTTCTAAGTGGGCATTGACAAAATTCTCATGTTCGCCATTCGGAGTATGTGTTTCTGACTTCTCCTGTAGTGCATTGAATTTGTTTCATACTGTTAATGCATATTTATCTCTAGTATCCCTGTTATTAAGCAGGGACGAGTCATAGTGTACAGTGGTTGTTGTTCGGGCCATATTCTTTCATAAGCTCAGTTGTATCTTTGCCATGACAATTCGGTGATCAGAGGACACACTCTCGAAAGAGGAATATGCCTTGCAGTTCAATGCTCTCAGAGTTGGAGTGAATTTGCTTAGTATTTTGGGAGTATGTTAAGTTCAAGTGATAGTCAGTTATATATTGTCTTTTACTATATTGTAATGGCAGGGAGGAAAAAGAACTCTTCCCATTGACTAGAGTTAATAAAAATTATGAATTCTGCCAAAAAAGAAAAAAGGTTAACAAAAGTAACACAAAATTAAGGAGCCGGCTTGGTACTTCCGGATCCAAGTTGGGGTTTCTGCTGGAGCTGATATGATGTTTAATGACCCGAAATTGGCAATGAAGGCAGGACATTCCTAAAGAGCTCCCAATAAGCACCTAAAATGAAACCATTTAACTGTGTGCAAAAAAAAAATGAGCTCTGGCTTGTTTTAAAAATGTTATCAACAAAAATGTGTTTAGAAATCATATACTTAATATATGTATAAAATGGATTGGTTTTAAATGACCTCATTAGCCTAATGAGTAGAGTGTCTGCCAATGGTCCGGGAGACCGGGGTTCAATCCTAGGTCAAGTCATACCAAAATCTCAAAAAAATGGTATTTGATGCCGCCTTGCTTAACACTCAGCATTATAAGGTAAGGATCAAGGGGAAAGTGGAGCAATCCAGGGAATTGAGTAGCACCTTCCCCTACACCTCAGTGTAGTAGCTTTTGAAAAGGGAACCTTCTGGTTACTAACTAAGGTCGTCAACTTTACTTATTTAAAATGATTGATATATGATAAAACCAAACCAATCCTCTTATACTAATTGACTGCATTTGGTTATGTGATTGATTGTTTCATCTCTATAACTACATTACCTACATTCGCTTTTTTCATGCATCGTATCTATTCTGGCTATGACATAGTTGGTCCTTATGGTGTTTTGTGCTGCTTTAGAAGAGATATTGAAACGAGGCTAACGAAAGCATGGACAGCTATCAATAGGCTATCGATTATATGGAAATCAGACCTAACCGATAAAATGAAACGTAGTTTCTTCCAGGCAGCGGTCACATCGATACTGCTATATGGATGCACTACATGGACACTAACAAAACGGCTGGAGAAGAAACTAGATGGCAATTACACAAGAATGCTGCGTGCAATCCTGAACAAGTCCTGGCAGCAACACCCCACAAGACACCAACTGTACGGCCACCTGCCCCCTATCACGAAAACTATTCAAGTTAGACGAACCAGACATGCAGGACACTGCTGGAGAAGCAGAGATGAACTCATAAGAGATGTACTCTTATGGATCCCCACACATGGCCGCGCAAAAGCAGGGTGACCAGCTCGAACGTACATTCAGCAGCTATGTGAGGATACAGCATGTTGTCCTGAAGACCTACCTAGGGCGATGAACGATAGGGAGGAGTGGCGAGAGAGGGTCAGGGATATCCGTGCTACCAGCACGATATGATGATGATGATTAGAAGAGATTCAGTTTCCCTTTTAAAGTTTCCCTTTCATAGCCATGTCTAAGTTTTTCCATGTGAGATTTTGCTTGTTTGTTGCTTGAAATGTCCATAGAGTTGTTTTTCTTCTCCTTTTTGTTTTCTAGCTGTTAAGTGCTCATACCATTCAGAAAGTATACGTTGGTTTGTGACTTGTCAGGAATTGAACATGGGATCTTCTTATGACAAATTGTAGGTTGGTTCAATTTAAATAGGACTGTTTCAACCAATCAGAAGCAAGTTTGAGATTGTAGCAGATGCTACTTAAGATGCGCATAAATTTGGTTATGGGTAGAATTGATCTTACAGGGGGAAGTGCTGACAGTCTGAACTGTTGCAATCAGAAGTTGACAAACATGAGTTATTTTTTGTTATATTGATGCTTGTGTTATCTGTATTGTTTCTGGTTGCTGTAATCAATCTTCGTCTGCACCGTTTTTATGTAGTCTTGTGCATATATGCTATACCTATATGGATTCATACTCATATAGACATACTTGCATCTACATGCATATCCTTTATTGTTCCTAAATATGTGAATCTAGAAGCAGAAGAGCTTATAGTGTCAAAAAGTATAATATTGTAAACAGAATGACTTTTAAAAAACACTTTAAAAAAAAATAAGGTACTGTTTGAAGTTAAAAAAAAAAAGAGAGGAAAGAAATATACATTATCTTAATAATATGTACCTATCTTGATATTTAATGAAATAGGTTATTTGGCCACGCAATTACCATGACTAGTTGATTTGGCATTATTTACGTGCGATATGAATTGGTGGCTCAGTTGTAGAGTTGTAGCTTGTGTTATCTGTATTGTTTCTGGTTGCTGTAATCAATCTTCCTCTGCACCTTTTTTTTTTTTTATGTAGTCTTCGAGTTGTCATATCAATGTATCAACACTGTCTTGAATGTTGGCAACTCTTCTTCTTCCTTCTTTTTTTGACATATATGGTCTGTTAACAGCCACTACTCAATCCTGGATCCATTCTCCTCTTTCATTTTCTGTCTTTTATGTTTAGACCCTACACTCTTTTATATTCACATCTATGCACTTATCTATTTTCTCTTTTTGTTAAACTTTTGAAAAACCTATTTTTCTCAGCTGAAAAAGTTGATTAAAAAAAAAAAAAAAAAAAAATTCAGAACTGAATCCATTGTCTGTTTTTAGTATATCCACTTTGCCATTTATTTTTCATCATCTTGTCAGATCTACCAAAAATATCTACCTTTTCTCCATATATATATATATATATATATAATTTTTTTTTTTTTAATTTTAAAATTTTTTTTATTTAGTGATTTAAAAAAAAAAAGGTGTATTTTAAGAATCAGTGAAATCTAATATAAAAATCATAAAGAAACATTAATGTTGATAATAGGTACTTTGTTGATATTCATATACACTTCTGTATATTTTGCGCAGTGAACATTATAAATTATCATTTCAGAGTACTAAAATTAAAGTTCAGTTCTCCCAAAAAGTACCACTACCTCACCCCACATGTGAGTAGGAGTGGATGATCAATTTTATGCTATATTCTGGACATGTCTGGGAATTAAGAGGGATCTCCTCAGTATTTCTACTCTTGCAGATACGTTTAAAAACATTCCCTGAACTCGAGGGAGTTCACTTGCTAAGTTTCATCAATTTTATCTTTTACCCAAGTAGCTTTTGGCTAGAATGAGTCCTTTCTGAATAATTTTCTTCCCTAATGTTTAGTCCCCTGTAATGGAGGCACTTTTATTGATCCAATTTTATTTGCTTTCTGGCAAAGATCTTTCTGAATAATTTTCTTCCCCAATATTTAGTCCCCTGTAATGGAAGCACTTTTACAGATCCAATCTTATTTGCTTTCTGGCAAAGATCTTTCTGATTAATTTTAAGCTAAAATGTTTTATGCACCTCTGAGAGTTGGGTACCCACCAATTAATACTATTAAAACAATCCTTTAAGTAAAAGGATTTGACATATTAAGTTTCATTGATATTGGCCTGGCTTGGCAGCACGACCTATCACTCATCTATTTTTTAATTATTTCCTTAAATATGAAGCCCTTGTTATGTGAAAGAACCCCCCGAACGTCATGCACAGACCTACCAAAACTAAAGGACTAAAAAATATTCTAAAAATGATACCCTTGTCAACTGATCTCACCGTACAAGCACAAGAGATCTTGGTTCATGATAAACATCAAAAAACTTTCATTCCCATTGAGGAATCCTCTTTCTATGTTATTAAAATCTGCAGTTCTTTCAACATTGATATATACATGCTTGTACACTACTCGTGCAAAGGGGGTATCCTCGTGGTGTAGTGGTTAAAGCGCTGGACTGCGGAATCGTAGTAAGCGAGTTCATACTCCAGTCACACTATTACGTTCACTTTCGGGCAAATACCCTTGGGAAAGGCATGAACCCCCTTATCCTCCCATGGGTTAAATAGTACCACTACTGTTCTTCTACGAGAATGGCTTTGGCATTAAATAACCTACAAAGGTTGATATGCCATTAAACAAAGAAACCAAACTTACTTGTGCATATATGCTATACCTATATGGATTCATACTCCTGTAGACATACTTGCATCTACATGCATATGCTTTATTGTTCCTAAATATGTGAACCCAGAAGCAGAAGAGCTTATAGTGTCACACAGTATAATATTGTAAAAAACACTTAAAGAAAAAAATAACATACTGTTTGAAGTTAAAACGAGAGGAAAGAAATATACATTATCTTAATAATATGTACCTATCTTAATATTTAATGAAATAGGTTATTTGGCTACGCAATTACCATGACTAGTTGATTTGGCGTTACTTGTGTGCAATATGAACTGGTGGCTCAGTTGTAGAGTTTCAGCGCTGCAATCTGTGGTCACTAGTTTGATCTTCAGTGGTGGAGATCATAGTATACTCTGCTGATGAGACCTAATAAGGTCGAAACAGCTGTCCAGTGTTCCCGTATATCGTGCATAGGTGTTCGGCGGATTTTCTGGTCATGGTAATTCAATTCACAATATTAATTCGTCTACTTAATAAAAATATGTACATTTAATGAAATAGGTTTTATATAAAAAAGATTTGAGCAATTTAAACACTAAAAGCTGATTTTATTTATTTTATTTTTTTTCAGGTAAGTACCTGTGCTTTAACGGAAAACCTGTGGTATGAATTTTGTATTATTTGCATATTAAGTTTGTTATATTTTCTGCCATCTCTACACAATATGCTCTGTTTAACAGACAGTGTTACTAATATATCTGTGCGTAGTTATATCTACAGTCTCACCCATAAATAAATACACTCTTACAAATTTGTTGAAGAAAATTAACTTTTTATAAAAAATGGGGTTGGTGTGTACTTTTTTATGGGTGATACTCTGTGTGTATTTATATACACTCGTCTCAGCTTAGTTATTATAGTCACAGTCTTAATATTTCTGACATTTTCAGTTGTTTGTAATTTGGTAACATTCAGTGAATTTTGAATGAAACTTAATTGATTAGAGTAGATTATTTTCATTCTACTGTCCAAGATAGTGAATATCTTGGAGAAGTTAATTTTTCTTAGTTAATTTGTCCATGTGATGTTCCACTGAACATATCAATTTCATTGCTTGAACTCCGGGTACAGCAAGCACCTGAAGAAGAATGGAGGGTATAATACTTGAAATGTTTTGACTAATCAAGATGTTATAGACGCATGTTTGAATCAATCAGTATGTAACATAGGACCAAAATATGAATATGTGAAATATTCAGATGCAGAGAAATGCAAAACACTGACGACTTTCCGTAGTTCAGGTATGAAACGTTTATTAACTTCTTGAGTTTAGTTTTTCAACACAAGGAGAGAGAGAGAGAGACACAATTTTTACTATGCTGACTGTTCACACCCTAGTCCCATTTTCTATCCGGGGTTTTTATTATGACATTTGTGATTGTCATATCCTCTGCATGCGAGCGTGAACTGTACTCAATGTGTGCACCTGCACTAAGCTGAATAGTTCAAAGTCCAACCAAACCGAATGATAAAATATAATTAAAAAAAAAAAAAGTCATTCTGTAATTATATAACAAGTATCCAATACATTTTTATGATATTTTTATTTAGTTTTTATTATTTTTTTGGGTATTTAATGATGGGGAAGTCCCCATGGTGTAATTGCTAACATGCTGGACTGCAGCTTCAAACTAAGTGAATTAAAACTCCAGTTGGGCTATTATGTTCACTTTGGACTTATACACTTGGGGAAGGTGTGAACCTGCTTATTTTCCATGTCCAGTTATGGGTTAAATAGTGCTACTGCTGTTTTTCTACCAGAATGTCTTCGGTATTTATTAACCCCCAAAGAAACTGAAACCTTGTACATTTAATGTCTTTTACCTTAAAATGTTTTTCTTTCAAAGAAATTTTTAAATGACTATTAAACATAATACCATAACAATTTATTATATTCAATTTTTGAGCAGTTTTTCAATAATACTTGAGCAAGTTTTTATTTTTGAGAAAATAAGTCACACCATCTTGGTTGTAACTCTGGATGATCATTTTAAATCTTATGTTAGCAGTTTTCTTCTATTGAGAATTGTTTGCAATCTATGAGTCTGTTATATCATTTTGCCATGAACTTATGCAAAATTAAAAAAATGGCGTAAATTACACTAATAGAATTATTGTAACTTCTCACTGAAGATAACTTGTTGAAAAATTGACCATGACTGTACTTTTCTGGAATTTTTTTTTTTTTTTTTTTTTTTTTTTTCAAATTCATTTGTTTTTACTTTCAAGAATTTTTCTTATTCAGTTTTTCTTTGACTTCTCCTATTTTGAGAATTTTTTGCTTTCATGTTTTTAGTTTTTACTTTCTATATTAAACTTTTCTTTGAATATTTATTTTTTAAATTTTCTTTTTTTTTTTCTTTTAATTTTTTCCTCCGTTCATTCTTTTAATTTATCAGTTAACTTTTTTATTTCTTTTATTTGGTTTTCATTCTTTTATTGATTCATGTCATTATTATTCTCTTTCAGTTGTTCATTTGGCATCTTTTAATAGTTTTATTCATTCTTTATCTTTCTCCTTGATTAGTTTTATTTGTTTCTTTTTCTTCTTTTCTTTCCAATTTTATTTACATACATCTTTTTTTTTCTTCTTAGTGTTTCCTTTTTTTTTTTTTTCTTAGGATCACTCAAATTACTCACCTCCATTCAAATAGGTTTGTGCCTTAAATTAAGATAAAATAGATAAGAAAATGGTTTGAGTCTGGCGGTACAATGTAAATAAATCATGGAGGTGTAAATACTGACTCAGTGGGATATCAGATGTGTTTTTATTTGGTTGGATTTTACAGCAAGTCAACCTTTTGGGTTATTTCATGCTGAAGACCTTTTTTTATTTTATTAACTTGCTAATTAAGTATAGTTAGAAAGGTTCAGTAATTATCTGCTGAAATCAGCATTTTTGTTGATAGTTTGGATATTCAAGAGTGAATGTTGGTACCCTTTTTGAGGGTTATTCACTTATCTATTTTTGATAGATGAAAGTCCAGGAAAAGAATCAGAATGATGAATCTTTTTGAATTGCTTGTTGACACAATGTTAAGTGCCAATTCTATTGCACAAGTTTTGGTGGTGAATATGGAAACTTCTTTTGTAAGGCATTTTTATTCTTGAATACTGCTTCACATCCAGTTTTGTTGCTGTCTTTGGAACCATCTGTATAAATGGGGAAGTAGTTAGGGTATTTTTCTTGGGTGTTGGAGAGAGTATTGATAGATTAAGAAGTAAATGTTCTTTTTGGTGAGTTTGGATTAACCACTAGTTGTTTAAGTAGCCAGAGTAGGAGATCCTAGTTGTATGGTATGATGGATGTTCATATGTGAGATTTCTGTTTCTTCCAGTTTTATGCGGAGGCCAAAAGGTTTCATTACCTTTTCTCTTTGGTTAAATAGAAGTTGTTGTTTGGAATTGAAAATGCAATTGTGAGACAGGTTAATTGATAGAGATTTGATTTTAGTGTAGTTTTGGAGGCCTAATTTTCTTTTTTTAATTTGAGATATAGAGGTTCTTTATGAGCCTCAATATATAGACTCTCCACTGGGGATGTTCTGAAGATACCTAGGGCAAGTCTAAATCCTTCATGGTGGATTGTGTTATAGGATTTCCTAGCTGATCCATATATAAAACATCCTGTGGCGGAAATCGTGAAAATGGAGAGGGGGGATTACCTTTTTAAGCGACCTCGCGTGTGCATCATTCAGACAGGCCGGGAAACAAAGAAATTCAAGATGGCGCCCGCGACTTTTTATAATCATCTGATCTTGTAAAGTTGTGCAAATTATCACTGCTCGGATGCAAATGAGGTGGTCTCCGACTTGATAAAAGTGGGTCGCTTTGAGGAAGGAGCGCTTCGATATGAGGATCGTTGGATTCGGTTGTTGTTTCTTCTAGTGTGATGTGTACAGAGAACAGAAAGGAGTGTCGCTGAACTAACAGAGGCTGCTTTGAAAGTGAATACAAGGATCAATTTCACATTGTCATTTGCACCTACTCTTACTATCAAACTGATATTTGCTTTTGATAATTTGGAACTCGTAGACTGAAAATTCAGTTTGCAGTGATATCTTTCTACACATCCATAACTGATTTTTAAGCGGATTAGAATTCTGTATAGTTTTTGTAATTTTTGCTAGTCTGTGTCCCATTGTGTTTAGACTTTTACATGGAATTTCAATACTTATTGCATTTAAAAAAAAAAAACTTATTGTAAGTGGAGGATAAAGATTAGTTTTTTGTCAAAAATTATACTGAGGAATCTGAACTGATTGATGACCAGAATTTCTGTTCTGTCCAGCGTAAATGTTAAGTCATCATGCATTTTCCTTCGTTGGTAAAAATGTATACTTTGAGTTTTACTTTTGGAGATCTTAAAGCTGTTTGTGTTTAGCCATTGGTTGATTTTCTTGATGTTTTGTTGCAGTTGACGCTCTGCTATGTGTCTGTATCACCTCTGGAGGTGATACAGAAGTTGTCAACATAGAGGTAGTCATCAGTTCCAGGATTCAGGTATTTAATAATGTTGCTGGTTTTTAGGTTGAAGAAAGTCACCAGTATACTCTCTTGAGGGATTGACTCCCTTTTCTTGAATATGGAAGTTTAACAGGGTTAATGATTTGGAATTGAAATTTCCTGTTGTTGAAAAAGTACTTCATGAAATTGGGCAAGCTGACTTACAGCTTTAAGTTATGTAGGTCTTTCATTTTACCATATTTCCAGGTGGTTTTGATGCCTTCCTTAAGTTGAAAAACAACTGCTATGAAATGTTGTTTTTGGATGTTTGCTCCTCTCATAGAAGTTTCCAATCTGACCACATCCATTATAGATTTTTGTTTTCTGAAGCTATATTGGATGTTGGTAAAAAGTTTTTTGAATTCAATAAACCAAACCAACTGTTTGTTGACCATTTACTTCATGGTTTTCCAAAGGCAGCTTGTTAGTGTTATTGGGCAGTAGGTTTTGGATTCAAGCTGTTTTTCTCTGGTTTGTGTATGGGGATGATAGTTGATATTTCCATGAATCTACTGTTTATCTAAATATCATTGAAGGAGGTTAAAAAGTACTTCTTTGTAGGTTTAAAAATTTTTTTAGAGATGTTTAAGGAATTCATAATGGATTTCGTCTGGGCTGACTATTGTGTTGTCTTTGGATGGCTTCAGTTACTTCTGGTAATGTGGAAAGTTTTTGGTAGGTTTTTGAGTTGTCTGATTTGAAGTTAAGGTTTGGTTCTCTGCATTATGTTTGAAAGTTAGAAATTGTTGATTAGGACTTTGTTGAGAAAGTCTCAGCTCGTATATCTGTTATGTCTTTTTTGTTTGTTGCTTCTGTGTTGTTTCTCATCAGGTGTTTGAGAGGAATTGGCTGAGTTTTCCCAAAGATTTTTCTGATCATTTTCCAGATTGTATTTGTTTTGGTGGAGGAGTTAAGTTGATTTTGCCAGCTTTTCTTCTTGGCTTTCTTTGTTTTTGCATGCTTTTGTACTCCTATGGACCCCCACATATGGCCAGGCAAAAGCAGGACGATCAGCTCGAACATATATTCAGCAGCTATGTGAGGATATGGGATGTAGCCCTGAAGACCTGCCAGAAGCGATGAACGATAGGGAGAAGTGGCAAGAGAGGGTCAGGGATATCTGTGCAAGCAGCACGACATGATGATGATGTTCTGAGTAGTTTGAAGGAGTTTAAATAGGTAGTAGTTGGTTCTTTGTTAAATTTTCAGCCTTTTGCAGGCAGAATGATTGCTGCCCTGCAGTCTTCATAAAACCAGGGTGTGTTGTCTCTTTGAGAGTGAGCTTTTGGCAGGTTTTGTCTTTTATTGAGATCAGTTTCAGTGAAGTGCTTTGTTCAATTTTTGTTGTTTGGGTCTTGTATCAGTTTTTGGTTGCAGAGGGTTTTGAATTCTTCCTAATTTGCTTTAATTATTTTCCCATGAAGAAGTCTATCATCATGAAGAAGTTGTGGACTTTTGAGTATGATAAGGAAGTAGTTGCTGCCGTAAAGATCATTATAGATCTTCCATTTATAATCCATGTAGCTTGAAGGATTGCATAGCTGAGTAGGTGCCTGTAGATATGTTTGTGATTCATTGTTTTGGATGCAGGGGTCATGGTTGTTGATTACTTTTTCAAGGTATTTACCTTTTTTATTACTTTTCTGGCACCTCTGTATAGTATTTTAACTGTTATGGTCACTTAGCGATCTTTTAACGGATTAGTTCTCTTAGTTCCATTTTGTTTTATTTATGGAGTCATTTAATTGAATGTAAATGGAGTGAATGTTTATTGGTTTGTGTAGCGTTGCTTTGACAACAATCGCCTGGAGTTCAGTGTCTTGATTTGATGATGAGGTATGTCTTTTTCCTAATTAGGATCAACACATTTACGGAGGCTCTTTTCATCTTTGGTAGTTTTTAATGTTGGGTTAGTTTGTGTCTTTGAGAAATGTTTCTTTGTGAAGATACACTAGTTTTGGATTATGGCTGGTCAAAAGTTGAAGTTCTTCATAATTGATTTGGATTCCTTTGCGGTTTGATTGTATAAGGGTTGTGTTATGTTTTAGTTTCATTGGTTTTGTTTTCTTTGGTGGATTTTGATGGATTTTTGGAGGGTTTTCTTTTTATTGAATTAGGCTCTTCAGTTTTCAATCTTCCTAGAAGGTTAAAGTTGTTTCGTTTCAGTTTTTGATATTGAGGGATTTGAGAGGTTTGACTTCTTCAGTTATTTCTTTCTAGATGATGGGCATGATTTATCTTCGATTGTGAGGATGTTCAAATTTAGATGATGTTGCTTTTATTTTTTTTCATTGTTCGATTCTGGATTTGATATATGGGCTTTCCTGGAGTTATCTATTTTCGAAGTTGGTTGGAGTATTTGGTTTCTCTGTGGATATTTTTTGGGTGTGGTGGGAATATTTGTTGTTGGTTTTATTTCAGCTGAGTGTATTTCTCTGAACTGTTTTTTGGAACTTGAGCCAGTTGCTTTGTGCTTGTTTTATTAGCTTTTTAATAAGAGCTTTATATTTTTCTGGTTGTTTATTGTTACTAATTGAACTCGTTCTGTGTTACTGTAGTATAAATATTTTCTTTCATATATAAATCATCAGTTTTCCAAGCTTTTTTCTATATTTGATCTGCATTATTTCCCTATCTCTTCAATATATACTGCAAGATCTTAATGTGTGATGGTCCATTTGGCTTCATTTGGCTAGTGTTCCTCCATGTGGTTTGGGTCTTCTTGGCCACATCTTCCACATGTCTACCATCATCTACACTCATCCCTGTTGTAGTCAAATCTTTTTGACAGTTAAAGCCTCTCAAGAGAATATACAATTTTTACTTTGTGTATATTAGGTTGATTGAAAGTCAGAATGTATGTATTTATCTGAATTTCCCCTCCACTCTTTCTGATAGTTACTCTTTTGTAGTCTTGCTTTCCTAAGGCTGAGGTTATTTCTTCTGATGTAGCCAAGGACAGCTCCACATTCCTAATAACTCCTTTAAGGTGTTCAGTTTTTTGTGTGGATACACCTTGCATTTTGTTGTGTGGAACGTCTTCATTTTGAGGATATTTTTGGCTAGCCTCTGGCTGTTCACCTCCACAAGCAAATTGCTGTTTCTCGTCTTTTTGACAGTCCAAGAAGTTCCTCTGTTTGAAATAACCTTCTCTATTAAGAATGGAGATAATTTGGCTCGGCAGGTCTCTTCTAAAGATTCAATTACAATGAATCTTTAGAACTCTGCGGTCTCATTCTCTGAATTAGATGTAAAAAGATTTTTTGAAAAAGTCATAGTTAATATTAATTTTTTCCGTTGATCCTGTGCTCCACCACTGAACAACCTGTGTTGTGAAATTATCAATGAGGAAACCTTGCCTAGTCGGCTGGGGCTGTAGAATACACCGACTGCTTCTCTGCAGAGGGGTAAGACCCTCCCAACGAGTGTCCTGGATATGTCACTAAACAATCTGATGGTGAAGTTCCAGCAATGCTGGAGCTTTGGGGAATGCGGAGTACCTCTTTATTGCCATTGCTCCCAGGTCTCACTCTGACCCGGAGTGGTAGCACCTGATAGGGCCCTATCTATGGGTTAAATAGAACTAACAGCATTCTTATGCTAAAATGAATTGTTTGAGTAAACTGAATAGCTTGAAATAGAAATGATTTTTACAATTAAACCGTACTTAAACTGCTTGCTTATGCTTAACTGAATTATTTCAAATAGAACTGTTTTTCGACATTAAAACTGTATTTACACTTAACTGAATTGTTACATATAACTGCTTGAATAGATTGAAATAGAAATGTTTTTGACAATTAAACTGTGTACTTATGCTAAACTGAATTGTTTTTAATAGAACAGATTATTTACATAAAAATGGATTTGGCTTTAAATAATCTACAAATGTTGATATGCCATAAAACCCACCAAACCAAACCATGAGGAAACCTATTCACTTTGGTTGAGATGGGGATACACTATCAATATATTCAAGCTGGAAGTAGGATTTCAAGCCCCTGCCAATTTCAGTTTTTCAGTAGACAACACTTATTGGTGTTTAATTTAAGAGTGGTCAAAATCATATTCTCTCACCCCTCAATTACCACCACCTAGCATCTGTAAGATGAAAAGGGTTGGAAATTTGCCACAAATGTAGATTGAATACAGTCAGGACTAAGGCTTGATGTGACCAGTTGATTGATTGGATCGGACCTCTCCAACCATCTGTCTAACCCAGTAAGGGCTAAAGTAGAGTGTTGCAAGTCACTTGACTACTCTGTTGCTGGGTCAAGAACTGCTCAGCCATCAGGATCCTGTTCTCAAGTATTATGAGTTGCCACCTTGAGGAAGCTGACAGGGTAGGGTTTTTATTTGAAAAATGTTTTTAGAAACGATAGTTACATAAAGAGAAGTTAGGTGGGAACTTTTATTTTAAACAAATTCTTTTTTCTTTAGTTTTGCATTTTCTATTCTTGAAGTCATAATTTTTGTTTGAGATTTTGTGAGAATTCGTTAAACTATAATAAAACTTCTTTCCAAACTTTGTGTATTTATTGTTCTAATTCCTCTTCCAAATCTACTGATTACAAATGCGCATTTGTTGTTAGAGGTAAATGTTGATCATGATTTAGTTTTTAGGATATAAGATGTAATTTCAATCTGAGATTGTACTGGTGGTTATTATCTAAATCTTAAGAGAGTTGTTACTGCACCATGATTAATTCTGATGTTTTTAAGCTTTTGGTTTCAGGGTTGCATATATCTATCCTCCTTTATATATATATATATATATATATATATATATATAATATATATATATATATATATATAAGTAAAGTTGGTGACCTCAGTCGAGGGTGACATAAAGGCTCCCTTTTTAATAGCTACTACACTGGAGTGTAGGGGAGGGTGCTACTTTATTTCCTGGATTGTTCCACTTTACTCTTGATCCTTACATTATTATGCTGATATATAACTTTACTAAAGCAGATATCTAAATAGTCCCCCCCATCTGCCTGCATCCTGATTTTAATAAAGAATTCTTTATTTTCACTCATTTCTGTTTCTGCAGGATTCTTTTTGTTGTGCAGTATATGTACATGCTTTTGAAATAAAGTATTGGAAAATGATTCCTTTCAATTCTTGTTTTTCTCAACTTATTATACATATTTTTTTCCTTGATATGATCTATTAAGATGAGGCATCAAGATTATTTGAAAAAAATCTTATTTCAATGCTCCATTAGCAATATTTTATACTTTAAAAACCGAAAGTTAGGTCTCAAAAGTGTTATCTCCCCTACTAAATGACATATATAAGACCTCCTCTTTTTGACCCCACTAAATCGCTTAAAAATATCTCTTCAATTGTGTAAGTGAAGTTGATGTGTCTGGTAAACTAATGTTTATCCAGGCATAGGCTTTGTAGAAGTGCTGGTGGTCTAAATCAAAGCTATCACATTAAATATAGATAGTACAGGGTGAAACGATAAAATTGTCGTTCTAAAGAAAACAACACTACAGCTTTATTTTAAAACTGTTATTGAAAAAAATCAATTTAGGTAACTTGATTATATAGTAGAGCTGACGTCTACAGGGTGGAACGATAAAATTGTTGTCCTAAAGAAAACAACACTACAGCTTTATTTAAAAACTTTTATTGAAAAAATCAATTCAAGTAATTTGATTATGTAGTAGAGCTGACATCTATTCAATGTAGCCGCCTTGAGCCTCAATCACTGCCTTGATACGGATCCGGAACTTGGAGTATGCCTTTTTCACAAGAGCCGGAAGGAGCTTGGTGAATACTCGGCGGATGGCGGCAATCAGGCTGGCTTTGGTATTGTAGGAGGTCATGTTGGTGATGTTCTCAATGTATGACCAAACAAAGTAGTCCAGCGGGTTCAGGTCGGGGGAGGAGGAGGGCCTGACGGACTTGATTAGCCTGAGGTTCTTTGTCTTCTTAGTCAAGATCTGGCTTGTCTGACGCCTGTAGGACCTACACTTCAAGTCCTCTTTCACACATGCATTCACAGTTGTGTGTGAGATACCTAAATCTCTGGCAATCTGCCGAATAGGCAACTGGGGAGTTTCATCAATGATTGCCTGAACCTTTTCGATTAACCCCTTGGTCCAGGTCTTCCTGGTGGTGTCCTTCAGCTCCACCACCTCCAAAGAGTTGTCCGATGTGTTGAGCTGTGCCCTCAAGTGTTGAACCATCCGGATTTGCATTTTGAGGGCGCTGGCAATGGTCCTGTTGTCATAACTTGGATCAGTAGAGAGCATGAGTTGTACAGCGGCACATCTCCGATCTCGCTTGTTGAACATTGTGTCACTTTTAGACATGATAGAAGGCTCCTATCGCTCTTGGGATTTGTACACAACTGGCCAACGAGTAGATGGTCTGCAACAAAAAAAAGAAAACCGGTTTTCATTAAACGGAAATGGAATCATGTCATCTTTTCTAGGGCGACAATTTTATTGTTCCATCCTGTATGTTCTTTTTATACAAAATGTTCAACACTTTTCTCACTATTAAAATTTTAACATTAATAAATAGTCTTGATAATTTATAGGGTGGGCAAGTATAATTTGGGCAGCATTTTCTCTATTAGTTATACAAAACCATAACAGTACTGTATTTGTATTCAAAATATTTACTCAGTTGCAATGATGTACATTTATTTATATCACAAGAAGACTGGATTATACTCATTGAAATCTTAAAAATTTCACCTTTCTGAATACTGCACATAGTCTTTGGTGATACCTTTTCGATCCTTCATTCAGTTTTACATGATATATTTAACAGACTGTTTATAGTTGGGGCTGTAGAATATGCTGACTGCATCTTTGCAGAGGGGTAAGACCACCCACCAACGAGTGTCCCTGATATGGCATTAAACTTGACCTGATGAATGTGAAGTACCCCTTCATTGCCATTACTCCCAGATTCACTCTTGGCCCATTCAGTTGGGGCTGTAGAATATACCGACTGCACCTCCTCAGAAGTATCAGAGTCCTCCAATGAGTGTCCTTGTTATGACACTAAACAATCTGAAGGTGAGGTTTCAGTAATGCTGGAGCTTTGGGGAATGCAGAGTACCTCTTCACTGATTGCTCCAAGGTCCACTCTGGCCTGGAGTGGTAGAATCTGATAGGGTCCTATCTATGAGTCAAATAAAACTGTTTGACATTCAAACTGTGTACTTGGACATTTAAACTGAGTGCAAACAAATGACTTATGCTAAACTGAATTGCTTGAAAGAGAGCTGTTTAATCATTTAACTATGTGTAAACAAATGACTGATGTTTAATTGAATTGTTAGTAATATATAGCAATACTTGGGACCATTTAACTTTAACATGCTAAACTGAATTGTTTGAAATAGAACTGTTTGATCATTTAACTGTGTGTAAACAAATAATTGATATTTAATTGAATTGTTAATGTTAAATAGCAATACTTGAATACATTTAACTGTGTGCAAACAAATGATTAATAGGAAATAGAATTATTTATATTAGATAGAAATAAGTGAAACCATTTAACTGTGTGCAAAAAAAAATGAGCTCAGGCTTGTTTAAGAATTCCGTTTAGTTTTTCTGAACAAAAATATTCTTGCTTATCATATTTTTAATCTTGAAATTCATCAGAAATTTCCCTTAACATTTTCTTATGTAAATCTTCAGAACTGTCTAATCAACTGTTCAATTAAAGCATGATATTTTTCTTTTTTATAGCTTTGAGGAAAAGGAAAATTGTGATCTCTTTTTCATACCATCATCTGACACAATAGAGTTAGGGCTGCAAAACACTTAAAAGTTTGTGGAATGAAATAATTAGTAAGAAGCACTGTGCAGATTTAAACCCAGAAATAACAATCAGTTGACGAGTTAGATTCAGTATTAGATTGATGCATAACTTTGAGCTAAAACAGTCTGTTTTTCTTTTACTTAATTATATTGAGATTAGAAAAAGCCAGATTAATGAGAAAGTATACAAGTGATAAGTTGTCCGCATATTTTTAATTGCCCAGTCAGCTGGGGTTGTAGAATACACTGACTGCACCTCTGCAGAGGGGTAAGACCCCCCCCCCTAACGAGTGTCCTGGATATGACACTAAACAATCTGATGGTGAGGTTCCAGCAGTGCTGGAGCTTTGGGGAATGCAGAGTACCCCTTCACTGCCATTGCTCCCAGGTCCACTCTGGCCCGGAGTGGTAGCACTTAATAGTTCTATTTAACTCATAGATAGGGCCCTAACAGCATACTTATGTTAAGATGAATTGAGTAAACTGAATAGCTTGAAATAGAAATGTTTTTGACAATTAAACCGTACTTACACTTAAACTGCATGCTTATGCTGAACTGAATTATTTGAAATAGAACTGTTTTTTGACATTAAAACTGTATTCACACTTAACTGAATTATTACATATAACTGCTTGAATAGTTTGAAATGGAAATGTTTTTGACAATTAAACTGTGTACTTATGCTAAACTGAATTGTTTTCAATAGAACAGATTATTTACATAAAATGGATTTGGCGTTAAATAACCTCCAAAGGTTGATATGCCATAAAACCAAACCAAACATATTTTTAAAAGTTCAGGTATTAGATAAAGTTTAAGATTTTGAAACGTTTCGGGGACATAATCAGGAAAGAGTGATAACTGAGTTATTAAAAGTCATAGTGCTATTTGTCCTTGTAGTTTTGAAATGTTGTGACACAGTAACGACCAAATTTTGGGATATGAGATAAGAAATGAAAAGAGCTCAAACATGGATTTATGTGATCCTAGATTTTCTCATTGAAAGCAAGTTCTAGAAATCTTAAGTCATAGTCAATTGTTAATCTTATAATTCACCAAATGTGTGTTTGTCCATACGTCTGTACCATTTTTAGCCAGATTTCAATAAAAATTTCAAGAATTGATAGGATCATCACCAAGAAGGTTTAAAACTCAATTTAGCTAAGATTGATTTCTTTTTTTTTTTTTTTTTTTTTTTTTTTTTTTAATGTTCCAAAACGAAATGTTAAATGGTTCTAAAAATGATTCATTCAACCAGAACTGATGTCATTTTCAAAACTTCCAAGCGGCATTTATTCCAATCTAAAAATAACTTACATTAGTGACAATTTTTGCCACTTGATTTATCATTTTATTCTTATTACACTTTTATTTTGTTTTTAAAACTTTTATACATTACTATTGCATTTCTATCTATCATATGGAAATCAGACCTAACCGATAGAATGAAACGCAGTTTCTTTCAGGCAGCTGTCGTATCGATACTGCTTTATGGATGCACTACATGGACACTAAATGGCTGGAGAAGAAGCTAGACGGCAATTACACAAGTATACTGCTAGCAATCTTGAACAAGTCCTGGCGGCAACACCCCACAAGACACCAACTATACGGCCGCCTGCCTCCTATCACGAAAACTATCCAAGTTAGATGAACCAGACATGCAGGACACTGCTGGAGAAGCAGGGATGAGCTCATAAGTGATGTACTCCTATGGACCCCCACATGTGGCCGGGCAAAAGTAGGATGACCAGCTCGAACATACATTCAGCAGCTATGTGAGGATACGGGATGTAGCCCTGAAGACCTGCCAGAGGCGATGAACGATAGGGAAAAGTGGCGAGAGAGGGTCAGGGATATTCGGGCTAGTGGCACGACATGATGATGATTGCATATCTACCTTCCTGACTTTCTTTAAACCTACACAAGAATAACTTGATCTCTATTTCTATCTCTTCATGTATCTGATCATGTTGCTAAATTTTGCTAGGTAATGTATCAAAAATGCTTTTTGATAGATATAAACAATACATGACTATATTTATTTATTATTCATATGAATTATTTTATATTGTAATATAATGGCAGAGGGATTTCGTTTTATATATCTTGCCTTTCGGTTTAGTTAGGCTGAGAACCTTTCGCTTAGCGCATGGTTTAGTTAGGTGCAACATTAACGCAGGTGTTTGCGTGTGGAGAGGATGTGTCATTCAGAGATGTCAAAATAAAAATCCCAGATAGGAATTGGAACCAGGGTATTTGGGTGACGTCACGCACCAGAAGCGTGGGTTGAGACTTGAGAAAAAGTAGTTAGTTGAATTCCTGCGTCCGAACGAGAAGGTTGTCTTTCAGGGCTCGTCGAGGCCAGACAACTTTGTGCGTTACGGGTGCTGCGTGTTGGTTGGGTTGAGAGCTGACGATGTAAAAGCAGTCAGCATAGAAAGATTGTGTCCCTCTCTCCTCAGAAAGGGGAATAAAAGTTTCGTACCTGAACTAATTTCGTAAAGTTTCATGTTTTTAGATTCCCTATGTCTATTTTGCATATCTGTATCATGGGTACGTTACAATATAATCTCAAGTCTAACAATAAAAGAAAATGGATGTCGTCTTAGAACTTTGGAAAACATTTTGAATTCTAATGTATAAATTATATCATTTACTTTTTATTGTATATTTTTATCATTCAAATCTTGTTTATCCAATCGTTCTTACATAATGAAAATATGTGATATTATGTTTAGAAAGTGAAATACATATCATATATAGATAAGTAAAAGATTTTAATACAAAGTACTTTACGAATATCATTGACCATCTTAAAACCCGTATGTTATATGGGTAAGTAACACTAGTTATATTAGTACAGGAGGTGTCTGTGGTGTAATGGTTATCATCGTAGGAAATGGACATGGCGACAAGAGTTCAAATCCTGGACGAGACTGATTGCATTTCACATAGCACTAATACCCTTGGGAAAGGTATGAATCCAATTATTCTCTCTCCAGCTATGGGTAAAATAGTAGGGCAGACTAGGTTCTTCAGCCTTGGTGAGGCAACTAGTCTAGAAGGAAAACTCTGAATTCAAACCTGTTGAACTCCGCTTAAAAAAAAACTGACCTTGTGTCATATCCTGCCTGAGTGGAGGGGTCGGTAAATATGGTTATATTAATACAGGACACTCAAACAAGCAGTTCAGCGCCCCAAGTTTGCCTTTTGGATTAAATTGCACATTTTATATTTAGTTGACAGCCAAATTATTCCCCATTGTGATACTTTTGGAAATTTGTCATTCTATCCTGAAGAATTTTCTGAAAGAAAAAAAATTATGAGAGATTATATCTTGTCTGCTGTGAATATCTAGCTACTTCTCCCAATTATACTGTGGCAGCAATTTTGTGCTTAAAAACTGCTTCCCTCTTCCTAAAATCAGAAGAGTTCTAATCTTGCAGCAATCAAATCAAATCAGTTTGGAAGCAAATTGCAGCAGTTGAAGGAAAAAAAAAAAAATGAGTGAATTCTCTAAGAGTAAAGTTTTCAATAGTAATAAATTTACATGCCAATCGAAACTCACAAATGTATGAAAGTGATTTATGGTGACGGTTGTATGGATTTGAAAAATGTCTGCCAGCAGGTTTGACAAAACAAAATCTGTAGTAGAAGCAAAATAAATATCACTAAAATCAGATCACCTGGTTCAGACCAGGGCTGCTGATTTCAGTGACATGAGAATAATTTGAAAAAAAAAAAAAATGAAAATTATGATCCAAGAAAATCAGTGAATTAAAGAAACTTTGCTAAAAGTAGACATTAGTTAATGAATTCCTATATCAGTGAGACGTTGAATTATTATTGTGTCAGATATGTCCCCTGGTATTTGATGGATGTCAGAAATGAACATATGTCAATAGGATGATTTTCTCATAAATATTACTATTTAGGATTAATTTGGGTTCTTCATTATCCTATTTACCAACCCCTCTGCTCGGGCAGGATATGACACAAGGTCAATTTTTAAGCGGAGTTTAACAGGTTTGAATTCAGAGTTTTCCTTCTCCTAGGCTGATTGCCTATCAAGGCTGAAGAACTTAGTCTGTCCTACTATTTACCCATAGCTGGAGGGAGAATAATTGGATTCATACCTTTCCCAAGGGTATTAGTGCTATGTGAAATGCAATCAGTATCGTCCAGGATTTGAACTTGTGTCGCCATGTCCATTTCTTACAATGATAACCATTATACCACGGGCACCTCCATTGAAACATTGGGTTCTTCATTATGATCCTGGAAACAAAAGACTATCTATGATCATCCCTAAGATTCTTCAAGTGTAAGAGAATTCAAAACAGTTCCTTCGGCATGGAAAATCATGCTTATAACTTTTGTGGGTACAAAAGGAGTTATATTCATGGAATTTCTACCAAAGAGAAAGACACTTTAGTAACACATAGTAAAATTTTTTAGGACTTAAACATTACATATTCAGGATGAGATTTGAAGAGAAAACTAATTCATGAAAACCTCTTTCTTCTCTTCATTAAGAAACAAAATGTTATGAACATCGAAAGAAGCTAAGTTTGTTTCTGAAAGTGGAAACTTAATATCCTGGTGAGTGGGTAGAGTGTTCGCCAATGGTCCGGGAGACCAGGGTTCAATCCCAGGTCAAGTCATACCAAAGACTTAAAAAATGGTACTTGATACCTCCTTGCTTAACACTCAGCAATATAAGGTACATATCAAGGGTAAAATGGAGCAATCCAAGAAAAGGAGTAGCGCCCTCCCCTACACCTTGGTGTAGAAGCTATTGAAAAGGGAGCCTTTGGGTTGCCCTTGACTACAGTTGCCAACTCAGCACTGTATTGATAGCATTTTGTTAATGTTTCTTGCCTAAAACCTGTCACAGCCATGTTCTACTGACACTGAGACTCTTCTTGTTATCAATCTGTTATAAACTAGCCTATTATACCTCTTTGGAGAATTGTGGAATTGGTCCATCCGTACTTGTTCACTGCTGTTTAGAAAAGTGGGATAGCAAAACATATGGAAACCTTTGGACAAACCATCTCTTCTTCACACTTAGATACAAACTTTTTGTATGTACTTGTATAGCAAACATTCCAGGTTCTGGTAGACAAGAACTGATGACAAGAATTTAAAAAAAGAAAAAAAAGGGTTTTACAATTCACAATAGTACAACTATTGAAATCTCAAGCTGAACAACAACAAAGACCTGAGGAAAAATTACTACAAATGATGGAACTTCTTAAAAGAACATAAGCTACAAAATCTGCTGGATTTTCCCCTGGAGGCTGTAGCTTATTCTATTGTAGAATTCTCCTACAATCCTGAAGAAAGAATTACATTCACTGCTTATTTTTGCAGATATGACACTGTTTTAAGAAAGGAATACATGAGTGTACTAAAGAGAAAATGGTATGTTTCTTTATTCAAAAATTGAACCTGGCAAGCTATGACCAATATTGCAATTACATTTTATCTAGGAAGCCAGGCGATGTTTCATTTGATGAAACAGTGCAAATTGTAGAAGGAAGGAAAAAAAGGTCTGACGCAACTAAAAATACATGAATATAGTAATATCCAAAAGACTGGCGGCGATTTGCATTGATGTTAAAATGAATAATGATAATAATGTTCATTGTCAACTTGTCACTGGGAGTGATCTTTCAATCATAAGTAAAAAATACTTGGAAAAAAAATGAACTGAAATTGACACACACCAAAGAAGTTGCAAGTGGTATATCTGGTAAAAACAAATTACAAGTCATACGTAAGGCTTAATTTTGTTGAAAAATAGTAAAAGCAAAAGCTTATGTGTTCAATAATGTCAGATTTGTTTGGTACTAACTCGATGGCATTCTTCAACTGATGGGGTTTAACAAATAATTCTTTCTGTAGCAAGGTAAATTCATGCCCTCCAATACAAACAATAGACTTGAAAAATAAAAAAATTTAGGCAAGTATACCAAAACAAAGGTTAAGTTACAAGTTATAAAGAACATATTGCTAGTTTTCTGAGAAAAAAGTGCCATATGTGGCTATGGATTTGAGAGACCAGGAATTTGATAGATTGGAACGAGTAGGTGTTATTTCAAAAGCACAATACTCGAAATGGGCTGCAGATACGCTTTATGTCAAGAAAAAAAAACAAGCCTATGTGTGTTTGCACTGATTTCATGACAGATTTGAATAAATGTCTGAAAACTTATGAATATCTGTTACTCAGATATTTCTGCAAATTGTGATGTGATACTAATCCATCCCACCCATTCATAACAACAGACTGCTTAGATAGGGTCAGCCAGTATTCCATGGTCCATATCTGAAAGTGGGTTAAGAGGTCATACAAAATTCCCCTCCCACAAACTCAATCATCAGTACATAAGCAGGACAACATTATAGTTTGAAAAATAGAAACTGCTGATTAGATGAAAGATGGCACATGTCAAGGTTATATTTTCACATGCTAGAAATACAAATTGAATGTAAAGTCCATTGGAGAAAAGCTTTGGGGTGGAAAGTGAAAGAATGCCAGCCAACTCATTGAATGCAAAGGTGGCTGCACAAGCTAAGATGATTAAGATCTTAAAAGAAAGAGCCACAAAGATTTATCATGGAGTCACACATTATTGTCGTGATGATTATGGAAAAAACCTGCAAGATGTATAGGAAATCTGAAAGGTTGTATTTAATTTGAGATAATATAAACAAACAAACAACTCCAAATTCTTGAAGCTCTATACATGAAGATTAACTAATTGTTGTATAATGGCTTGTATCATGCGACTTCTGGTATTTCGGAAGTATAAAAGATGCCGTGCTTGAGAAACATGGCAGACAGAAGTAGAGAGATTGCTCTGAAAGGACGTCGGTCAGTAGTAAGACCAACTTTGGTTGTAACACCAACAGTGCAAGACTTAGAATACGAGCCTGACTGTAATACTTGAGTAAATAAACGATTAACTTTATTTCTCTGTGTATCTTTTCCTTACCACCATACAACAGCCGGCGACGAAGATTCAAAGATTTCACACTTACAAAAGAAAAAAGCAACAACAGTTGGAAGGATCCGAAGATTTTGTATTCTTAACAAAAAAAAACCCCCAAAACGGCAACAGTTGTTGAGGAAAGATTTGAAGATTCGAATTTACAGTGAACTACACACTGTAACATTCAAGGTTAGGCAATAGAGGACTTAAAAAATTGTATGTTGGAATTCCTAAAACAACAAGAAATACAATGGCAAGAATATTTAAAACAACAGGAAATACAATAAGAGGATTTAAAGACACCATGAGAGCATTGAACGACAAGAAGAAAAATTCATGAAACTACTCGAATGTCTTTCAAAACAAAACAACTCGAGAAATTTAAATATTTTCACAAGAGTCAATAATAAATTCAGTTGGCAAATTTATTTACAAACCAGAAGAGGAAGTGATATTCGAGGCATATTTCAGAAGGTATGAATCGATTTTTGAAAAAGATTGTGAGGGATAGCCAGACGAGAAAAAAGTGAAACTTTTACTGGGTAAACTTGGGGCGGCAGAACATGAAAAATACATAAATTTTATTCTGCTGAGGCAACCTGGTGAAGTGACGTTCCAAGAAACAATCCAAATACTAACGAAAATATTTGGGGAACCAAGTTCACTGTTTGATACTTGTTGACAATGTCTCAACCTTATGAAAAAGGATTGCGAAGACGACACGACTTTTGCCAGTACAGTGAAAGATTCCAGCTAAATGAAATTATACCTGATATGTTTAAATCGTTGATTTTCATTCAGGGATTAACCTCACCGTCTGAAAAAGAAGTCCGTACTAGGCTATTAACCAAATTGGAACAAGACCAAAAAATAACTTTGTAAAGCTTTGCTTATGGAAGTGCCCGTGGTGTAATGGTTATCGTCGTAGGAATTGGACACGGCGACACAAGTTCAAATCCTAGACGAGACTGATTGCATTTCACATAGCACTAATACTCTTGGGAAAGGTATGAATCCAGTAATTCTCCCACCAGCTATGGGTAAATAGTAGGGCGGACTAGGTTCTTCAGCCTGGGTGAGGCAACTAGTCTAGGAGAAGGAAAACTCTGAATTCAAACCTATTAAACTCTGCTTAAAAATTGACCTTAGTGGAGGGGTTGGTAAATAGGGTAAAGCTTTGCTTAAGAATGTCAGTGTATTTTAAATTTGAGGGCTGACACAGCAAAAATTAAAGAATGGGATATTTCAGATATTCGTTCAATAAAGAACAAATCTCAAGGTAAGAAAAATAAACTGTTTTTCAAAATTAATCCGTGTTATGGGTGTGGAGAATTGCATTTATTTAAAGACTGTCCTTTTAAACACAAAAAATGCCATAGTTGTGGGCACAGAGGACACAAATTCTCACACTGCAGACTTGGAAATTTTTCAAAAAAGAAAAAATGAGTACAGTTCATGACTGAACAAGCAACAACTGAAAAAGTACAAAGAAAATATATAAACATCTGTCTCAACTATAAAAAGATAAAATTTCAGATAGATACTGGGTCTGATTTAACTATGATTATTGCTGAAACTTGGAAAAAAATAAAATGTCCATCTCTGCATAACTTGAAAAAAATAGCAAGAGGTGTTACTGGAGAAAAATTAAAATTTATGGGAGAAACCTTCATAAATGTTTTCTTTAATGGAAAAGAAGGAAAATTAAAAGCATTTGTTATGTGAAATGCCCAAAATTTATTTGGAATGGATTGGATGGAAGAATTTGATCAATTTAACATTCCAATAAATAATTTCTGTAATAAAATATGTAACTATGTACTATGACAAGTTCAGATAAACTGCAAAAAAGAACAAAAAATAAAATTTCCGGAAATATTTTCAGAAGGACTTGGATTCTGTTCTAAAGTCAAGGCAAAATTCAAAGTAAAAGAAAATGTTATACCAGTTTTTTGACCAAAAAGAGCAGTACTATATGTGTTGGTTGAAATTATTGATAAAGAATTAGAAAGACTAGAAAAACTGGGGGTAATACAAAAAAACTGACTACAGCTCGTGGGCAGCTCCAGTTGTATATGTAAAGAAAAGAAAAAAAAATTAGAATCCACGCTGATTATTCAACTGGACTTAATGATTGTCTAAAAGAAATAAATTATCCCCTCCCAACAGTGGAAGAAATTTTTACAAATTCAAATAGCGGATGCATATTTTCTAAGTTAAGATTTATCAGAAGCTTATCTGCAAATACCAGTGAAGAAAAGTGTGCAGAATTTTTAACTATTAACACATATAGAGGACTTTACAAAATTAATAGACTTCAATATGGAATAAAGGTAGCTCCAACTATTTTTCAAAAAAATAATGGATACAATGTTAAGTGGATCTGGACTTCACAACAGCTTATTTAGATGATATTCTAATAAAAAGCAAAAATCGCAAAGATCATGCAAAACACATAACTGAAGTGTTTAAAAAGATAAAAGAATTCGGTTTTAAATTAAGCATGGAAAAATGTAAATTTTTTTCTATCAAAAATCAAATACCTGGGTCATGTAATTGACAAGAAAGGTAGGATCCTAACGGAGCAGATGCAATAAAATACATGCCTGTTCGGCATTACAATCATTTTTGGGGCTGGCTAACTATTACAATAGTTATATACCAAATATGCATGTACTAAGAGCTTCGTTGAATCATTTACTCAAAAGAGACATAAAATGGAATTAAATGGATGAATGTAAAAAAGCTTTCGGGAAATTAAAAACGTCAAACTTAGCTCTGACACATTACAACCCTAATAAGCAGATATATGTTGCCAACCACGCAAGCAATTCTGGCTTAGGGGCTGTTCATGGTTTTAGAAGTCTAGTCGAAGTGGAATCAACCTATTGGGGGGTTGTCAAATTATTTAACACGCAAAATAAACTGATGGATGTTTACCAATCAGACATAAGCAAAATACTGCTCTGCTTTTTCCACCTCAAACTTAGTTTCTTATATGCTCATTAAATCTTGCCACTTCACGTGGGCTTATCACATTCTCCTCCATAAAATAAGTCACACCTCTCGCGTACTTTTCTTCTGGTTTCCGCATGGCAGTAGTAGAGAGAGCACACCTTCTGTTTCTTCAAGGTAAGATTGTTCCTGGCATTACTACTACAGGGGCAGTTATACGTCACAAAGAAGATGGTAAATTACATTTTATTCAATAGTGTTAAAGAACTACCAGTTATGGTAGAGGAGATAAAATTAAGACAAAATTTGATTAGTTCATTAATTAAACCAAAAAAGAATTAATGAACCAGAAAGTTAAAACAAATAATATATTTTCAATGTGCAATGGCATATTAATGTATAGAGAACGGGTGGTCATACCCACAGTTTTAACAAAAAAAATTTTGAAAGATTTCCATACCGGGCACCCGAGAATGAGTAGAATGAAGGCTCTTATGTGGAGTTACGTATACTGGTCGGGTATGGATAAAGACATTGAAAACATAGTGAAATCGTGCAAAAGCTGTGAATCGGTAGCAAAAGCACCTCCCATAAAATTCAATCCATGGTCTAAGACAGATAAACCGTGGTTTCGTCTACATATTGACTATTCCGATCCGATAAAGGGAGCATACTTTTTTATCATAGTAGATAGCTTTATGAAATGGCCAGAAGTTTTCAAATGCAAAATGCCTATGATAAAGACCACAATAAACGTGTTACAGGAACTGTTTGCAAGATTCGGATTGCCAGAAACCATTGTAATTGACTATGGCATACCATTTACTTCAAAAGAATTTGAAAATTTCTGTAAATTGCTCTCAATAAATCACCTAAAATCGGCGCCTTACCACCTAAGATCAAATGGACTGGTAGAAAGATTTATCGATGTATTTAAAAGAGCTATTGAAAAGGCAAATGGGATTGAAACAGAAAATGAGGAATTACAAGAATTTATATCCATTTATCGAATAACACCTAATCCAAATACTAATGCAAGCATGTCCCCAGCAGAACTGATATTTGCTAGGAAAATTCAGTCAATATTCGATAAATTGATTCTGTCAAAAAAAGGAAATAAAGAAAAAAATTAATTCCTCTAATAAAACTTATAATCCAGGGGAAAAAATTTATTTCCTAAACTATCATTTCGGTAAAGCAACCTGGTTAGAGGGCATTATTAAAAAAAGAATTTGTAATATTATGTACATAATAAAACATCCAAGATGGAAGGTTTACAGACATATTCACCAAATAAAAAAAAAAAAGATACACCCCAAATACAAAGGAACTTGAGGTACCTAGGCCCTCACGAGCAAACGAAAATGTATCCTGATGGGAACTATGGAAATAAATCCCAAAAGACAAAAATATGATGTCCTACGGACATATTAGAAATTTTTTTGGGGGAAATGTTGTATAGTGGCTTGTACCATGCGACTTTTGGTATTGTGGAAGTATAAAAGACGCCATGTTTCTCAAGCATGGCAAACAGAAGCAGAAGTAGAGAGATAGCTCTGAAAGGACGTCAGTCAGTCGTAAGACCAACTTTGGTCGTAACACCAACAGTGCAAGACTTATAATACGAGTTGGACTGTAGCACTTGAGTTTACAAACAATTCACTTTATTTCCCTGTGTATCTTTTCTTTACCACAATACGACACTAATTTTTCTTAAACAATGGCCCCCCGTCAGCTGGGGCTGTAGACTATACCAACTGCCTCTCTGCAGAGAGGTAAGACCCCCCCAATGAGTGTTCTGGATATGACACTAAACAATCTAATGGTGAGGCTTCAGTAATGCTGGAGCTTTGGGGAATATGGAGTACCCCTTCATTGCTATCACTCCCAGGTCTATTCTGGCCCAGAGTGGTAGTGCCTGATAGGGTCTTATCTCTGAATCAAATAGAACTGTTTAACATTCAAACTGTGTATTTATGCAAAATTGAATTGCCATAAACCAAACCAAACTTCCTTAAAACAAGATCAATTTTGAATGTTGCAGCTGTGTTCTGAAACACCTTTAACATTATTCCTGCCAATTCTTCCCCTTATCTTTAGCGAAGTTCTTCTCTTCCGTAAATTCTCCTCCCACTTGTTCTTCTTCCTACTCTTTATATGAATGCATACAACTTGTCACTGAATTTCTCACTTTTCATTCTCTGAAAATGAGTCCAACTAGGTCTAGAAGTACTTGTTGGGGGGAATATGGTGCCTTTTTGAATTCATCCCATCCAAGTGTCAAATGGCTCATAAGAAGACTTGAATTGAAGTAGGCAGAAGCAAAGTGTCTGTCTTATTTAATCAAACATATATATATATATATATATATATATATATATGCAGGGGTGAATGCTCAGGCAGATGCCAAATTTTTTTTTGCTTTCTGGACAAATTAGACCTTTCTTTTCAGTTTTAAACTAAAATTTTCCAGGCAACTCCAGGAAGGGGAGAAAGAGGCTCCACTTAGATATTACACATTAGTTCATTAAAGTCCTTGCTACCCAAATTCCCATTTATTCTTTTCAATGAAATTTTGTGAATATCATGCCAAAGGAAAATTCATCAATTTTTAGCTGACTGCCACCTGCCTCCCATCACAAAAACTATCCAAGTTAGACGAACCAGACATGCAGGACACTGCTGGAGAAGCAAGGACGAGCTCATAAGTGACGTACTCCTGTGGACCCCTGCATATGGCCAAGCAAAAGCAGGACGACCAGCTCGAACATACATACAGCAGCTATGTGAGGATACGGGATGTAGCCCTGATGAAGACCTGCCAGAGGCAATGAATGATAGGGAGAAGTGGCGAGAGAGGGTCAGGTATATCCGTGCTAGCGGCATGACATGATGAACTTATAAATAGATAGGTTAAATGAGCTGCAGAAGGTCAGAAGTCAAGTTAATGTAAGACATTCATTTAAAACTTGTGCCATTCAATTTTGTCTCCAAGATTTATAACTATACCAATTTTGAATAAAACACATTTTCAGCTCACTATGGTATCACTGAGATATATCATGCTGATTTAACCTAATTGTATTCTTAATACTTTTTCCACCCTTATGAATAGTTAACTTCAAAATATCAAACGGTATTTGATTCTACTTAGTAAGTTTTTGTCTGTTTTTTTTTTTTTTTTTTTTGTTGATTAGAAGCTTGGCAGTCAATTACATCCTCTCCAGAGTGTGAATGAAAGGGATTTGGAAAATTTGATTCAAGATGCTCATATTTCCTTAAGAAAACTCAGGTTTTCACTGATATAGATCTGAACAACCAAACAAAATTCATGATCTCCAAAATATAAGCAACTGAATTTTTTTTTCATCTCCAAAAAAGAAAAGGATAAATGATATTCTATGTTACCCATGTTAAGAAACCATTTCCTCTGAGTGTTAGTTTTGTTCTAAAGTTTTACACATTGAAATAGTGTTCTCTCTCTCTCTCTCTCTCTCTCTATATATATATATATATATATATATATATATAAAATCCTAAGGTTTAACATTGCTTTTATTCTTTGAGATATTTTATATGTTGAATATGGATGTGCAAATTTCTAGCTATGATCTCAGGAAAACCCATAAAAATTTAATTTAGAAAATGATTAAGAAAAATATTAAAAGAATTTGCTGAAAAATTCACACTATGGATTCATTTCTAGCAAGAAAATTTTTTCCTCTTGTCAAAATAAATTATCTACAACTACAATCTTTTGACACTGCTTGAACATCCGAAGATCAGCCTCAGTCTTTTGAGGTTAGTATATTTGTGAATACAGCAAGGGAATTACAGTTACTAAATAAGTTTCTTTCAATGATTGGTGAATCACCAGTTAAGTATCCGAAACATGAAAAACAAATCAGTAATTTAATGTTAAATAAACTAAAATTTATTTCAACACATGGTACATAAAGCTTTCTAGGTGTAATTTGGATTTTTAAATTTTTTTTATTTTGCAAATTTCAGTGGACCATATTTCCAGAACCCTTTGAGATAAAAATGTAAGACAGGTGCTATTCAATTTGTCTCTTGAAGATCTCTAATAATTCCAATTTTCAACAAGATCTATAATGATTATGACTAATTGCTGAATTAGCTAGCCCTCATTTTTCCTTCCTTTTTTATATTTATTTTCTATAATCATATTTACCCAACCCCTCCCCTCGGGCCGGATATGATACAAGGTCAATTTTTAAGCAGAGTTTAACAGGTTTGAATTCAGAGTTTTCCTTCTCCTACACTATTTGCCTCACCAAGGCTGAAGAACCTAGTCTGCCCTACTATTTACCCATAGTTTATTAGTGTATTATTAGGGTATTAGTGCTATGTGAAATGCAATCAGTCTCATTCAGGATTTGAACTCGTGTCGCCGTGTCCATTTCCTACGATGATAACCATTACACCATGGGCACCTCCAACTTTTCTATAATTATTCTCCCTGTTTTCTTTAAGATATTAAAATTTCTCTTGGAAAATATGAAGACAAAGTTCACTAATTTTCGTTTTTCTCTTTAAATTTTTTCTATATAACTAATAGTTGTAAAATGATGCAGAACTTGAAACCGTTATAATAGACTAGAAATATGCAGAAATATTTAAAAATTTGGAGCAAAACATCTTCTGCACTCCCCTTTTCTCTCAGCTATTTTCCTTCTTTTCGATTAACTTTTCAGTTCAGTCAGTTGGAACTGTAGAATACACTGATTGCATCTTTGCAGAGGCTTAGATATGACACTAAACAAGGCTCCAGTCCTGGATATTTGGAGAACCTTTTTATTGCCATTGCTCCCAGGTTCACTCTGACAGAGTCCTATCTATGGTTTAAATAGAACTTTTTGATATCTAAACTGTGCAAACAAATGACTTATGCTATTTTGAATAGTTAGAAATAGAACTGTTTGATCATTTAACTGTGTGAAAATAAATGACTGATGTTTAATTGAACTATTAGTGATAGCAATATTTGGAACCATTTAACTGTGTGCAAACAAAATAATGTTGAATAGAATTATTAGTGTTAAATAGTAATACTTGAAACCCTTTAACTGTGGTCTTGTTATATAGAAATACTCAAAACCATTTAACTGTGTGGAAAAAATTAGCTAAGATTTGTTCAAAAGTGTTATCAATAAAATGTTTACAAATCATATATTTGATTTATATGAATAAACAGGATTTGGCATGAAATAACCTACAATAGTTGATATGTCATAAAATCCAACAAAACCAGGGGGTGTCCCCACGGTGTAATGGTTAAAGCGACGGACTGCGGAATCGTAGTAAGCGAGTTCGTACTTCAGTCGCGCTATTACGTTCACTTTTGGGTAAATGCTCTTGGGAAAGGTATGAACCCCCTTATCCTCCCAGCTATGGATTAAATAGTACTGCTACTGTTCTTCTAGGAGAATAGCTTTGGCATTAAATAACCTACAAAGGTTGATATGCCATTAAACAAAAAAACCAAACCAACAAAACCAAATCAAACAGCCAACTTTGCCTTCAACATTGCTATCTACTGTTTATCATCATCCATCCCAATATTGATGGGGGTGTCCTCATGGTGTAATGGTTAAAGCGATGGACTGCAGAATCGTAGTAAGCGAGTTTGTACTCCAGTCGCGCTATTATGTTCACTTTCTGGCAAATACCCTTGGGGAAAGGTATGAACCCCCTTATCCTCCCAGCTATGGGTTAAATAGCACCACTACTGTTCTTCTAGAAGAATAGCTTTGGCATTAAATAACCTACAAAGGTTGATATGCCATTAAAACAAAGAAACCATCCCAATATTGACAACTTTATAAGGTTTCTATAATTCTTTACTCTATGAAAAAAGAAAATTTTACCATCTGTTAGTTTTCTCATCAAATTGCTTTGTCTTTAACAATTAGATAACATGGGTGCAAATTCATGATAAACAAATTTGTTTTGATTTCTGTTTATGTTAAGGGAACCAATCATAGAAAATCCTTTCATATCTTAGAAACCTTCCTTCCTTTGGTTTTGCAAATAATTCTCTAATTCTAAACTCTGAAATTGACATTAGTTATATATTTGACATTGCAGCCTACTGTATTCATTCTCTCCTTTTTTTCCCCCCAGTTTCTCGTATCCCATGTCATTCAGATGCTTTGTGTTAAATTTTCATGAGCTCACTTTAGAGCCTAAAACTAAAAATTATTGATGGATTTTATTAAAACTCAGATTAGTTCGTGAGGTTGATGATGCTTGTATATAGATTTGAGATGCAGTGTCATGAATTGATTTATTCTGTGTTCGTACTGTAACATATTGACCCTTGACCGAGCCGTCAATCAAGAGATACACCTGTGTAAATAAGCGGAAGAACAGCGGAAGCAGGTGGGCGTTGAACAAGAATATAACCAGGGCACAGACGGCTTGAGTCAGTTGGAGACAAGATGCCAAATTGAGAGCCAACGGCAGACAGAGAGCCTTGGGCCCTCAGTGACCCACGGTTGAGTAGCCCACCCAAGATGAGAAAGAAGTACTGCTGGGTCAATATAGCAGTCTGTCCCCGTCTCCAGCTCATCTCTCACACATAACCAACATCAAGCCTTTTGAGAATAAAGTGTGAGAGATATATTTTTATAAAGAAGTGTGTTTGTTTGTTCATTGAAGTTCATATATTATGTTTGATTATATTTCTGCATATATTTATATATGTATTATGGTATACAACAGTACTCACAGTACTATAAAACAATTAAGCACAAACCAAGTCCAGAAATTAGTACATGTAAGTTAATATTCTAGAAAATTAGAACTATTAGAACAAGGCTGATTGGATTTGTGAAATCTTCCAGAAATTTTTTCTCGTCTTCACTTTCGTCTTCTGAGCATTAAAAGACCAATTTGTAAAGTGATCTTTAGTTCAGCGATGAGAAGTGGATTGATTAAAAATGTGGAGAAGAGACCAGTTAAAGACCTAAGGATGATTTTTGATGGAATTCTGGACTATTCAATATCTGTCATCTGGACGATTCCTATAATTAGATAAATAGGGGACAAGAAAATTAATGAGCTTAGACTACTGACAAACACTGTGGAAAATAAGTGAAAGAAGATTACTCGCCAGCTTAAAAATAATTTTTAAAGAGACTAAAAGAATAGTAAGTAAAGTTGGCGACTGTAGTCGAGGTCGACTAGAAGGCTCCCTTTTCAATAGCTACTGCACCAAGGTGTAGGGGAGTGTGCTACTCCTTTCCCATGATTGCTCCACTTTACCCTTGATACATACCTTATATCGCTGAGTGTTAAGCAAGGAGGTATCAAGTTCCATTTTTAAAGTCTTTGGTATGACGTGACCTGGGATTGAACCCCGGTCTTCCGAACCATTGGCAAATAATGAAACTAAAAGATGTAGAGCAAGAAATGAAGAGTCTTAGGAGAAGTTAACACAAACCAGAAGTATAACTCTACCGAGTATTCCAAAAAGTATTCCCTCCTTAAAAAAAGACAAAAATAAACTTTGTTAAAATGAGCTCAATATGTACAGAGAGAAGAAACGAAGAGAATCACTTAAACAAAGAGCATTAGAGCCAATTATACCAAAATCTAAGATCAATAAAAACTAAACAAAATTGTAAAAATGAGGAAGAGACAAGATGATAGCCCATAAGTGAATTCAGCAAATTGACTCAAAAGGAATGCAAAAACAGTCAAAGTGGGGTGAGGACAATGATTTACTAGTAATTGTGAAAATGACTTGCATTCAATCATACAAATATAAATGAGATGAACTGTCACTGGAAATAGGTAAAGTAAAATACTTTCAAAATTCATACATATCTATTGATCTAATTCATGTGACTAGACTTAATTACTGTTAAGAAATGCACCAAATAGAGGAAATGTAGCCATTCCCAGTACACCATAGTTGCAAATGAATAATGAAAAAATAGAAACGGTGAAAATGGTGGAACATAAAAGTGAATATGGTTTTCAAAGTAACTGACGTAATAGAAATGATAGTAGGGACCCTTGTAAAGACACTAAAAGTAAAGTTGGTGACTGTAGTCGAGGGCAACCAGAAGGTTCCCTTTTCGATAGTTACTACACTAAGGTGTAGGGGAGGGCACTACTCCTTTCCCTGGATTATTCTACTTTACCCTTGATACGTACCTTATATTGCTGAGTGTTAAGCAAGGAGGTATCAAGTACCATTTTTAAAGTCATTGGTATGACGCGACCTGGGATTGAACCCAGGTCTCCTAGACCATTGGCGAACACTCTACCCACTAGGCCAATGAGCCGGTTAAAGACACTAGAATACTTAAATTTGTAGGGAAAATCACGATAATACAGAAAATGTGACATGGTAGAAGTTAGCAAGAATACTGGATTTTAATAGATTTATTATCACTTTAGTCTTCCATGATGACCACCAGATAAGTGTTATTTAATGATACAAGCAATAAGCAATTATAATCAAGTAATAGTTACTCATAATATTTTTGATCATGGTAAATAAAATAATTCCTACAAGATTTTAAGTTTCTTCAGCAACTATAGTCATTTTGCTCATTTTTATCAAAAGTATCTGTAATTAGCTAAGAAAAAGAGTATATTGCCCAGTCAGCTGGGGCTGTAGAATACACTGACTGCACCTCTGCAGAGGGGTAATCCCCCCCCAGCGAGTGTCCTGGATATGACACTAAACAATCTGATGGTGAGGTTACAGCAGTGCTGGAGCTTTGGGGAATGCGGAGTACCTCTTCATTGCTATCGCTCCCAGGTCCACTCTGTCCCGGAGTGGTAGCACCTGATAGGGCCCTATCTATGGGTTAAATAGAACTAACAGCATACTTATGCTAAAATGAATTGAGTAAACTGAATGGCTTGAAATAGAAACGTTTTTGACTATTAAACCATACTTACACTTAATCTGTGTGCTTATGCTTAACTGAATTATTTGAAATAGAACTGTTTTTCGACATTAAAACTGTATTTATACTTAACTGAATTATTACATATAACTGCTTGAATAGTTTGAAATGGAAATGTTTTTGACAATTAAACTGTGTACTTATTCTAAACTGAACTGTTTTCAATAGAACAGATTATTTACATAAAAATGGATTTGGCATTAAATAACTTACAAAGGTTGATATGCCATAAAACCAAACAAACCAACCAACCAACAGAAAGAGTATAATGTTATGCTATGTTTTTTTTTTTTTCTGCAGTAATTAGTAATTGCATTCAGCTGAATTACTTCCAATATCGAGTTGTTTTTTAAAGTTAACATTTTCTTATTTTAAAAGAACTAATCTGTATTTCATCCAAAATTCTACATTAAAAGACACAAAAAATGGTACTTATGCATCTATGTTACTGCGAAAAAGCTGAACTTTCCCGAGTGTTTCCGGTAAGAATCGGAATATGCCGAAACACATAGCTAATCAAATTTAAGATAAAATAATTCAATCAATTTGTTTACTAAGTTACAAACAAGTGTAAAAATGAATTTATCGCAGCTAAGCGAAAATCTACAATGTGCAGAAATGGTGATCCAATTCTGCTGAGGAAAAAAACCTTATTGGCAAAATTAAAAGTTGCCGGGCATGTGAGCATCCTTTCCACCTAAAAAAAATAAGGAAAAGTTATGCCTGGAGATGCTGTAACACCAAATGCAGGATCTGGATTATTATCAAATTGTTAGGTGAAAGTACAGAATAGTTACAAAACACCCCCTCCCCATAGTAAGAATGGATTTCTAAATGAACACGTTATTACTTCTGCATGGTACAATAAGTGCATAAATACGAAAAAGAATTATTTAAAAACAAAAAAATGATATCCCCCCCCAATAGATGAAATAAAAATTCAAACTATTTTTTCCTATTGAAAATTACCATACATTGACTTGATTTATTCTTTTTCTCCTGAAAAGGTCGGTAACATTATCCATTAAAAATTGTCTTTTTCTCTTTTTTTTTTTTTTTTGTCTTCATGCGTTTTGTCAACAAATTGGTTGACTTATTTTATCGTCTGCTTGCTTAAATTTTGTACCGGAATATTCCAATTTTTTCCGTTATCAGTCCGGAAACGCTTGGGGAAAGTTCAGCTTTTTTGCAGTAACATAGATGCATTAGTACCAAAAAAATTCCCTACAGTTATGAAATTGTACATATAACAAACCACTTTCTTCAAATTACCTAAAATTCAACACACACACACAAGTAAAAATAACTTAAATTCAGTTATATTTTCCTATGAATATTATATTTTGCTTCATATAGCTGATAGCTTATAAAATATATCAAATATTCATGCTTTATCTTTTAGATTTAATAAATTTGATTTTAATTACTTATTTCATAAACTAGAATTATATTTGATTTCTTGTCATTTTTGATTTTAAACTTTAACATTATAAGATTTTTATTTTATTCATTAATGCCAAAAGTCTTTGGTAAATTATTGCTTTTAGATGTGTTATGACAGCTGTCATTGGTTTGTAAAAAAAGAAAAAAATACAAAATTTACATTTTATTATTGATTCTGATATTGAAAATTGAAGAAATTAAAGCTTTTTTGACATCCCTGAGTATTTAAGAAAAGTAAAAAAAAAAAAAAAAAAAAATCAAGCACAAAAAAAAAAAAATGTAGTTCATTGAGAAGATATAATGTTGATCATTCACAATATTGTTTTCATTCCAAAAGTATTTTCTGAAATAATTTCTCACAGATTAATGATCTATGGTTAGATAGACCAATTAAATTTGGTAAGTCAAATGAGGACATAAAACTATGAATAATCAAAATTATATGAACCAGAAGTAACCATCATACTTAAAATATCAAAATCAAGCATTAAAAATAAGCAATACTAACGTCATTATGTTAGTTACTTTGATGTGTTACATCCTTATACTTAAATACAACTTAGAATAAACAAAAATAGTCCATTTAATTATAATGATTGATAGCATGAAATATTAGAGACTGTGGGAAAAGTCATCATCGTTGTGTCGCCAGCACAGATATCCCTGACCCTCTCTCGCCACTTCTCCCTATCATTCATTGCTTCTGGCTGGTTTTCAGGGCTACATCCCGTATCCTCAACACCCCACAAGACACCAACTGTATGGCCACCTGCCCCCTATCACGAAAACTATTCAAGTTAGACGAACCAGACACGCAGGACACTGCTGGAGATGCAAGGACGAACTCATCAGTGATGTACTCCTATGGACCCCGGCATATGGCCAAGCAAAAGCAGGACGACCAGCTCGAACATGCATACAGTGGGAAAAGTAAAAAGCCTGTTTTTTACTCCAAAAATGTAATGGTGTGTATATTGTTAGATTAGAAGGAAGTCTTTAATTATGAGCTCTTTCTGAAGTATCCAAAGACCAACTAAAGGCTGCAATTGACGAGAAGTATCTATTATTTGTTAAGAGACAGAGTATAATGTTATACTATGATGTTTTTTTTAGGTTGCTTGGGAAGTTTTTTCTGCAGTAATCTGAAGTCTTTTAACTTCTTGCTACCGTTCCTGTCTCGCTGTTTCTTTCTCTCATTCTTACTATCACTTGCCACGTCAATACACTGGTTTGCATAATTGTGCTGTGAAGCGACAAATGCCCCTCCCCACAATACTTCTTTTATACTGGTTCTGGCTGACTGAAATTTGTATATGTTGCAAACCCTATCCCACCAGAGACAAGACGCATGACCTACAAATTGCACTCCCAACGACGCTCATGCTTCTGTTTTTCTATGCTTCTGGTACTCAACATGCAAGACACAATTGCACTATTTTCGAACTTTGAGGTCAGCCATTTTGCTTGTCACTTCTTGTTTCTTTCTTTTGGTGTTGCTATGAAAGGAATTCAATTCACTCAGCTTCGTTGTCGCATTTCATTTCACTTGGCTCTCACCACCTGTTTTTTTTATCCAGACTGGATGGTTGCTGAATTCACATAAACGTCGGCTGTTTTGCCTGCATATACGGCACGTCACTCGTTGTCTCTTTGAACGATGAACCCTGGTTGGTTCATTGGAGGCAGCAGTGTGCAGGTTCTGTCTTTCAATTTCACTACAAATCTCTAAATATTACACATTTAAATTAAGTTTTAACAACATTTTTTTGATGTAAGAATTTCAGTTCCCTGGAAGATTGTAAATGTTGAACAAAATAGTATGTTTGAGCATTATTCAATAAATTAGGTAAATTTTGTCTAAGGTTCTGACAATAGGAATCATTGTTTCCAGTTGAACCTTTTTTCAAGGAAATCAATAGTGATGGGTCCTTTCGTGTCTCAGATGACTGTCAGCATGACTTTCTTTACTGAGCCCTGTGCCTGGAATTTTTCTTTACCAGAGAGTTAGTGTTTCCATTCTATAGACTTTTTTGATTCAGGCTCATAGGGGCAAACCCATGTTTAGCCCATTTGTAAACATTTTTTTTGACTACAACGTGCTTCTCCATACACATCATGCATTCTTCTGTAAATTTCACATGGTGTGCACTTCTCAGCCAGCAAAAATTTTATGACAGACCACTGTTCAAACATAGAACATGTGTAATATTATGGATGGGCACCGTCATTAAATTGCGGCTGTCTCAAGGTTAGAGAATATTCGAGCACATCAGCTGTCATCAGTCATTGGGTACAAAGGTCTGACGATCAAAAATGTCATGAACCTCGCTCGTGCAGGCAGAGTGACCTGTAGAGAGAAAAAAGGCGTGATTTTAATATAATCACACGTGAACTTTCATGTGTTGCACTACTGTTCCACTAGTGACCATCGAACCTTCGGGAACCTTCGAATTGATTTCATCAAATCATTATATAAGAAAATCAAGTAGTGAGATTTTGGGAGTTCAAGACAGGTTTTCAAACAGGTTTCAACAGAGGCGCACGTTGCATGACCCATGTCATAGCCCAGCCTGTCATAACAATCCGACATTAAAACTGTATTTACACTAAACTGAATTGTTACATCTAACTGCTTGAATAGTTTGAAATAGAAATGTTTTTGACAATTAAACTGTGTACTTATGCTAAACTGAATTGTTTTAAATAGAACAGATTATTTACATAAAAATGGATTTGGCGTTAAATAACCTACAAATGTTGATATGCCATAAAACCCAACAAACCAAAGCAAAGCAAAGTATGCTTAGTGGGAAGTGGGGTTGACTATTTGTTGGCAATAACAAACTCTGGCCTTTTTTTCTCAACAGTTGGCAAGACTATGGGAGTCTCCTTTTTTTCCTGGTCTATGGAAGGCAATAGATGTTTGTGTGTGTGTGGACAGGTATTGTCCCAGGAATAACCAGTCTTTTTACAATGCCAGCAAGTTGCTCTTCTACCAGTTATGATAACTGGTAGCTTATGTCCATTGATGTGCAATCAGTTGGGAATGGAGATGAAGGTTCTAGTGTTAATCATAAGTTTTAACCTCCATTTTTTGTGCATACTATCTTGAGAAGTGCTACTTATCTCTTCAAATTAGATCATGTAGGCGGTGATATTCTGCCTAAACAAGTCACTAGGAACTTCAAATAGTGTCACTGTTGTTTTTTGCCTGTTCATGTAGATGTTATCTTAGATTCCAGGATAGTAATGATGACATGTTCTTTACTGGGCAACAGCACCTCCAGAAAAAAGGTGAGTACTACCAGCTATAACAACTAGTATCTTAACCCACAAGACTGTTGCCCAGTCAGTTGAGGCTTTAGGATTTCTGAAGGGGGTTAAGACCCTCCCCCACTACAATGAGAGTCCCGAATATGAAACTAAACAATCTGATGGGCAGGTTCCAGTAATGCTGAGTACCCATTCATTGCCATCGCTCCCAGGTCCCGGAGTGGTAACACCTGATAAGGTCCTATCCATGGGTCATATAGAAATAAACTGTGTACTTATGCTAAACTGAACTGCTTGAAATAGAACTGTTTTTACATTTAAAAATGACTGATGAGCCAGTCAACTGGGGTCTCAGAATACACTGACTGCATCTCTGCAGATGGGTAAGACTTCCCAAATGAGTGTCCTAGATATGACACTATAGTCTGATAGTGAGGCTTCAGTGATGCTGGAGCTTTGGGGAATGCAGAGTACTCCTTCATTGACATTGCTCCCAAGTCTACTCTGACCCGGAGTAGTAGCACCTGATAGGGTCAAATAAACCTAAACTGAATTGTTTGAAATTAACAGTTTTTACATTTAACTGTGTATAAACAAAAAAAGCTGTTTACTTATGCTAAACTGAATTGTTTGAAATAGAACTGTTTGATCATTCAACTGTGTGTAAACAAAAAAACTGTATGTAAACAAAAGACTGTACTTATGTTAAACTGAATTGTTTGAAATTAGAGGAACCATTTAACTGCAAAAAAAAAAAAAAAAAAAAAAAACGAGCTCAGGATTGTTTAAAAATTTTATGTTCAAAATACAAAAAAACTGTACTGGTTTGAAATAGAACTGTTTTGACATTTAAACTGTGTACTCATGCTAAATTGAATTGTTTGAAATGAAAAATTTTTGAAATTTGATCAACCACAAAAATGAACAATGTCCTTTTCTGTTGGTCTTGTTGAAGCTGATCCAAACTGACCAACAGCTCCTCTTTTACAAGTTCAAAAAAAATTATTTGGTTTATTGGACTAGCTTGGTGACAGTAGTGGAGCTGGGAGACTCTCCTGGATTTAGAAGTGGCCCTGCTTATTGTTTCTTCAAATATTCTTTTTTTGTCTTTTCTTTCTTGGCCCCTTTTTCAATCCTCCTCACTAAGCTTTTATGATTGGACCAATTTTTATGACGGTTATAAGAAAAATGAATAAAATAAATTGCAAATTAATAATTTGAACAGAATTCGATTTTAAACAGCAAGTTTTAGTCTTTTTTATTTATATTTTTGGAATGTATACAAAATTTCTACTTTTTTTAATTTGTCAAGTTTTGGTTTAGGCAAGTATTTCTTCCCTTTTGTAAATAATAATAAATAATTTTGTATGATAGAGAGAAAATTGGTGAGAATAAACACTTTGATAAGCTGTCATATTTAAAACTTTCACTGTCAATATGATACTATGAAATTTACTTAATTATTATTTAATATTATCTAGTTTCTTTTTGATTTCATTTTACTTTCACTCATTTGCCCAGTCGGCTGGGGCTGTAGAATACACTGACTGCACCTCTGCAGAGGGGTAAGACCCCCCCTAACGTGTGTCCTGGAAATGACACTAAACAATCTGATGGTGAGGTTCCAGCAGTGCTGGAGCTTTGGGGAATGCAGAGTACCCCTTCATTGCCATTGCTCCCAGGTCCACTCTGGCCCCGGAGTGGTAGCACTTGATAGGGCCCTATCTATGGGTTAAATAAAACTAACAGCATACTTATGCCAAACTGAATTGTTTGACTAAACTGAATAGCTTGAAATAGAAATGTTTTTGACAATTAAACCGTACTTATATTTAAACTGCGAGCTTATGCTTAACTGAATTATTTCAAATAGAACTGTTTTTCGGCATTAAAACTGTATTTACACTTAACTGAATTGTTACATATAACTGCTTGAATAGTTTGAAATGGAAATGCTTTTGACAATTAAACTGTGTACTTATGCTAAACTGAATTGTTTTAAATAGAACAGATTATTTACATAAAAATGAATTTGGCATTAAATAACCTACAAGGGTTGATATGCCATAAAACCCAACAGACAAACAAACATACTTTCACTGATCATGATTTGATAGTGTTACATAGCCATGATATGGCTACGTGAAATATACATAGAATGTTCATAACATATATACATAGAACATAGGAATCTTGAAACACGAAAAACACTTACAACTTCTTAGTTCAGGTACAAAATTTTTTATTACCTTTGAGTTTAAAGGTTCTTCGACTTAAGGAGAGAGATACACATTCTTTCTATTCTGGCTTTTCTATCTCCCCACCCCCCACAACACGTGTGGCACCCACCACAAAGGCCACTGGCCTGGCTTCAGCGAGCAAGCGAAAGCCAACCGTCTTCTCCCGAGGCAGAACTCAACTTAACTAACTGACTTTTTCAAATCTCCCAAAATCCTCCGCGCGCTTCCGGTGCATGACGTCACCCTCACTCTGTAGCTCCGTTTCCCATCTCGAGTTTCTATTGTGACATCTCTGAGTGACACGTCCACTCCGCGCGCGCGAAGACCTACATTAATGTTGCACCTAAGTAACCCATGCACTGAGCCGAAAGATTCTCAGCCTAACTAAACCCAAAGACATAAAACAAAATCCCTCGGCCATTATATTACAATAGTTCCTGCAATGAAACTCTCTCTCTCCCACAACCCAGTCAGTTGGGGCTGTAAAATACACCAAGTGCATCTCTGAATTGTTAGCGATACATACAAATGCTTGAAACTGTTTAATTGTGTGTAAATGAACGAATACTGTTGAATAGAATAATTAGTGTAAAATAGCAATACTTGTAACTGCTCCTTCATGTGCAAATAAACGATTGATGTTACATTGTTACTGTTACATAGCAATACTTGAAACCATTTAACTGTGTGCAAACAAATGATTAATAGTAAATAGAAGTATTTGTGTTAGATAGAAATACTTGAAGCTATTTAACTGTGTACTAAAGAATGAGTTCAGGCTTGTTTAAAAATGTATCTACAAAATTAGTTTACAAATCAAATATATTTAAGATATATATATATGTAAAAAGAGGATTTGGCATTAAATAACCAATAACGGTTGATATTCCATAAACCTGACCAAATTCTCTCTCACCTAATTTTGGAGATTTCTTTTGAAGGTTTTATTAGATGTAACTTTTCTTGCTTGGTGATTTTTTTTTTTTTTTTTTTTTTTAAATCACACATAATTCCTTAATTGTTTGTTGTTTCATTTATCACTTGAAGTCTTCTTTCAACGAGAGAAAGAGAGAGAAAATTGTGCTCGATAAATGTAATTATCTGTTGGAAGAAAAAAAAATGACACTGGGCGATGTCAATATCCCAACAGACACTTGAAAAAAATAGTGTACATATGTTGAAAGCCTAAAGCAAAGTAGAAATAGATAGGGTTTAAGTAATTCATATTTTGCTTCTTTATTAAAACTAAGCACAGCAGCAGTAATACAAAAGACAGCTATCTGAACCATGATATTGCTACTGTAAAAACAATATGGAGTTGCTGTAAACAAAAAAATTGACATTGCAACAACCTGTATTGGTGGACAAAATGATAAAATTACTTACTTGCGAGTAATTAATTTCTTAGTTTAGTTAAAAGAGAGATTGTGATTTTCAGAAAATGTAGCTATTAATATCTTTTTGGAAATAGCACTTACATATCTTCCTGCCCACTAAGAGTTCATTTATTTTTAAGACTTTTGTTATCAATATCTTGGTTTGCTTATATCTTTGTATCTACTTAATTTATGTATTTATGTCTAGTTGTACTTGCAATTCATGCAAATGTTCAGTATTTTCAAATGTAAAAAAAGCTGTTATATTTTTTAAAACTTTAAGTTGGTTTGCAAAAATTTACATTTAAATGATATATGAATATGCTTGTATTATTAAATTGAAGAAAAACTGGTAAAAATTTAACACCAATAAAAAAAAAAATTTTTTTCAAATGTGCATCTTGTAAGGTTACACATGGATAAAAATTTTTTAAAAGACTATTAAATCTAGAAAATTTTGTTATTATCTGAAAGAATTTTATTTGTCTACCAGTTGTTTTTTTAACACACTCCCAACAGATAAAAATCTATTGTTCACTACATAGATGGTCTATCATTACTTTCAAATAATTGTTGAACGTTATGCATATGTGTTATAAATATATCTGATATTTTTAAAAATGAATTGGAAGAAATTCCTCATATATGTGTATGTGTGTTATTTTGTGTGTACATAATATTATTTAACCCAAAACTGGAGGAGATAAGGAGTGTTTGTACTTTTCTCAAGGGTAGTAGTTCAAAAATGGATAACTTGACTGGAGTTTGAACTTGGTTACTTTGAGGCTGCAGACGAGAACTTTAGCCATTATGCAACGGGACTCTCCCTCAGCACGTGAATAAAAAAAAAAAAAAAAATCAACTTTTGCATATTGGTAAATAAGGTCAATTAATTTATTATTAAGTGTTTTCAGTCTTTAACCATCCTTGTGGATTGGTTTCTTTCTTTGTTTAATGACATATCAACCTTTTTTAGGTTATTTAATGCCAAAGCCATTCTCCTAGAAGAACAGTAGTGGTACTATTTAACCCATAGCTGGGAGGATGAAGGGGTTCATACCTTTCCCAAGGGTATTTGTCCGAAAGTGAACGTAATAGTGCGACTGGAGTACGAACTCGCGGACTACGATTCCGCAGTCCATCGCTTTAACCATTACACCACAAGGACACCCCCCATCCTTGTGGAGTTGTCATTTTAAAATTAATGCATTACAAGACTGATTAATGTATAGAATTAGACAATAGACAAGTTGAGATAAACATAGTTCAATAATATAAAGAGTTTCTTGGAGATTTGTTTGGACAGCACTTTTATAGAAGACTCCTTTTTTCTCTTACCAGTTTCCATGCAAACTTGAACTAAAAGAGAAATGATTCTTGCAAACAAAAAAACTACCTTTACAATCCTCAGAGTTAACTAGATTATGGTTGCTAAAACTACATAGAAAAATAATATTGTAATATTTTGTGGGGAAAAATCATGACTTACCGGACTAGTGTGTGGTTGCATTTCGTACATTTCAGTCGCTCGACAAGGAAAACAAAAAAAAGCCAAAATGGCGATGCACAGTCGCTTTTGTACTTGCTTAGTCTCACGTAAAGTAACGCAGATTTTCGGCTATCCCATGCAAATGAGATAGTCGGGTATTATAAAAAGAGCCCTTGAGGGAACGGAGATAGTTTGACTGAAGGCGTGTTGTGTGTGTCTGTGACATTATTCAAGTCGGCTTTCAAACTACATATTTTTATTGTTAAACAGCTATATTGAACTTTTAATTATTGAAAAAAATGTCTTCTTGTTACATAAAGGTGGACATTTATCAGCATGATCGTGATACTTTTCATTGGTTACAATGATTATTGTGATTTTTCATCTATTGCTATGTGAAGGTATGAATAAAATTAATCTATTAACTATGAAATTGCATATTTTATCAAGATACTTTGATTCAATAAAGAATGAAATCAAATGTGTTAAAAACAAAGAACTCAGACAATCCCACTCTGCATACGGAGACACCTTTTTACACCTGTTCTTCTTATATACTCACTAATGGCTGTTTGTTTACTTCCGGTCCTCGAATAATGCCCTCTCATCTTGAGAGTATCAGGGGAGGTAACTGGCATGTCTTAACAAAATGTTTACTGAAAGAGGTGAGTTAAAGTCTGTGGAGAACTTGTGAGAATTTCATCCATGGCTTGTGCACCTCCTGCTGTATAATTATCTGATCTCCACATCATGTTTGCACGTTCTCTGCTGGTCAAAATGCATGAGTCCAAAACAGTTCCACAAAGGAAGAAAAAGGCAAAACAAAAAGCTGAATCAATGTTGTTTAACATAGGTGGAGGAGAAGGTGTGTGTGACACTTCACAAAATGTAGAGTTCTCGCTTTTGCCATGCTGCTGACTGGTAAAACTCTTAACTAAAAACTAAAGGCGATTGCTAGATTTTCGGACTTGATTTCATCTTTCCCTTCAGTGGATCCGCTTAGACCTCTATCTATCTCTTTTGTGTCAATCTCTGTATCCCTTCTATCACTGTTCATTTTGTCAGTCCATCTCTGTATTCGTTCTGTGTTCTCCCCTGTCAGCCCATCTCTGTATCTGTTCTGTGGTCCCTTCTGCATAGCAGACTGACTTTTTGTATATATGCAGAGGTGAACATGCTCCCCTTCTGGATTTTCAGCCGCCCATAGACCAGACATAAAAATATTGCCAGACTATATGTCTCCAAAAACCGGCTCATGGGCCTAGTGCTTAAAGTGTTTGCCAATGGTCCGGGAGACCTGGGTTCAATCCCAGGTTGCGTCATACCAAAGACTTAAAAAATGGTACTTGATACCTCCTTGCTTAACACTCAGCAGTATAAAGTACGTATCGAGGGTAAAGTGAAGCAATCCAGGGAAAGGAGTAGCGCCTTCCCCTACACCTTGGTGTAGTAGCTATTGAAAATGGAGCCTTCTGGTTGCTCTCAACTAAAGGGAGACAACTTTACTTATATGTCTCCAGGAGACCCTAAAAAGTGTGATAATAAAATTGAACTGCATGTAAATTGCGGCTCCACTTTTATTTGATCATCTCCACTTGCAGGGGAAAATTAGTGGTATATGGTCACACATTCCACATAACCCCATGACTATGTCTCAGCTCCTATATGAACACACATATATACACATATGTATATACATATCTATGGTCAACTCACAACCATACACATGTATACTCCTGCATGTACTCACCCTTATGCATGTGTCTACTTACATGCACGTACATAGAGCTAAGTCTGTATACTTTCATATCAGAGTCAATAGTGTCACAAGCTCACTAGCACCGCATTTAAATCAAAACTGATGCAAGCCAGACTAATAGAATATGTTTAACATGCCCTTTAATTGATTAACTTCTATTAAATGCTACTCAAACATTTAACCAAATCTAAAATAATAGAATTTTATCAGCTGATATCTCTCTTCCCTTCTGAATACCATGTAGTAAACGTTTATAAGGCTCATCTTAAATCTCAGTTCTTCTGGACATATTTTTTCTTAATAAAACCTATTTTCAAGTCCTCTTCGAAGTAATCTCCTCCGGCTGCAATGCACATGTTGTACTGTTCCAACAACAACTGGAAGGCCCCATGGAAGTCCTCTTGTGTGAGCGTATCAATGACCTTTGTCACAGCTTCTTTCATCTCCTCAGTTGTCTCATAACGACAGCCTCTGAGCTTAGGGAATAACCAAAAGTCACAGGGACCAAGGTCTGGACTATTGGGAAGGTGAGGAAGTGTCTTGATGTCCATCTTGGTCAAATAGTCTGTGACAAAGATGGAGTTGTGGACTGGTTCATTGTCCTGGTGAAAATGGCACTGACCCGATTTGAAGAGTGCTGGCCTCTTCTGACAGAATCTCTTCTTAAACTCCCTTAAAACCTCAACCCTAACCGTAACCCTTTGGCCAATCAACTGTGGTGTATTGACTTCCTTACTCATCCCAAACTTCTCATCATCCCTCACAAACTTCTTGCCTTCCTTGAATCTCTTATGCCACTCAAAAACTGATGCTCAATTCATGCAAGATGGTCGAAAAGCATTATGAAGCATTCCATACGTTTCTGAGGTATTTTTTCCAAGTTTAAAACACAATTTTATTGCATATTGTTCTTCTAAAATGTCAGATTGCATTTTTGAAATTCACCAGCTGTGACAACCAGGCTTTAGTAGGATGTATTCCAATTGCTGCTGTAGCTGTTTATTTGAACTTGAAGTCATAAGAATTGGCCAGTCATCTCATAAGACATATAGCAATAACATAGTGAATTTTCAAGAGTCTACGACAATTTTAAATACCCATACAAAAAAAGTCAGGAAACTTATTGTATGCACCTCGTATTTTGGTTTTGAGGAGTATGTCTTGGAAGGAAAGGTGTATGGAAAATAGGTTAATAGGGGTTTCTACTGCAGCAACTGGGTTACAGGAAAAAGTATTAGAACCCTTGTGTCACTTGCCTGTGCAGTGCTGGACAGTGAAAAAATACACAGCCTTCCTTGCTCATAACTTCCAGGACCATCACAAACAATGTGAACTCGGTATGTATCACTGTTAGTGCCTCTGTCACCTGCGGTTCCTCCTATTTACCTTCTGGTCTTGTATGATGTCAAAAGAGTCATTGTTACTCCAGTACTCGTTGGTGTAGCACTATGATGATTACCACTAAAAAAAGATAGGAAACCTAGAAGACTAGTGGACTACCAACATTTAAACTTCCAATGCAAATTTTGTCTCCCATCTTCTTTTTGCAGAACCTCAGGGTCAATGTCACTACCTACATCAATGTTTGATATGGTGGTCAAGCTGTAGATTGAGAGATCATTTGTGTTCCAGCAAGAATGCTCACTACGACTTGACCCTAGAGTGGTTTGCGGGGAATTTTCAAAATTATGTCACCTTTTAACACGTGACACCTAGCTTTACCTGAAATGAGGATAGATGTCATAATCAGAAACAATAAACTGTTGACTATCACTAGCTATTTGTAATGATCAAGAAGCAGGTTGTTTTAAAAAAGACATAATTATGACATAAAGAATATAAAACAATGAAGATAGTTTAGATGATAGTGAGGAAAGAGACAAGGTTATAATAACTAAAGAAATATCAGTTAAAACAAGATCAGAGAAAAAAAACTAATGAAAAAAAAAAATCTATCAAACATGAAATAATTTCATAGCAATATTAGAAGTCATGAGATTTATAGCTTAAAGATGCCTCCCCAACATGAACAATTCTTATTGAATGGCTTTAAAAAGTACCTTTTCTAAGCAATGAAAGTGGCAAAATACATTCTGATACTGAAACAATAAGACAACATAATCTTAACCAGGATTTGATTGGATTTCAAAGAAACATCTTTGGAATGTTGAACCAAACCCTTTATTCACTCCATGAGAGTAGATAACAGGAAGTATTGTTTACTTCCAGGCAGAGGTTCAGATTGATAGACATTGTACTCAACGCTCCTTGTAAAGACAAAATAAATAACTAGAAAATAAGCAGGTTTGTAGTTGTGTTAAATTATAGATTAATAGAATTTTTATTTGTCAGGTAGTGAAGAATGGTTTAAAGCGGTGTTGAAAAATCATTGGGTCATCTGGTCTGATTGACATGTAATAAACCTGAGATCATTTTGAGAATGTGACTTTGAACAAAAAGATCTGACGATCCTAAAAGTTAAGAACATATCATTCAGTTTGTGAAAAATGTTCTACCTTTACTCTTATTAGTGGCTTCACATTTAGTCAGATGGATGATGGGGATTTGAAAAGTCGCTTAAAAATAAAAGTAATATGTACACATGGAAATGTGGTCATGCTGTTATTTATTATTCCAGCAGAAAAGAACTGAGAATGACAGAAGACAACAAACAAGAACAAAGATGGTGATACTGTATGAGTTATTCCCCTTGTCCTCTATAGATATGCTCTCTAAGCTAGGCTCTAAAAAGTTGTTTGTGGTTTTGGAAGTCTAGTCAAAGTGGAATCAACCTATTGGGGGGTAGTCAAATTATTTAACACGCAAAATAAACTGATGGATGTTTACCAATCAGACATAAGCAAAATACTGCTCTTTTCCACTTCAAACTTAGTCTCTTTCATCATCATCATCATATCGTGCTGGTAGCACGGATATCCCTGACCCTCTCTCGCCACTCCTCCCTATCGTTCATCGCCCTAGGTAGGTCTTCAGGACAACACCTTGTATCCTCACATAACTGCTGAATGTACGTTCGAGCTGGTCGCCCTGCTTTTGCGCGGCCATGTGTGGGGATCCATAAGAGTACATCTCTTATGAGTTCATCTCTGCTTCTCCAGCAGTGTCCTGCATGTCTGGTTCGTCTAACTTGAATAGTTTTCGTGATAGGGGGCAGGTGGCCGTACAGTTGGTGTCTTGTGGGGTGTTGCTGCCAGGACTTGTTCAGGATTGCACGCAGCATTCTTGTGTAATTGCCATCTAGTTTCTTCTCCAGCCGTTTTGTTAGCGTCCATGTAGTGCATCCATATAGCAGTATCGATGTGACCGCTGCCTGGAAGAAACTGTGTTTATTCATCAAATCTCTCCACTTCACGGAGGCTTATCTCGTTCTCCTACATAAAACGAGTCACACCTCTTGCATCCTTTTCTTCTTCTGGTTTCCATGTGCCAGTAGCAGAGAGAGCACACCTTCTGTTTCTTTGAGGTAAGATTGTTCGTGGCATTACTACTACAAAAGTGAACAAAGATGTCCACCAAATGATGATCATTGCTGAACAGATATTAAGTCTGTTATTTCTATCTAGCCAATATTTCTACATGATGTTGCAGACAGGTTTCAAATACAAATGATTGGGAGAATATTTTCATTGACACAGGGGTATCTGTTGTTTCTGCCAAGGTCTACACACACACACTGATAAATAAAAAGCTTTTGAAAGACAGCTTATCCATGCTAGACAATCCAGTGCTCAAAGAGTTTGTTATAAAGACCATTGTTGAAATGCTCATGATACTGAGACTCACCAAGGAGCTCCCAGTATCATATGCACCATCAATTCTTTTGTAGTTTATATATTGATATATACAGGGTGAAACGATAAAATTGTCGTCCTAAAGAAAACAACACTACAGCTTTATTTTAAAACTTTCATTGAAAAAATCAATTCAGCTAACTTGATTATGTAGTAGAGCTGACATCTATTCAATGTAGCCACCTTCAGCCTCAATCACCGTCTTGATACGGATCCAGAACTGGGAGCATGCCTTTTCCATAAGCGCTGGTGGGAGCTCGGCAAATACTTGGTGGATGGCAGCGATCAGGCTGGCTTTGGTATTGGGGGAGGTCATGTTGGTGATGTTCTCGATGTATGACCAAACAAAGTAGTCCAGCGGGTTCAGGTTGGGGGGACCAGTGAGAGAAGGGTACAAAGTCGTAGCACTTCTTCTGAAGCCAAGCCTGGGTCTCTTTGGACTTGTGGGCTGGTGCCAAGTCCTGCTGCCACACCCAGGGTCTGCCACTAGCCACCTGATTGCACTAGGGGATCACCACACTCCTCAGCACATGCAGGTACACTTTGGTGTTGACTTTCAAGCCAACTTCGAAGATGTGAGGTGGCATGATGTGGCCCTCACTTGAAGCCACACCAAAGACCATAACCGTAGCCGGAAACTTTGTTTTCATCACCCTGGGCACGTTGAACCATCCGGATTTGCATTTTGAGGGTGCTGGCAATGGTCTTGTTGTCATAACTTGGATCGGTAGAGAGCATGAGGGGTGCATCTCCGATCTCAGTTGTTGAACATTGTGTTACTTTCAGACATGATAGAAGGCTCCTATCGCTCTTGGGATTTGTACACAACTGGCCAACTAGTAGATGGTCTGCAACAAAAAAAAAACTGGTTTTCATTAAACGGAAATGGAATCATATCGTCTTTTCTAGGGCAACAATTTTATCGTTCCACCCTGTATAACTGAATATCATATTATTTGCATAAACTATTTAAAACTCGTGGAATTTCCTATTATGTGATTAAAATATTAAGAACCATTTATCAAAATATATAAGATATATCTGAGCAGAGAAAACTGGTAAAATAGTCTATCAAATAGATAGTTATTTGTTTTGTTGATGAATAAGCAAACTTGCCCACATGCCAGACAACAATGAATAAAGTGTTTTATTTTAATCTCAAAGCTTATTATTCTGCATTGAGTTCTTCACAAATGTGACCCTGTGTCAAAGTTTGCTTTGTCCTGCGATTATCAAATGCAAACAAAAAAAATAAAATATTACAGAATAACAGCTAAAATCTTGACAAGTCAGTTTCTAATTTGTTTTTATCACAGTAATAAAACTTAAAATCCAACAAACATCAATACTAATGAGATGAGTAATTGATAAAAAGCTTACTAATTATCAATCAATATTGTATAAGTCAATAAAGATTTGATTATACATCAATCAGTGCAATTATTCTATTCCAAATATGCCATTTATAATTGTGAATTAATCACTTATATCTTTTTTTCATATTCCTCCAAGCACTTTTATTGCTGTATTTTCATTGCTTTGTGTTTGTTCTCATTTATTTTCATTGAAAAAGAAAAGATTTATGTATGAATTAGCTATTGTTTACAAAGCAAGGTAATTTTTTCATACTATATTTACTATATAAGTCTTTAAAAGCGCAGATCCTGACAGGTCTTTTTATAAAAACAGTTAGCTTTTACTTGTCAACAGGCATGCTCTCACTTCAGTTAAAATTAAAGTTTTGTTAAATAGAAATAGGATCATATAACTGCATTAAAAAAAAAAAAACTCTTAAGAAACAACTACTAGGGTATAATTTCTGCTACCACTTATGTTACTTTACGCCAACCATTATCAAAAACGATGACATGTATATTTCTGCATTGTCTGCCTATGTGAATGATTACAAAAAAAAAGAAAGGTTAAAACTTAGCTGGGAACTTTTTACTCTCTACTATATTCAACAAATATACTTTCGGATTACCATTTATTCTCTAATTGGAAAATTCTCTGGAAAGCTACAAAGACTTAGAACAACCATGAAAAAAAAAAAAATTTTTATCCTGAAGTTGCCAAAAGATAATAGAAAAATAAAATTGACATTAATCACAGTGCAATAAAATGGATATCAATCATAAAAGAAATGTCTTATTTTTACTTACAAAAACAAATGAAACCTTTTTAGATGTACAATATTTCTTTCATCTTAATTTTTACTGTTTTTCAATGCAACAGCTGAATGGATCATTAACAAAAAAATTACTTCCTATCCAAACTTAGTTTCTGATTCAAACCATTTGCTTGGCAATCATAGAATTACAATATAGGGGTTATAAAGAAAAGCAACAAATTAAGATAAAGGATTTACTAGCTAATAATAATTGACAATACTTTATTTAAGAAATTCAGACATTAGTACCATATTGTATGTAACAAATATAAAAATAAAGTTGGCAACCGTAGTTGAGGATAACCAGAAGGCCCACCTTTTCCATCGCTACTACACCGAGGTGTAGGGGGAGGGCGCAACTCCTTTCCCTCGATTGCTCCACTTTACCCTTGATACGTACCTTGTATAGCTGAGTGTTAAGCAAGGAGGTATCAAGTACCATTTTTAAAATCTTTGGTATGACTTGACCTGAGATTAAAACCCCAGTCTCCCGGACCATTGACAAACACTCTACCCACTTGGCCAATGAGCCGGTAACATGTACAATAATATGAAATCACAAGTACTTGATAAACATAGATCATTTTGCCAATAATTACCTGCTATACAATATCAGATATGTTTTTTTTTTTTTTGAAGTGCTGGCCATTCAAAGGTTTTGGGGAACTGTAGGGAAATATCTGTTTTAAAAAAATGAGGAAAAAAAAATTTGCATAAGGGACTTTAGTGAGAAACACTGGGTTCTATCATTTATGTGGAAGGTATTTTATTAGGTATTACATCATTCAAGATTATATAAACCACTTTATGGGAACAGTTTTCTACGATGACAGTTGCATTGTATAACTGGAAAATGAGGTTCTTTTACACTGTACAAGTTATACAGGAAAATTTCTGGAACATGAAAAAGATTTCATTATGTTGCTCTGACTACCAAATTTCGTAGATCTCAATCCCACTGAGCACATGATATGTGTTAGACCAAGTTCTCTACAGAACCTATATCAAATAACTTGCAGTAGCTAAAGAAGCTACTGTTATCAACCAGGTAGCAGATTTCAGAGGAAATCTTGAGCGGTTTTATAGAGTCCATGCTTAATGCAAGATTATGTGGCATTCACTAAATTGTAACATTAGCATTTCTCTTTTAATCTGGCATTGAAAACGAAAAGTCAGGATGTATTTATGCATTAATTGCCAACAACAGCAACTTATATAGCCAGTTTCTCGAAAGTGACCAGATCTTTTGTCATCTGTGGTTAAGGAAAAGAAACATTCTTAGCAAGTTAGCAAGTTGAGGAAGAGAGAGAAGTTTATGAAATAGATGAACTGTGTTATTTAACCAAAATACTTGCTGATCAAGCACTCAGATGATCCCAGCAGGCTTTAGTTCTTCTCCATACAGTAATACCAAAACAGCCACAGCTTAGAAAAGGGGGGGTGTCCTCATGGTGTAATGGTTAAAACGATGGACTGCGGAATCGTAGTATGCGAGTTCGTACTCCAGTCGCGCTATTACGTTCACTTTCGGGCAAATACCCTTGGGAAAGGTATGAACCCCCTTATCCTCCCACTGTTGTTCTAGGAGAATGGCTTTGGCATTAAATAACCTAAAGAGAGTTGATATGCCATTAAACAAAGAAACCAAACAGCTTAGAAAAAATTCCATTTTATCTAATCAGAGATCAGATTTCTATATGATCAACACCCTATCAATAGTTGTACATATCTTCTCTATACTTATGCTGACATTACTTTCTGTAGATGAGATAATGCTGTTGAGGTATATGAACTGGTCTACTAATTTCAGAAGCTTACCACTTAAAGTGGATGTGTACCATAGCCAGATACGGATATGTGAAACGTACATAGATCGTTCATAACATATATACATAGAACATAGGAATCCTGAAACGCGAAAAACAAGTAACGACTTCTTTGTTCAGGCACGAAACCTTTTATTACCTTTGAGTTACAAGTTTCGATGTAAGGAGAGAGATACACATTCTTTCTATTCTGGCTTTTCCATCTGCCCCCCCCCCAACACGTGTGGCACTCGTCGCAAGGCCTCCGCGAGCAAGCGAAAGTCAACCCTTCCCATTCGGAGTCTAGTTCTCAACTCAACTAACGGACTTTTTCAAATCTCCCAAAATCCTCTGCGCACTTCTGGTATGTGATGTCACCCGCACTCTCTAGCCCTGTTTCCCATCTGGGCTATTGTGACAGCTCTACTCCGTCCGCGCGCGCGTGAACACCTGCGTTAATGTTGCACCTAAGTAACCCATGCTCTGAGCTGAAAAGTTCTCAGCCTAACTAAACCCAAAGGCATAAAACGAAATCCCTCGGCCATTATATTACAGATGTAGTTAAGGTTAGGAAGAAAATTGGCACTCACCCCAGCGTAAACATCAGCGCATATGCTCCACATGCAAGATCCGTTTCTTTGACTAGAAAAAAACATGGCTGCCCTGACCGAGCTTTTATTGCAGAAAAGAACATAAAAACAACGGATGTCATCACTCTGTGGTTTTTTGCTCCTGTGTTGAACAGGAATTGATTTGAGGAGAAGCGGTAGTCAATTTAAAGAGATGAAAATTATCGAATACTAAAAGGAGGTGTTGACTAGTGATTGCGGGTTTTTGCAGTCAAGAGATGCGGTGGCAACTCTACCTGATACAGTCGATATAACTCTTTTTCATTTAAGACATATGAACTCTGCTTTATCTGCATTCAAATAGAGACCAATATCTCCTGCTGTTTATTCTAGTCTATGTAGCTGGGATTTAGCTTGGGCAGGTGTATTTGTGAGAAGCACTAGATCATCTGCATAGTCTCGATCTGTCATAATTTCTGAGGGATATTGCCTGTTTCTTTTTTAATGTGAAGCAATTTTTTTTCATTCATTGTACATAATCTCATCATAATCATCATCATGTTGCACTGGTAGCATGGATATCCCTGACCCTCTCTCGCCACTCCTCCCTATCATTCATCGCCCTAGGTAGGTCTTCAGGACAACATCCCGTATCCTCACATAGCTGCTGAATGTATGTTCGTGCTGGTCGTCCTGCTTTTGCACGGCCATGTGTGGGGGTCCATAAGAGTACATCTCTTATGAGTTCGTCCCTGCTTCTCCAGCAGTGTCCTGCATGTCTGGTTCGTCTAACTTGAATAGTTTTCGTGATAGGGGGCAGGTGGCCGTACAGTTGGTGTCTTGTGGGGTGTTGCTGCCAGGACTTGTTCAAAATTGCACGTAGCATTCTTGTGTAATTGCCGTCTAGCTTCTCCAGCCGTTTTGTTAGCGTCCATGTAGTGCAGCCATATAGCAGTATCGATGTGACCGCTGCCTGGAAGAAACTGCGTTTCATTTTATCGGTTAGGTCTGATTTCCATATAATCGATAGCCTATTGATAGCTGTCCATGCTTTCGTTAACCTGGTTTCGATGTCCTTTTCGGTTGATTCGACGCTGCTTCCTAGGTAAGTGAATTTGTCTACTAGTTTAAGAGGGGTTCCTTCTAGAGTGGAGATGTCCCCCATTTGATTAAAGCACATATATTCCGTTTTGTGTGCATTAACATAGAGGCCTATGCCTGCGGCTGCTCGTCCACAGGCACATAATCTAGTCAGATTATAAATATTGTACTTATGTATATCCTTGCAAGACTTCAGCAACAATGTAAAAGAAGTCAGTGTCTTCATTAGGTGAGCACACTATTTCTTTCTTGATTTGTATTATATCATTATAGTGGTAACAGTTTCTTTGGGAAGGCAATATGCTAGTAAACTTTGCTCCATCTTTCCTCTGATGTCTTGGAGAAATCTACAAACAAAAATGTTGCCTCAATATTTTTTGCACATACTTTTTTCATAATTTGATGTATTGGTACAATCTTTTGACGATGTAGATCAATTTCTCTAAAGCTGTTTTGACTTTTCCTAAGAATTTTCTCAACTTCCAGTGAGATTCAATTGAAAAGCATTATAAACCTTAGCAGTGAGAATCATGTCTCAGTAGTTCTTTGTGATTTCAGGTTGTTTTTTTTTTCATCAGTTTTTGAGTGGCATAAGAGATTCAAGGAAGGCAGGGAGTCTGTGAGGGATGATGAGAGGTGTGGGAGGAGTAAGGAAGTCAATACACCACAGTTGATTGGCCAAAGGGTTAGGGTTAGGGTTACTATTTTGAGGTTTTAAGGGAGTTCAGGACGAGATTCCATCAGAAGAGGCCAGCACTCTTCAAATCGGGTCAGTGGTATTTCCACCAGGACAATGCACCAGTCCACAACTCCATCCTTGTCGGAGACTATTTGACCAAGATGGTCATCAAGACAGTTCCTCAGCCTCCCTATAGTCCAGACCTTGGTCCCTGTGACTTTTGGTTATTCTCTAAGCTAAGAGGCTGTCGTTATGAGACAATGGAGGAGATGAAAGAGGCTATGACGAAGGTCATTGACACACTCACACAAGAGGACTTTCATGGGGCCTTCCAGAAGTTGTTGGAACGGTAAAACAAGTGCATTGCAGATGGAGGAGATTACTTCGAAGGGGACTAGAGTTTCATAAGTGTACTATCAATAAAAGTGCGGATATGAAAAAAAGTCTGGAAACTTATTGAAGGCACATTGTATATACATATATATGTATAGGGTCGGTATGAGACTTCCTGATGATCCGTTAAGGTGAAACTTTAGTAGGAAATTTCCGACTCACAATTTAAGTTAATTTTATAATTGACTCCACTCGTGTTGGACACTCTTGTAATTGTAGCATTGCAGCGTTTACGGAGGGTTTTAATTTTCTTTTGACCAACTGACTATCTCTTGATTTTTTTTCAACTGGTGTGATGGGGTTGGCCTTTTCTTTCTTTTTGTCCTATGATATTTTTTCTTTTTCCCCCTGGGCGGTGATTCGAGATATTTTTATCTTTTGTTCCTGGCGTCTTTTTTTCTTTTTTTCTGGTAATTGTGAATGCTGGTAGATATTAGATTAGTAAATATATATGTATATGAGGTTGTTGCAAAAATAATTGCAGGTTTCATCCATCAACTTTAAAACAATATATGTTAGAGTGAAATCCTTGAACTGGTGAATTCTTAAAAGGTGTTTTGAACTGGTACTTTGTTGTTGAATACCTGTTATCTTCTACTACTATGCACCAGGTTGAAACAAGAATTTGTTGAGATACTTGAAAAATTGTTTGTTAATGGAAAAAATGCCTGGTGAATAAGCTCGGTTGTTCACAGTAATTTGTGAGACACACTGTCAAGATTTTGTCAGGTAGAAGAATTGGTCCATTTAATTACCTAATGTTGCAGTTCTTGGTGCATTTTGTCAATTTTCTGGTCATATTCCTCTGCTGTGCATTTCACAAGATTCAAGAAGTTGCAATTGTTGATTCCATTTGCTGATCACCAAACAATGGTCATAATCTTATTTTGATACAAATTTGGTTTGGGAAAGTGTTTGACTGCTTCTTGGTCAAGCCACTGTACTGAATGACATTGGTTGTTGTATACAATCCATGTTTTTTGTCTCATGTCAATGTGATCAAGTAATGGATTGTTTTGGTGTGCAAAAGACATGGTTCTGAACAGATTTTTTAACCCTAAATTTTTAATTTATTTTAGATCAACTTACGATACTCCCATTTTGTGCAAATATCTAACAGCTGTTGAATGATTGGCATTTAATTCTTCTGCCACCTATTTAGTCATTTTACGTGGATCTGCTTCAATAATTGATTATTATTCACTGCTATGGGTAAATAGTAGGGCAGACTAGGTTCTTCAGCCTTGGTGAGGCAACTAGTCTAAGAGAAGGAAAACTCTGAATTCAAACCTGCTAAACTCCGCTTTAAAAATTGACCTTGTGTCATATCCTGCCCGAGCAGAGGGGTTGGGTAAATAGGATTATTTACAGAAGGGCATCCGTGATTCTTCTCATCTTCAAGTCTTTAGTCTATAGAATAAATTTTGAGCTGTAGATTCATTGACATTTCCCTGGCCCAATACTTTGTTGATATTGCAAGCAGTTTCCTCTACTTTATGTTCCATTTTCAACACCTACAATAAATTAGCTTGAGGATTGAATTACCATGACTAGAAAATCTGCCGAACACCTACGCATGATATACGGGAACACTGGACAGCTGTTTCGACCTTATTAGGTCTCATCAGCAGTATATACCATAATCTCCACTACTGGAGATCAAACCAGCAACCATAGATTGCAGTGCCAAAACTCTACAACTGAGCCACCAGTTCATATTGCACACAAGTGATGCCAAATCAACTAGTCATGGTAATTGTGTGGCCAAATAACCTAAATGTGTCTTGCAAGTTACATCCGTACTCTTTCCAGAGGACATGGTCACACACCCCCAGGGCTATATCTTCCCAAGAAGCTTATAAATACGCATCTGCTTAATTATTATACCTCAGGGGCAAGGGAATAGATGTACATATTTTTATTTTTTAAGTAGAGGAATTAATATTGTGAATTGAATTGCCATGACCAGAAAATCCGCCAAACACCTACGCACCTAGTTGATTTGGCGTCACTTGTGTGCGATATGAACTGGTGGCTCAGTTGTAGAGTTTCGGCACTGCAATCTATGGTTGCTCGTTCAATCTCCAATGGAGGAGATTACGGTATACACTGCTGATGAGACCTAATAAGGTCGAAACAGCTGTCCAGTGTTCCCGTATATCATGCGTAGGTGTTCGGCGGATTTTCTGGTCATGGTAATTCAATTCACAATATTAATTCCTCTACTTTAAAAATAAAAATATGTAGAAATCAGCTTGAATTTGCATTTTTCCATCTTTTATTTGAAGTCTTAAAATAAGCAAGAATAAATGGTGAAAAGAAAACTATCAGAATAAATCAGTAGAGTGAAATTTTCACTTTAAAATGTTATATTACATGATGATGGTTAAATAATAGTATATTCTAAAATCTGTATGACGGTTTAAAATATCAGAAACTGCAATTATTTTGGCACCCACTTTATTGGGAAAAGAAAAATATTAGAACACATGAATCTAACAATGTTAATATTTAGTTTCAGAAACTTTAGTTTATTTGGTTTGGTTTATTTGTTTTTAATGGCATATCAACCTTTGTAGGTTATTTAATGCCAGAGCCATTCTCCTAGAAGAACAGTAGTGGTACTATTTAATCCATAGCTGGGAGGATAAGGGGGTTCATACCTTTCCCAAGGGTATTTGTCCGAAAGTGAACGTAATAGCGCGACTGGAGTACAAACTCGCGTACTACGATTCCGCAGTCCATCACTTTAACCATTACACCACGAGGACACCCCCTTCAGAAACTTTGTTTGTAGTTGTAACTCTGGTATGTTTTTCATAAGACTTAAGCAACTCTTTATTGTCTGCTATATTTTATTGCTATATGACCCAAATTATGGTTTTCAGTAGCCCATTTAAGCTTGTCTATTCTTCTGAAGAGTTCTTGCATTACTTTTATAGTAACCTTTTGATCTTCATCTTTTTAGAAAATCCAATCATTTTTCATCTTTAACTTCTGCGCTGAAGAAAATAAGGGATACTTGAATTTCTCCATTCCATGAGTGGAGAATTTAATTGGCATGTTCCAGTTCTGTTTGAAGAAAAACTTCCTCATCCTCTCCTCTATAGTTCCATCACTGTGCTTTACTGCAAAAGTCTGGTAGTTTTTTTTATCTTTTCTTCAAACTTGATGAGTTTGTAGATATTTTAACATAAAAGTTCAATTTTGATTTCATTTCATCAAAGAATATTTTTTTGAAAATTACTCACTTTATCCAAGTGTTTATATATAAACTTCTGTCTAAAATCTTTATTTACTTGGGTGAGTCAAAATTTTTGCAATATGAGGAACAGTTTGGCAGTTCTGGAGCACAGACTCAGAATCCATGGTTTTAGTCCTACCTGATCTTGCATAATTATTGAGATTCTTGTTATCTGAGTGAAATCTGTTAAATCATCTGATTACTGTACTGTGATCAGCTGCACTTTTATCTTTTGTACAACAAATATTTTTGGTTGCTTCTTCGGAGTTCAAGCTCAAAAAACATTAGTTCCTGAATTAGACTGCATTACATGTTCATCTGTGCATCTTTCAAATCTCACATAGAGTAAACCAATGTACAATATGTCAGTGCACCAACTACCATGATACTACCAACCACAGTGGGTACCTCCCATGGCTTGAATGGCTTCAATTATGTAATATATCATATTTACCACCCCTTCCACTCGGAGAGGATATGACACAAGGTCAATTTTTTAAGCGAAGTTCAACAGGTTTGAATTCAGAGTTTTCCTTCTCCTAGACAATAACCATTACACCACGGGCACCTCCCATCAATTATGTAATATATGCATTGTAAACTTGCACATTCCAAAATATTTCAAAATTTTTTACTCACCTGAGGATAAAGGAATTTTCTGTGATATATATCTTTAAGCTATTCTGATGCAGTTCATCACTAATAGTTCTTTTAGTAACTTATGTTTCACTGTCTTTTCAATCTTCTTGAATTTCCTTTTGGATATCTTCTCAAATTCACATCACAATATACTATGTTAATTTGTCCTTGAAAGTACATTAAATAAATATTTTAAAAATATTATAAGTGTCCAAGTATTTTTTTCATCTTGCATATGTAATTTGATATACTTTCACATTGTATCTTGTTGGGTAAAAAACAGAAGGAACAAATATTGAAAAAGAGAAAGCGTATTGCTAGAGAAGGATGTGGAAATTATTTTTACAGTACTCAGGTTGAATAACATTTTGATATTCTTCAGTGCATAAAATTTAAATTGATACAAAGATTAAAAAATTAAGAAAATACAATTTGATGATTAATAATAAAGTCTGTAGATCCCTCATAACTTTTTCACTTACGTATCTCCATTAGTGGAGTGGTTTACTGAAGATATTCAAACCTCTTGTGCCTTTTTCATTAAAAGCACCAGTTTTGTCACAGAGGTAGTCCATTATACAGGGTGGAACGATAAAATTGTTGACCTAAAGAAAACAACACTCCAGCTTTATTTTAAAACTTTTATTGGAAAAATCAATTCAGCTAACTTGATTATGTAGTAGAGCTGACATCTATTCAATGTAGCTGCCTTCAGCCTCAATCACCGCCTCGATATGGATCCGGAACTGGGAGCATGCCTTTTCCACAAGCGCTGGCAGGAGTTTGGCGAATACTTGGTGGATGGCGGCGATCAGGCTGGCTTTGGTGTTGTGGGAGGTCATGTTGGTGATGTTCTCGATGTATGACCAAACAAAGTAGTCCAGCGGGTTCAGGTTGGGGGGACCAGTGAGAGAAGGGTACAAAGTCGTAGCACACCTTCTGAAGCCAAGCCTGGGTCTCTTTAGACTTGTGGGCTGGTGCCAAGTCCTGCTACCACACCCAGGGTCTGCCACCAGCCACCTGATTGCACTAGGGGATCACCACACTCCTCAGCACATCCGGGTACATTTTGGTGTTGACTTTCAAGCCAACATCGAAGATGTGAGGTGGCATGATGTGGCCCTCACTTGAAGCCACACCAAAGACCATAACCATAGCCGGAATTTTTGTTTTCATCACCCTGGGCACGTTGAACCATCTGGATTTGCATTTTGAGGGTGCTGGCAATGGTCCCGTTGTCATAACTTGGATCGTTAGAGAGCATGAGTTGTACAGCGGCACGTCTCCAATCTCGGTTGTTGAACATTGTGTCACTTTCAGACATGATAGAAGGCTTTGCTTGTTGTTATATTTATGATCTGACATTTTTCATTTTATTTCATTTGTAAATCGTGGCTTGGATCCAATGTGTAACCTTTAATATATTTTGAATAAACACAGTATAGATGAAGAGGTAATTGGTTGATAATGACCACTTTGGAGACTGCACCAACCTCTCTTTTCACATTTTGAGGGTGCTGGCAATGGTCCCGTTGTCATAACTTGGATCGTTAGAGAGCATGAGTTGTACAGCGGCACGTCTCCAATCTCGCTTGTTGAACATTGTGTCACTTTCAGACATGATAGAAGGCTCCTATCGCTCTTGGGATTTGTACACAACTGGCCCACTAGTAGATGGTCTGCAACAAAAAAAGAAAACTGGTTTTCATTAAACGGAAATGGAATCATGTCGTTGTTTCTAGGGCGAAAATTTTATCGTTCCACCCTGTACTCATTTTCACTGCAACCATATAGAACTGAATATTTCATTAATTTGACAACCAAAATGTCTAAAATTGAAGAACTGTAATTTCATGAATAGAGACGGCCTGTAACCGCCAATCAGAATAAATGCTTTGCTTGTTGTTATATTTATGATCTGACATTTTTCATTTTATTTCATTTGTAAATCGTGGCTTGGATCCAATGGGGAACCTTTAATATATTTTAAATAAACACAGTATAGATGAAGAGGTAATTGGTTGATAATGACCACTTTGGAGACTGCACCAACCTCTCTTTTCACATTTGGCTTTGTGATCAAGAGGAGCTGCCAGTCTTTTTAACCATCTGCCAAAACCAAGGTTAATGGGAACTAGATAAAATTTATTCCATTCTCCTTGTATGGGGGTTATCATCGCAGAATAGGCTATATTTTGTTTTAATGGAAAGGCATAGAAATCAACAATTGGTAAAAATTGATTATTTTTTAACATACTTACAAATACTATATTGAAAAAATAAAATTAGGATTATTCATAAATGGATGTGCATGTTTTCTTATCTATGAAAATTAGTTTTAAAATTGGAAGCTCGAAAATAATTTATTGGGCTGACAAACTTGATCTGACGAATTATTCTATATACTTTCCGCTAAAGTATCAATAAATCTTTATCAGCACATGAAAAAAAAGTTTCCTGAAATAATTGAATTTTACTCTCTGTTTTTTTTTTATTTAGATTGTTAGACAAACTTCTGGTGGTCTGCCCTAACGTAGATTATTGTGAAGATGTACTTCCTCGTTCGGAGCTTGAAGCTCATCTTTTACACAGGTAAGTAAATACTATTTTTTATTTATTACTGAAAATTTTATTGTTTACATATATATATATCTGTTAGATGTTCCCATTTCCGTTTGATGAGTGGTGTAAGCAGAATTTGTTTATATTTCTACTTATTTAAGCATTCATGTCTCCACTTATGATTAGAATGTTGTGTTTAAGGATGCTACGGACTTGGGAGGATAGCTCGTTATAGAAGGTGATGAGGTTTGTTTCATCACTCGCATTGGTAGGACTGTAGCAGGAGAGGATCATTGTCCTGGGGTTGCTGTTAAATGTAGCTGCCATCATTCTCGGTTGTATTTTCTTGATGCTGTTGGGTTTGAGGACTGGACAGCATTCCTACACCCCTTATGACTGTATTGATGGCATTTTTCCATGCAGATGCTGAGATAAATGTCCATCCATTGCCAGTATTATCATATTTACCAACCCCTCTGCTCGGGCAGGATATAACACAAGGTCAATTTTTAAGCGGAGTTTAACAGGTTTGAATTCAGAGTTTTCCTTCTCCTACACTATTTGCCTCACCAAGGCTGAAGAACCAGTCTGCCCTACTATTTACCCATAGCTGGAGGGAGAATAATTGGTTTCATACCTTTCCCAAGGGTATTAGTGCTATGTGAAATGCAATCAGTCTCGTCCAGGATTTGAACTTGTGTCACCATGTCCATTTCCTACGACGATAACCATTACACCACGGGCACCCAGTGTTATAGTATTTTATTTCTACTGTGCTATGATGGTATCTGTGTTCTTGTACACATACTATGTCTATTTTATGCTCTGTCGCAGATGCTGTCTGCTCCGGTAGTTGGCCTATTCTATTTAAAGTTCTAATGTTAAGTGTCACTATATGTACTGTGCTTTTGCATTTAAGTAATTTTTGTTTGAATTTTGTATCTGATTTTTTTTAACACTGGGGCCAGAGCTCCAACCTCAGCAGAATGTGCCTCTTGTTTCCCCCTGCAAAGGGTTATGCTGTTTGGATATATGATTTGAGTGAGAATCATAGTAATCTTTTGATGGCTGTATTTTTACATTATCAATAGACCCCACTCTTATAGATGAGTAGCTGTAGTTTCCTGACTGAACTATTTGATCCTGGCCATTGACCTGTGGGGTTCTTCTGCCCAGCATCAGGTGAAGCACATCATTGACCCCATGTCAGATTCATCTACTTTACTTCACATCCAACTCACTGCTTCTGAAGTTTAACTACTGGGTGGAAGGGCACCTCTGGTGGTGTAATGGTTAGCAAGCTAGACTAGCAAACCTACACGAGTGAGTTTGAGTCTCATTGGGTGCCCCATTCATTTGGCCTTGTGCTACATCGAAGCAAAGAGCTTTGTAAATTACTACTGGGTGGAAAAAAAAATTCCCTTATATTCTTTAAGTTTTAACATAGTTATGTGTTGAAATGTGTCATGAAACAAAAAAAATCCTGTCTCTCTCCTACTGCCGTAGCGATGTGCACAATCTACACCTCTCAGAATGTCTTCTCTCTACATTGAGCTTGGTAACTCGCCTATGCAAAATACCATACGTTTGCATAGACAAGTCAGCTACCAATCAGAGTTTCCATGCCTGCCCACCTCCACTCACTTTGGGAGTGTCAAGTCAGCCGATCGACTCATTACACGCTCCCCTGATCTTAAGATCACAAAGCTCCTCAGCTTGAAAGAAGGTCATGCCTGCCTGGTGACTGCATCTGCATATACACAACTTGTGACACGACATGCGGTTGACTACTTAATTAATATGTAAAAATTAGAATTCATGAAATATATTCTAATTAATATATATATATATATATAAGAAATAAAAAAAAAGATCCTTAAAATAAGTATCTTTTTGTTCAAGGCTTATACTGACCTAAAAAGCTGGTTGATCGTTCCAAAAAGTCAGCAAATTTATTTAATTTTTCAGTTGTCATCAATCACAGTGATGAAATGCGTCATTTTGCAAAATATATTTTTCTAGTCCTTATCTTGAAGGTCAATGTCAAAGGGAGATTTAATTTTGCTCCACCCTAAATAAAGGTGAGCTGGGCATGGCTCATCCAGTCAGGTGAGGCTGAGAATTTTTTTGTTCAACCCCATTGCTCTAAACATGTTCCCATTGGTCAAAGCATCTAAAAAGGGTTTTCCCTATACCTGTAAGATATAATCCTGAACTAGGATTGGCTGACCAATGGGAATATGACTCCTAATTGTCTCTTATTGGATAACCAATCAGAAACCATTTTTAGTTCAGATATTGGTCTATAAAAAATGGGATAATTCAACGAATCCTCAGAGAGGGACCAAGAAGAAACTCAAGACTGCCAAAGAAGCATCTAGACCCAAAGTACTCTGAACAACCTTCAGACGTTACAAAATTTCAAAGTCCCAGACTTTAGAGACGTTAGTGTTACTCTAACTGCACCTCATCATCACTCTTCCTCTCTCGATATTCTTTCTTCTGTTTGCCAGGAAAGCAAACCTCGTTTGTTATTTATTGTCTCACAAACGTGTTTCAATAAAAACGATTTTTTGTTGTTGTTAAACAATGGGTTTTCTCTATTCTTTGAGTTGGTAGACAATCTAGCCACTCATATTACCTGACTGTCAGAAGAAGATCCAGCTGAATTGTGTCAACCTCCCTCTGTGGATCTTTCAAACACAATGTGGGCATGGAAGGATTTGACAAAGCAAACAGCCGGAAGCTAATGCGGTAGTCCCAAACACAATAGCCACAACAATTACTGTGACTAGTAGTCACACCACTTTGGGCTCCATGACTAGCATAGGACCACAAACTTGCACGCTTTACATATCAGGATGACCACACAGGCAGGAACTTGCTTGCTCCAAGGTGGCAGATTTCCAGATTCATCAATCACCAATCTTAAACACAGAGAACAATTGAAATTAAGCATCATAATAATAATAATAATAATACCTGCAAATATAACAATAAAAATTACCAATGCAGTTTTTAAAAGAAAAGAGAAAAAGTCAAGAAAAAGAAAAAATTTATGCAAAAAATAAAACACTTTTAGTGGCTACTTATAATGTTATTGTAAAACCGAATCAAAGGGTAGTTACTATTTGGAGACTAGTTTAATTGATTTCACTCGCACAAAAGTAATTTTGTTTTTTAATACTAAATTCCAGTGAATGAAGGAAAAACTACACTTATGCAAATAATTCTTAAGTACAGATAAATAATATCCTCATAAATAAGAAATGGATTAATAGCACTTTGAAATGTGAGGAGGCATATTCTTCTTTTGAAGGTGTGTCTTCTGATTGCAGAATTGTCATAGCAAAGATATGTCTGAGCCTACACAGGAATATGATGCAAACAATCAAAATCACACGCTATGGCTGGTCCTTGCTTAATGATAAAGATATCAGCGATAAATATGCGATAACGTTAAGAAACAAATTCAATACTCTTCAGGAGGTATCCGAAACACTTACTCCAAATGACAAATATGAGAAAGAAAAAAAAAAAACCCTACCAAGATGAGGACAAAAAGTCTGCAATAAATAAAATATTAATTCTCAGATTAAGAAGCCTCATCTCAAAATGATTCCAATTAAAGACAAATTCGGTACGGACCCAACTATGGAAGACCAGATAAGAAGAACAAATAATTGGATTTATAAGACCAAAAAATCCAACCTTGATCGCCCTTCGGGGCCCGTGGCACAGTAGATAGAGGCGTTGAGTTTCTACAGTTTCAATTCCTACCCAAGCAGGCCAGAGAGGTTTACTTGGTCAAAAACGTGGTGTGATAGACAACAACTATGGAAAGCAGTAATTACTGGGGATACGGTTATAAGACTCAGCATTTCTATCTGAGGTCGCAGTTAATCACCTGAAGAAGGCCAGAGGTGAAATTTGGCTGAAATGTAGTGAAGAAGAAACAACACAAAAAAAAAAAGCATTAATGTCTCTCACAGAACTCATAGAGTTCTGTGAGAGACGCGTCTTGCATGCAGTATACTGACAGTAAAAAATATGGCCATTTTTTTTAGGTGACTTGTCTCGTATCTGGCGAGATGAGATTTGTAACATATGTAAATTTCAGCCAGCCAGAACTGGCATAAAAAGAGGAAAGTTAATGGCAGTTTTGTTGCAGTTTTGTGGACTGCTAGTTTGACAGTCAGAGCAGACAAGTAAATTGACATGGCGTGTGAAGAGGACAGACCCAGTTGCCGACTGGTAAAGTGAGCACTGGAACCCATTTCCTTCAATCCTACAATGACCAACTAGAACTTATCTACAACAGCTTTGTACAGACACAGGATGTAGTCTAGAACACCAGCCGGAAGCAATGGATGATAGAGACAAATGGCGAAAGAGAGCCAGGGAAATCACTGCCAGCAGCATGATATGATGATATATATATTGTTAATAGATCCCATTCTTACCAGAAATTTTAAAAAGACAGGATCTCATCTGTCATGGAATATCTTTGTGGGTGGCAAAACAACTGACATTCGAAAAGCCAAGAAAAACTGTCCAAGTAGACTTCTTTATTTTTATAATAAAAAATAAAAACCTGCACAAATAATTCAGCCAAATATAAAAATTTCTTGTCTCTTTTATATTTAACAAATAAATTCAGTGAAGTCACGTACTTATAGACAAACCCAGATATAAAAAAAATTGCCGCAATATTTTACATGAAAATATTGAACATAAAACATAGAAAAAATATTTTATATATATGCAATATTTTATATATATGCAATCTTATATAAATAATATATTTAAGATATTTCTAAAGATAAATTATGGCCATCACTCTAACATAAAACTCACCAAAAATATTTGAGTTAGGTTCACTTAATATTTTAATTATGTATAGATTAATTTAAATATTGTGACTAATGTGATTATTTGGGATTATTGTAATATATTGACCTTTGGCCAAGCTGTCAAATAAGAGATGCACCTGTGTAAATAACAGGTGCATCCGGTCGAAGATATCAGGGTATAACCTTGACTGTGTACGGGTTGAATTGGGTGCAGATGTAATGCCCACAAGAAGCAGATGGGCGTCAAACAATTATATAACCCGCTGCCACAGACAGGTTTGGTTAGTCAGTTTGTTGCAGTTCGAGGCAACGAGAACCAGCTCACAGCAGAGGGCTGGGCCCTCAGGACCCTCGGTTGAGCACCTCAGCAGAAGGAGAAAGAATTGCTGCTGAAGACAGAGGAACTGGGGGTCAATATGTTGCAGTCTGTCCTGTCTCCAACACACCTCTCACACATAACCCTTTCGCAACCCTTTCGAATAAAGTGTGAGAGGTATATTTTTCTAAAGTGTGTTTGTTCGTCATTATTGTTGATTTTGTTTCTGCATGTATATGTGTAATGGTTGTGACTATACAACATTATTATTTATTAAAAATTAATCCAAATGCATTTCAATTATTGAGAATACTTGAAAAGAAATATGATTTTATGGGTTTATGTTAAACTCTACTATTAATAATTTACTTTTCTAAACAAATCCTCTTTTAAAGATTTAAAACAAGTATTCAATAGTTGTAAAGTTATTTCATAAATTATTTAGATTTTTAGTTCATTTTATATATTCATTTTTAAAAGTTTTTTTTTTCTCAATGACACTTGAGAGGGGATGGAATTCTATGAATCAATTCAACTTTTTTAATCCCTAAAGATACCTCAAAATTAGGTAAAAAATGTTTTTTAATCAAATATTTCTCTCCATAGAGTTGCTTCCCTTGTATTACTAATTCTGTATACACTGTAATAATGATGTGAGTCTTTTATTGTAATAATAATGATACCTTTTGTGTGGAGATATTTATGATGTAATTGTTATCAACATGGACAGTGTGTGATCTTGTTGAACTGAGTTCAAAATCTGGTTAATCTGTTTTAGCCAAGTTTAATTATTACAAAGAAATTTTCTGATGTGAAAAATTTATAATATATCGAAAAATGATTTTTTTTTTGTTTTGTTTCACCATTTATTCACATGAATGAATGTATTTGCACATATTTCCAAAATGGAATTTTTGAAATATGTGCTAATACATTGATTCATGCCGCAAAAGAAGAATTTCAGGAGGAAACAGATCATTCTATTAGTTGATCGAATCTCAAATGATTAATACTAACCTGTTGGTATCATTGATTTATGCTTGTTCATATTGCCTTTACACAAATAGCACAGATGAGCAAAGACAGAAAGCGAGTTCATTTGGGATTGTTTGATATACAAGGTGCATATGACAAGTTTCCAGACATTTTTCGTATTGGCACTTTTATTGATAGTACACGCATGAAACTCTAGTCCCCTTCGAAGTAATCTACTCTGGCTGCAATGCACTTGTTGTACCATTCCAGCAACTTCTGGAAGGCCCCATGGAAGTCCTCTTGTGTGAGAATGTCAATGACCTTCGTCGCAGCCTCTTTCATCTCCTCAATTGTCTCATAATGACAGCCTCTGAGCTTAGGGAATAACCAAAAGTCACAGGGAGCTAGGTCTGGACTATAGGGAGGGTGAAGAACTGTCTTGATGTCCATCTTGGTCAAATAGTCTGACAAGGATGGAGTTGTTGACTGGTTCATTGTCCTGGTGGAAATGCCACTAACCTGATTTGAAGAGTGCTGGCCTCTTCCCTAGGAATCTCTTCCTGAACTCCCTTAAAACCTCAAAATAGTAACCCTAACCCTAACCCTTTGGCCAATCAACTGTGGTGTATTGACTTCTTTATTCCTCCCACACCTCTCATCATCTCCCACAGACTCCCTGCCTTCCTTGAATCTCTTATGCCACTCAAAAACTGATGCTCGATTCATGCAAGATGCTCCAAAAGCAGTCTGAAACATTCTATACTTTTCTGTGGCATTTTTTCCAAGTTTAAAACAGAATTTTATTGCATATTGTTCTTCTAAAGTGTCAGATTGCATTTTTGAAATTCACCAGCTGTGACAATCAGGCTTTAGTAGGGTGTATTCCAATTGCTATTGTAGCTGTTCATTTGAAGCTGAAATCATAGAAATTGGTCAGTCAGCTCATAAGATGTATAGCAATAACATACTGAATTTTCAAGAGTCTATGACAATTTTAAATGCCCATAGCAAAAAAAAAAAAAAAGTCTGGAAACGTATTGAATGCACCTCGTAGCAGTAGCAGTGGTGATTTAATCAAGTTCAACACCAGTAAAGAGCCAACCTTTCAAAAAAACTGCATCTATGACATAGGAGTGGATGTTTGGATGAATGGTGGCCTGAAAGTATATAATGGAATTTCTGCAAAGGGACCTTCCTCATTTTAATCCTACTTAATTTGAATTCAAAGATCAGAAGTGTAGTGGAAATTGATGTGTTGATTTCTGCTGAAATTCAAAACCAGATTGGAGATCTTGAGTTATATAACATGGTGATGAAGTGTATGTTGCATAACTTTTGCATTATACTCAATCCCTTTGTAATTTGTTTGTCCAGTCAGCTGGGGCTGTAGAATACACCGACTGGTTCTTTGCTGAGAGGTAAGACCCCCCCCCCAATGAGTGTCTTGGATATGACACTAAACAACCTGATGGTGAGGTTCCAGCAGTGCTGGAGCTTTGGAGAATACAGAGTACCCCTTCATTGCCATTGCCCCTAGGTTTACTCTGACCCAGAGTGGTAGCACTTGATAAGGCCTTATCTATGACTTAAATAGAACAGCGTACTTATGCTAAACTGAATAGCTTGAAATAGAAATGTTTTTGACAATTAAACCGTACTTAAATTTAAACTGCATGCTTATGCTTAACTGAATTATTTGAAATAAAACTGTTTTTCAACATTAAAACTGTATTCACACTAAACTGAATTGTTACATATAACTGCTTGAATAGTTTGAAATGGAAATGTTTTTGACAATTAAACTGTGTACTTATGCTAAACTGAATTGTTTTAAATAGAACAGATTATTTACATAAAAATGGATTTGGCATTAAATAACCTACAAAGGTTGATATGCCATAAAACCCAACAAACCAAACCATTTGTAACTTGTATTACTGTTGCTCAAAGAAGTTTCTAAAGGATTTTCATGAAGAAATGAAACCAAACAGCAACAAGTGTATATATATATATATATATATATATATATATAGCTCCTCTGCAGAGGAGAAAAACTCCCTCCTCAACAAGTGTCCTGGATATGACACTAAACCATCTAATGGTGAGGCTCCAGTCTAGGAGCTTTGTGGAATGTGGAGTACCCCTTCATTGTCATTACTCATGGGTCCACTAGAACTATTCTATGGTTTACTGTGCTTGAAACCATTTAACTGTATTCAAGCTAGTGTTCTGGGTATGACATTAAACTGCATCTAATTGTTCTGGCTCCTATCTTAGAGTTAGCGGAATGTGGAGTACCTCTTCCTTACCATTACTCTAAGGTCCACTCTGACTTGGAATGCCACTTCTTGTTAGGGTCTCATCTCGGTTAAATAGTCATTTACTAGGGATTATTATCATAATAATCCCTTGTAAATGACTGAACAGTTCTATTTAACAGTTTTAGTTATTTGAAACTATACAGCTATGTGAGAATTGTTCCTATTAGATCGGAATACTTGATAAATAGAATCAGTAATGTTAGCAATACTAGAAACCATTTAACTGTGTGTAAACAAATGTGGTCTGGCTTATTTAAAAATATTTTTACCTAGGAACTATTCTCTTACAAACCACATATATATATATGTGTGTGTGTGTAAATATGATTTGGCATTAAATAATCTGCAAGGGTTGAGATGCCATAAAACACAACCAAACTAATATTAAATTAAGCTGGGAGACCTCATAAATAGAATTACTAATGTTGAATAGCAATGTTTGAAATCATATAAATGTGTGCAAATGAATGATTAATGTTTAATAGACTTATTATTATTTGATAGCACTTCTTGAAACCATTCAATACATAATATTATTAGTGTTAAATAGCAATACTTGAAACCATTTAACTGTGTCCATACAAATGACCTTGTTTAAAAATAAAGTTACCTACAAACTTTGCTCACAAAATCATATATAACAGGATTTGGCATTAAATAGCAATCTGTGAATGTAATGGACACAACGTACCTGGAAATTCAAAGTGTGCACGGACGTGTCTGGCCTGTAGAGTAAAAGCAAGAAACAGATATAGCTGCTTCAAGCACTATATGTAATGTTGGGTGATCTCAAACCAGCGAGAGTTGATTTGCGCGTATGCAAATTCTTTTGAGATCGGGCAAGCATATAAATGCATGGTGATGGCTAGAAGGGGTCATTTTTTCTTGGTGAATCAATTGACGAATACGCATGGAGTCTGTTAAAACTTGAAGGAAGGAGAGAAGGAAAGAGAGAGAAGGAGGGAAGGAAAAGGAAAGAAAATGAGGAAAAGGAAGCATCTTGTATTGACATGCAAATAACCTAACCTATTCATCATATCAACACAAAAACAACAGATATTGCTGCTTCAAGCACTATATGTAACGTTGGGTGATCTCGAACCAGCGAGAGTCGATTTGCGTGTATGCAAATTCTTTTGAGATCGGACGAGCATATAAACGCACGGTGATGGCTAGGAGGGGTCATTTTTTCTCGGTGAATCAATTGACAAATACGCACGGAGTCTGTTAAAACTTGAAGGAAGGAGAGAAGGAAAGACAGAGAAGTAGAGTTGAGCTGATTTTGATAATTGATTTATTGATCCATATTCACCATATCAGTGACAAATATCAATGCCACATCAATGTATTATTTGTGCAATCGAAAAATCTGTGAAGTATTTTTATCAATCCATGTACAAAGGACATGATTATATAACCTTGTGAATTTCAATTGATGAGGTCAAAAGTTATCTGAATAGAAGATAGTTCAGTTCACTAGAAGAGTGCTGGAGGCTCTTTGATTTCATGATGGGGAACAAATTACATGCTATCAAATGACTGGCCATTCATATATCTGACTTGCAGATGGTCACCTACACAGAGAGAGGTGAGTCAGATGCTTTAGGCTAAGAAATGGCTGTAAGAACCACTGTTTATGAATATTTTTCGCTTTAATCAAGATAATCTAGAGGGATTCAACCTTGCATTCACAGAATTCCTTGACATGTGGAGTAAAGTCTACAAAAAATGGACCATACGATGCAAGATGGATGATTGGATGGAAGTATGGTGAAGATGGAGAACATTTTTTTTCTTTTGTTAATTTTGCTTTGTGCCAAAGAACCTTACAGTTTTTAATGGTTAAATGTATTCCATTTTCCGAGAAGTTGTCACAGCAATGTTTATTGCTGTTAGATATTGAGTACCACCTCACATCTCTTTTCAAAATGCCTGGAAACTTGCAAGATCTTTTTGTAATGATATGTGTCTTGTGTGATTTAAAAAAAAATTCATCTGAATTGTTTAAAAAATGGAAAACATCTGTATAAAAATTTCCAGCACAGAGGATCCTCTCTGGACCTTGCCATTAATATTGCACTTGATTATATTCATGAGGTATGGGAAATTATAAACAGATTTTGGATTACTGCAATCAAATTTACTGGGAGATCCAGCAAAGTTAGCCTTGAGTAATTCAGGAAGAGATAGAATACAACATAGAACATGAGCATTTAGAGGTATTAGTGTTTGGACGATCTAACGGTCAAAGGGAGCTAAACCCTTTTCTGTTTCAGGCGGAGTTACCTCCTCCCTTTTGACCCCTACTGTTTTGAGTTCTCGTGTGAAGATGCGAGAACGGGACGAGATTACGGGGGGGGGGGGAGAGCACGAACGAAGGATGACTTCAAATCCGGGAAACAAAATGTGAAATTAATTTACCTTTTCCCAAGAGAACTGTGACACACAGCTCAACCCATATTGATAAATGTATTGTGTACCATCCAAATGTGTTTGTCCTTGTAAATAAATGTTCTCGTCAAGTCAACTGTGAGTACTCTATTCATTTTTCCACTATGTCTGTCATCAATGTGTTACACACACACACACACACACCATTTTCGTCTTGGGATTAGATCTTCTGTAAGACACATTATTAGTTATGGTGTTTCGACACTCACAGATGTAACAATTAGAGTGTAACGGTAGCACCATGAGGCAAAAAATGAGGTAAAAGGCTCAACTGGTAAAGAAGTTATCTATTCGCAATAGGTCTTCGTTCCTTCTTTAAACCCTTCTTTGACCGTGAAACTAAAAACAAAATAGAAAACAACTTCTGTAATCCCTCTCATACAGATACAGTGTGTGATTCTTACCTCTATTCGCCTCAAAAAATGCCCCCTTCGCAAAGTCTAAAATCGCAGCTGTCAGGCAACATGTGTGTTCTGCTCAGAGAAATGGTAATAAAAAGGTCAACCCTTCTAATGGTGTCACGTGTGTGACTGGTCGGTGTACAATGGTAATGTGTACCCAACTCTAAGGTGCCCGTACCAAACAAGGTGGATAGCTCCCTCATTTATATAGAGTATTATAAGAATTTCAGCCTAGAGCAAAAACTTGTTGCTGATGCTGTTAAAAAGGTTCTTTTTGATCCAGATTTCAGTGGAGGAAAAGTTTTCTTTTGAAATGATCCTGGCAGTTCAGAAAAAATAAATTCTCTATAATTTTTGAACAGAGCAAAAGATTGCACTCTCAATAGCAACAAGTGTCATCATAGTTATGTTACTTTGAGGTGGATGCACTTGGTACCATTGGTGCGGATTATCAATCCTAATCCTATTTTCTGTATCAGTAAACAATGGATTGGGCAAATTACTCGCAGCTGTCATTTGGATTGTGTTTGATGAGGCATCAATGAATTCTAATGATGCTTTATATACAATTTTTACAGATTTTGATAAACAATTCATTACTGCTTGCTGGAAAGGTTATTGTTATAGGAGATAATTTTTGGCAAGTTTTACCCCTTCTACTACCTGAGGCCATTGTGGGCATGGGCGTGACCATTAAGAATTCAGTGATCTGGTGGCATGATAGCGTGACAGGAGATTTGTGTGCAACATGAGCAAATTTGGATACTGGAGGTTTGTCTAATTTCCTGATTCCATTAAGAAGAAAGCAGGAGGTGATACTTTACAGTTAGATGACCAAGTCATGTAACCAGTAGGAACTATGCTGGATGAAGTTATTGAGGATGTCTACCCAGATATTGTTGGGGGGGGGGTCCTCGTGGTGTAATGGTTAAAAGCGATGGACTATGGAATCGTAGTAAGTGAGTTCATACTCCAGTTGCGCTATTACGTTCACTTTCGGGCAAATACCCTGGGAAAGGTATGAACCCCCTTATCCTTCCAGCTATGGGTTAAATAGTACCACTACTGTTCTTCACGGAGAATGTCTTTGGCATCAAATAACCTACAAAGGTCCATATGCCATTAAACAAAGAAACCAAACCAAACCAAACCAAACCAGATATTGTTATACTGATAAACCAATATGTGGCTTGATTTGTTTTCCTGGGAGAGCCATACACACTTCTGAGAATGATAGTGTGGATCAATGAAGTGCTTTTGGAAAGATCGGAAAGTCAAAAATTGGTCTAATTGCAGATTCAATTGACTTAGTGGGTCAAGATGACCCAATCTTATATCCAGAGTTTCTGAATTCCCTGAATATCACTGAATTAGTGGGATGATGCTCTTTTCTTTTATCATATGTGGTCTGCCATATTTGATTTCATGTTCTCATCTTCCCTTGTGGTTTCTTGATGTTCTTTTAGTTTAATCTTTAAACAGCTGTTTGATTTCTTCCACACTTTGTGTTTCTATACAGTTCTGGATCATAATTATTTTTGTGAAGTTCTGACTTTTTAAAAGGTTATAAAGTATTTTTGTGTTGTTTTTTTTTTCATGATGAACTGTCTTAATAGTGTAAACAAGCTTGATACATAGAAATAAAGAAAAATGATTCTTCTGCTACTCTTATTCACTTTTTTATTCTCTATGTGATGTCAGATGCAAAATCAAGATGGCTGACAGTGGGATAGAATATAAGAAAAATGACTTCAACACTGAAAAATGACAATTTTTTAAAATTATTCTAGACGGTATTAAAAAGCAAGATATAAGAAAGGTAATCATCATAAACCATTTTTTCTGATCTGTAGAATATTTTGCATTTTTAGTCAGTTAATCTTTGTACATGGGCAAAGGAGAAATTGAAAAGTATTTTTGATTTAAAGCCACTAAGAATGAAAGTGATTTTTCTGTACAACTTTGTCTTGTTTAAAAATACTTTTTTTAGTATAGAACATGTATGCATACACATAAACAAATCTGCATAATTTTTGACAAGTTTTCTTGTATTTGTTGCTTTTTATTTCAACTTAGTTGTTCTTTTTGGTATGTGTTAGTTCTCTCTGGACCTTCTTAAGTTTCTGAACATTGACATTTGTTGGGTTCCTTTTAAGTAGAGATGTTTTTTCATGTTATCTCATTTTTTTCTAATTGCTATTGACTCCCATAGAACTTAATATTTATTTTGGTTTCTTTGTTTTATGGCATATCAACCTTTGTAGGTTATTTAATGCCAAAGCCATTCTCGTAGAAGAACAGTAGTGGTACTATTTAACCCATAGCTGGGAGGATAAGAGGGTTCATGCCTTTCCCAAGGGTATTTGCCCGAAAGTGAATGTAATATTGCAACTGGAGTATGAACTTGCTTACTACGATTCTGCAGTTCATCGCTTTAACCATCACACCACGAGGACACCCCCGTTAATATTTAGCTCTTGGTTTGGTTGGTACGCGCTTCTTGCTGCTTCTATATGGGTGGTGATAAAGTTTTCATATTCATCCTTTGGAGCATGTGTTTCAGATGTTTCCTAAAGAGTATCAAACCGTCACTATATTTTTTTATGTCACTATTGGTATGTGAGGACCAGTGATGATGTGTGGTTTTAATTGTTTGTTTCTTAATTTTGCATAGGCTCAGGCATATCTTTGCTTAGATGATTCTGAAATTGGCGAATACTCCTTCAGATGGGGAGTATGCCTCATAGCGTTGTATAGCCGCATACATATACATATACAAATATATGCGGAACATAATCAAACATAATGACTAACTTCAATGAACGACCGAACACACTTCTTTATAAAAATATATCTCTCACACTTTATTCTCGAAAGGGTTTATGTTGGTTGTGTGTGAGAGGTGAGTTGGAGACGAGGACAGACTGTTATTTTGACCCAAAGTTCTCCTGACCATAGCAGCACTTCTTCCTCATCTTGCCTGGGTTGCTCAACCATTGGTCACTGAAGGCCCAAAGCCCTCTGTCTGCTGCTGGCTCTCATTTCGGCATCTTGTCCCCAACTGACTCCAACTGGCTCGAACCGCCTTGTGCACCTGGTTATGTAATTGTCTCTCGCCCACCTGCTTCCGCTGTTCTTCCACTTATTTACACAGGTGCATCTCTTGATTGACAGCTCTGTCGAGGGTCAATATGTTACAATAGTTCACAACACTATTTATCCACTTCTTGTTCATAAGTATATAGTTTAGCTGTGCCTTATAGTTATTTGGGAAGGTGTAAGTCCATAGTTTTCCCTCTCTTTTTTGGAATTTAATGTTCAGGCATGCAAGACTTTTCTTGAGAGAAAATTCTCATAGATTTTTTATCGTTGTCTTCATCTTTATTAATATATTCACAATGTTTCAGCCGATGTGTCCTCTGGCCTTCTTCGGGTGTTTCTTGTCGAATTTGGGAGCCTACATGGAACTTCGAACCATGTCTTTTATTTAATCCATAGATTGCTCTGATTCTATTAACTATAACTGGGTATAAGTGTTATGTATTCCTGTATTGTTACTTACCTGCAGTCAGGATAGAAGCTGCAGCCTCCAGATGATTGTCACTTAGAAGCTTAGAGAACCAACACCTATAACCATTACACTAGTCCTGTTGGACAGTCCAGAGTGAATTTTTGGGACTTATAAACTTAATGTTCTTACATCACTATGAATTATTACTATTATGTATGATTTTTTTTACCTGAGCTCATATGACAATTTTTTTTTATCTAACCATTTTGATTATTGGTTCCCATATTGTATCCCCCTCTATACTTGGTCTTCTCAAAAGGTCACTGTAGTCTGTAGAATAATAACAATTACACTTACAACCCTAGGGGTTGCAACTAGCATCCATTTGGCAGGAAAAAAATAAAATAGGCTGTAACCCAATAGAGTTCCCACAACAATACTAAATTGCAGTTGATATACATACAGAAATACCTCCACTCATAGACCAGCAGCCAATCACAACCCAGGGAATGGACATGCCCATGTACACATGATAGGTTGCTCCAGTGTACCATAAATAACTCTCCTTCTTCTAGAGTTCAGTTTCAAATTCAACTCAGCTCGATACACAACTGAGTGCTGATTCTGATAACTTGCCAAACTCTATATGACACTGTGAACTGAATACATGAGACCAGAAAATTGGGAATACTACCTCATCGAAACAGGGAGCTCCTCTGACTTGGCCAAAACCCATGCAACAAAGTTTGTAGATGAGAAACTCACAAGGGAGAGCCTACGGATGCCGGATTGATCTATGCTGAAAGAGCTGGGAGTCACATCAATAGGAGAAGCCCTGTGCAACCTTAAGCAGGCTAAGTAAACCGCCTCCCTGACAGCTTATACTAAGGCACCAGCAGCCAAGTTTCCCCAGCTCAATCTTGAAATGACCTCCCCTAACAATTCAGAAAATTCCAAATTGATTGGAATGTCTTCACCGAGATGACAAATACGATGATATATCAAGCCAATATACATTTATATAATTGTGCTGACGAGGCTGTCCAAAATGCTATAATCAACACCCACCCTAATTTCCTTATCACTGATCCAGATAAGTTACTTGACATAGCAGGGGGTGTCTTCGTGGTGTAATGGTTAAAGCGATAGACTGCAGAATCGTAGTACACGGGTTCGTACTCCAGTCGCGCTATTACGTTCACTTTCGGGCAAATACCCTTGGGAAAGGTATGAACCCCCTTATCCTCCCAGCTATGGGTTAAATAGTACCACTACTGTTCTTGTAGGAGAATGGCTTTGGCATTAAATAACCTAAAAAGAGTTGATATGCCATTAAACAAAGAAACCAAACCTTGACATAGCAGAATATTGGTTACTCAGAGATTAAACCTCATCATTCATCACCTTGCTTTTGCTTCTATGTCCCAGAACAAAAATGAGCTGGTACCTTGTCCACCTCAGAGCCATAGCCCTAGACTGCAACTTCACATGTCCTGCATAACATGTACATGAAGGTCCAACTCATCAGGGGAATAACAAACGACACACTCCAGGTCGATCTACAGGCCAAGGCTGGAACACTTAAATCCTTCAAACAGAACATCTGTCATGCTAAAGTATGCAAATCAACATTTCAAGACCAAAATTCAATGGCTACCACCTCAGATATAAACATATCACAGATGGAAGAATACGCCACAAGCCAACAAAAGGAATGTTCCTACCAGCACCAGATAATGATTTACCACGGTGATATTTATGTTGCTAAAGTGCATGAAAGATCTGTTAACTGCTGAGATTATCTCTGAGTTAACACTAATCACATGCGTTGATTTGCAGTCAAGTCTAGATGGCTGCAGAATCGGGATTGTCTGTGGCATATGATATAATAGCCATGCGTACAGAAATATATCAGCATAAATGTTCTTTAGTCACTTATCTAGTTCATTGGGATTACTTGGAGTTGCTTGAAAATGTTGTAGAATTCAAAAAAGAAGTAAGATTTAGCACTAAACACAAGGAAGTTCCACCATGTTACACGTGGGAAATTGTCCAGAAACTTTCAGACAAAAACTTCACTCAGTGGCTGCTATAGAGACACTGCCAACTTCAAAAATTTAGCCATTTGGAAAAACACATCACTCAATAATTCCCTGGCCTGACATGTAGATGGTGCCACTAATAAAAAATCCATATGATTTTTAAAAAGTACTAACCTTCAAATCCATATGATTTTTATAAAGTATTAACCTTCAGATAGCATGTGTCAGTCGGATTAGTTTACAAATTAAGTGAAGCTACTGTTGCAAATTTTCAAAACAATGGAAAAATCTGAATTTTGTGTATTGATAAAGCATTGCTTTCCGATGGGAAAAATTATTGTTCAAGCAATACAATGGCTTGATAAGTGTTATTCAAACTCTGCTTCATCGGAAGTGTTGAAATACGAAACACACTTGTAGTCAGTAGCTAGGCTAAGAGCAACGTCTTTAGCAAGGCTAGAACTAAAGTAACAGTCTTCAATGAAAGAGCTTATTTATGGCACATTGGGAGATTCCAATGTGCACACATTGGCCGGTCCATTCCTTGGATTGTGATTGGCTAGAACATCTGATTGGCTATGTCTGTTCATAAATACCAACCCTGTCAGTAGCATTAGTCTTGATTATGCTGGACCTCAGGTAAGTGTTGCTTGTTATAATTGTCACTGTTATTGTTGTTGTACATTGTTGCGTTCTACATCTCCCCTCCCCCCCCACGGGTGGGCCGGGTTGCTTGGGAGGTGTGTCTCTCTTTTATGCCTGGTTTGTTATATGGTAGCAACCTAGAGAGAGCTCGGGGAATCCTTGATGCTCGAAGTCGTGGGGATATGTGTGTGGTTTGTTGTTGGGGTCTGGTTGCTGTGCATGTGCTATCACAGGGAGACAATGGGGGATGTGTGACTGTAGCATTAGTTGACGGGATTCTTGGTCCTAGTGTCGCACTTGGTATCAGGGTTGGTGTAGGCTTGAGATTGCACTTTTTGAGGAAGCGACGGTTCCTAAGTGTAATTCTTCCGGAGCCATCAACCCTGATTTTGTATTGACGCTCAGGTAGAGCGGAGATTATCTTTCCTGTGGTGTTCCACCGGCGATTAAGTGGGTTTTGAATGGTGACAGTGTCACCGGCTTGTAATGGGCATAGGTTGTGAGTATGCCTGTTGTATCTTTCTACCAACTTAGCATTGCGTTTCTGAAGAATTAATTCGCGGCGTTGCACTGCCGCTATCCATTCAGGATGTGGTTTGTAAAGGAATGGTTGCGACGGGATGGAATCCTGGAGCCGGCGGTGGAGTAGTAGTTGTGCCGGTGATAGGCCAATACCTTGAATTGGGGTATTTCTATACTGCAAGATGGCCCGAGCGGCCTTGTCATTGTCCAGGGAACCTTGAGTGTCTGTGTTCCCATTGACTATCCTCTTTGCGGTTTTTACTGCTAGCTCTGCACGGCCATTGGACTGGGGATATGCGACCGAGGATCGTCTGTGCTTTACGCCCCATGTCTGAAGGAATTCCTGGAATGCAGTAGAGGTGAATGGTTGGCCACCATCTGTGCTGATTTCCTCCGGAGTGCCATACATTTGAAATAGTTGTCGACAGATGGACATTAATTTTGATGTTGTGGCATGGCCTGGTTTCAGATGATATAATATGAGCCAGCCAGTCAATCTGTCTGCGCAGGCAAGGTACGTAACGTGCCCAACGTGGAATATGTCCATCACTATTTGTTGGAATGGCCATTCTGGGGATGGTGTCATGGTGATGGGTTCTCGTGGTTGGCTAGGGGCGATGGTCGTACAAAACGAGCAATTCGCTCGAAAGTTTCGTATTGAGGCGTTCATTCCCGGCCAATAAACGGAGTCATTCGCTCGAGCTTTCATTCCATCTACGCCTTGGTGGGCTGAGTGTAGGCAGTGCAATATCTTCTTTCTTAGGGGCTTTGGTATTACAATTCTTCTGTCCATTAATACTAGCCCTTTGTCATTGCTAAGTCGGTGTCGCACCTCCCAGAAATCACGGATGTCAGGTTCTGTGAGGTTGCGTTTGGGTGAGAATCCCTGGTTAATCGCATTTATCAGGGTTGTATAGGTCTTGTCATTTCGACCCGATGCCCGAATGTGGTCAGGGGTTATAACAGCGGTGTTGTTATCAATGTTTACTGCAGCTTGAATGGCAGCTAATTCCATTGCAACATCTCTGCTGTTAGAAAGGTGGATATCTTTGGGGGATGGGTTTGTGGGACATATGCTAATGAGCGATTCCACTGTAGCAACTGGGTTGCGGGAAATGGCATCAGCGCCCCTGTGCCACTTGCCTGGGCAATGTTGAATTGAGAAGTGATATCTTAGGCACTTCTCTTTAAGTCTGAAGAGGCGTGGGTTGTTTATTTTCCCAAGGTCCCTGTCGCCAAATATTCCCGTAAGCGGTTGATGGTCGGTTACTACTATCACATTTGGGCAGCCTATGATAAATAGGCGGCATTTTTCCAATGACCAGGCGATAGCGGCTGCTTTGCCCTCGATGGGTGCATATCGGCGCTCTGCGTCAGTGCAGAATCTGCTGCCGGCAAATACAATGTGCCACCCGTCAGGACAACACACTGGGGCCTTCTCGGTGGGGCATGTGCAGTGCTTCTGTAATAGTAGGAAGCCCATTCCATCCTTGCTCCAGTCAGGTGCTAAGCAGGTCGTTCTATTTATATCAAAAGTGGTGACTCCTTTTTTTACTAGCCCCACTATAACTTGCTTAGACTGCTGAAATGCTTTTTCGAGACCTTCATTCCAAGCGAAGTTGGAGTTTTTTTTTACAAGTTCTCGGAATGGTAGCATTATAGGGCTTAACGAGTATGCCCATGCTACTTGGTTGACAAGCCCGAACCAGGACCTAGCATCTGTAATGTTTTTAGGGCTTGGGAAGCTGGAAATTGCATTCAGCAAGTCGTTAGAAGGGGTCACTCCTGTTGATGTTATTTGGAGGCCTCCGAATTGGACTACGTCTTGGCAGAACTGGAATTTATCCTTGTTGATGACTATTCCATTCACCTCGCATAGTGACAAGTAGTCTAGGGTATGGTAGAAGGCGTCTTTTATGGTCTTGTCATAAAGGAGGGTGTCATCAACGACCTTTATTTTGCGCGGGATGTCTTTAATTATCTCATCGTACCTTCGTGTATAGGCGTCACCCGAAGCTACATACCCTTGGGGCATTCTGAGATACATGAAACGACCCCATTCTGTGATGAAGGTCGTGAGAGGTTGAGATTCTTCATCTAGGGGTATTGAATGGTAGCCATCCACCGCGTCCAGAACTGTTTTCTTTGTGTTTGGTGGTACCTGGAGTGAGAGTTGGAATGGGGAGCTAGTGTGGTGTGTCTCCCGCTTGCATTGGGAATTCAAATGTTGGTAGTCCACCGTCCTCCTTGGTTTCCCGTTTTTTTTTGCGGTGATCACCATGGTGCTACACCAATCAGTAGGGGTACCAATGGGTACGGGACTGATGATGCCTCTTTTGACATCTTCCCAAAGAGCTTCCTTTACCTGTTCCTTGTAGTGGTATGGTACTGGAATCGGGCTGTGTCTAGCTTTGGGGGTTGAGCCTTCCTTTAGGTGGATGTGGGCTGGAGGGCCGGACATGGCTGGAAATTTCCCGCTGCTATTAAATACCGTGGTGGCAAACCTTTCCAACAACCATTCCTTCAGTTTGGGCACGTTTTCGCTGGTTGGCGAGAATGGAGGAGTTTTAGGGTAGTTGGAGCTTGTTTTTGTTTTTTGTTCTTCAGAGAGGTCTACTTCAGAAAGACGTGGTCTTGAATAAGTAGCATCGCATTTTATTGGATCGATGAGCGAGGGTGGTGATGTCATGGGCTTAGGAAAGCAAGGGGGCAGTATACCCACATCCATGCATGCGTCTTTGCTGAAGTACAGTATCTGTACATTTCTGCATATGTACAGTGCCTGTTTTGTGGTCTTTTTTCCCACTTTGAAGGCGACGGGTAGCCAGCCCTGGCATGTCAAGGAGAATCCTCCAACCGTGCGCACCTTCTTGCTTGAGGGGACCAAGTTCTTCTCTGATATTCCCATGTGTCTCAGATGCTTTGTCCCGCCGAGGCATATTGTTGCACCACTGTCTGGGTAGATCCTTAGTTTGGTAGGACGAAAAGAGGGAATGTCCTCGGCCCGTCTTGGATCCGGACACGGAGAGAATGGGATAAGTGTTGCTTCCACTTCCTCGCGGCTGATATGGTTGCCCGGTTTATAGGTGTTGGTTGCCGGGTCGAATACCATGTGGGCAATGAGAGCATCCATGACGGCTTCCTCGTCCTCTGGACTCCATACGGCCCCTTGTCTTACTCTGCCCTTTGATTGACAGACTCCTTCAACGTGATTCTCTTTGCCACATGCTCTGCATGTTTGACCCCATGCAGGACACATCCGTGGTCGATCGCCTGACCCAGTCTTACCATGTTGGAAACTACCGCAACCCCTACATGCGTTACGTTGGGACTGTATTTCCATGATGTTCCTTCTGCGGTTATTGGTGGCAGTTGGTCGGATCGTGTTTTGAGCCCGTTTTTGTTGGCGATATGCCGACATCTGAAGCCTTGCTATGTCCGAGATGCTGGACATTTTGTTTTGGTCCCGCAGTGCCATCTCGAATGCTTGGGCGTGGCTCACATTTTGTTCTAGGGTCTCCAGCGATCCCGCTTTAGCCAACAAGTCTGCTTGTAGAGCATCGTTGGCTATACCCCGAATGAACTGGTCCTTAACGTATATGCCGGATAAATCGTGGTCACAGTTGGGACATATGAAGTTGCAATCCCTTGCTCCTGACTTCAGTCGAATCAGGTAATCACTGACAGGCTCACCATCGCCTTGTGCAATAGACGAAAAAGAGATTCTGTGTACGATGGGATTGGACTTCATCGTGACCAAAACCTCAAGCATGTCTAGTAGTTTGTTTGGGTCTGCATTGAAGAACTCAGGATATGTGTTGATGATTGAGTTCTGGACAGTTTCTTCGGCGCAGTTATATAGTTGGACGTTCATTTGTGTGTCAGAAAGGTTGGTCATCTTTGTGAATACGTCCCAGTCAATTTTGAATTTCCGAAACTGCTGTGGTGTCATTCCTGAGTTAAGCTGAGGAGGCTTGGCGGTCGGTTTTACATGAGTGGTTGGTGATGCCGGATTTTCTTTGGCCAACTTCAGTATGATGAGTACTTCTCCCATGTTCTTTATACCGAGCTCCTTGAGCATCGTTCGGTCCAGCATATGTATAGTGTCCCTTGTGATGCCCTCGCTTGAGAATGTCTGCGCATAGATCTTTGCAGAGGCCGTGGTTATGCCTGCATTGGTAAAAATGCTCTCCCAGTCAGTCAGGTCGGATCCTGTTCGCAGTGCCATGTTGAAATACGAAACACACTTGTAGTCAGTAGCTAGGCTAAGAGCAACGTCTTTAGCAAGGCTAGAACTAAAGTAACAGTCTTCAATGAAAGAGCTTATTTATGGCACATTGGGAGATTCCAATGTGCACACATTGGCCGGTCCATTCCTTGGATTGTGATTGGCTAGAACATCTGATTGGCTATGTCTGTTCATAAATACCAACCCTGTCAGTAGCATTAGTCTTGATTATGCTGGACCTCAGGTAAGTGTTGCTTGTTATAATTGTCACTGTTATTGTTGTTGTACATTGTTGCGTTCTACAGGAAGCAGCGGTTAAGAGATGGTATGCTGACTTTAAATACAGTTGGATAGACCCAAATGATGCTGAATGCTCAGGTTGCCCAAATTTGGCAGTTGTTCTGGAAACACCAAAATCGTTTTGGCCGATTGTAAACTGAAGTTGCGTGAGATAGTAAAGGAGTTAAAGATATCAGAAAGCAGAGGCGCCCGTGGTGTAATGGTTATCGTCATAGGAAATGGACATGGCGACACGAGTTCAAATCCTGGACAAGACTGATTGCATTTCACATAGCACTAATATCCTTGGGAAAGGTATGAATCCAATTATTCTCCCTCCAGCTATGGGTAAATAGTAGGGCAGACTGATTCTTCGGCCTTGGTGAGGCAACTAGTCTAGGAAAAAGAAAACTCTGAATTCAAACCTGTTAAACTCCACTTAAAAAATTGACCTGGTGTCATATCCTGCCTGAGTGGAGGGGTTGGTAAATAAAGAAAGCAGTATATTTGCCATTTTGCATGATCATCAGTGAAATACTCCTGACAATAAATCTTACTCTTCTGGTCAAATGACTTGTAAGGCAATTGATCAATTCATGCCTGTCAATATTTATACATGCACTAACATGCCTCTTTACACTTATTCAGTTTATTCATTTTCAATTTGTATATCTAAAGTACATTTTCATTTTAAAATTATGAATATGGCTTTCTTTCGTAAAAAGACTTATAAGAACAGAAGGAGGAAGAGAATATTGATATTGACTGATTATACTCAGTCTTTTTTTCGTTGACTCTTAATAAAAAAAGTAGACAAAACAGAAACCTGATGGGAATAAAATTACAAAAAACAAACACAATAAAAAGAATGACTTTATTTCAGATCTTACAAAAATTCTTTTCTAAAACCAACGTTTTTCTTAAAGAAGTCTTCACTATGGATGCAAAGCTATTTCCTTACACTTTCTGCTTGATCTAATAATGTTTAGCTATGGAAACAAACAATATCACATTGTTATTTCCTATTGATTAACACTTTCCTATCTTTGAATATTTTCCTGCATTTTTTATGCCAGTTTCTTTTTTTTTTTTTCCCCTACCTCTTCTGTTTTCTTTTTCTAATTTGTACTATCATTCCTTTTCTTTAAATGTTTCCTTTTTTTCTCTTGCAAAGTGCATATATTTATGTTCATTTGTGAGTACTTGTGGATTCATATATGCATGTGCATGCATAGAAGTTGTATATATATAACTCTGTGCGTGTGTCCATGTATATGCATATATACATATTGTACATACAGACAAGGATTATAAATTATTCTGAGAAACAGATTTTAAGTTGCTTAGAAGTTACATTTATGAGGACTTAGTAAAGAAACATTGAAATATTTATATTTCCAATGTGGATTATGTATCAAATGTGAAAAATCTGCTGAAGACCTTTTTGATGGAAATTTTTTATTTTATTTTAATGTAGCTCGTTTAATAACTTAAGACGAAACAAAAAAACTATTCCTGTTTATATAATCAAGTATTGTATGCTGGCATCTGTGTATGGCATATGATTATGTACATGTGTTAAACAAGCAAGTTACTTTGTTAATAATACTGAAATGTCGACGAAATCAAAAACTTTTTTTGCCCAGTCGGCTGGGGCTGTAGAATACACTGACTGCTTCTCTGCAGAGAGGTAAGACCCCCCCCAATGAGTGTCCTAGATATGACACTAACCAACCTGATGGTGAGGTTCCAGCAGTGCTGGAGCTTTGGGGAATGTGGAGTACCCCTTCATTGCCATCGCTCCCAGGTCCACTCTGGCCCGGAGTGGTAGCACCTGATAAGGGTCCTATCTATGGGTTAAATAGAACTAACAGCATACTTATGCTAAAAGGAATTGTTTGAGTAAACTGAATAGCTTGAAATAGAAATGTTTTTGACAATTAAACCATACTTACATTTAAACTGCGTGCTTATGCTTAACTGAATTATTTGAAATAGAACTGTTTTTCGACATTAAAACTGTATTTACACTTAACTGAATTGTTACATATAACTGCTTGAATAGTTTGAAATAGAAATGTTTTTGACTATTAATCTGTGTACTTATGCTAAACTGAATTGTTTTACATAGAGCAGATTATTTACATAAAAATGGATTTGGCATTGAATAACCTACAAAGTTTGATATGCCATAAAACCCAATAACTTTTTTGTTGCTAATTAAATATCAGTTATTAAAAGAAATATTTTTTCAAGGTTATTTTTCTATTTCTTATCTTAAATTTCTCTAACAAAGTCGGGGTGTCCTCGTGGTGTAATGGTTAAAGCGATGGACTGCAGAATCGTAGTACGCGAGTTCGTACTCCAGTCGCGCTATTACGTTCACTTTCGGGCAAATACCCTTGGGAAAGGTATGAAGCCCTTATCCTCCCAGCTATGGGTTAAATAGTACCACTACTGTTCTTGTAGGAGAATGGCTTTGGCATTAAATAACCTAAAAAGAGTTGATATGCCATTAAACAAAGAAACCAAACCAAACCATCTAACAAAGACAGTATGTCAGTATACTAATGTAATGTAAACATTGTTATTACCCCTGATCTTGGTTTCAGCTAAAATTTTTACTTTTTATTTTAATTCCCTGATAAATTATCAAATTTATGTTCTGCTTCTCCACAACTTAGCTGTCTTTTTACTCAAATATATTTGTAATTCTTTTAATTGATGAATCATTTATTAAACTATAAACATTCCTAACCTTTTTTAACATTAAGGATATAATTGCTTAGTCATGTAAGAAAAGTACTAATTATTATGTGAATTATTTGACAAAAGAAAAATGAAATAAACTATTTCAACAATAATGAGCACTCCAGCAGTGTCCTGCATGTCTGGTTCATCTAACTTGGATAGTTTTCATGATGGGAGGCAGGTGGTCGTATAGTTGGTGCCTTGTAGGGTGTTGCCGCCAAGACTTGTTCAATATTGCTTGCAGCATTTTTGTGTAATTGCCATCTAGCTTCTTCTCCGGCCGTTTAGTTAGTGTCCAAGTAGTGTATCCATATAGCAGTATTGATACGACCGCTGTCTGGAAGAAACTGCGTTTCATTTTATCGGTCAGGTCTGATTTCCATATGATCGATAGCCTATTGATAGCTGTCCATGCCTTCGTTAGCCGTGTGTTGATGTCCTTTTCGGTTGATGAGACGCTGCTTCCTAGGTAGGTGAATTTGTCTACTAGTTTCAGAGAGGTTTCGTCTAGTGTGGAGATATCACCTGTTTGATTATAGCACATATATTCCATTTTGTGTGCATTGACATGGAGGCCAATGCCTATGGCAGCTTGTTCCAAACTATGCAGTAGTGTTTCGGCTTGGTTGGGTGTATTTGCCAGTATCGCTATGTCATCGGCGTAGTCGGCAAATTTTAGTTTTAAATAACGGATTATCCATGATTTTTTAAGAGTTTTATGAATTATAATGGTGATTGTCCGAATATTATTCTCATGTTTACTTCTCAATGCTGCATTAGTTGTTATGGCCAAGCAAAAGCAGGACGACCAGCTTGAACTTACATACAGCCGTGTGTTGATGTCCTTTTCGGTTGATGAGACGCTGCTTCCTAGGTAGGTGAATTTGTCTACTAGTTTCAGAGAGGTTTCGTCTAGTGTGGAGATATCACCTGTTTGATTATAGCACATATATTCCATTTTGTGTGCATTGACATGGAGGCCAATGCCTATGGCAGCTTGTTCCAAACTATGCAGTAGTGTTTCGGCTTGGTTGGGTGTATTTGCCAGTATCGCTATGTCATCGGCGTAGTCGGCAAATTTTAGTTTTAAATAACGGATTATCCATGATTTTTTAAGAGTTTTATGAATTATAATGGTGATTGTCCGAATATTATTCTCATGTTTACTTCTCAATGCTGCATTAGTTGTTATGGCCAAGCAAAAGCAGGACGACCAGCTTGAACTTACATACAGCCGTGTGTTGATGTCCTTTTCGGTTGATGAGACGCTGCTTCCTAGGTAGGTGAATTTGTCTACTAGTTTCAGAGAGGTTTCGTCTAGTGTGGAGATATCACCTGTTTGATTATAGCACATATATTCCATTTTGTGTGCATTGACATGGAGGCCAATGCCTATGGCAGCTTGTTCCAAACTATGCAGTAGTGTTTCGGCTTGGTTGGGTGTATTTGCCAGTATCGCTATGTCATCGGCGTAGTCGGCAAATTTTAGTTTTAAATAACGGATTATCCATGATTTTTTAAGAGTTTTATGAATTATAATGGTGATTGTCCGAATATTATTCTCATGTTTACTTCTCAATGCTGCATTAGTTGTTATGGCCAAGCAAAAGCAGGACGACCAGCTTGAACTTACATACAGCAGCTATGTGAGGACACAGGATGTAACCCTGAAGACCTGCCAGAGGCGATGAATGATAGGGGGAAGTGGCGAGAGAGGGTCAGCGATATCCGTGCTGGTGGTACGTGTTGAAATACGAAACACACTTGTAGTCAGTAGCTAGGCTAAGAGCAACGTCTTTAGCAAGGCTAGAACTAAAGTGAATCAGTCCTCAATGAGGAGCTATTTATGGCACATTGGGAGATTCCAATGTGCACACGTTGGCCGGTCCATTCCTTGTATAGTGATTGGCTAGAACATCTGATTGGCTATGTCTGTTCATAAATACCAACCCTATCAGTAGCATTAGTCTTGTCTATGCTGGACCTCAGGTAAGTGTTGCTTGTTATAATTGTCACTGTTATTGTTGTTGTACATTGTTGCGTTCTACAGTACGACATGATGATGATGATGATGATATATTTTAGTCTTATCAGAAATTTTGCTTTAGGCAGTTATTGTAAATTGAAGTCAGTGAGTTTTGTTAGCAAAATATTATGGCCATACGTAGAGATGAACAAGTTTGTTAATATAAAGATAATAGATGTTAGTTAGGCTGAGAACCTTTTGCTTAGCGCATGGGTTAGTTAGGTGCAACATGAGCACAGGTGTTCACGCGCATGTGGGATTCAGAGATGTCAAAATAAAAATCCCAGATAGAAAAATGTGACTGGGTGATGTGAATGATGTCATTCACCAGAAGAATGCGTGGAGGATTTTTGGGATTTGAGAAAGGTCACATAGTTGAGTTCTTGCCTCCGAAGAAGAAGGTTGACTTTCAGAGCTCGCCAAGGCCGTGGGGGGGGGGGGCAGATGGAAAAGTCATCATAGAACGATTGTGTATCACTCTCCTTATGTTGAATTACCTTTAATTCAAAGGTAATAAAAAGTTTCGTACCTGAACTAAGAAGTCGTATGTGTTTTTTGCGTTTCGGGATTCCTATGTTATACTATATATGAGTTATGAACATTCTATGTACATTTTATGTATTCATGTATGGGTATGTTACACTTGAACCATTTAATAGAAATGGAGATGGCTATATTGAGAGAGATGCTTGAAGGAAAAGAAATTGCAGAGATCTCTTGGGTACCAACTAACACACAAATTGCCCACCCCTTGACAAAGAAAGGAGTGCCTTCATTTAAGATCCTGGGGTTCATGTCTGAGCCAAAAGAGTCCTCTGTTTAATGTTGTTACACTTTCCTATTTTTTTTTTCAGAACTTATGCCCTACAGAAATGAAAAGAAAAAGGGGGAAGAACTGTTAAGCATACAAGTTATCTCCCCTGATACTCTCAATAAGAGAAAGTGTTATTCGGGGACCGGAAGTAAACAAACGGTCATATTGGTTTATGTGAGAGTGTAAGAAGAAGGGTATAATAAAAGCGTTTCCGTGTGCTGAGTGTTATAGTCTGAATTCTTTGTTTTTAACACATTTAATAGAAAGTTAACTTTAAAAGAGAAAGAAAAATAGTCATAATCGTGAAAAACAAGTTCCATATTCAAACAAGAGTTCCACTGTCAGAAGATGATAACCTCAAAGAAAAAGCGCCCTGTCGGCTGGGGCTGTCGAATACGCCACTGAGGCCACCTGTTGGCCGTGGGTGGTTACACGTAAGGCGCTAGGATGGATACCTAGTGGTTGAGCAGTCATCGATCCGGTGACAGAGTGGTCAATGGCTTGCAACACATCATTTTGGCCCTTACTTGGTCTGACGGGTGGTTGGATTGGGCCTAATCTGATCAATTGGCTGGTCCCGACATGCCCTAGCACATATGTTTGTTTTTCTGCCAATCATATTGTGTTGAAATTAATTATGGTATTTGCCTTTCCAAAAAAAATGTTCATCTCTGGGGAGAGGTGGGAGGGCTGATAATACTTGTTCGCCGTTTCATGAGCAGAGTATCTTCTAACTTTGCTTCTTGTTCGTCCAGTCTGTTTTTTTCTCTCATCTCTCCAATTAATCACTTCCCTCTTGTGTTCGTCTCTGAGCCGACTTTTATGCAACAAAAATTTGCATACAATGTAGGCCTAGTCTCTACATATTTCGCTCACTATTATTCTACATTTTCTTGACCTTCACCAACATCGAATTTAAAGTAAGTCTTCTTATTTCTCTGCTCTACACGCCAAACAAAGTCTTGCCCTTTTTCTCCATTTGACTCTCGTTCACTGTCACACATATCATACAATCTGCTCTTGTGGAAGTATTTGATCTACTTTTGCGGAACTATTCCCAACTCTTTATTCCATACGTACTAGAAGGCGGGGGCTGAGGGTTAATTGTTTTGCGAGATAAGACTTATGACCGCTGTTAGATTGTTGTGTAATTAAAAGCAGAATTTATCAGAGGCTCAGAATCATACTCTTTGCATGAGTATACTGGTATTGTATCCCCGTCTCAGCCAAGCCAAAATGCGTTACCCCCTTGGTTCATTTCCTTCTCAAGTTGGACTCCATGGTGGGTGGTAGAGCATAGGACCAGTGAAAAATATATAACAGATATGGCTTCTTTCTCAAACAAAAAATTTAAATGTAATTTAAATGAATCGGACTCTTCAGATAATGAAACAGAAGCTCCTTTTCCTAGATTCATAATCATTGAATCTAACAGTGCTCTGATAACTAATTTATCACCATTCATAATAGAAAAAGTTATATTGACAAACCTAACACCAATTACTGTAAAAAAATTTAAAAATCAAACTCTGGTAGTCAAGGTAGAAAAGAGGAAACATGCTGATTTTCTACTGAAAATGACAAAGTTTCACGATATCAGTGTCAAAACTTATCCTCACAAATCCGTGAACGTGAGTAAGGGGGTTGTGAGAAGTAAAGAACTCTCCTTATGCACCATCGAAGAAATAAACAGAGAGCTAAAAAGCAAGGTGTGACTGAAGTGAAAAGAGTGCTGCTATGTTCAATATATTCTAATCTTTATCCTTGTAATATTTGTAGTACCAAAATATTAAAAAGGGATATAATCTAAATAATATTAGAAAATTACCTTAAGTGGTTATATCGGAGTTCTTTCAAGAGAATCGGTTTTTTATCTCAAGAAAATGGGAAAGGCATAACACTAGGAAAGATTTAAAACTATATTCCAAAAATAGTGCATGAACCTGGTAACACCAAGAACAAGATTTTGAAATATGGAAACCTGAACAAGTTACGTTTTATTTTATTCTATTTATTTATTTTCTTGGCTAACAACATACTCAATTTGATGTGATTTTTTTTTTCAATAAAACATTTATACTGAATTATATATTTGTATAATTTATTTTTATTAGCCTATCATATTGATTATTTTATGGTCCTGTTAAAATGTAATTGGAGATAATTGTAAATTTTTGATCTGTGCTTTTTCATTGACTTTACATTTACTACAGCAAGAAAAATATACAGCAACTAACCAAAATGATTATTAAATATTTGGATATTCATTGCATCTATAGCATCATTGAGTTAATTTATATTGTATACATGGACTTATTTATATGGTGATAAGAAAAGAATTCCGCAAGTAAATTACAATTCTAATTTAAAAGCTGAGGCTGTTATTGGTTGGGGTTCTTTCAGTTTGAAGTGCAATATATTTTTTCTATTATTATGAAATGGAATATGCACCTTTTTTCCAGTGAAAAAATAATAAATTAAAAATGTACGTTTAGAAGGTGCCCGTGGTGTAATGGTTATCGTCATAGGAAATGGACACGGTGACATGAGTTCAAATCCTGGATGAAGCTGATTACATTTCACATAGCACTAATACCCTTGGGAAAGGTATCAATCTAATTATTATCCCTCCAGCTATGGGTAAATAGTAGGACAGACTGATTTCTTCTGCCTTGGTGAGGCAACTAGTCTAGGAGAAAGAAAACTCTGAATTCAAACCTGTTAAACTCTGCTTAAAAAATTGACCTTGTGTCATATCCTGCCTGAATGGAGGGGTTGGGTAAATATGATAAATTTAAAATGTACATATGAAGTGTATTCAAAAAGTATTCACACTGTACCTGTATTTACCAAAACAGAAATGAACTATGCTAGAAACATTTTCCTCAGAGTAGTCCTTTTCGCATTCAATACTTTTATTCCAGTGAGTTTTCCATTCATCAAAGCACCTCTGAAACTTCTTTTGATATGATGTAAAGCTGTGCTATTATATTTCTTTTGTCATCAAATTTTACCCTAGAAAGGAATTTTCAATTTATCAAAGAAGAAAAACCTGCAAATCAAGAATGATCAAAACTGGATTCATGATTTTAAAAGATTTAGACGTGTAGATATCATCGCTCGCATAATAAAGTTGTTCAGAAGGTACCTGTGGTGTAATGGTTATCGTTGTAGGAAATGGACACGGCGACATGAGTTCAAATCCTGGACGAGGCTAATTGCATTTCGCATAGCACTAATACCCTTGGGAAAGGTATGAATCCAATTATTCTCCCTCCAGCTATGGATAAATAGTAGGACAGACTGTGTTCTTTAGCCTTGGTGGGGCAACTAGTCTAGGAGAAGGAAAACTCTGAATTCAAACCTGTTAAACTCTGCTTAAAAAATCGACCTTATGTCATATCCTGCTCGAGTGGAGAGGTTGGTAAATATGATAATAAAGTTGTTCAGGTGTACATATCTTTGTGTATCATTAGTCTTGGTACTTTTTCATTATACTTTGTATGTCCATTGAAGTCATGCAGTTGGAAGTACTATATTTTGAAACTTCCTATCCTCTTTCCTATTATCTGCAATTTTAGGTTTATAAGCAGAACTGAACATAAAATTCTAACAGAAGAAGAAAAAGAAACTGGGAATATTCTGATTTGCAAGGCTGACAGTGCACTCTTTTCAACTTTGGCCTTGATAGCTTTATCCGAGGCTACTGAATCATTTTTGTTTCTGTGCCAGTGCCAATAGTAAAGCACAAAGCATGATGTTCATAAAATATATGCAAATATTCACATTGACACACATTGAATAAAATAAGCTCTATATGAGTCAGGGTTCTGTCATCATTGCATGTAGTGCTTGTATATGTGGCATTAGAATCTTTCTCACTCTCATAATCATCTACGCTGCCAGTATGATGATATTTGGTGAGAAACTCCTTCTTACATTCTAGTAAAATACTTGCATTTACTCAAAAAATGAGTATGATAGGTCATACAACCAGCTTGCTAACCTAAAAGACATGATCTGGGACTGCATAGCTGTTTTGGATCAGTGAGACAGTAGTGAGAACCATGACTAAAGTCCTGATCTTATTTTACATTCAATACAGTGGTATACATCCTCACTTATATATAATTCCTCTTTAGGAGGTGCCCGTGGTGTAATGGTTATCATCGTAGAAAATGGACACGGCGACACGAGTTCAAATCTTGAACGAGACTGATGGCATTTCACATAGCACTAATACCCTTGGGAAAGGTATGAATCCCTTTATTCTCCCTCCAACTATGGCTAAATAGTAGGGCAGACTGGTTCTTTAGCCTTGGTGGGGCAACTAATCTAGGAGAAGGAAAACTCAGAACTGAATCCGGTTAAACTTTGATTAAAAAAAATTGACCTTGTGTCATATCCTGCCCGAGCAGAGGGTTGGTAAATATATATATATATATATATATATATATATATATATATATATAATTCCTCTTATGAAAAATCCAGATCTTGAGAGAAATTTCTGGTAGAAAAGATGCTAGGGTTCTAGATTGTAATTCTGTTTTATAATGTTGTTTTACTGTAATATAATTGCGGAAGGATTTTGTTTTGTATATCTTTCCTTTCAGTTTAGTTAGGATGAGAACCTTTCGCTTAGTGCATGAGTTAGTTAGGTGCAACATTAACGCAGGTGTCCAGAGGATGTGTCATTCAGAGATGTCAAAATAAAACCCCAGGTTGAAAATGAACCAGGGGGTGTGAATGACGTCATGCACTGGAAGCGTGGGCTGAAGATTTTGGGAATTTGAGAAAAAGCCAGTGAGTTGAGTTCCTGCCGCCGAACGAGAGAGTCGAGATTCAGAGCTGGGCGAGGTCAGACGAATTTGTGCGTTACGGGTGCTGTGCATTGGTTGGGTTGAGAGCTGACGATGTAAAAGTAGCCAGCATAGAAAGATTGTGTCTCTCTCTTCATGCTGAAAAAGCTTTAACTCAAAGGTAATAAAAAAGTTTCGTGCAAAGTGTATTGCAGATTCCCTATGTCTATTTCACACATCTGTATATCTGGTGTGTAACATTACCAGATGAGGTAAATCCTCATATCAGCAGAAATGACCAAATTTTCGTAGGTAGGAGAGAGAACAATTGGGTGCTTACTGGGAGGGCTAATATCACTCTCTTGTTTTAATAGACTATCTTCTACAAAAAGCATCAGATTATAGATGTCATAGGTGATAAAGTGGGACTATAAAAACTTCAAATGAGCCAAAATTACTACAAAGGAATTAACATTTTTCCAGTGACATTCAGTTCCTGTTCTGAAGCATATTTAACTCGGTTTGTGGTAAAAACTCAGCACCTTATTAATCATACTGACATTCATTCAAATGTACAGGCTGACCCACATAGTTTGCTAGCATATCAAGGATGCATAAAGTTTGCTTCTTTGTTATTGAGAGTATGGTAAAGTATTTGATCCTGTTATTAAGGGATATAAGTAAAGTTGGCGACCATAGTCGAGGGTGACCCGAAGGCCCCCTTTTCGATAGCTTACTACACCAAGGTGTAGGGGAGGGCGCTACTCCTTTCCCTGGATTGCTCCACTTTACCCTTGATCCATACCTTATAATGCTGAGTGCTAAGCAAGGAGGCATCAAGTACCATTTTTTGAGTCTTTGGTATGACTCGACCTGGGATTGAACCCAGGTCTCCCGGGCCATTGGCGAACACTCTAACCGCTAGGCCAATGTCCGGTTATTAAGGGATATAGTGGTACTATAAGCCCCTTGGAAGTTGTTATTAAATGGGGCCTGTACAATCTTCCTAACAAATTTGATGGTTATTGCAAATATGATTGTGATAGACTTTTAGAACTACAAGAATTTAATGAGCTTGAATCTTAGGGAGATTTTTTAAACATCCTGAAGATGTTGGCTGAGAGTTAAATATTTGAATCTTTCTTTTTGTTAAAAATGCTTACAGTGGATTGTGACGAGTAACCACATTTACTGAAGTTGGTCTATATAGCAAGGATCAATTGGATTCAATGTTAAGGAACATTAGATGTAAATATGTTATAATGTCAGACTTGATAAAAGTGTTTTAACAGATTCCTTTAAAAAAAAAGGTCCATCAAGTATTGTGATGGTATTATACTAGTTTGTGGAGTAAATTTATACTTAGTCAACAATGAAAATAGTCAGAATCTAATACTACATTTGATGAACTAATATATTACTTATAAGGTGATCTACTCCAAGAAATTGTTGTTGTTAAGCTTGCAAATAACTTATATAATATTTACCCAACCCCTCCGCTCGGGCAGGATATGACACAAGGTCAATTTTTTTAAGCGGAGTTTAACAGGTTTGAATTCAGAATTGTCCTTCTAGACTAGTTGTCTCACCAAGGCTGAAGAACCTAGTCTGCCCTACTATTTACCCATAGCTGGAGGAAGAATAATTGGATTCATACCTTTCCGAAGGGTATTAGTGCTCTGTGAAATGCAATTAGTCTTGTCCAGGATTTGAACGTGTCGCCATGTCCATTTCCTATGGAGATAACCATTACACCATGGGCACCTGCTTGCAAATAACTTATATCATGATGATAGCATTCCTGAAGATCTATTTCGTATTTGTTGACATGTGTTACAAACACTGGACCTTAAATTATTAGTTTTAAATACTGTTATTAGCTAAAAAAACAAGTATCTTTAGCTGGATTTGGTCTCAGGGATCAATATATGCAAATCCCCATTGTATGTTGACCATGTTTACTTACTTGCTTGCATTTATCATATATACTTTGCATGCTTTTATTGGTGCCGGTAAGTTTGTATTGTAAAAAGTTATGCTCTTTTACTGTTAGCACTGTCGGAAGGTTGTGGCTGATTTAGATGGCTGTGACTTAGTTGAATAGACAAATAAGCTTCTTGAGACTTTTCACTTGATTCAATGTATTCTAATAAAACAGTTGCATTATCTTGCCCATTGGATCTGATCATTACAGTTGGTTCTATAAAACAAGCTTACATCAATTTGACTTTATATGTTATGTGAGAGACGGATGCATTTATTTTGCAGGATTTTATAGCATAAATCAAAAGAAACATCAAATGCTCTGGCTTCCACATGAGTTTGAAGCCTTGTCTATTGTAGTCTCTATGAAACATTCAAAATTTTACGGAGGGTGTCCTTGTGATGTAATGGTTAAAGCAATGGACTGCGGAATCATAGTAAGCAAGTTCATACTCCAGTCGCGCTATTACGTTCACTTTTGGGCAAATACCCTTGGAAAGGTATTAACCCCCTTATCTTCCCAGCTATGGGTTAAATAGTACCATTACTGTTCTTCTAGGAGAATAGCTTTTCTGTGGTATTTTTTCCAAGTTTAAAACAGAATTTTATTGCATATCGTTCTTCTAAAGTGTCAGATTGCATTTTTGAAATTCACCAGCTGTGACAATCACGCTTTAGTATGATGTATTCCAATTGCTGCTGTAGCTGTTGATTTGAACCTGAAATCATAAAAATTGGTCAGTCATCTCATAAGATGTATAGCAATAACATAGTGAATTTTCAAGAGTTTAAATGCCCATACGAAAAAAGTCTGGAAACTTATCGTATGCACCTCATAAATTCCAGCTAATTTCCCTACAAAGGATGCACTTTTTTTAGTCTGGCAACTAACCCAATCTGATGGTTTGTTAACTTTCCTAATGAGACCACTTCTGGCCATTTTGTTCAACTCTGCCTTGATCTTGTTTTTAAGGTGTACTGGGCAATTTCATAGTACATGTATAACAGGTATAGTTGTGGGGTCTATGACTATGTGATATTTTTCTGGCCTATACAGTCGAAATATTTTAGATATGTTTGGATCCGGTCCTTTTTGTCTTTGATGGGCTTGTCAGATTCTGTTATCATGCAGTGCAATGTTATCATCCCCAGATTTCAGTTACTGGTAATCCAAGAATGGCTGGACCTTTGGTATCAACAATGAAAAACTTTTCCTTGGTTCATACACTTTGGTTGTATATGCATTTGAGTTAAAGCATGCTGATATTCTTCCAGGTCACTCTGAGCATATCTGTTTGAATATCCTGAGAAGCAGGATATTTCCTTCTGTTCTAGTGTCCACTTTAACTGAGAGTTTTCTTGGTATGTGTTCCTTGTCAGGGATTTTGAAATTGATTTTTGCTGTGACTTCTGTATGACATGGATTTTTGTTGTGACTTTTGTATGACATGGATTTTTGTTGTGACTTTTGTATGACATGGATTTTTGTTGTGACTTTTGTATGACATGGAACTCTAATGAATCTGCACTCTAGTCATCTGTATTGCTGTTATTTTCTAGAGTGTAGATTTCTTTGTTATATTTGCTTTGAGGGTATCCTTTTGTTCTATTTTCTTGTTATTATCTCTCCTTTTTGCCTTGCATGTACTAGCCCAATGGTTGCATTTACCACACATTCTACATTCAGTACCAAGAGCTGGGTACTCATCACAAGCTCTGTGTCTTCCTCCACATTTCATATACCACTTGATCCTCTGTATGATATCTACAAAGGTAGTAGTAGGGGTGATGACATTCTGTGTGAGCCATACCTGCTTCATGTGGTTTACTGATGTCTTATGATTTTTTAGACTGCTTTTGGAGCATCTTGCATGAATTGAGCATTAGTTTTTGAGTGGCATAAGAGACTCAAGGAAGCCAGGGAGTCTGTGAGGGATGATGAGAGGTGTGGGAGGAGTAAGGGAGTCAATACACCAGAGCTGATAGGCCAAAGGGTTAGGGTTACTATGTTGAGGTTTTAAGGGAGTTCAGTAAAAGATTCCGTCGGAAGAGGCCAGCACTCTTCAAATCAGGTCAGTGGCATTTCCAGCCTGACAATACACCAGTCCACAGCTCCATCCTTGTCACAGATTATTTGACCAAGATGGGCATCAAAACAGTTCCTCAGCCTCCCTATAGTCCAGACCTTGTGACTTTTGGTTATTCCCTAAGCTCAGAGGCTGTCGTTATGAAACAATTGAGGAGATGAAAGAGGCTGTGACGAAGGTCATTGACATGCTCACACCAGAGGACTTCCAGAATTTGTTGAAACAGTACAAGTGCATTCCAGCCGGAGGAGATTACTTGGAAGGGGACTAGAGTTTCATGTGTGTACTATCAATAAAAGTGCCCATACCAAAAAAGTCTGGAAACTTATCGTATGCACCTCATAACTTTCAGTCGAGTTGCTATATCTTTATTGAACTTGAAAGTCGGTTTTTTTTTTTTTACCTTCTGTTTTGTAGGAAACCTTCCACCCTTCTTGAGTGGAAGCATGTTGTCTTTTCTAGGGTGACAATTTTATCGTTCCACCTCGTATAGTCTGTATCAATTTACGTTTCTGCTGGATATCATTTGCTTCTTGGATTTTTTGATGTGTGACTATTTTCTTTCGTTAGATTTGTTGATGTTTGTAGTATATAATCTAGACAGATTATTAATAGAAATGGTCCCAATGTATCTCCTTGCTGTGTTAAAGATGTCTGAGTCGTTATCAGATGAGTAGACTGTGGCTTGCATGTCGCTGTAAAATATCATGATTATGGTAACCATTTCTTTTGCAAAACCATATCCTAGAAGTATTTACCCTATCTTTCCTCTGTGCATGGAATCAAATGCCTTGGAGAATTTTAAAGAAATCTGTGTCTCTATCTGGTGAGCGAACCATTGCTTTCATGTTTTTATAAAACATCATTATAGCAGTAAGTTTCTTTGGAGAGACAATATGTTAGAAGTATTTGCTCCATCTTCCCTCTATGAATGGAATCAAATGCCTTGGAGAATTTTAAAGAAATCTGTGTTTCTATCCGATGAGTTAACCATTGCTTTCATGTTTTTGTAAAACATCATTATAGCAGTAAGTTTCTTTGGGGAGATAATATGCTAGAAGTATTTGCTCCATCTTTCCTCTGTGTATGGAATGAAATGCCTTGCAGAAATCTACAAATGTTGCATAGCCGTGATACAACTATACATATACTCGCGGAAACATAATCAACAATAATGACGAACGAACACACTTCTTTAGAAAAATATACCTCTCACACTTTATTCTCGAAAGGGTTGTATTGGTTATGTGTGAGAGGTGAGATGGAGACGGGAACAGACTGCAACATATTGACCCCAAGTTCTTCTGACTTTAGCAGCACTTCTTCCTCATTCTGCTGGGCTACTCAACTGGGATCCTGAGGGCCCAAGCCCTCTGTCTGGAGCTGGTTCTCACTGCCTCGAACTGCGACTTGAACTCCAACTGCAACTGACTGCAACTAAGTCAAGCCATCTATGGCACCTGGTTATATAATTGTTTGACGCCCTCCTGCTTCCTGTGGGTGTCGCAATTGCACCAAATTCAACCCGTCCACAGGTCAAGGTGATACCCTGATATCTTCGACCGGATGCACCTGTTTCTTGATTGATGGCTGGGTCAAGGGTCAATATGTTACACAAATAACTGTGTTTCCTCAAGGATTTTTTTTTTAAATGTATTCCTTCAATGATTGGATAAATAGTCAGAATCTGAAGTTGTGAATTAATTATTCCAAAAACTATTCTGAATTTTCTAAAGGACTTTTTCAATTTCAAGTCAGATACAATTGAGAAGCAGGGTAATATAAATCTTAGCAGCTATAGCAGTAAGAGCTATACCTTTGTAGTTCTTAGTGATTCTGATGTTGCCTTTCTTCAGGAAAGGGACAATGCAGCCTTTTGTTCATTTCACTATTATGTTTTGTTTATATACAGTGTTGCATAATCAAAGAAGTTTGTCATCAAATTTTCTTACTTCAGGAGGTATTTCATCAGAGCCTGATGCTTTTCTGTTTTTAATTGCTTTCAGAAATGTGTCAAGATAATTATGATGAAGTGTCTATAATTTCAGGAGGATTTCCAAACGTGTTCTTTCCACTTCTGAAGTCTACCTTCTTGACTGACTGCTTTTAGTTTTAATCTAGATTGCTTTATCTTCCACTAACTTCATTTATTGTTTGCCATGCTAACTGAAATTATCTTCTACAGAATTTCTGCTTTTATTGATTTGACCTTGAATGTATTCTAGTTGCTCTTTCTGTAAGTTTTAGCTATTTCTAAGATTTCTGAAGTTTCTACACATTGGTGTTTGTTGGGTTTCTTCTTTTAAATGAAAATGCTTTTTTTTAAGTTATCCTGTTTTCTGAAACTTTTTTTTAACTCTATATTTGGCTTTTTGTTCGGTTGGTTGCTGATTAATGGTAACAGATGTTCATGTCCATTATTTGGAGAATGTCTTTGAGACTATGTGATTAATGAATAAGACTAGGTGCCATTAAATTGGCAACAGTAAGAAAATAACCCCTTGATAGGATGGTAGGTAAACAAAAAAATAGAGGTGGAATTCCTGTCTATTTAGTTAATTAGCTCATCTATCAAGAAGACAGAAAAATTTTGCTCTATAAAAAACTTGAAGAACAGACAGTGATATATATCTATTTTAAAGGCAAAACCAAAACAACTGGTTATGAAGATTTTACTATATGAAAATATGCTTATAAAACACTTATATAAAGTTACCTAAAATATGGTTATTAAAAACTTATATGAAGTTATTTAAAATATAAATACTTTTAAATAACCCTGTTCTACGACTAACCTTATTTTGTTATATCTGATATTTATAAGGCTTGTTTGTTTCTACAAATTATATATAAATGTCTAAATTAATGAATGTAAATATTTGGTTTCAGATGCCGTGGAGCTATTACAAAATGTATCAAAGCTAGCCTGGGCTGCAACTTTCAAGGCCCAAGAAGTGCACTTCAAAGCCATCTATGGGAATGTCTCTATAGAGACCAACAAGCTGGTAACTTATTTTTCTTTTTTTCTTCAATTTCCAACCCGAATGATATATTAATGTTACTTCCTAATTGTGACCAATACGGCTGCTTCTGACTATACAGGCTTACAAGTCATTAATGTAGCACCCTTCTGCCAGGTGTGCTCCTCTACTACTACCCCCAACAGGTAAAATCTTATGATAAATCATAAGATTTTATCAACAAGTACACAATGCCAATTGATTAGCTTTGAATCGGCAAAGTATGGTTTTCTTATTGAACTCACTAATGTTGAAAAGGAAGAAAGTGACGGTTGGAGTCAGTGATGGAAACCTACAAGTTTATATAAACCGATACACATTTTAATGTAATCTTGATAATTATTGGGTAAATTATCTTTATAATTGTAATCTGTTATGAAGCCATACTCCTGCTACAATGTCGAAGTATTCTGTGTTTCCAAGCGGTCACATCAATACTGCTATATGGGTGCACTACATGGACGCTAACAAAACGGCTGGAGAAGAAGCTAGACGGCAATTACACAAGAATGCTGCGTGCAATCTTGAACAAGTCCTGGCGGTAACACCCCACAAGACACCAACTGTACGGCCACCTGCCCCCTATCACAAAAACTATTCAAGTTAGACGAACCAGACATGCAGGACACTGCTGGAGAAGCAGGGACGAACTCATAAGAGATGTACTCTTATGGACCCCCACACATGGCTGTGCAAAAGCAGGATGACCAGCACGAACATACATTCAGCAGCTATGTGAGGATACGGGATGTTGTCCTGAAGACCTGCCTAGGGCGATGAATGATAGGGAGAGGTGGCGAGAGAGGGTCAGGGATATCCGTGCTACCAGCGCGACATGATGATGATGATGATGAAGCCATACACTTATCATCATTTACTGAGGACAATTGTCATCGAATTATTCCTTTAGTTATTTCAATCAAAATTTTCTCTTTGTTGTTTAAGTCATTACATTTCAGACGTATGAATGGGAAATTCACTGTTACCTTGGATATTTGAATATATGATGCAATAAAAAAAGCACATCCTCTGCTCAGTGCCACAAATCAGAAACTGAACCTAGCAAACTGTTCTATCTATTTATATTATCTTAGATAGAATTATGAAATAGATGCATATGTGCATTATGTGGCATTGAATTTAACTTAGTGGGGTGTCCTCGCGAGGTAATGATTAAAGCGATGGACTGCAGAATCGTAGTAAGCGAGTTCAAACTCCAGTTGCGCTATTACGTTCACTTTCGGTCAAATACCCTTGGAAAAGGTATTAACCCCCTTATCCTCCCAGCTATGGGTTAAATAGTACCATTACTGTTCTTCTAGGAAAATAGCTTTGGCATTAAATAACCTATAAAGGTTGATATGCCATGAAACAAAGAAACCAAACCAAACCAATTTAACTTAGATTACTTGACTTACAAATAGTATAAACAAAACAAAAAACTTTTTTCCTACAGAGAAGAAAACACCAAATTGATTTAATTTTTTATCTTTGTACTTTCAAATGTGTTGCATGAGGAACTGAACCAGGGTTTTCACCGTTTAGAGTTATTGCCCTTGGGGGAAAACCGGTGCGTGGGAAATATAAAGATGCTACGAAGTAGAAGCAGTTCTGTTATTGTGTTTTGGTTAATCTGTTGGAATCCTAAATACATGTAATGACACATGATGGCAGCGGTGGGATTAATTCACCAGCCATATGAAGTGCAGAGTGAGGTACCAGAGAATGAAGGTTGGGGTACAGAAGAGACATGTAACACGGAACCAATTCAAGATGAAAGTGAAATAAGAGAAAGACTAAACCCGACCCCATCCCCAACAAAACTAAGCTTGAAAAGAGTGCGGACAACACGGTCGGGAACAGTAGTCAGAGATCCTGCGAGATTCAAGGGTTTCACAACATAAAAGTAAAAGGGCAGAATAATCCCTGTTAGGCAAGAGGGTAGTCAGCCCAATGAATGCCTAGTTAAGTCTTATCAGGCTTTGTTTTTTGTCCTTGAGAAAAGAGAAGATGTTGCATGAGGAACTGAACCAGGGTTTTCACCCTTTAGAGTTATTGCCCTTGGGGGAAAACTGGTGTGCAGAAAATATAAAGATGCTACGAAATAGAAGCAGTTCTGTTGTTGTGTTTTGGTTAATCCGTTGGAATCCTAAATACATATAATGACACAAAATGTAAATTATGCTATTTTCCATAACAGGCATTAAAACAAGCTATTTTTCCTATTTAGTAACAGTGATATTAAGGTAAGCCACCTAAGATAAGTTGGTTTCTCTATTTCATTATATTGAATATGCAAATTTGACAAAGGCATCATTCCAAAGCATTATGTAATATCAAGTGTCCGTGGTGTAATGGTTATCGTTGTAGGAAATGGACACGGTGACACGAGTTCAAATCCCAGACGAGACTGATTGCATTTCACATAGCACTAATACCCTTGGGAAAGGTATGAATCCAATTATTCTCCCTCCAGATATGGGTAAATAGCAGTGAAGACTAGGTTTTTCAGCCTTGGTGAGGCAACTAGTCTAGGAGAAGGAAAACTCTAAATTCAAACCTGTTAAACTCCGCTTTAAAAAAATTGACCTGGTGTCATATTCTGTCCGAGCGGAGGTGTTGGGTAAATATGGTAATATCATGGACACTGAATGGGTGATATAATTGTGTGACTTCAAAAACTTGTCTTCAGTGATAGTTGTGGTGTTCTGCCTCGGGTTATATTTTTCACTCTGAGTTAGTCATCAAAGTTATATGGCATAGTTGATTGTATCATGAAACTGAATTGATCTTCTTTATTTCCAAAAAGAGAAAATGAAATTTTACAATTTTTGGTGAGCACAAGGCCCAAAGAAACTGAATTGATCTTCTGTAGTATTCATCACTGCATTTATGACAACTGGTTCTATTTACAAAAATGAAAAGGAATAAGAGCGTAAATACTGTTCTCTCATTGGAGGAGGAATACATGTTCAGTATTTGCGATATACAGCTACCAATTCTGAACCTGGTACAGGTTTTACACTTTATTTGTTCGCTTACTCTACTGTAAAGCCAATTTGATATTAAGCCTATCCACATGTCAGCGAACAAGGCAGAATGTTTTTAAATATCTTCTATCGAATAATTTAAAAATTCGTAAAGAAAGCCCTAACAGTAGTTTAGAAGAAAAAGCCTAGAACGCCTAATGCTACCACAGAGCTTTAATTCCTGAAGCCTGCTAGGTCCCCAACTGTAGGATGAAAAAAAAAAAAAAAAAATGAAAAACCCTTGGAAAAGTCCCAATACAGCAAAAAAGTATAAGTCAGTATTAGTGAAAGTCATAAGAAAGTACCTTAATGTTGGACTTTAACTAAGTTAAAACTTAAAACAAATTCCCCCCCCCTTTTATTTATTTATTTATTTTTTTTTTTTTTATTTTCATTTTATTTAATTTTAAAAAAAATTTTTTTTTTTTTTTTTTTTTTAAATGTTCATTTATTTTATTATGTACACATGGGAAGCAGCATGATGTACGTTAAGGTATTTGAATAAACCAATGGACGACCAAAGTCAATACCCAAATGGGTCCTGGACGTGAGTTTGACGACTTTTCGCTCAGGATCGACAGTTCGATCGGGGAACTACTGCTGCTCCTCTATAAGAGTGGCTTCTATAGAAGAGAATAAAACAGCCATCGAAAGATAACCATGACCCACACTCAAACCACTTACACAAACCGCATCGCTCTTCGCGCGGGTAAAAAAGGGGCGCGTCCTGCTGAGGTTGGAGCCCTGGCCTCGGTGTTCGAAAAATCAGCTACAGAGCTCAAACAATCAAAACTACTAAAATGCAAGCAAACACTACAAATAGCCACATTTAACGTAAGAACCTTAAATAGAATAGGACAACTCCCAGAGCTAATTGCATCGGCCGAAGAACATAATATAGAAATAATTTGCATACAAGAACACAGATACACGCACACAGAAGATATCAAATATCACGAAACTGGCAATGGATGGTCGCTCGCCACTGTATCCGCATGGAAAAACTCTGTCAACGCCGCAGTAGGAGGGGTAGGATTGCTTATAGGACCTAGAGCACTAAAAACGCTTAATAGCATAGAGAAAATACGACCTAGGATGATGGTAGCTACATTTAACGGAAACCCCAGAGCAACAATCGTCTCATGCTACAGCCCCACCAATGTTAGTGAAGAAAATGAAATAGTCACCTTCTACGATGAGTTATCCTCATTAGTGCGTAGCATCCCGAAACACAACATGTTAGTCATTGGCGGAGACATGAATGCACAAATCGGGAAAAACGGAAACAACAAATACAGCCTCCACAACACGTCAAATAGAAATGGGCAACATCTAACAGATTTCATGATAGAAAATAGATTAGCATGCCTCAATACAAACTACCAAAAAAGAGAGGGCAAACTATGGACATACACGTACGCAAACAATACTAAAGCTCAGATAGACTACGTCCTTATAAACAAGAAATGGAAGAATAGTGCATTGAATTGCGAGGCATACTCCTCTTTTGAGGGTGTGTCCACCGATCACCGAATAGTCACAGCGAAAATACGGTTAAGCCTACGAAAAAACGCCAAACGAACAGCGACCACCAAACACTATGACTGGGCCCTATTAAACAACAAAGATGTCAGAGATAAATACGTATTAGAATTGAGAAACAGATTCGAAACACTACAAGAAAAGACGGAAAAAAGTACACCAAACGACGAATACGAAAATTTCGTCAATGCACACCTTGAGGCAGCAGCAAAATACATTCCAACAAAAATTAAAACTAAATATAGAGTCCCATGGGAAACCTTAGCGGTGAGAGAAAAACGTGCACTAGTGAAAACAGCCTCCAAAAACTATCGAAAAAACCCAACAAACACAAATGCCTTAAAACTAAAAACGGCACAAAATCAATTAGCAGGCATATATATAAAGGAACAGACAGAATACATTCAAAATCAGATAGATAAGATCAGAGACTCGGTAGAAGATAGACAATCTAGAATTGCCTGGCAAACAATAAACGAAGTGAGCAGAAGAAAGAGCACAGCCAAAGCTAAACTTAAAGCAGCAAACCAACAAGAAAGAATAAAACTGTGGAAACAGCACTTCGAAAACTTACTTGGAAACCCACCAAAAATAACACATGAACCAATCACCAGAATAATTAGCAAACAATTAGACATTAAACTTGGACCGTTCACACAAGGAGAACTCGACTCGGTTCTCAGAAAAATTAAAAATAGGAAAGCTGCAGGACTGGACGAAATTCCCCCGGAAGTATGGAAGACCAGACAATTCGACGACATACTGCTCCGACACTGCAACGCAGTATACAATCAAAATCCGATAGATAGATGGACGAAGGGATGCATACTCCCCTTCCCTAAAAAGGGGGACCTCGGATTAGCCAAAAACTACCGAGGCATAACACTTACATCCATAGCTGCCAAAATCTACAATGCCCTACTACGAAACCGCATAGAACCCAAAATCGACAACATACTTAGAAAAAACCAAAATGGCTTCCGAAGAAATAGATCTACGACCTCACAAATACTAACCATCCGCAGAATCCTTGAAGGTGTACGGGCAAAGAACCTACAAGCGACATTAATATTTGTCGACTTTACCAAGGCTTTCGACTCCATTCACAGAGGAAAGATGGAACAAATCCTACTAGCGTACGGCATACCTAAAGAAACCGTAGCGGCAATAACGATTCTCTATAGAAACACTAAAGTAAAAGTACGATCACCAGATGGAGACACAGAATACTTCGACATTGTAGCAGGAGTACTACAAGGGGACACGCTGGCTCCGTATCTCTTTATCATTTGTCTAGACTACGTACTTAGAACATCGATTGACAAAATCAAAGAGAATGGCTTCGAACTGACGAAGAAAAGAAGCAGAAGATATCCCGCAACAACAATTACCGACGCCGACTACGCCGATGACATAGCGATACTGGCAAATACACCTGACCAAGCCGAAACACTTCTGCATAGCCTGGAACGAGCAGCAGCAAGCATAGGCCTCCATGTTAATGCACACAAAACGGAATATATGTGCTATAACCAAACGGGGGACATCTCCACTCTAGAAGGAACCCCTCTTAAACTAGTAGACAAATTCACGTACCTAGGAAGCAGCGTCGAATCAACCGAAAAGGACATCGAAACGAGGTTAACGAAAGCATGGACAGCTATCAATAGGCTATCGACTATATGGAAATCAGACCTAACCGATAAAATGAAACGCAGTTTCTTCCAGGCAGCGGTCACATCGATACTGCTATATGGATGCACTACATGGACGCTAACAAAACGGCTCGAGAAGAAACTAGATGGCAATTACACAAGAATGCTGCGTGCAATCCTCAACAAGTCCTGGCAGCGGCACCCCACAAGACACCAACTGTACGGCCACCTGCCCCCTATCACGAAATCTATTCAAGTTAGGCGAACCAGACATGCAGGACATTGCTGGAGAAGCAGAGATGAACTCATAAGAGATGTACTCTTATGGATCCCCACACACGGCCGCGCAAAAGCAGGACGACCAGCACGAACGTACATTCAGCAGCTGTGTGAGGATACAGGATGTTGTCCTGAAGACCTGCCTAGGGCGATGAACGATAGGGAGGAGTGGCGAGAGAGGGTCAGGGATATCCGTGCTGCCAGCACGATATGATGATGATGATGATATATATATATATATATATTGCTAAGTAATGGCTTTATAATTAGATCATTAATCAGCAGCTAAAATAGGTACAGGTCAAAATTATAAGAGTTCCACTATCCTCAAGAAAGGATTATAGTTTGGCAAATAAATTTATGTTCATTCTGAAATAATATTTCTTCTTTAATTAATTGACATATGCTAATTGAAGAAAATGAAATATTCAGATAAACTAAGTGATTTAGAGGAGTCAACCTTAATCTTACATTATTTAAAGAACATTTATGTGATATATAATATTAGTTAAAGTAATAATGTTTTGTTTTTATCCCACTACTTGAAGTTTTTGTAATTTTTGATTCTGTATTGTTTTTATATGTAAGAAGTAAAAATCATTTTTTGATAATTTTTGTTATCTTAAATTTGTTATAACCATTGTTCAAATTAGGAATGTTACATGGAGTGAAAAGTGATATTCTTTACATTTACCCAACCCCTCCGCTCGGACAGGATATGACACAAGGTCAGTTTTTTTTAAGCGGAGTTTAACAGGTTTGAATTCAGAGTTTTCCTTCTCCTAGACTAGTTGCCTCACCAAGGCTGAAGAACCAGTCTGTCCTACTATTTACCCATAGCTGGAGGGAGAATAATTGGATTCATACCTTTCCCAAGGGTATTAGTGCTATGTGAAATGCAAAAAACCTGGTCCAGAATTTGAACTCGTGTTGCCGTGTCCATTTCCTACGACGATAACCATTACACTACGGGCACCTTCATTGAAAAGTGATATTCTAAAGGTCTGGAGAATGTGCTGCATATGAAAGTTCCTATCCCAGCTTCATGATTGTTTACTATCATTCATTTGCAATGAGAACAAGTATTATCATAAAACATGATTACTGGTCAAATTCCCAGTCTAGAAAAGTCTTTTCTCTTCCACTGCATTATTCGAACAAACCAATTGCCCATTCTAGCATTGTGTAATAACAATTTGTTCACTTTCCGAAAATTTATAATCCCACCCTACACATAGAAGAATTTTTTTTCATTAGATTAAGTTGAATTATGTTGTGTTCATTTTGGATTCTTAGGGATAAATTCATTTTTTTAAAACCATCAGTTGATTATATTGTGAATGTAATGGACGCAACGTACATGGAAACTCAAAGCGTGCACGGACGTGTCTGGCCTGTAGAGTAAAAGCAGGAAACGAGGAAAAAGAAGCACTCGTATTAACACGCACAAGCCTTAACATCGTTGGGAAACTGATTTGCGAAATCTATTGCAGCAGCATTCAGACACAAGCTATTTCGGCTATTATGGCCTTTTACTCTACAGGCCAGACACGTCTGTGCACGCTTTGAATTTCCACGTACGTTGCGTTACATTCAGATACAGTGTAACCCGGATATAAGAGAGTTGTCGGGACAGGATAACAGGTCTCTTATATCAGGGTTTGGTCTATTTTGTTTAGGTAATACAGGCCCTAATTTGGAACCAGAGAAAATCTCTCTTATATCCGAGTTTCTCTTATATCAGGGTTACACTGTATATTGTCCAAAAATAACTAATAGTATAATTTGGTGTGATTGTTTTTGTAGGAAGCAAGAAGGTAAGTGCTACTGATGCTCTTTATGTTGAGCCCAATTTCCTTGTTTCAGTTTTTAAATTTTTTTTTTTATTAACGATTTATTACACAAGCAATAAAGAGCCGAGTAAACTTCAAAGATTTCCTTAACATTGCGCAAAAGATGGAACTATGATCTTTTGGATTGTGAGCTACCAAGAAGATACAATTCACTTACCAGCCATGAGACTAGTTGATTAATTACTATAATCTCTTATAAAATTACAATTATTTACTTTCTCTTTTATGCACTTGTTCTGTTTTCAATAGAAAAGTAAAATAAACTCTTGCAAGTTGTATGGCGGAAGTATTATTGTCTTAATTGATTTCATTTCTGATTTAAAAGATTGTATCTAACATTTTTGTATTAAATTATTTTTTTGTCTTTTTTAATATTATGAAATTGATGGAGAGTCTTTATGTCAGTTGGAAAAGTATTAATAAAAAAAATAAATTGAATAAAATTGTGGACAGCCTGGTTGTCAGCAATTGTTTGTAGTTTTATTTATTCAATAGAGGATTTCATGTAGTTAATATTTTTATTCTAACTTGATTGAGGAATAGTGGAATTACAAACCAGAAAATTTATAGTCATTTTATGTTTGGTTAGATTTTTATAAACATTCCAATTTATATATTTTTTAAATATATTTTTCGTTCTGGTGACTTAAAGTAAGGCTAGATGAACATTGAAATGCAGTATGTTGAATTGAAGTTGAAAAGTCAGGTATGGCTGACCATATATGGTTTCAAAAGGGAAACTGTCTGCCCTTATTGGATGAAGTTAAAATAATAGATGGGGAAGAACGTTGGAGACTAAGTCTTAAAGAAGCAGTGCATATGTTGGGTTGCAGTGACCTGTTGAGAAGACCAAGTATAGAGATAATTATGATTATGGAACCATTAATTAAAAAAAAAAATTTGGAAAAAAAAATGATTGTGATATGAGCTTAGAAAAAAATCATACAAAGCAGGAGTGAAGTGTCTGTTAGAATTCTTTTCATTATTTTGGTCTTCTGCTCAAAGACTCCTAATGTTGGTCTCTTGAGTAAGTTTTTATATTCTAATAAAGCTTTTTTCTCCTTTTATTTTGACATTGGAAAGCTTTGTGGCTGTTTTTTTTTTATTACAGATGTAACAAATAATATTTGTTTTCACTGGTGGGAGTATATATAGTTTTTATTACCATGGTGAAGTTTATTATTATTATTATAATTTGTTGATTCGCCAATGGCCCGGGAGACCTGGGTTCAATCCCAGGTCGAGTCATACCAAAGACTTTAAAAATGGAACTTGATACCACCTTGCTTAACACTCAGCATTATAAGGTACGGTTCAAGGGTAAAGTGGAGCAATCCTGGGAATGGAGTAGCGCCCTCCCCTACACCTTGGTGTAGTAGCTATCGAAAAGGGAGCCTTCGGGTCACCCTCGACTATGGTCGCTAACTTTACTTTTTACTATAATCATAACGTGAATGGGTACTTACCCTATTTTTATTCCTGATATTGGCCTTTTTAAATGTAGTTTTGTTCGTGGTTTTCGAAGTCTAGTCAAAGTGGAATCCACCTATTGGGGGGTAGTCAAATTATTTAACACGCAAAATAAACTGATGGATGTTCACCAATCAGACATAAGCAAAATACAGCTCTTGTCCACTTCAAACTTAGTCTCTTTTATATTCATCAAATCTCGCCACTTCACGGAGGCTTATCTCGTTCTCCTCCATAAAACAAGTCACACCTCTTGTGTCCTTTTCTTCTTCTGGTTTCCATGTGCCAGTAGCAGAGAGAGCACACCTGTTTCTTTGAGGTAAGATTGTTTGTGGCATTACTACTACAAGTTTTTATGGTGTTTTTCATTTACTCCTGCCATTGAACTCAAGTGGTAACACTGAAACTCGTCAAAGGCCTATTATGAAAGCCTAATATTCCATTACCATGAGCGTGTGTGTGTGTGTAGGGGAGAGTAGCAAGAAATACTAAATAAGTATGTGTTTGTGGTTTTAGAAGTCTAGTTGAAGTGGAATCAACCTATTGGGAGGTAGTCAAATTATTTAACACGCAAAATAAACTGATGGATGTTCACCAACCAGACATAAGCAAAATACTGCTCTCCTTTTTCCACCTCAAACTTAGTTTCTTATATGCTCATTAAATCTCGCCACTTCACGTGGACTAATCACATTCTCCTCCATAAAATAAGTCACACCTCATGTGTCCTTTTCTTCTTCTGGTTTCCATGTGCCGGTAACAGAGAGAGCACACCTTCTGTTTCTTTGAGGTAAGATTGATCGTGGCATTACTACTACAAGTTTTTATTTGTAATATATTGTTGGATTCATCTGTTGGATGCCACAAATGTTCTGTATCTTCATAAGTTCTTAAGCATACCTTAGATTCAGAAAGAGTTAAAGTTTTCTTTTTTTGGTTTATAACCATTGCAAAAGGTTTGAAATTAGGAGGTAATCCTTTTAAAATAGTGGAGGTGCCCGTGGTGTAATGGTTATCATCGTAGGAATTGAACACGGTGAAACGAGTTCAAATCCTGGATGCGGCTGATTGCATTTCACATAGCACTAATACCCTTGGGAAAGGTATGAATCCAATTATTCTCCCTCCAGCTATGGGTAAATAGTAGGACAGACTGGTTCATCAGCCTTGGCGAGGCAATTAGTCTAGGAGAAGGAAAACTCTGAATTCAAACCTGCTAAACTCCGCTTAGAAATTGACCTTGTGTCATATCCTGCCCGAGCGGAGGGGTTGGTAAATATGGGTAATTCTTTTAAAACCATGGTTATTAGTAATTTGTCACTTGTGGGGATTTAGGAATTAACAATAAAACTCCCCAGCGGATGTTGACTCGTCGACTGCCATATACAAAATGTATAAACGCGTCGCTACGCATCGGCTCCATGCACCCATCCAGTTAGAAATCAGAAAAAAAGAAAAATAATAAAAATTAAAGTAGCCAATAGGAAGCGGTCGCGCCAAAATGAGAAGTTTTGTGGAGTGACGAGTTTGGAGCTGGTGGGGAGAGATAAATACTCAGGATTTCTGTGAACCAGGGCAGTGAGGACAAAAGAGACCCCAGGAAGCACATAGATACCGTGATCAAGCGAGAAGTAATGTCCGCCCTCGAGTTAAGAGCTGAAACTACTTTTCTGCGAGTTCCACTACCTGACCATAAAAGAAAGAAGTAGTTAACTTTAGAGATTACACCCGTTTTCTCAAAACATTCCAGTTCTTGGTTTACTGAATCCAAAGCTGAGAATGGTATATCCCTTTTTGCTTTGAATACTGGTAAGTTCGAACCGGGCCTCAGTTTTCATATATTGTCCAACACCTTCAGAAAACATGTGTGTTTCAAGTCAGAAATAGATTTTTCTGTTTCTTCAGATTTTTTCCTTATTGCCATGCCCACTTTTTTGCAAAATGAATTTATGGGCAATTCCCATAAATCAAAAAATGCAATCCAATCTGATTAAATAAATTCGATGTACCTGGAAGATCATAAACTTTTGATTTGAAAGTTCTCCATAAATTATATGTTGTAGCTAAATTTGCCCCTAAAATTTAGCTTTTTCCTCTAGCTATTTTTTGGTATTCCTCAATGTTGGACAATCTATTTTTGTCCATGTTTGTTCATTCACAATAGAAATGTTACTTCCAGTATCTAACAATAACTTCACTGTATGTCCGTTTATTTTGGTATTCACAGATTTCCTTTTTTCACCAATTTTGATTTCACTCTGGGATAGAATAACATTTACTTTTGTTTTAAAATTTTTGCTTCTTTCTTTTCTGACAGTGGAAGCTTTTGTGACCGATGTAGCCACACTCAAAGCAAACCGCATCCTTTAAAAAACAGTTCATTTTTAAATGAGACCCCCCCCCCCACAGGCATCTCATGAGATGTATTCACCTTATTTTTTTTGTAAATTTCGTTTTTTTTTTTATCACTTGGATTTGAGAAATGTATTGTTTCTCTTTATATTTATCAGCCTCTGGCGTTCCTCAGGCACCTTTTGTAGTGTAATTTCAGGGTTTTGCTCCATAATAGTCAAAATTCCCAATCTGATGTCTTTGTCCTTTTCCGCTGTAAGTCCTTGGATGAGGATTAAACATTTAAACATATCAATTGAAAGGTTGCGTAATTTTGTAGGAGGAGTGAGTGAATATGTTTTTATGGTACCCGATAATTTAACGTTAATTTTGATATTTAAAATAAGGGTTTAATATTTATGTTTCCCCACAAGTTTAATGTTTTCCCACACGTTTAATGTTGAGGTTTGATATAGAGTGTTTAGTTTAGAATAAAGGTTGAATAGGCATATTATAGGCACATGGATAAAGTAGTAACTGAAGGAAGCCAATGAAACAAATGAGTGAAGATATGAAACAAATAAAAGTTGTAAAACGGCGTGGACAAAATGAACATTTAAACAAGGCGACGAACAAAAACAAATTTATATACTATAATAATAAAACTTACGTTGATACATAAAAGATATTTCTAACTCTACTAACAAAATAATAGTGTGTGTATATATATGTGTGTGTGTGTGTCTGTGTGTCTAACACAACTAAGCTACAAAAGAATTACATGTTAAAATGTCCTTTTTTTATGATTAGAAATGGGCAGTTTCACTGAGACTGGAAAGCGTCTCATAGTCATTGTATATGAATGTCTGCGAGGCCTATCCATGTTGCCTTTCACTCCTGTTGATTCACGCTGGAGGTGGTATGTTGCCACTGTGAAGAAATTTGGTAAAAGAGAACAAGGGTGTTTGAGGACAGCATATTTATAGAAAATACGCGTCTTGTAGGTGGCTCAAAAACGCAGGACTTGAATGTACACATGGACGTAGTTTTAAGCATGTCACGTGGTCCTCCTGGCCAATGGCTTCCCAAGACTGAATATGTGAGCGTCCGCCATCTTTGTGGGAACAAGTGGCATACCGCCCAAAATAATTTATAGGAGTGTAAAGTCCTATAATTTAAACAATTCACATTGAGAATTTACATTACCTGCATAAGTTACAAAGTCTCCATTCTCTTGTTTTACAATGTTTAAACATTTGTATCAGGTATTGAGAACAGACCGTCCCTCTTGTTGAAAATCTTTATTGTCTCCTCAAATGAAATTAGGTTGGTGTATTTAATGTTTTTCTCTGTGCCTAATTTTTGGACTAACAGAGGGATTTTTTCTATATCAGATCATCGTTCGCTTCTTTTCATAAAAATCGTCTCATGTCTATGAAAATAGGTGGGGAAGGTTATTCTATTGTTTGGGTCATACTTGAATCCTGATAATGAATTTGATATTCTTTCAGAGAAAAATACCTGGAGCCATGTTCTTCTGTTATCTTTGACAATTTGGTTTCACACAACAGTTTGGTGTCTTTTGCTTGTTGTTTTCATAATTGCATCAGCTCATCTTGAAAGATCTTTTGTGATTTTTTTTCAAATTTTTCTTGTTGTTGTAGGAATTGTTGTTTTTGTAATTGCATGTTTGTGTGTAACACTTTGGTCAATTCAACAAGTTGTTCCCTTTTTTTTAGGGGTGGGAGGAGAAATCTACCAGAGGAAAAATTTAAGCACAAAAAAGATGTTTTGCTATTTGACTATGCAACAACAACAAAAAAAAAAAACCTTTAACTTTTCTTTAAAAATTAAAACCACAAGTTATTTTCTTGTTTTTTTTTTTTTTTTTTTAGCTGGAAAAATAGAATGGAACAAAAGACTATTGTTATCAAACAATGTTCATGCAAGAATACTTATTTTCAGGAAAGACGCAATTTTTCATTATGTAGCGACTCAAATTCTAGTCCTGTGTTGAGTCAAGCAACACGATTTTTACTTTTCTTTCAGTTAACAGAAAATAGGGAAGGAATGATTCTTACTGATATTATACCATTTCAAGAAAAAATGCTTCTTGCTTTTTCCAAAAATAGTTCTTTGTGTCATGGTAGTAAGTATTACTCGCAATGACAAATCTTTTACATTGTGTGCTTTCATTGAGTATTTTCAATGTGTGTTTGTTCAATCCATAATTACTACTGTTGTACATCTTACAGTTTTGGGATCTTTCTTGCTATGTGTTTGAATCAAATCAATCGTCGGCACTGCTGTGTCCTTAAAAAGGAAACAATGAGACAAGGTTGTAATTGAGTAGAAGGAACAGTCAACACATTCATAGATGAAAGAAAAAGGGTTTCATTGCCAGAGATAAGATATTAGAAGACAGACAAGGAAAAGTGAGGCACGCTACTAATCCCAAAAGCAAGGCCAGGTATAATGCTGTGCTCACTATATGTATATATATATATATATATAGTCACTGATATAGTCAGTCCACATGAGTGAGAGAGAGAGAGAGAGAGTGTTGGATCTTCCATTACGACAGACATAATAGTTGCAGTTATTCCTACAATAATTTTACCTTTCACATTTCACTGTTTCTTTCTATTTTAATTACTGTATTTTGCCGATTCTTTTAATTAGAATGTATTTTTTTCTTTGACATTAACAAAAATCTATTTTAATGAATACAAAGAAAATGGAAATTATTGTCTTTATTATTGTTTCTTATGCCATTTTTGAGTCAGTTACATTCATGTCTTAAAATCCCAGAGTATTCTTTAGGGTTTTTTCATTTTCATGACCATTTTTGTTTTGAATTAAGAAATTTATTTTCATTTTAAGATTTTTTATTCATGTCTATTATTCATTGTCCCCTTAGTTTCTTCTTCCATTTTTGTGTCAGTTACATTCAGTTATTCTGCATGTAGAAAATTATCTGGACTCTTTGACTTTTGTTTTTTCTTACTACTTGATTTAACAGAAGCAGAGATAAAGTATAAAAATCCATATTCATATCAACTGAACACTGTCCCTTGCTATAGAAATGCTTGATCTGATATTTATTTGCCATTTGGGTTGTAAAGAGCAGCTGCTGCTCCTCTTGGTCTAATGATACTGACTTCTTGCTACATATCTGAAAAAATATATATATATATATATATCATTGATTCTCCTCTTATTTAAGCAGAATCAGTAATCTTTTCTGTAAAGATACATAAAAAGTTTAAGAAAAACTCTTTTTACTCATTTAAAATATTGCATTCAAACAGGATATATCAGTAGCAATGCTCACAAAACCCTAAAATGTAGATACTTGCATTTTTGATGGGTTTCTGAAAAATGCTGATGAAATTGCTATAAACTTATAAAATCTTGTCAAACTGTTCATCAAGCAAAAGGAAGTTGATTTATTTCATAGTTTATCAAGGGTGTTTATATGTGTATTGTTAGTTCTTTTATAACTTTTTATCAGAAAGGGAGAAAAAGTGACGAATATTTGAACACTCATTTTTTTTTTGTCTATTTATTAACATCCTCTCTTGCATGAGAGGACATTAATATATTTTGTTTATTTATAAAAATTTACAGAAATGTAAATCAGGTAAAATTTGGAATAAAAATCAAATAAATCATTGATCAGTTACCTTTGCCATAAGTCCTCAAAGTTCAGCTTCTATGGCATAGTAACTTTTCATTGTAAAAATTCTACTCGATCATAAATCTATGAAAAAGACTTTTATTAATTTTTCATATATTTCTTAATTTCCAGTAGTTTGTAATTACCACAAAAAGCATGCATCATCTACACATATTTACCCTAAAAATCAGCAAACTAGGGATTCTTTCAAGTCCCTACCTGCTTTAATATGAAATTTTCATTGGGATGAGGTAGATATTTTCTACTTATATATTTAATGTTGAGATCAAATTTATTTTTGAATTATAAGCTCAAGCAGTGAGTTATATCTTATTCAATGATTCCATGATATTCAGCAGCAAATTTTACATATGCCAAATTTCATTACTTTATCTTGAATAGTTTTTTGCTATAAATGAAAAATATAATGTAATCTAAAAATTTTCAGGAAAATAGGACCCTTTTTTAAAAACAATTTTTCCATCATCAAGTGCTTATATTTCAATAAGTTATGAATGGATTTTGAGAATTTAAAAACTGCAAACCTTATATTGATCTATATTTTATAAGTATTCTCTTTGTTATAGCAAAATCCCATTTTAAATTTTATTATGTGCATTGCAATTAAAATAGAAAAAAATAACACTAAAGATGTTGTTATAGTACAAAGCTTTTATGTTCATTTGACATATGTAAGTACACATATTTTCAAAAAAGCACACATTTATTAACATGTGTGCTTTTTTGAAAATACATGTACAATATGTAACAATGTTTCTATAGAATTTTGTTGTATAGCCACATACAAATATATGCGTTGCCCAGTCGGCTGGGGCTGTAGAATACACTGACTGCTTCTCTGCAGAGGGGTAAGACCCCCCCCCTAACGAGTGTCCTGATATGACACTAAACAATCTGATGGTGAGGTTCCAGCAGTGCTGGAGCTTTGGGGAATACAGAGTACGCCTTCATTACCATCGCTTCCCGGTCCACTCTGGCCCAGAGTGGTAGCACCTGATAGGGCCCTATCTATGGGTTAAATAGAACTAACAGCATTCTTATGCTAAACTGAATTGTTTGAAATAGAAATGTTTTTGACAATTAAACCATACTTACATTTAAACTGCGTGTTTATGCTCAACTGAATTATTTGAAATAGAACTGTTTTTCGACTTTAAAATTGTATTTACACTTAACTGAATTGTTACATATAACTGCTTGAATAGTTTGAAAAAATGTTTTTGACAATTAAACTGTGTACTTATGCTAAACTGAATTGTTTTAAATAGAACAGATTATTTACATAAAAATGGATTTGTCGTTAGATAACCTACAAAGGTTGATATGCCATAAAACCCACCAAACCTTAAACCTTAAATATATGCGGAAACATAATCAAACAAAATGACGAATTTCAATGAACGAATACACTTCCTTATAAAAATATAATCTCTCAAACTTTATTCTCTAAAAGGTGATGTTTCTTGTGTGTGAGAGATGAGTTGGAGATGGGGACAGACTGCTATATTGACCCCAAGTTCTTCTTCGACCATAGCAGCATTTCTTCCTCGTCTTGGCTGGGGTTGCTCAACTGTGGGTCACTGAGGGCCCAAAGCCCTCTACCGCTGGCTCTCAATTCGGCATCTTGTCTCCAACTGACTCAAGCTGTGTGTGCCCGGGTTATATTATTGGTTATATTATTGTTTAATGCCCACCTGCTTCCACTGTTCTTCCGCTTATTTACACAGGTGCATCTCTTGATTGACGGCTCAGTCAAGGGTCAATGTATAACAATTGATGATCCAAACATCTTAAAAATGTTAAAAGAAAATAGATTACAAAGAAATTTAATATTATTGTTTAATGCCCACCTGCTCCTACTGTTCTTCCTCTTATTTACACAGGTGCATCTTTTGATTGACGGCTCGGTCAAGGGTCAATATATAACAATTGATGATCTGAACATCTTAAAAATGTTAAAAGAAAATAGATTACAAAGAAATTTCAGGATAAATGATAATATTATTTTAAAGTTTTTATAGAAACAATAAAACCAGTATTGTGTATTTACTTATATAGAACTTTAAAAATACAAAGACAAATATAGATATTCTCTCTCTCTTTCTCTTTTTTTTTCCATTAGTGTTTCTTTAAGTCCAATAGAATAGAAGTAGACTTTTTAAAAATTCATTTCTATTTTAGTGAAGTGCATTTAATTTTTAAAAAATTTTTATCGAATATTTGAATATTCAGATGGAAGTTTGATTATGTGCGATGATCTATTTGCTGTTTGAACTAATAATATAACTAATAGCATTCAATTCTATTTTTGATGTTGTTGTAACATTAAATAACCACAAAATGGAATGTTTTAATATTTTAGACACATTTTAAATCTTAGACTAATCTATTAATATGACAACTGAACAATTGAATTAGAAATGTAAAAAATAATTTATGCATTGTGAATAGTAGGCATTTTATCTATGTTGTCAGAATTCAGAACATAGGTACTATTTGAAATGCTCTTGCTTATCCATATTTACCCAACCCCTCTGCTCGGGCAGGATATGACACAAGGTCGATTTTTAAGCGGAGTTTAACAGGTTTGAATTCAGAGTTTTCCTTCTCCTAGACTAGTTGCATCACCAAGGCTGAAGAACCTAGAACCTAGTCTGCCCTACTATTTATCCATAGCTGGAGGGAGAATAATTGGATTCATACCTTTCTCAAGGGTATTAGTGCTATGTGAAATGCAATCGATCTCGTTCAGGATTTGAACTCATGTCGCCGTGTCCATTTCCTACGATGATAAGTATTACACCACGGGCACCTCCCTTGTCAATCAGAATTATATAGATTAAAAGTTATAAAATAAAAGCAGGAAAATGTAGGT